>CM035811.1:34356329-35577163 GCA_020458035.1 Magallana ariakensis | reverse complement strand
GGGTAGGGTGGGGCCACAATGGGGGGGGGGGGGTCAAGTCTTTATAAAGAAATCTATATAGTAAATCTTTAAAAATCTTCTTCTCAGAAACTGATCAGCCAGGAAAGCTGAAACTTGTGTGGAAGCATCCTGATGTAGAGTAGATTCAAGTTTGTTCAAATCATGATCCCCATGGGTAGGGTTTGGCCACAATGGGGGATCAAGTTTTTACCTAGGAATATATAGAGTATATAGAATAAATCTTTAAAACTGTTCTTCTCAAAAACCAATCGTGCAGAAAAACTGCAACTTATGTGTAAGCATCATCAGGTAGTGAAGATTCAAGTTTGTTCAATTCATGATCCTCAGGGGTAGGGTGGGGCCACAATGGAGGGTTGAAATTTACATAGGAACATATAGAGTAAATCTTTAAAAATCTTCTTCTTAGAAACTGATCAGCCAGAAAAGCTGTTTCTTGTGTGAAAGCATCTTGAGGTTGTGTAGATTTAAATTTGTTCAAATCAAGATCCCTGGGGGTAGGGTGGGGCCACAATGGGGGAGGGTCAAGTTTTTTATAAAGGAATATATAAGGAAAACTCTTTAAAACTGTTCTTCTCAGAAACTGATTAGCCAGAAAAGTTATTACTTGTGTGGAAGCATCCTTAGGTAGTGTAGATTCAAGTTTGTTCAAATCATGATCCCCATGGGTAGGATGGGACCACAATGGGGGGGGGGTCAAATTTTTACCTAGGAAAATATAGAGTAAATCTTTAAAACTATTCTTCTCAGAAACCAATCGTGCGGAAAAGCTGCAACTTGTGAAGAAGCATCCTTAGGTAGTGTAGATTCAAGTTCAAATCATGATCCCCAGGGGTAGGGTGGGGCCACAATGGAGGGTTGAATTTTACATATGAACATATAGAGTAAATCTTTTAAAATCTCAGAAACCGATCGGCCAGAAAAGTTGTAACTAGTGTGAAAGCATCCTCAGTTAGGGTAGATTCAAGTTTGATAAAATTATGATCCTTATGGGTAGGGTGGGGCTTCAGTTAGAGGGGGGGGGGGTTGAATTTTCACATTTGAATATATTAAGAAAAATCTTTCAAAATCTTCTTCTCACAAACCGATCATGCAGAAAGCTGCAACTTGTGTTGAAGTATCCTGAGGTAAAGAAGATTTAAGTTTGTTCAAATCATGATCCTCGGGGGTAGGATGGGGCCACAATTGGGGGGATGTCAAATTTTTACATAGGAATATATTGGGAAAAATCTTTAAAAAGCATCTTCTAAAACACAAATTGTCTAAAAAGCTCCAACTTTAGTCAATTCAGATAGTGCAGATTAAAATTTGTCAAAATTACATTCTTCATGAGGAGGGTTGGGCCATATTGGGAAGGGGGGATTCCAATTTTACAAAGAAAAACATTTTAATTATTCACAAAAACTCAAATGTTAATATATATGGTTTTACTTATATGCAAACATTTTGACATATTGTTTATTCTTTAAAATTGTTTAGACTCTTGCTTCTGGACAACTTTACGACCTCACAAGGGGTTCAAAATTTGATGTAGGTTTATATTTAATCGATATATAAATAGTTGTTTAAGTCTGATCATCTTCTTGAGAATTGCAATGCTCAATATGTGATATGACTGTAAAACCATCCTGTTACGAAGGGGCTCAATGATAGACATAAGAAGATGCAGGGGAATTTTTTTTTTCTATTATACGACATTGTTAACATTTTTTTGTATATGACTCCATAAAGCTGATTTTATTATGTCTATTGTTGCTCAGGTGAGCGATGTGGCCCATGGGCCTCTTGTTTTCATACAGAACTGTTTTCGACATATATCAATTACATAATCATCATAATATACAATACAATATCATAGAATAAAATATAATCATATCGTATCATATGATGTGGTATCACATCATACAGTGTAATAATGTATAAAATTATCAAAAAATGATCTCCTTCAGCATCCAGAAATCTTGGCTCAGATTCAAAATTTAAATACGTCACCTTCATAAGTCATATAAGATACAATACATGTATGCAAGTTTAGTGAAAACAAAAAGAGATATGTCCATCAAGGTGCACCTGCACAAAAAACCTTATCTTATTCAAGCATCTCAAATGTATCGTCTAAAGAACGTGGGGGAATAAGACGAGGCATAAAACCACTAAAGTCCATTTGCAAAACCCACATTTTTTTTACAAATACCGATTTTGTTACATTTATTAAGCATATGTAATCATTTGCATTCAGTATTGCCAAACCCTTCAAAAATTGACTTCAAATTGAATTGAAATTAAGACATCAAAATATGTATATGCTAATTGAGCAACAAAATGATAATTAATTGGATGTTCAGACAATAGTTTTTTATAGAGTGGGTCATCATACCATTTTTTAAAGAACGTATACGGATAAAACATGTAAATGTCATTTTTTCAATTTTCAAAAAAATGGTACCAAGACCCTCTCTATGGTAAAAAGCAAGTTTTCTTCCTTTAATTTTCAAGATGATCATCAAATGACCAAGACCGAATTATGTTTGCGCAATACTAAATTGAATTTGTTATTTAAATAGATTGAAATATGTGAATCCTTGTTGTAGCGGTTAGCGAGGAGTTCTTGGAACATTAAGTATGTTGAAGATTCCATTGAATCGTGTTGTAAAATCTTTTTTAATATCTTTGTTTAAATTCGAAAAACTCATTTGACGTAAAGAAAGTAAAAAATGCGTTATGATGAATTAAACAAATACACTTAATCATTTTAAAGTTTTTTAATTGACTGCTAAATAAGTACACTTTAGTATTAACTGTTTAAATAAACATGTTACTTTGTTGAGGGGGTACAAATTATGGTATTAAGACAATGGATTTGAAATCTTTATTCTATGTACACGTACATAAAACATTTTCTGGAGATATGTAAGCACAAATTATTTTAAGTTAATACACATATTATACTAAATGCCTAATTGTCATTTGAAACATACTAGTGATAGGGCCGTGGCCACTTGTGGGCATATGCCTCGGCTTATTCCCCCAGGTTCTTTATCATCCATGAGTGTCAAGTTCATACATTTAATAGGCCAAAATGCACAATCTATAACAGTTTAGTGAACATTAGATAATAACTAAGATGAAAAAAACTGTTTCAAAACCTTTAACCAGGTCTGGACGCCGACAACAGATGCCTAAGGTATAGCGTAACCCCCCCCCCCTTATTTGTCTCAGTGTGCCATAAATACATTTTTGAATTAAAACTCATAATTGAATATTACACTATTTTTATTTTTTTAAGGTTTATACTACTGCTTCTTTGTATATGTCTAATATAAGAGTAAATCCTGATATTACATTCCAAACCAAACAAAAAATGTAAGAATGTCACCAATAAGAAAAAAATTATGTTCTTGCCAATAATTAGTTTAAAATTTCGTATAGAATTATCAATCGATCTTCAAAAGGCCTTTGATACTTTAAATTTTGCTACAAATGAGGATTTTAACATTACACTACGTTGCTTGTAATTTGTACAATATACCACTGCTAAGAAAAAAAATCAATTGATATTTAGTCCAAAATAGAAATACATTATTGATCTAAGTAAATCGTTTGAAAAGATAAAAAAGAGATATATTACGAAGTATTCCACAAGACCAGTGGCCATTTTTACTAAAGGTCGTACCTCGAAACGTAGGCGTAAACGTAGACGTAACTCATGCTAATTTTTGCGTTTTAATAAAGGCCGTATCTTATGTTTTGGCGAAGATTTTCGTCAAAATCTACGGGTGACCTACAGCAGACGTATCAACGTACGTAGCGTGATAAAAATGGCTACGTTTCTATTGATGCAACGCGCACTTAGAAGAGAGCGAGTTTTTCTGGTTAGGAGTCAGCAGCTATACTTTTTGGATGACGTCAATTTAATCTCTAGATAGAGACCAAAGAGAAACAGCATTTACTCTTCAAATGAAATGAAATATAAATGAATACATGTATATATAAGAAAATGACATTGGGGCTTAAGTTTGGTATGATCCACTCTCCTGTGGATTTAATCATTTTTCAGATTATAAAAATACTATCACTGAATTATAATTGCCCTATACTAATTTAATAAAACAGATACAAAATACTAATACAATTTCTCTATTATAACTTTAAAAATCCCCCCCCCATTATTTAGAAACTCAAATTCAATTTGTTATTTATAAATTGTGAATAGCCTTTATTATTTCCTCCCGTGTACACCTAACTTAAATTTGTCAAATAAACTAGGACTAACAGAAAAATTATGACATGTCAGAAACAGCCAAAAAAAATGTATTAGGATTTTTTTAAACTTTTCTGTTATGTTTTCCCAAGATCGCTTCTTCACGTCAGAAGTGGTAGATAGTTGTCCTCTTCTTACTTGATAGAAGGACAAGTATGTATCAGCTAGTACATCCATCTTTGCGCTCGTCCATTTCGGCTTTCGATGCTTTCTCTCTTTCGTTCTAAGTAAGCGGTGATTTCTTTACTTTCGCAGATGATAAATAAAAAAAAGACAGAAGTACTTAATATGCATGCGTAGCTTCGGTAACTACGATTACTTAACTATCTTTTTGAAGAGTTCCAACGTAAACTACGACAAAGTCTACGTGTATATCAACGTCTATGTGTGTAGTTACGACCTTTAGAAAAACACAATCTACGCAAACGTAAATTCGGACGTAAAATCTACATTTACGTTTACGCCTAATACAAAAAATGCCCTTTAGTAAAGCTCGACCCAGGGGATCCATTCACAAAAAATCGTACTTTAAATCGTAGACGTAAGTTTGACATAAAATTGTTTCGTAAGATTTTGGTTATTCACATAATGTCCTACGTGTGACGTTTCGTAAAAAAAAAACAGAAGTAAGTTTAACTCTACTACTGGGTTAACGTAAGTCAATAACTGATATGTTTATAGTATAGTTGAAGTACGGCAGTTCTACCTTCATTTTGTCATAAGCAAAATTAAGAGAAGAAACTCCTATTCTAAACGTATAACGCGCCACGGTTTACAATGAAAGGACAGTGTCAGAGCTATTATAATGGTGGTTGGAATTTATTTTTCTTCTTATTATAATCATCCGAGCATACAATTCATAATTACTTAGAAACCTTGCACAACACATATATAGGAATGGAGATAAAGGCACACTTGAACTCATTTGGGATGTTCCGAATTTCTTGTTACAATCTGTAAATTACAAGTTGATAAAAGATTATTGATATCAACAGAAAGAAAAGTATGTATTAAGAAAGAAAACTTCTTTTATCCATTTAACAACTTTGACTTTGGCGCTAATGTCTCCGCAATTTATTATGCCCCATCAATTCCGGGTATATCGAATCAGTATAAGTTAAAACAACGATGATTATTTGATAATATAGGCGTTTTCTTTTATTCCTACAAATGCATTAAATCAGTAAAACAACAGTCATTTGCATACACACTGATTTAATAAATGTATGTAATGTAATCAGCGTACTACATATCATGCACGGATCTAGAGGTGGGGGATCATTCTGGTCCCTCTGAAAACATTTAATTATTTAAGGTAGACCCAGACTTAAAGAAAGAACTGGGTACGGTAAACAGCAGAATCGGCCCTGTTTTCAAAGTAAAATTTTAAATGAAATATTTGGAGAATTAGCGAGTTTCAAAACAGTTTGATTTTTGAAAATATCTTTTAAGGTTTTCATATAATAGTTATCTATAGATAGCGTCGTTTAAAGCCATCCAGTTAACCAATAACGCAATGACTTCATGAAATGTATTGACAGCGTTATTGAAATAATAATTATAGAAAGGAGGCGCTGGTATATAATTTAAATGAGGACATATTTTATATTTTATTTATTTGTCTATTGCATTAAGGAATTAAATACAGAAAAAACTTTCTAATCTCGAACTAGATGGGCCTGTTTAAAAAACATCGAGATATGCGAGTATTCGAGATATCGAGATTGAAATACTTAAAAAGTAAGTGGTTGGGACTTAAATATCACTTCGACATATCCATTGTATTCGAGATATCAGTGTTCGAGATATCGAATTTCAACTGTTTGTTTCATGTTTGATAAATTAACATATCATCATAATATTTTGCATTCTCTCACCAGAGGTCGTGTTACGCAAGTTTCTATTTTCCCTCTGTCAACGCCCGATGTACTAGATTCATGTGCAAACTGACACAAACGGCAAAATCTAAATGGAATCGATGTAGTTTTTTTTCTTTATCTCAAAGCGTGATTGTAAACAAATCAATTTAAATGTTTAATGCCTGTGTACATTTTTATTTCAAAGTAACTTTAAGAGCTATTTAGCGGAGGTAAAATAAAAAACTGATTAAATAATCTAGTCCGACAGATTTTTGAACGTTTGAAAAAGCAGTTTTTGCACGCTCTCGATTCATCGTTGGTTTTATACCAATCAGATGCAATGTCAACTCCTAAGATATTTTTAACTTGCCCACAACTACGATTAGGCAACAATACCGCGTGGTTGTAATGCATTTCTCCTGTGTCGACAGAGGTTTCAAAAACGAGTCAGAAGCATTACCGTATTTATAACGGGTATTCTCCGCGGTTTGAGTTTTATTTTTCAATTTTTAACCCTAGAAGAGTTTTTATAATATGCTGTGTTTTAAATTTCCGAGATTCAATTTTACCGATATTTAAATAAAATGTTATTCATAAGCATAGGAATGTTAGCCCGTCTTTCAAAGTATGTCTATGGATGCATCGTAATGTTATAGTTGAATGGGTTTACACTACTTACTCTGTCAAACAATGCTTGATTGTTTATTTATTTACCAAAAAAATGAAGATTTATCATTTTACCTTTTTCAAAAGTCTCAGTAATTTTTTTCAATATTTAATAATCAGTCACATGTTAAAAACCACATTAATTTGTGGTAAATAGTTATGTAACAATTTCCGTAGGGAAGAAACTGTCTCATCTCGGACAACACATCTTTTAATCTCGTATAGAGCGATTTACACATGGTGATTAAATTTTAAAAAAAATAATAATTTGGAATGAACCCACAAGAATAATCTAAAATGATGAACAGTGAATCTTCTGAGTTCAAAAAAAAATCTGTTAGTAATCTTTGCTGTTTTTTTTTTTCTAATATCTTGTGAGAGTCCGGCATATCGGTACTTGATAAGGTATCGTGATCATATATAATAAATAACATTTTTTTTTTACTTCTTCCTGAATATGGTTCATACAAAGAATATTGGAATTATTATTTTGATACTGTTAGAGATAGAGAGAAAAAGAGAGAGGAAGGAGATAGAGAGAAAGAAAGAAAAGGGCCCTAGATTATTCTTAAAGCATATGTATTGGATGAAAGTAGCAGTGTCCACTCTGTAAATATTTGGTTTCAATTGATTATCATGCATTATTAGGTCACCTGAGTAAACTCAGGTGACCTATTGCTATCTGTTTTCGTCCGTCGTCGTGCGTCGTGCGACGTGCGTCGTGCGTCGTGCGTTAACAATTTACAGTTTTAACTTCTTCTTAAAAACTACAAGGCCAATTGTTCCCATTTTTGGTGTCAAGCATCTTTATGGTAAGAGGAATGTAAACTGTGAAATTGGTGGCTCTACCACCCCCAGGGTGCCACAGGTGGGGCCAAATATGCAAAAAACAGCCAAATTTTCAAAAATCTTCTTCTCCCACTCCCACACATGTGAGGAAAAAACTGATTGCAAGGTTATGATGTCAATGAAGCCCTCTACCAAAATTGTGAAATTCATGGCCCCTGGGTCAGGGGTTCAGGCTCTAGGGTGGGGCCAATATGGTCATATAGTAAAAATGTATTAAATCTTAGAAAATCTTCTTCTCTACTCCCATAGATATTTGTTAAAAACTAAATGCATGGTTATGATGTCCATGAAGCCCTCTATAAAAATTGTGAAATTTATGGCCCCTGGGTCATGGGTTCAGGCCCTAGGGTGGGGCCAATATGACCATATAGTAAAAATGTATTAAATCTTAGAAAATCTTCTTCTCTACTCCCATAAATATTTGTTAAAAACTAAATGCATGAATATGATGTCCATGAAGCCCTCTATAACAATTGTGAAATTCATGGCCCCTGAGTCAGGGGTTCAGGCTCTAGGGTGGGGCCAATATGGCCATATAGTAAAAATGTATTAAATCTTAGAAAATCTTCTTCTCTACTCCCATAGATATTTGTTAAAAACTAAATGCATGGATATGTTGTCCATGAAGCCCTCTACCAAAATTGTGAAATTTATGGTCCCTGGGTCAGGGGTTCAGGCTCAAGGGTGGGGCCAAAATGGCCATATAGTAAAAATTTATTATATTTTAGAAAATCGTCTTCTCTACTCCCATATATATTTGTGAAAAACTAAATGCTTGGATATAATGTACATGAAGTCTTCTACCTAAATTGTGAAATTTATGAACCCTGGGACAGGTGTTTAGGCACTAGGGTGGGGCCAATATGGCCATATAGTAAAAATGTATTAAATCTTAGAAAATCTTCTTCTCTACTCCTGTATATATTTGTTAAAAACTAAAGGCATGGATATGATGTCCTTGTGTTAAGTCGCATCAAATAGTATGTAGGTCCTGTCCCACCTCAACAGGAAGTGCCAGAATATCTTGAAAACGGTTAATATCCCCACCCCTAAACCATATATATTCTTGTTCCCTGTATTAAGGGCCATCAAATGGTATGAAGGTCATGGGCCCTTGGGCTGGTCCTGACGCCCTCTTAAACAGGAATTGCACAAATATCTTGAAAACGGTTAATATCCCCACTCCTAAACCATATATATTCTTGTTCCTTGTGTTAAGGACCATCAAATGGTATGTAGGTTATGGGCCTCAAGGGTGGTCCTGACCCCCCTCAAACAGGAAGGGCCCAAATATCTTGAAAACGATTAAGAACCCCACCCCTAAACCATATATTTTCTTGTTCCTTGTGTCAAGGGGCATCAAATGGTATGTAGGTCATGGGCCCCGGGGATGGTCCTGACCCCCCTCAAACAGGAAGTGCACAAATAACTTGAAAACGGTTGAGATCCCCACCCCTAAACCATATATATTCTTGTTCCTTGTGTCAAGGGGCATCATATGGTATGTAGGTCATGGGCCCTGGGGGTGGTCCTGTCCCCCCTCAAACAGGTAATATCTTGAAAACGGTTTAATAGTCCTTTTTGAAAGATTTCAGGCAGGGAGGTGGTCGTCATTACAAATTAAAATTTTTTCTATTCCAGAATAAAACTTAATTAAATGCATATATGAGACTCCTTGACAAGTTTGTGTATGGGTTATGCTACTCAGGTGACCGTCAAGGCCTATAGGCCTCTTGTTTTATATATAGGGCTTTTTTAAAAATATTCTAATGATAATTCTTTTATGTTGAATTGCTTTTCAACTTTTTCAATTAACTGCACTTGAATATATGTTTACATTAAGAAACGCTTATGCCATTGTTGGTGCTTTTTACGGGTATGAAAGTAGTTAGCATTGCAGGAAGAAATAAATTACTCGTGTTATCTTTAGTTAGATCAATCAAGACATAATTAATCAACGCAAAAATCAACTCAAAAGTACAAAAAAGACATCCATGGACGATGTATGAATTATTTTATGTAGTTTCTAGAATTAAAGTTGTCATTTAAATCGCTAAACACTGCATCTATCATTAGTTTGGAATTTCTATATTCTCACGCAAAATATTGTACCTGTTTGATGGTAAGTTAGAATTGAATTTAACCTAGGTAGTAAATGAAAAGGTGCATTAATAAAGATTCTCTCACTTATATGAATATACAAAACTAACTCGAATAGCATTGTAAGGTACAAGTACACAAACTTTAGATAAACAGTCAAGGAAGTTGGGCAAAATAGCTAACTCTCTCGACGCGCGCAGGTCAACAGATCTGTAAATGCTTACATTGAAAGATTTGTTTTGAAAATTGAAATTGTAATTGATCCACTATGTAATACCGGTATTCGTCAGCCAAGTTACACTTTAGACTAATGACATCCATGTACTAGTAAATAGACTGACCGATTAAAACACATGCACCTAGGAATATGATCACTATTATTCTTTCTTGTAAAAACAGTTTTTAAGTTTGATTTAATTCCTTCGACATGATCAGTAAACATTCAGTGTCTGATTTATATTTCTAATAACTTTGTACCAAATATATAGATCTTATATCGAATATAATCGTGTCTGGAACTTAACTTTGGAATAGAAAATAAAACTGTTTTGAAATTAATGTATCTGTTCAAACTCTCTTTCTCTCCCTCACTCAGCCACATTATGACGTAATATGTTTACACTTGTTACGTCATTTATGTACACAAATAACTCATAGATATTTATAATAGGTAAATTTTAATAAATGTTGAGGTTTTTAAAATAATATTTCCTCTTATATTCATCATAAAATCGATACTGTATATTTTTCACTACACAACAATATTGACCTTTTTATCTGCAATAAACGGTATCCTGGCGTCATGGGTTTTCGATAGTCTAACACTAAACGACAGTCTAACACTAAACGCTGTCTCTAATGATTGTCTCTTTAGTCTACAATTTTAAAAGTATATAATTGTTAACCTCAGTCTTAGCATCGAAAATCGCCGATACTATATCAATGAAAATTGTCAGTATATGCAGTTCTTAGAAACAAATAAACTTGATTCCGCATTTGACCATTAAAAGTCAGCGTCATGTGTTTCCGATAGTATGATTCATCATTTAATTAAATTAAAAGTGAAGTAACCTTATAAATATATCTAATAATGTTTTCAATTGTTTTAAAAGTTTTTTATTTCAGCTTAAATACTACATTTCGTCACTTAAACGTTCTACAATACCATTATTTGTATGATTATAAGTTACGTTTTAATTCAAGACGAATCTTAATTTATAGCTCTCTTCGGCTTCGATTCTAAGAAAAACTTTACAAAGTCACTTAAAAAATTTGCATGAAAATACGGCATCAGAGATATATATACCAAACCTTAAGCAAGTTTAAATATTGTAATATTCTAGTTAAGATTTTAAGTACAGGTTCACGTAAGAATCAGGCAAACAGTGATAAGTCATATATTTCATATTGAAATGGTAATTTACTTTGAGAACAATATAAACAAGTGTTCTCAAAAAATGATAAAAATTTTAGCCAATCATGCATAATTGCGAAGCTGCGTTACTAAAAATAGATCCACTCTGTCACAGTCTTTAAACACAAGGACAACACTAAGCTATAAAGATTTAAAAGGATTTTCAGAAATTCAGTGTCAATTCATTCATTAAAAAAATGTTGGTATGAAGTGAAGACAATGCCTTCTTCTTTTATCTCATGTTACAGAGGTGGTATCTCATTGGTTTCCATGGCAACCATGACCATAATTAGCCATACAGTCTTTAAAATTAGAGAAAAACGATCACTTTTATGTCTCTTTTTTTAAAAAACAGCAAACATATATGACAATGTGTTATATATAAATGAATAAAGGAGATTATGAAATGATTGTTTACAATAAAAAAAGTTTTGAAAAATTAACAGACAGTTTATATAATCTAAGCAATCAAGTGGGATTCCTACAAAAAATGTAAAAATCTTTATCATTTTTACATGTATCTAAGAGTAATAATATAATTATATTTCATATTCTTAGTTTCCTTTTAAAAATAAGGATTAGATTTTGATATCATTTATGTGTAAATGTTATTGTTTTTACTATTACCGGTGTGAAAATTTGATCTTATATCATTAATGATCGGGATCGGAATACCAATTATTGTGTATCAAATGTATACCGAATTTCCTCAGAGTTCTATAATAGATACGTGCAGAAAGTTATCAAAATTTTAGTTTTCAACAATATTTAATGATGTAACACAAATCTTAAAACAACATAAAAGTATGTCTATCAAAAAGCAATGGAAGTAGCCTATGTAAGCAAGACTTAAAAAAGGAACAACAGTCCGACCAGATGTTTATAGTGAGTAATATCAGAGACATAAATAACATGTTATTTATGTCTCTGGTAATATGTACATGATGTATACAACATGTACAACCATTAATAAACTTATATACAATATTTTTGTGTCTCGGTGGTCAATAATACCTGAACCTACATGTACTTTTGAAGAACTCATATTATTTTTACGTAATTTGAAATGAGGTCAACTTGTAGAGGAATTTTGACTTTTAAAAATAACACAATTTTTTTTTAACAAAGATGTCTGCAGATTTGTTATCCACCATGTAAACCATATTAAACAGTTAAAATGAATTTATCATATTCAGAGCATAATTAAGTTGTATAAAAGTACTTTCATATGGACCCTTAGCCCAGCCTTGCCAATCAAAAATAAATAATGTATATCTTTATTCAGTAAAACAGGCCCATAGCAAAATGTCTCACTTAAAATTGTTATTCATATCATAATATCTTATATATAAATTTATAATATGTTTGTAGACTATATGGGGGTAGGGGGTACCTCAGTAAGAGTGTATTTATTGTAAGCATAATTACAGTAACCCTGTTTGATTGTATATGTAATGTACGTTGGATATACTGCTAGTTTAAACACGTACATGCTTTAAATTCCAGAATTTAAAAAAACCAAATAAGTATTTTTCATTCCCTTTATTCATGTACATGTATACACGTATATATAGATATTTATTCAAATATACTAGTTTGATAAAAACAACAACACATGTCAAAATGTATCACACATACTACATGTATATACATGTATCAACCATCAACCAATAGATAATTAACATATTCATTTATTTTTTCCCAATTTGGGCCCTGGGAAGGCATATAAGTTTATAATTTTTCAAAAAGAAAATCCTAAATGAAAGATTACACACAAAAATAGTCCATACATTAATATATGAATGTGCAGCAGTTGGGTAAACCATGTGAATACACATTCATGCTATTAAATTATGATATTATTTCTATAAACTGTACATACATGTGATATATATCTCTGTAGTCAAAATAATGTAGCTACCATCATGGTATTTATATCAATACAAATGTGAAGATGAATTCATGATATATCATGATAAGTATTTCATAAGTTCACTTAAATCTCATAGCATTCTCTATTTTTATTTTTCAAAGCACTAACTTCACTTAACTGAATCATTAATTATTGTTCTGTCTTCCTTGGACATTAACCAAATAAATTTGTCTTTCTTTGGTTAATAACATATAGTTTTTGTTAAAGTATTGAGATATAGTATTTATTTCTTCTTTTATATATATAATATAATGGACAATCAATAACAAAGGGACGCTCATCTTCTACATAAATTTGATTTAGTAATACAAAGCATAGTTTTTTTGACACTAAAAATAAAATTTAAGTAATTTGAGTGCAAAGTTCAATGTTAGTTATTTCTTCATATACATGTAGTTTGAAAGCTGGGTTTGTAAGCACTTTATCTGTTGGAGTTGTTTAAGGTCCAAGCATAATCAATTGTTTTAATTTAATTAGCAGATTAAGCACTGAGTCTACACATTCTTCAGCTTTTCGCTTGTAGAAACTTTCTGTAAGGTATCTTCTGCCTCATCAATCCAGTTTGATGTTTGTGACAGCTAGGGTCTGTGATTGTCAAACTTCTGAATCCTGAAATAGAAAGATTTAAAGACTAGAAATATTGTTACTTTTCATATGTACTGTAAAACAAAATGTATAATGACACAAATCATGTCAATCAAGCCTAGATAAAAGATTGATTCTTATTCCAATCTGAAAAAGAGATAATCAGTAGATAGGGAAAGATTATTTATTTTTCTATTATAATGGCCAGCAAGAAAACCTCTCCTAAAAGTAAACTTATACATTTGTATTTATTGTTTCTTACTACATGTATAAATGACAAAAGTATTTTTTTAATGCAATAAGAGATATATAATTAAACCCAAGATTAATTTTGAGAGAAATATGTTAATTAGACTTAAGGTAGGGCTAATTTTGGAACCCTAAACACTAATAAACCAATGAAATCAAAGATTAATTAAAGAGGATTTGATTTTCTACAATGGGATCTCAGCCATTATGACATTATGATATAATGAAGAGTGGGGAATAGGGAAAAACAACAGGGGATACTTGCCAACCCATTACATAATACATCTTCACAAGTTCAAATACCAGCAACAAATATAATAATGGTTTAGGGTGGGGTGTAAACTGTTTTAAAGCTATTTGACCAATGAATTATAAAATTATGGGTTAGGGGATGACCCTTGGGCATTTGCAAAACAAAGTAATCACCACATCTTATCATGAGCTGTAAGAATATTCATGTACATGTACGTATAGTTAAGGGGTGGGGATCTCTACTGAAATACGGCCAATTATATAATGAGGGATGGGAATGACTTTAGGAGAACTTAAACAACCATCTAATTCATTTATCTTAAAATAAGCAACAGCTAGGAAGATATATTGATCAATGATTAATTATTAGGGAAGGGTAGGAAATTACCACAAGGCACTTGTCTACATGTGGACCCTCTCTTGAGATTGTATCCGTGGTCGTTATTAGTACATTGACTTGTGTCTCCATTATCAACCAACTGCAATAAAAAAATTCTAATCAGAAAGCAAGCTTAACAACATAGTTTTGAAAAAGACAGCTCATTATTTATATAATATACATGTAAAGTCAAAAATGTCAATTTTAAGAGGTGCACTTTTGGTATTGTCCTTCTCTAATACTAATATGATATCAACCAGTACACATATCAGTATCCTAATAAACATTGTACTACATGTATCACCTGAATTGAAACACATTAATCCAAAGACAAATTTTATAGAGTATGCAAGTTAAGAACTGCAGTTACGACCAAACTGCATACACAAGATATACACTTACCAAACTTACATTGTTGACATAGGAGGTGGTATGGACACCTCAATATTGTGACATACCTCCTATCGAAATAAACAATATTCTTTTTTTTTTTGCTCTGTATTTGATAACTTACAACCTAGCACAATGGGTTACATCTTTTTATGTAACGATGAATCTGTATGTCGATCATGAGTTTGAATCCCGCAGGTGCTAATTATTATTTTTACCTTTGCAATTATTTTATAAAATTATATTATTTGTCAAATATTGTAAAATAGAAATTTCGAAAAGTGTTTTGATTATAATATATACTTTTATCCACATCAATATTGACAGGTGTTCCATACCACCCTAAATTACCCTAAATTAACCCCAAAAGTATTTTTGTTTTACCATAGATAATGGATATATACGAACGTATAGTGAGGGAAAAAAACCACCTATCCCACAAATTAAAGGAATCTGTGAAAAGCTACACTGTGGAACTTTTCATTCAAGATTGACTGGTGTTCTGTTTCAATTGTTGATTGTAACATTAACATGTTTCTAATGTACATGTAGAGATAGAGATACATTATTTTTCAATGTATCCACAGGGGCATCGTATCCGCTCTGCTTTCTGACACATATATAAATATTATTTATATATATGTCAGAGAGCAGAGCGGATAAGATGCCCCTGTGATGCATCTAAAAACGTTGACGATAACAAAGGGCAGCGAAAGGCTACTGCAGTACATTAATTTACTCAAATCAATATATGATAATTTTGTATATAAGTTATAACAATGCACTTTTTATAATTAGAATTGTAAATGAAAGTATACATTCGTAAAGTATGCAACTTATATTTGATTGTCCGGATACTTGCAAAATTAAATCGCTTCAGCTATGTTCTTAAAATAGATTCGGGGAAAACCAGTATGATCAACCGATACATGTTGTGAAACATGTCAATAAAACGATAACTTCACTGCAGTTGTTAGTTAAATTATTTCACTGTTTGAAAAACTTATTTTATTCAACATGTATTCGCTTCAGCTATGTTCTTAAAATAGATTCGGGGAAAACCAGTATGATCAACCGATACATGTTGTGAAACATGCCAATAAAACGATAACTTCACTGCAGTTGTTAGTTAAATTATTTCACTGTTTGAAAAACTTATTTTATTCAACATGTATAGCGTGGATATGCACTAATATACCTAAATAATGTGATTCTTTAGGGTATGACTTCCTTCGCTGTCCGGCTGCTGGTTGACAGATTGTTTGTCGGCCATCACCAAGTTTTTATCCTTGCAGATGTCTTGTTATGTCTCTGCCACAGTTGCAAAGGGTCACTGGAGCTGTTTATTCTGGATAGGCTTTATACAGACTGGAGAAACTGTTTGCGTAGTGTCCCAAAACCGTGTCTTCTTCTCGAACTCCCATTTTCGCACACTAGCGTACGTAGCAACGAGGCGCCATCTAGCGACGATATTGTGAATCAACCAAGAAAGACAACCAAATTTCACTCGAATTTGCTAATTTTAACGACAATTTAAACTCGAAACTCAAAATTTTCAAAACTTTTTAAAATTGGAAATTATAGTACTGATTGAGTTAAGTAACTAGTTATAATCAAATTTTCACATAAGACTTGCTGTTTTTTGTATTTGTATAATATTTTCTCCAGTTTTATTAAGACTTGCATAGCGTCAAACTGGCGCGCCTTGTCAATGTATGGGGTCCGCAATCGAGAACGAGACGGAATATTTCAAAATAATTCTGTACACATATATTTATAAATTCCAGTTGTTTATAGGGTACAATTTCGTTTGATTTGTTGTTTGAGCTCTTATCGCAAAAATTCGATATTGCCTGATTCTTACGTGAACCTGTACTTAAGCAATTTTAATGACTTTTATTAAAGTAATAGTAAAATAGTATTTTATTAGTCTCTTTGATAATTGTGTGATTTAAATACAGACTCCGTTCGTCCAGTGTCGTAAATAATTAAGAAAATGACGTCATTTTTGAGAAAACTCAAGCGACCGACATAAACCATCGGAAACACATGACTATTGCGGAAACACATGACGGCACGATATGTATTTGTGAGTAATTCAAATACATGTACAGCCTACTCCGGATATATTGAAATTCAGGGGACCATTCAAATTATTTCAATATATCCGTAATTCAATATAAGCGAAATCGACTGACATGAAGCTGCCATTTTGTAAAGTTCAATCCCGATATGAAATTAAAAAAAAACAAACCCGAACAAATTAATTTGATCATCGTTTAACTAACAGATACATGTATTAAACATGAAATGACAGTCTTTGAAAGTTTAATTGAAAAAATCAGTTTGAGGATCTTGCGTTGGTGAACCATTTAGAAAGACAATCTTCAACTCGTTATAATTCACTAATCGCATTCTTTTACGTTTTGTGGAATAATCACCGGACTCAAACGCTTCAATCACTGCCGAACGCTGCTTGTAAATCATCGTCAGCATTAAGCTTTAAATCCAAAATCCTTAGCTATTTCAGATTAAGGCTTAGTTTTCATATCAATAGCCATAACTAGTTCGTATTTAGTGTCCAAAGATAAAGTTTTTCTTTTCAGTGGGGTTCCTATGTTACGTCTAGCCTCAATACATCCGTATGCACGAGAAAAGAAAGAATTCAACAGTGAATAAATTTTATTTTGTTAAAGCAGTAAGATGAGATCTTATCAATTCACACCTTTGTACATCAACTGGTCAGTTAGGTATAATTACTGTCACCAACCGTGACGACAGCCGCCAAGGAGTACTTCAATATAGCCGTTATAAAAACAACTCATTATCACCTCTGGGGACCGATCCATGGCTTCAATATAAGCGATTTTTCAAAATAGCCGATTTCATTATAACCGTTATTTTAATGCAAAGAAATAAAGAGGCTAAAACTGGGGATTTATTTTTATTTCAAAATAAGCGGAATTTCAAAATAAGCGACTTCAATATAAGTGGAGTAAGCTGTATTCCATTTTCTCCATGGAACTGTTTTATTTTTCTTTAATTTAATTTAATTGTCAACATTAAAGTCGATTTTTACTTTCACATAATTTTTAGACATTGTCATATAAAAAAAAACTCATCTTACGCCTTAGCTGACCAATCAAAACATCCATTTCTTGTTCATTTTGAAAATAAAAAATAATAAAAAACGAAAGTGACCGCAGTCCTGTACATAATTTTTTTCGTTTTTATATTAATAAGCTGACTAAAATTGTGCTATTCTGAAATGTTGATGAATGTACTCGAATGCGGCGTTGTAGAAATATCAGATCAAACATGACAAAACCCCATATATTTCACAAAATCCGTAAACAAAGTCCGGTTTTGGAGTTTACAATTACCTATCGCACGTGAATTTTAGCAAACGAAAATATTTTCATACATGTTGTGTCCTACATGAATTATTCCGGCAACCAGATTAAAATATCACTTGTTTGATTTTTCACATTTCAACAGGGCCGCTATGTAATACTTAGCGTATCCAGTTCTTTGTGTCAAACGATTTTTGTTTTAATTTGAAACAACTAATAAACTTACTAAAAATCCCAAAATATTTATACCTTTGCACGTTTGTATTCCTATTGTGAGATTCAGCTTACATGGTCCAAACATTCAACTACCAAATGTTAATACAAAACATGATCTCATAACTTATTAAATTATGCACCAAAATGCATCATGTTAGGTTATAATTTTAATAAATAATTTATGATAGTCATTAACTTAATAAATTCTTATTGATTTTCTGCAGAAAAAATTAAAAAAAATATTACATTTATTCTTCAGATATTTCATAAAATTCACAATATCGAAAGGAAAATTATCGATGGACACTCAGTAACTATATTTCCCCGAAACAGACAAAAACCCGGCATATTAAGAATGTACATGTAGCGATAAACTGACAGTATTGTTTGGCAGTATTTTAAGTATGGCAGGTTATATTATAAACACATTCTGTAGTAGATGTTTTGAAGTTTTAAACATGAAATAAATTTCATACAGAAATAAGATTTTCTCACATGTGTCTGAGGTTAAAAAAGATTTTCTTTTCATAACAAGATTATTCCCAGTAAAATAATACTATTATAAAACAGGGAATCATCTAATTATAAAAAGAAATATTTTTAACGTCAGGCACATGTGAATTTTCTTTCTGCCGATAATTGTATAAACACATACATTAGAATAGGCGTATGGAAAGAAAAGAAGTAAAACCGTTATAAATGTTTGTGCTCAAAGGCGCTAAAAAACTCCGCCAATGTAAATGCGCGAAAACACATCGACACATACGACAACGTTATCATCTTACGACATATTTTGTGAACAGCCTCCTAAACGTAAACGTACGCTTGTAGTTTGAAGTGTTATAAGTATAATCGTAGTCGTACGATTTTTTTGTGAATAGATCCCCAGATTCTTAAGGAACTTAGATACAACGTATGGTGTTAATCTTCAATATTGTCATTTTCTTTTTGCTATTTGTAATGATCGTCGAAAAACCCCATCAGTTTCTATCAAATAACATTTCATTTCTTATCTAGTTAAGTATAAAAGAATAATAATTGCTATAATTTGTATCCCCAAACAATTAGTCATAATAGGTAAGGTCTTTATCATAAAAGATAAAAAAATGCACATGTTCCAATGATAACAGTCTATATTGCACAACGATCAATTGAACACATTTTTAAAGTATTTTTCGAAACTTTCAAAAGACGTGGTATCATAATTTTTTTTCTGTTTTGAGTGAAAAAAAAATCACACTTACTTTTGTTTAGTCTTACTTTAAATAATCATTGTTTTTTTTTACTCGAATATGCTACCATTGCAGGGTTTCAAACAACTTCCGCACCACTACGTGTATCTGCTCAGAATATGACTGTTGGTAAGGATTTGCAGCTAAATCTTAAGTCTAGAAATTAATATTTATTTTAAAGTGATATTTAACGAAGGATGCTGGGTTATTACAAATGCCTAATATTTAGGTATGGCATGTCTTGACATGAATTTGACAAGTTATCATTTAAATTATTTTCTGCCTTTTTTATACGGCTTATAGATGAATAATAGTTTATCGCTTTTTGTAGGAATACAATTTAAAAAATAAATAAAATCCATTCAAAAATATCCAATGTTCTTTGCAGGAAGCAGAGGAAGAAGTTTCATTGTTTTGTTTATGGCAAATGTTGTGACGAGGACAACCAAAAATATTTACGTTACATCCGAAAATGGAGTTCAAATTAACATAACGACTTCGTCTCTCCTAGATCCTAATCTAAAGGTACAGATAGATAGAACCGTGTTTATTCCTTCAAATGAACACATAATTCTCCCAACAGAATTCGAACTCGAAAGTTTTAAAAAAGAAGTGAAGTCAGTGTTGATTGAAACATCTGATGACGTTTTTGTCATAAGTCACGATGATGGAGCTGCATCTGTAGGAAGCACAACGCATATTCCACTTCATAAACTTTCAACCAAATATATAGTGATTTCAACGGAACCGTATATTAAACCTTGGAAAAGTCAGCTTGCTGTAGCTGCTATTAAAGACAACACAACGATTTTCATTACTTTTAAGATGAAGAACAATGTGCCTTTAAATATAGGCGGATACTTATATAGGAACGACGATATGTACAACATAACACTCGATCGTTTAGAAACGTATCAAATAAGCCATAGCACTGATTTGACTGGAACCGTCATTAGATCTTCTTTTCCTATCGCAGCGTTCTCGGGAAATGATTGTAATACACTTGTTTCAATAGGTGCGTGTGACCATCTAATTGAACAGTTGCCACCAACTACAAGTTTGGATCGTACATTCCTAGTGCCTCCAAATTCCGTTAACAGAGACACCAAAATTCGAATAACAGCAGTAGAAAACTGCAGTATGTCATATACGATTAGCGGAACAACTAAAATTGTTTCTTTGAACGAACAAAATTCTTTTGACACTTACATTTCAAGCGGTCAATCATGTTATGTTGAATCCAAAAATCAACTTATTGTGACAAGTTTTGGTTTACATTCTAAATCTACATTATATTCACAAAAAGACTTAGGCGATCCATCAATGACATTAGTTCCTGGAATACGCCAGTATCTTGATTATTACAAAATTGTCGTGCCTACAGGTTATGTAAAAAACTGTGTTTCCGTGATGATAGAGCAACAATTGAAGGATTCAGTACGTATTAATAATAACAAAATAGATACAACCGATGTTATATTTGAGGAAAATGTTGTTGCTGAAAATGCTTCTTATAATGTGAGGTTAGTAAGAGTGAGTGAAGGAGAGCTAACTGTGTCATCGGTAGGTGGAGAACGTTTCGGTTTGTTGTTTTCGGGAGTTACGATTGACGAAGCATATGGCTTTTCTGGAAACTCTTTGCTGCTTTAAGAATTGTAACCATGTCAAACATTATACTTACAGCATATCATTGGATTAATCAACAAATATTTCTTGAAATTATTGCAGAAATAAAAAAAATCTTAAATTAATTATAACACATACATATTTTTACAAGTGTTTCACATATTATCTAAACAAAAATTAATTATCTTAATGTATATTACAATAGTTAACCCTCCTAACTCATGTAGCAATATGCCTACATCATCTGCATATGGAGTTTTTGTCTTTCAGTTTAATCGGTATGCAAGGGCATGCTTTACGTATGAACAGTTTCTAAGGCGAGGCAAGGTTCTGACAAACAAGTTTTTAAAACAGGACTATTAACAGTCTCGATGGAAGTCATGTTTTCGTAAGTTTTATGGTCGATACAACGACCTTCTTAGCAAAAACAATCTTACACTGGGTCGCATGCTGACTAACGTTTTTCATACTTATTGTTAGACCAAAATTATTCTACGGGTTTTTCCGATTTTTTTAATGTGTAAAGTGTTAATTCCCACGCTTGCGAGGGATATCATCTAGTAAAAATAAAATAAATGATGAAGACGAAAGACTTCATGTGATTGTTCGGGAATTCTTAACTTTTTAAATTTGCATTTCATCGCATGAAGCTGATTGGATTGATGTTATGGACCTGTATGTATACTCGTCCTCTGACCCACTTCTTCCTTTAAATTACCGTGGAATAAGCCTCCTCTCCACCGTCGCTAAAATCTACAGTTCCGTTTTAAACAAAAGGCTCGTCGCCTACCCAGAGGACAACAACCTACCAGTCGATGAACAAAACGGATTTCGGAGCGAAAGATCATGTTTAGATCACGTGTTTACTCTGAACAGCATAGTTAAAAATAGAAACTCTACATTTGTTACCTTTATAGATTTACAAAAGGCATTCGATATGGTTGACAGAGAGTTGATGGAATTTTGTTTACTTAAAAACGGAGTGGATGGCCAATTTTACCATGCGTTAAAATCTTTGTATTGTGACACCGAATCATGTGTACGCTTGGGTGATCATTGCACAGACTGGTTTCTATGTAGATTGGGTGTTCGACAAGGGGACAATCTCTCTCCAACACTATTCGCCATGTTCATTAACGACCTCGCCATGCAACTGAAACATCTCAATAGTGGGATTCAAATTGGCCCCAATAAACTTAACGTCCTTCTGTACGCAGACGATATAGCACTGATTGCGGAAAACGAGGGTGACATGGATGCAATGCTCGATGTTGTCTCTGGCTGGTGTAGGAAATGGCGGCTACGGATTAACTCCCTCAAATCTAAAGTAGTACATTTTCGTAAGCGTCAACGAAAGAGAAGTGATCATGTATTTTGCATCGGGGGGGGGGGGGGGATTGTCTTGACTTTACACCATCCTATAAATATCTCGGGGTACTATTCGATGAATTTGCTACATTTAAAAATAATACAGAAAATCTCGCTAAATCCGGTGGACGTGCACTAGGAGGCCTTATTTCGAAAATACATTCAAACAAATCGATAGGATTTTACACGTACGAAAAAATGTTTCTAAGCGGAGTTGTGCCAATTCTTGACTACTGCAGTGGAGTGTGGGGGCACACAAAACATTACAACATCGAATCCGTACAGCTACGGGCGTTGCGATACTTTCTGGGGGTGCACCGGTTTACTCCGATTTTAGCTATTCAAGGAGATAGTGGCTGGCTTCCTTCATTCTATCGCCATCAACTGAACATGCTACGATTGTGGAATCATCTTGTAACTATGAGTGATGATAGACTTACGAAATTAGTTTTCATGTGGGAGTTAGAAAAATCAAATAACCTAAACTGGTCACACCATGTTAAACTTTTACTCCAATCTATCGATATGTCAACATGTTTTTTAAATCAGGAGGTCTGTAACTTGAACTTAGCTGAGATTAAACTTCAACAGAAATTTGTGAATGACTGGCACAATGAACTACAAAGTATTTCAAAGCTCAGAACTTACAGGTCTTTTAAAAGGGATTTTAATTTAGAAAAATACGTTACAATGGACATACCCAAACCTCATAGATCTGTTCTTGCACAATTTAGGTGTGGTGTTCTTCCTATCAGAATAGAAACAGGGCGATTTAGGGGGGAGGAAGTAAAAGATAGGCTATGTATTATATGTTCTGTAGAAGCAATAGAAGACGAATTTCATTTTTTTATTACACTGTAAATCCTATTCAAAACTTAGAACCGAATTCTTTACTAGTATTGGCTTTAATAATCGATTACTAAACATGTCAGACTCAGACTGCACTGGTTTTCTCTTATCTAACTTTCCTAGACAAACTGCAAAATTCGTATATTCAGCTTTTATGTGCAGACAATCTATCCTATATAAAAATAACAATGCGTAAACTTATTATTATTTGTATACTCATGTTTATAAAGTGACATATAGGTCCGATGGGCCGGGTGTTTATTCATTAAGTTATTATATAATATACATGTGTCTATATTTGTATATCTGTATAACACATGTCACTATAATAAATCATTTACTTACTTACTTACTTACTTATGGACATGGCTGATCAAATGAGTGATGTCGCACATTGTATCACTTGTCGAATATATGACCATAAATTATAACGGGTATTTTAATAGAATCGTTAAAATACCAAAGCTTTATAAAACAGTATCCAGAGGGTGGTCATTACTGTAATCTCTATATTCGTCATCAGTGTTCATTAGCTGTTTATCTATGACATCACCTACATCAGCTCATTCCCGCAATTTTGCAAACAAATGAAAATATTGTCATCTTTTGAGGATTTTTGACCTGTTCCTTGCACTTTTTTTTCTTTACTCTGACACAACCCCGCGAATCGTTGTTCTAATTGTTCCATTTAATTTTTAAAATCTTTTTTATCAGACCCATCACCCGTCGCCATATTGGTTGCTTAGACAAAGCTGTTTACTTCGAGATAGTTACATGAGACATACTGTGGTTTCATTAATATTCAAGGGTATCAATTTTCGTGGATAAAGTGAAAATCACAGTTTCAAGGATACGGAAAATCGTGGCCAATAACCCTATCAATACAAAATGTTAATAGAAATTGCACTTCATTGAACATTTAATTTCGTTGATAAACTTATTTACGAAATCCACGAAAATTGGTATTCCACGAATATTGATGAAACCACAGTATAGAAATGATTCTTACCTTATTTTCTTTTCCTACTTCGCTTTATCCTGGTCAAGGCACCAAGAAATTGTGTGTAAGCCTTCCGTCTTTCTAATCACTTTGGAGGCCAATCGTAGAGACTACAAAGTCCAATAGTTGTTTCACAAGCAGTTTATTAAAAAGCGGGATCGTACAGTACCGGTCAGACCCAACCTAACACCAGAGTAAACCCCAACTAAACCCTGGGTTTAATTTTGGGGTTTACTTGGGGTTTACTCTGGGTTTACTTTTAGAAAATTTTGGTCCACTCGGGGTTTACTTTGGGTTTACTTTGGGTTTACTCGGGAATTGCTTTTGGGGTCAATAGTAAGCACTGGATTGTGAAGCAGACCCGTCTTTTATCTTACCATCCTACTGCCTGTAATTCCTGCCCTTTGTATATTCCGAATATACATGTAGCGTATATTTCAAGGGTATACTTCTGATTGGGGTTTACTCTCTGTGTCCACTCTGGGTTTACTTTGGGTTTACTCTGGGTTTACTCTGGGTCCACTCTAGTAAACCCGGAGTAAACCCAGAAAGTAAACCCAGGGTTTAGTTGGGGTTTACTTTCTGTTAGGTTGGGTCTGATCGGTACTGTACAGTTTTGTCAAAGATACAACATCAATTAGAATCAGCCCAAATTAAAGATATCTTATTCAAAATCTTAATCAAAATCTATTATTTTACATCTAAATAAAATTATTAAGGCAAACAAATATATCATTAACACAATTCATTGCGCAGTATCTAGGTATACATAAATATCATAGTGAACAATTTTTGTAAGTAATAATTCAAGGTCATAGCATGGCTATATGGTTACATGTATCTATAAAGATACGGCAGTCATCTACAGATTCATTCATTCCGTGATTGGTCAAAGAGACACACGATAACGTTTTGAAGAAAATGTTTTAGTTTACATAACATAAAACGTAAGATCATTATGTGTCGCTGAAGGGGAGTTAACAGCATCTACTATGAACGGAGATCAATTCGGCTTGATTTTTGCGGGCGTCACAGGGTAAGAAACTTATGGATTTTCCAGAAACTCGCTGCTTCTTTAGAAGTTTAATCTATTCGTTTACGCGATTAAAGAGTTGTTTCGTGTAGTGACGATTAAGATTTTTTTTAAATGTCGTTCTACGGCAAAAGACCATAGACCTACAGTTCCTTCAATACCCCAAAAAAGAATGTCGTCGGAACACAAAAATTGCTGGCATTAGACTTAATAACCTTACTTCCATTAATATTTTGCTGGACTTCCCATAAATGCTATAACAGTTTACTTTTGATGGAATCACTTACCTTGCCTCTAAATATATAAAATCTTATAAACAGTGTTACCATCACAATAAAGTAAACTATATTAGATTTACGTGCAGCTCGAGAGTCACTATTTAAAAAAGAAATGGTGTTGGTGTTTAAAAAAGTTGAGATCTTAGTTGAGCAATACTATCAATAGCAAAGTGTCTGAAAAATTAAATGGTACTAATTATTTTCACAAAAGTTGTGGAAAAAACGAACTAGTCCCAGGTTTTGGTGCGCTGTAAATTGCAACTTCTAAGACGTAAGAAACTGTAGCTCCTAGGTTGACGATCCGACTTTGTTCTCTGTCCGAATGCTACATGACTAAAATAAGACTACACACTTGTAAATGACAATTGTACACTCTTAGTTTCATCATGTGATAACTTCTAAAAGTATTTCGCACATGACCGTCCTATATTATTTTCGTATCTTCATATTTGTTGTAAACTAATGGGTTTATTTTTCGTTTGTTTGTTTGAGGATTTTGTTGTTTTTTGGGGGTATATTTTTCGGTTTTAATGACTGTTTTATAACCAGAATACAAATCATCATTTTGTTTGATTTAATTGAAAAATGACAATAACAAATAACCACATCAAAAAGCGAAACACGAACTTAAAGCAGAGCAACACGAACCTCTTAAAAGATAGAGGTGGGATCAGGTGCCTATGATGAATCTGTTAATGGATTTTCAATTAAATATATGTTTTCTTATTGCTTTTTATCCTTTATTTGTCCCTTATATTTAAAGCTTGTGCTAATAATTACAATTAATTGCGACTTAACGAGTAAAATGAAGTAAAGTACATGTAGTTTCAAGAAGTAAAAATGATAGATTGCCTGCTGTTTAACACATGCTCATGGGATATTCTCCCTGTATAATATAAATAAAATAAATTCTTACCAGACTTTACAGTTGACAGTTAACAGACAAAATATTAATATAGACTAATACATTAATGAAATTTCAATTCGAATTGTTATATATTTTGACTGAAAAGATGGCGCATTTCATTAAAGAATGTTTACTATATGGGATAATCTTACGTTTGGCTCGTTTACAAAATTCAATGTAGCAGATTTTCTATTGTTTTCTAAGTAAAAACCTATACCTATTATTGTAACGTGCTAACGCTACACTTTGGATTAATTTACCGTATACGGTGAACCATAAATTTTATACTTCTGACACCAGGTACTTTTACTGGCAAGTACCAAACCCAAATAAAATAAAATAAAATAAAATAAAGAGTCTGCTGTAAAGTTCCACAATTTATTAATTACACAAACCAATTCTTATAAGACAGAAAGTAAGTAAATAAATAAATAGTCTCCTCAAAACAACATTAATTTAATTCCTGCCCTTTACACTGTATGTATTCACTGAACCTGATAGAGTCTAATTCAGATAAAACTCTGAATATGTGACTTTACTAAAATTACCTAGCCTAATTTAAATATAAGTACTAATAAAAATTCCCAAAAAGAAGTTTATAAGATCTGATTCATATGTGACCTTAATTAATTAATTCACTAATTAACTTTAAATTAATTGATCAGATTTCCAAATTATGGAAATATGTGACCAAAACTTAATCTCTTAAACCCAATTAATTTCCCATAAAATAAATCACTTACATCTCTAAAACCCCAAAAATTGCAGACTAACGAAAATTAACGGATTCTTACTATATATACCCCGTTCATATCCGTTAAGCCATATCACTTCTAAAATTCGTCTACTAAAGACAGATTTTGTTTACAGTAAACGGAATACATCCCAAATAACATAGTTCTGTGAATAAAAATCACAAACAATCAAAGTTAAACTTTTAAAACGCTACTTTTCATTCAACATATCTAGTATCAATATAAAAATACGATATTGTTTACTTACAATGTCAATTTCGATGAAATTCACTGGGTATGAAGATGTATGAGGGTGAACTTTAAAATAAGAAGTTTGACCCGGAAGTAGAGGTCAAATTCGAAACAGCAGAACAGAAATGCATACATGTGCAAGAATAACAAGTGAATACTCAATAAAGAGGAATTACAGAAACGAGCGGATAAAGATACATACAGATAATGATATTACAACCCTGTAAGTACATAAATAGCCATTCTAAAACAAACACATAGGCTGAAATCGTATAAAACATGACATTTCGAATTTCCTCTGTTATGTATATACGGTAGCAATTTATAACAATAGATGCATAGATAGCAAGTAATTTTCTATCAACCCTAAATATAGGATTAAACTCTACAAGATTACGTATATGTAATCTAATTATAATCATTTAATCAACATTATCCATATAAATTCACAGGACATAAGTTATTTGGGGGAAAGTGTCAAAACACATATTTTGACCTATTTAAATAAAACCACCCACACTCTACATTTATCTCCCTCTTAAGTTTCCAGTGTCCCCACGGAAACTTAATAAAATACATATACACAAAAACAAAATTTAAATACAACTTTTAACTTACAAACCATTCAATATGTAATTATAAATAAATAACTCATACAATATACTAAAATCTCCAAGGGTCATATCATTCACAACTTATCGTCTTCTAAAATAATGAACACTTCATGTCTTCTACTTCCTCCATCCTCTCCGTCTAGGAGGTGTCCATCTCCTGGGTGGTGTCCTTGGCCTGTTTGGTACTGGTTCCCATGGTCTTGGTGATCTTGACCTTCTCCTGACGACAGCTTCTTCTCTTTCTGGTTGTCTGGCATCCTTTATTTCTTGTAGCACTGCTGTTTGGCGTTTCATTTCTCCCAATCTAGCTTGAGGGGTTCTTTGTTCTGGTTTGTTCCGTCCACATGTGTCACACTTTCTTACCCATATCAGAACATCTTCTTTTGCCTCATACCAATAAAACCGTTGTTTCAACTTGTTGTAGGTTTTGTTGACTCCCAGGTGCCCACCCATTAAACTATCATGCATGTGTTTAAGAATGGTTCCTCTTAAGGATTGGGGCACTATGATTTGCAGGTGTTCGTCACTATCACATCGTCGATAGAATTTCTTACATAAAACATTATCCACAATACAAAGGGAGTTCGTAAGGTGCCAATAATGACGGATAGCAGGACTCAATTTGCTTACCTCTGCATGACTTATCCTCTGGTTCTGTTTTACCCACTGGTAAACAATTTTTATATCAGGATCATTTTGCTGCAGCTCTGTGACATTGATCTCACCTGAAAGTGGAGCTGGGTTATTTCCCCTTGATCTAGTTGTGATCATTCTGAATAAGTCATTTGATACTCCAGTAGTTGATTTCTTACATTCTGTGGTTTCTTGTTCAGACTTGTCCTTTAACAATTGGCTCATCATCTCCTTAGTCTTCTTGCTGCATTTACTACATGGTCCACACTTTAAAGGGAGTGTCTCCAGATTGTCAATCTCATTATTTTCACAAGTACAATGCCTAGGATTTATACACATTCGAGACAGGGAATCAGCATTTCCATGCTTTTTGCCTGGTCGATACTGGATGCTAAAGTTGTATTGGGATAATATCTCTATCCAACGTGCAATACGCCCCTTTGGTTCTTTGAGACTAAATAGCCAAACCAAAGCCTGATGGTCAGTCCTTACAATGAGCTCTCTTCCCAGTAAATATTGTTTATAGTACTCAATGAAATATCTCACAGCCAGCAACTCTTTATCTGTAACACAATAATTCCGCTCTGATTTTCCTAAAGTGTGGCTTCCATAAGCTACCACCTTTTCCTGTCCATCTTGTTCTTGGCTGAGTACCGCTCCAATAGCATAATCACTGGCGTCAGTATCCAATATGAATCTCCCTTGGTCTTTTGGGTATGCCATTATATCAGCTCCAGTCAATGCACGTTTTAATTGATTAAAGGACTGCTCACAATCCTCTGTCCAATCAAATTTGGCATTCTTGCGAGTCAAGTCAACCAGGGGTTTTGCTATCTGGGAAAAACCTGCAATAAATTTCCTGTAGTAATTACCCAACCCCAAGAATCCCCTTACTTCTCGTACATTCCTGGGAACTTTCATCTGTACCAGTTTTTCAACATTTTCAGGATTAGGTGAAATTCCCCTTTCGTGGATTACGTGACCAAGAAAAGTAACTTCCTTTTGTAGCAACTGGCATTTTTCTGGCTTAAGTTTTAATTTTGCTTGCCTGATACACTCAAAGACTTGTGATACTCTTTCCATGTGCTCTTCTACAGATGATCCAAATACAACTACGTCATCTAAGTAGATAAGGCAGATTTTCCATTGAAGACCCTGAAGTACCAATTCCATCAGCCTCTGGAATGTTGCGGGTGCACATGAGAGTCCAAACGGCATTGAAAGAAACTCATACAAACCATACTTGGTCACGAAGGCAGTCTTTGGGATGCTGCTTTCTTCCATAGGTACTTGATGGTAGCCAGATGTGAGGTCAAATGTGGAAAAATACTTGGCTCCGGAAACAGCGTCTAAGCAATCTTGTACTCTTGGGAGTGGGAAAGCATCGGGATTTGTGACTGCATTTAATTTCCTGTAGTCCACGCAAGGTCTAATCTTCCCGTTTTTCTTCACCACCAAACAGAGGGGACTTGCCCAGGGAGATTTAGATTTTCTTATTATACCATTTTCCTCCATTTGAGATATAATTTTTCTCTCTTCCTCTTCATAGGCTAAGGGAACTCTCCTTGGAGGTTGCTTGATTGGTTTAGTGTTTCCGGTATCTATAGAATGTTTGACAAGGTCAGTTAGTCCTAAATCAGAGTCAGATCTGGAGAAAATATCTGAAAACTTGCATAACACTTTCCTTATAAGTTCTATTTCTTCTGAACTCTTGCCTTCAGAGGCCTGATTAAATATGTCCTGTAAATGTTCTGGAACTATACTAGGGGTCTCTATAGTATTGACCTGGCGAAGGGTTGACTCATTAGCATCATCTCTCTGTTCTGGTATCAAGATTACCTCCCCTTCTACCTCCTCAGCAAAGCCAATACAAGTATCCTGATAGAGTTGAACAACTCTACAGAATGGATTTAATACCCTTACCTTATTTGTCACCTCTTCTTTTGTGTCAACTAAACAGTACGCGAGCATTACTGAATTATTCTCCAAAAATTTGCGGCTTCGTTCTATTAAAAATTGTGGTGAATTATCTCCCTCTCCGATACGTTGTACGTATGCATCAACCACTTTCTCACTAAGGGGAGGAATACTGTAGTTATCTGCCAATAGAACCTTGCGCACCATTACGGGTGATCCGACTCTTATGATTGGTATTCCGTTCAGTGAGTAGCTCCAAAGAGCTGGCTTTCAGGTTAATCTCTGCCTCTCCTATATCATTGTACATCAAAAAATCTATTCCAATCAATCCGTCATCTTGGATATCTGCAACAATAAACTCAAAACTTAATTCAACATTATTAAGTTTGATCTTGAAAAGAGCCTTTCCAAATTCCACAAGTGGATCTCCGTTTACAGTAGTTAACATTGATGACTTTTCCAATGCTGGTCTTTGCAATGTTGGGATTTTGTCGTAAATCCTCCTCGAAATCACTGACTTCACCGCCCCTGTGTCTATGGTGAAGAATATCTTGATATCCTCAAGTGTTCCCTTCAAGTAAATCCCATCAGCCTTTGGTTGCTGTCTACTAATTGAAAACTGGTCAGCTCGAATTAGGTTCGCTGGCTCTTTCACTCTTTCCCTACATGTGTTATCATCAGGCACTAGTCCTTGGACTCCTTCACCTTGACCCACTTCATCCCCCATCTCTGTCATAATGACTTCCTCTGCATTATGTCCCATGGAAAGGCCTTGGGTCCTTGAGTCCTTCACCTCACCTGCATCTGTAATATTAAAGCTTCCCTCAGTGTGATCCTTGACTCCTTCACCTTGACCCACTTCATCCCCCATCTTCCGCATAATGGCTCCCTCTGCATTATGTCCCATGGAGTGACCTTGGGTCCCTGAGTCAATCACCTCAACCTCACCTGAACCTAAGACATTACTTTCAAATAAATGATTTTTCTCATTTTTACATGATCCACTTTTGAATTTAGATAGGCCCCCTTCATCACCTGGGATCTGCTCATGGCCTACTGAGCCGACCCGCTGCAGTTTAACTGTTGTAACTGTCTTGAAATGAAATCTTTGGCATTTGTGTTGTAAGCAGTGCGGTTTTCTAATCTGGATGAGGAAAATCCTCTTTGTCTCTCATCTGTCATCCTGTTCATCCTCTGCGAACAGTTCCTTGATATATGTCCAGGCTCCTGACAGGCAAAACAAACTATTCTCCTCCTATTCTCATTGTTAGTACCGGTAGGCTTGCCTGGGAAGTTGATTTTGTCCTTTGAATCCTGCTCTTTCCCTTTCAGATCAGCCATAATGTCTTTGAGCATTCCTTCCAAGTCTTGTTTGTTGATACAAATCATCTCTGTTTTCTTTGGCTGTTCTGTTTGGCCAGGTTTTTCATTTTTTTTTTTTTTTCTGTCATGCAGTCTCTTCATGTTTTGTTTTCTGTCCAACATCATGGTCATTTTCTGTGTGGTCTTTGTTTGGTTTTACCTGTCTTGTCCTCTGGTACCTATCCCGGTCTTCCTCCTGGTGATTTCCGATGTTGGTATTTCGAGCAGCCTCAAAGTAATGTACTACATGGTGAACTGCCTCCTCGATGGTGTTTGGCTCCTTGTTCAACTCAACATGCATCCGGGCATTGTTGTTATGCAGCCCCATCAAAAATCTCCTCAGCAGATCTTCTTGTCTCGTCTCTGCTCCTCTCTTTGGATATGCCCTGTCATAAAGCCGCTTAAGTTCCGCTGCATATTCCTCTGCAGATTCTCTGGGGTTTTGATTACGACGAGAAAATTGTGTCACATATGCTTTAGTTGTTTCAATGACGTCAAACCTCTCTCTCATCTCCTGAACCAGAATCTTATATTGAGACGTAACTGTGGGTTTTAGTTGGCCATAAACAAACTCTGCAGCCTAACCTTGTATCCTTGGTAATAGCTGTTGTAATTTCTCATGCTCATCCCATCTATTCAGATTAGCAACTGATTCAAACCTGTTGTGCCAAACTTTCCACTGCTATGTGCCTGTAAAGGGGGGTAACTTGGCCCCAAAGGTTTTACTATACCTATCGTCTTTTATTATGCTGGAGGTTTTTCCAGTTGAAACACAGCTTCCATCATCATCATCTTCAGTGGATGAGGAGTCTGTACTTACCTCTCTTGCCAGTTTACTACGTGTACTAGAGGTAAAATGACGTGAATTAGAGTGTGTAGAACCATAAACTTTACCACGTGGCTTCTTACTGGTACATGTACTCATTTTTCCATTCAGCTTTTGTACCATGGACTTCATCTCTGTCATGGTGGTCGTCACTTCCTCAATGAGAGCTTTGAAAGTACCTACAATCCCTGCTTTTTCCATGTGTCTTTCAACAGCTGCCTCGTCATTCTCTGACTCTGCTCGATAGAATGGTGGTCGTGCACTGACAAGCGGAGATCTTGCACGAGTAGAGATAGGGGTGTTCCTTACAGATGGAGCTATGAATCTTACCTCGTCTTGACTACTATAGTCTATCTCTGCACTTGTCCCTCTGTGGGAATTAGAGCCAACCCTACATGTATTAGAGTTTCTGACGAAGGAGGGTTGTTGAGTAGGTAGAACATTATTGTCTGAAGTACTTGCTGTTTCTCTAGTTTCTGTCATTACTATCTTTGGACTGTTTCCTATATTTCGTTTTACCGATATCTCATCAGCTGACTCCCCAGCCATTTGAGGGTCTACATCACTTGACTCTAAATTGTCACCTGTCTCAAAATTATTCACCCTTCTCTTGTGTGCTCTTGTCGCATACATTGTTTCCGTGAGTTCGTTTCACTGGATCCTAGTTTTTAAAAAAAAAATGCTATAGGATCCCACTTCTGACACCAAAAATATGTAACGTGCTAACGCTACACTTTGGATTAATTTACCGTATACGGTGAACCATAAATTTTATACTTCTGACACCAGGTACTTTTACTGGCAAGTACCAAACCCAAATAAAATAAAATAAAGAGTCTGCTGTAAAGTTCCACAATTTATTAATTACACAAACCAATTCTTATAAGACAGAAAGTAAGTAAATAAATAAATAGTCTCCTCAAAACAACATTAATTTAATTCCTGCCCTTTACACTGTATGTATTCACTGAACCTGATAGAGTCTGATTCAGATAAAACTCTGAATATGTGACTTTACTAAAATTACCTAGCCTAATTTAAATATAAGTACTAATAAAAATTCCCAAAAAGAAGTTTATAAGATCTGATTCATATGTGACCTTAATTAATTAATTCACTAATTAACTTTAAATTAATTGATCAGATTTCCAAATTATGGAAATATGTGACCAAAACTTAATCTCTTAAACCCAATTAATTTCCCATAAAATAAATCACTTACATCTCTAAAACCCCAAAAATTGCAGACTAACGAAAATTAACGGATTCTTACTATATATACCCCGTTCATATCCGTTAAGCCATATCACTTCTAAAATTCGTCTACTAAAGACAGATTTTGTTTACAGTAAACGGAATACATCACAAATAACATAGTTCTGTGAATAAAAATCACAAACAATCAAAGTTAAACTTTTAAAACGCTACTTTTCATTCAACATATCTAGTATCAATATAAAAATACGATATTGTTTACTTACAATGTCAATTTCGATGAAATTCACCGGGTATGAATATTTATGAGGGTGAACTTTAAAAAAAGAAGTTTGACCCGGAAGTAGAGGTCAACTTCGAAACAGCAGAACAGAAATGCATACATGTGCAAGAATAACAAGTGAATACTCAATAAAGAGGAATTACAGAAACGAGAGGATAAAGATACATACAGATAATGATATTACAACCCTGTAAGTACATAAATAGCCATTCTAAAACAAACACATAGGCTGAAATCGTATAAAACATGACATCTCGAATTTCCTCTGTTCTGTATATACGGTAGCAATTTATAACAATAGATGCATAGATAGCAAGTAATTTTCTATCAACCCTAAATATAGGATTAAACTCTACAAGATTACGTATATGTTATCTAATTATAATCATTTAATCAACATTATCCATATAAATTCACAGGACATAAGTTATTTGGGGGAAAGTGTCAAAACACATATTTTGACCTATTTAAATAAAACAACCCACACTCTACATTATGTTTCCATTTAACATCAAAAGAAAGAAATTCACTTAATAACCTCCATATCAGTAGCACATTTTTACATTCATAAATTACGTTTACTTGTTTCCATATCGTTACACATTCTGCATTCTGCCTTCACATCTAATTTCCATTTACATAAATAAGCATTATTACACAGCATATTGTTAAGTAGTCGGTAATTGAAGTCGGATAATTGTTCATCTTCAACATCTAAAATTTTACAGACATATATATTTTCCCATTGTTGAGTACCATGAATTTAAAACTCTTTTGACAGTCTTGTCTGGTTGCATGGTTTTGTAAACTTCATCTTTATAAAATTTTTGTAAAAAAATCACATTTTTTTCATAGTTATCATACAATTTTCTTATCCACAAATTTTGTATTTGCAAAATTGTATTTTCTCACCACAGATTTTAACACAGAAATAATAGTCTTATATTCACATAACCAATTAGATTTATTTTTTATAACATTAGTTAAACTTAAGGGGGAACAGGACGTTGCAGTGTAGAATTATTTGTCAATAATTTTTTTTGCTTTTCTTAGCACGTTTACATTTAGATGTCCACTACAACATGCATCATTTTCATGACTACTTTCTTACCTTGCAAGGGAGATATTTTGATAGGAATTATCCCCCTTGTCTGTCATTATGAATTTTTTTAACAATTTCAATTTTCTGCAATAATTATTTTATTTGATGTAATTTATTTGCAAATTATATTCATTAATTTTAGGAATAGAAACAAATTTTAAAATCAATTACAATATTGGCCTTTTTACATAGCAATATCATAATTTTATCAAAATATTGCTCAAATCAGCGCTTCAAATTTTGAAGTTTCTGATTCTAAATTTGAACAAAATGTGATGGCACAAAAAAAACTGTCAATTAATTTTTGAACAAAATTTCATATATCAACCTTAGCATGCGCTTTATTACTTATAAAATTTTCATGGCCACTTTCTTGCCATTCAAGGGAGATACTACAATAGGAATCACCCATACCCCTTATTCTGGAATTATGACCTTTTGTGACAATTTCTGTTTAAAACTATCAAAAAAGTAATGCATTATTTAGATTTATCAATTAGCATGAATGGATCATTATCAGAATATATACCTGATTATATTAACCGCTTATGATTTTATACATTTACATTTCTAAAATTAAAATTTTAAATTTTCCTATCTCATGTTGTGAAAATGACTACTTTAGAGCCGTTGAGTACGGGAAAAAGATCTATCAAATCCTGTATGACGTCATAATGGATAAATCACAAAATAGCATCATACAATCAATTATGATGTCATAATCGAGTTAGCACATCAAAGTATCATTGCAATGAAAATCACGTAATACGTGTCCTGTCTCCCCTTAAGTTCGATTTTTCCATTATTATCCAGTATATCTTTAACAAATATGATGCCACTCTTAACCCAGTTTTCAAAAAATAATATATTTCCTTTGTATCGCATATTACAATTGTTCCACATGGGCTGTCGTAGTATATTGACATTTGACATTGCATCTAATCGGGAAATTTTACATTCATTTAGAGCACAAAGCACTTCTTTATAAAACAGTGGAAATTTTAGATTTTTTACGTTGCTCGAAAATTACATACATTACATCTATATTATATTTGTTACAAAAACCGTTTAGTATATTATACAGAATTCCTTTTGATTTCGATATTCTCGGTAACCAGGCCGCTTTTAAAGCCTTGAGTTTACTTTCTACATCAATGATACCAAGGCCACCATTTCGCACATTACCGATAAGAGTATTGCGTTTTATTCTTTCTGATTTATTCCATATAAAATTAAATATGATCGTTGAACTTCCTTAATAAATTCCTTCTCTGGAAGGCATAAAATAGATGCTACATATATAAGTTTAGATATAGCTAGTGTGTTAATTAATTATGCAAGACCTTCCAAATAATGTTAATTTTCTGCGTTTCCATGATTCAAACAGTTTTTCCATATCATTATATATTTCTCTTTATCGTACCCTATATATATATATATATATATATATATATATATATATATATATATATATATATATATATATATACACACACAAAGACACTTTACAGCATTTTCAGCTTCTTAAATAATTTCTGTATATGTTTTTTTTAGTCTACCAAGCAATAAACATTCCGTTTTATTAACATTTATTTTGGATCCTGCGTGATCACAGAACACGTGTACGATTTTCATTGTGTTTATAAAAGAAATATCACCTCTTACAGCTATTGCAGTATTACAGTTTCAAATCTATAGCAAGTTATATCACCGATTTTGCCGATATGTTGTAATAACATTACTGCATGTAAACATATAAATATTTATTTATATAATAATAAATTTATAGATTAAATATCTACTGAGAGGAGACCAGTCCTTCAGTAGCGCTGTCTATAGGGTATGTGAATGAACTGTAACGAAGAAGTGGTGATCCCTATAGGCAGCTTACATCTACATGTTTTGTTAGAATTCTCAAAATTTATTTGCATGGATTTAAATATATGAGTTGAAATAATTGTAAAATCCTGTTTTATGATAAACTTTCTTATTAGTATTATAATCTTTTCTTTAAAGCAATATACCTTAAAATGTGACTTAAGATAGTAAAAAAATTGTCCATCATTTTATAAAGATGTATGCATATGACATATATTAGATAACACAATATAGTTAAATATTATCTATTGTTACCAATGCATGTACTATGATTATTTTTGTCACTACTATAATACTATCATTATTATTGCCTTTGTTCCATTATAATTTGGTAGATAATATGTTGTTTATATATGGTGTATATATTTTAGAAAAATAAAATTATTAAAAAAAAAAGTGGCACTTCTAAAAAACATCTTGTTGCACACTAACAATGATTATAACATGTGGTGATAACGAACAGTGTTCAAAAGTCCAAAGGAAAATTACAAAACAGGAGCAGAGCGAACAGGGACCTCTTAATAAATACAGATAGGATCAGGTGCCATGGAGGAGTTAGCATCCTCTGCCGACAGGTCACACCCGCCATGCGCCCAATGTCATATCGGAAAAATGTCATAATCGGGAAAAACGAAGAAAAATCCCTGCAGAATTCGGTATTCAATCAATAGTCCAGAGCAGAGCAATCACGGACCTGTGGAAAACCTCAGAGGTAGGACCAGGTGCCATGGAGGAGTGAGCATTCTCTGCTGACCGGTCACACCCGCCGTGTGCTCTTTGAAGTAATCGGGAAAAACAAAAAAAAAACATACCGTACACAATTAGGTGATTATTTAGTATGAAAAACGTTAATCAGCATGCGACCCAGTGGAAGATTGTATTTGCCTACAAGATCGACCATAGAACTTACGAAAAGATGACTTTTAACGAGACTGTTGATAGACCTGTTTTATCAACTTGTTTTTCAGTAGCTTGCATCGTTTTAGAAACGGTTCATACGAAGAGCATGCCCTTGCGTATCGAATTAACTGAGAGACAAAAACACCATATGCAAGAGATGAAGGTTTATCATAAAAAAGATAGTTGTATAATGCTGTTGAACTTTAACACTCATAGAGAGATTAAAGAAAACAAACAAATCAATATATAGGTTATAAAAACGCCTGTATAAGCACAGTTAAGTACATTATGTAAACAAAATGGATATCAATAAAATAAATAAATAGAGCTGTGATTACCATTTTTGTTTTATTTCAGCGTGTTGAGAAGAGCCTCTGGTCTTGCATATTTTACTAAATGGTATTAAATGGTACCCGTTTATGTGTAAAATGTTAAACAATAGATTTGCGTTGTTCAAACAACGCGTTCTTTAATATATATTTTTCTCCTATCACTTAAATGTTTGGTTGAAATGCAAACTTTAATGCAAACTTTATTAATTCAGACTTTGACATATTTTTAGCTTTGTTTGAAATGTTATCTATAGAGTTCTTATAGTTTTATCAAGAACTTCAATCAAAACAGGGACACCTTGATTTCTTTAATCATGCAACTTAATGTTCAACTACATTGTAAATTAAAACATTGAGACCATGTACTTCATGTGAATGATTTTTATCTGGTATCCTCATTGTTGGCAAACAAAGACACTCCGCTGTTGTTCCGATTTTGCTCTTTGCAAATGAGCGAATTGATGGCCTAACATATATAAGCATATACTACAAAAGATGAAAAGCAAAAAATAAGAAATAATACATTTTGTTTTAGAAAACGAAAGCTTCATGTGTATATCTATCTATCTATCTATCTATCTATCTATCTATCTATCTATCTATCTATCTAACAACACATGCCAATTTTATATATATACTTTGAACTATATGAATATTCAATAACATATAAATATAATTTTTGAGGTGATTTTCAAATACATCAGCTATTAAAAGTTCAAGATATTGTTTGGTTATTTTTTTCTACACTGAAGTCAATCATATAAATAACATATAGATTACGATTGCATAAGAAAAGATTATAAGACAGCATTTATTAGAACAAAACTAATATTAAGAAATCACTATATTTTATTTACAAACATGCGTAAATCAATTAACAGTTGGTATACTCTTAAAATCATGTAAGTTTTTATCGTCGATAATTCAAGTAGGAATGTAAAACAATGAGTGATAGTAAAGGAACTAAAATAAATCTAGTTTGGTTTAATTAAGCGCATTTGAAGTTTCACCCTAACTTAAATAGTCAGCCCGCAGGCTGACTTAAAATGTTAACAAATAGTACGCGAAGTGTGTATTGGCGTAAATATTTATTTAACTTGGCTGCGGACGATACCCATGGACAGCCGATGCCCAGTTTGACCTAGAAACTGACCTGTTTTATAACTTATACGAATTTCTCTTCCACGGACTGTCTAAATCCTTCCCAGATTTCCAATTTACGCAAGCGCAGTTGAAGTTTTACCCTTACTTAAATAGTCAACCCGCGGGCTGACTAACAATGTTAACAAATCGTACGCGGGGTGTATACCGGCGTAGATATTTATTTGATTTATATGTAATATAATTCGTTTTTAATGCATCATTTTTTTTTTACAAAAAGAAATGTTTTACGATAGATTTATATTTCATATTTAGTACAAGAGTTGTATATTAATTGAACTCCGCTATTTTCTTTGTAATTTGATCTCGGGCTGAATTGCTCGCGGCGATCGGCTATGGTGTTCGGTATTGAAAACAATGTCACGTGAATTCTATCCTCTCGTTTATCTAGTTAAAAAAAAACAAACAAACAAACAAACAAAAAAAACGTTGCGGGTACTGTATTTGGTCAAAGCTGTTTCCATAGTTTAAACTCTCTTTGGTATTGTTAAATTTAAAAAATATATAATTTGTCCTCGCAATTCAGAATAATATAAAAAGTGCAAAGGTTTGTTTAGCAATACTTCAATCAACATGACATTGCCTAATATTGCCTTACTTTGTTTATAATCTATAAAATCTACAGTTCTTGAAAGTTAAAATGATCACCGTTCAATGTTACATTTTGAATGTTGATTTATTGAAATATAATTATGATCATAGCTTTTAAGGTTGGGCTTTTTAAAATTTAAATTAAAGTAATAAATATTTAAAAAAAACCACCGTTATAGTCTTGGTTGGTAAGTGATTAGATACAGTACCGAAAAGACCCAACCTAACATCAGAGTATACCCCAACTAAACTCCGAGTTTTTGAGAATTTGCGTCAACTCAGGGTTTTCTTTAGATCCACTCGAGGTTTACTTTGGGTTTCATCGGGGTTGCTTTTGGGGTCCACTTTACGCACTGAAATGCGAGCAGATCCGGCTTACCATCTGACTGCTTGTAATTCCTGCCCCTTGTATATTCCAAATTCACATGTAACGTCTTTCTTCGATAGTATACAACTGATCGGGGTTTACTCTCGTTGTCCACTCTGGTTTACTTTGGGTCCACTTTAGTAAACTCTGAGTAAACCCAGAGTAAACCCCGATAGTAAACCCAGGGTTTAGTTGGGGTTTACTTAATGTTAGGTTGAGTCTGACCGGTACTGTACTCTAAGATACATTTCTGGTTTCACAGAGTTCGATCACATGACCTTCCAAGTTCATATCCCGTTGACGTATTGTTCATTTAGTAAAGAAATGAATATATTGATTTTTTTTTTTCTGTCGAAAATATATCATTATCTTACATTTAGATACCAATAAGTTCACTAAAAGACCGGAGCCATCTGCCACCGAATCATTTGAAACAGCAGGAATAAGGACGACGCATCAGATGCAACAAATTGATTTTACCTCAGAAAATGCAACCTCATCACGAGTGTCAAATTCGTTAAATAGCACATTGCATTCGACAACATCAGTTACAACAACCAACTCAACTAGAATTTCTACATCTTCTTCAGTCACACAATCACAGACAATTACCTTAGGTCCAATTACATTATCTAAAAAATCCTCTCTTGCAATAGTTTCATCAACACAAACACTTAATACGACGTATGTTAACAATAATGCCACACCATCAGTTTCATTCATTAAAACGTATACACCAAAATTTGGTCCCGTTAATCTGACCAGAGCCACAACATCAAGGTATCCTATAACAACGCATTTCAATTTAACTTCAGCAAATCTAATAACACCACCACAATCAGTTCGAAATACAATATTTACTGGGAGCAATAGAACACCATTTACTTTCGCGTGTGGACCAACCCCAAATAACGTTGCTTCAAATAAACCTACATTTTCGAACACAATTATACAAATAACAACAACAGTTCATCTCGTTTTTAAGACTAGATCGACACCTGCAACACCACGTACCACATTTTCTAAGACAATAACATCAAATTCAACAAAAACATCAGTCCATATCATTGCTATGACTGCACACACTAATAAACCAACCCCACCAACACATCCGCATATATCAACCTCAAGTAATTCTGTGTCATTAACGAAATCCACGCAATCTTCAACTTTAATCACAACATATACCAACACAACTATTTCAACAATTACAACTACATCAAGAATACCGTTAACGCAATTACTAACAAGTGTTGTTGCTAGGAAAACTGCATCAACCTTTTCATTTACTCAAAGCAAGACACCAATTCCAAGTACGGTATTAAGAACTAACTCTTGTCCTCCGACCACAACAACACCTGCGACACCTTTTTATCCAAGGTATACCTTTACAACTAGAACTGCACCAACATCAACTGTCAGTCTCACGTATACTTCTTCAACGTCACCAAAACTAAAATCATCAGATTAAATACATGTATACTTCTACAACTTCACCACCAACGCCTTTTAATCTACCGTATACTTCTACACCCACATCTTTAAGAGCAGCAACTTTCAAAATTTTGATTTTTTTAAATGCGACATATGTACATTTTCTTTTTCCTCCTTTAATTCGCATCCCAACATCTGGTATTTCGTCGAACGAAAGTATGGCGCACTCTTTTATAAATAAAAATTATGACGGAATATCAAAAATGTATACTTTGTTTATTAATGATCATCGATTTTTGTCTAATGCATATTAGTTAACTGATATAGTCGATTTGTACATGAATATGATCATGCTTGCCAAAGAGTGTAATAATAATTCAATCTATTGATAAGATATGTACTAGTTTGGCCATATTACCTTTTTAACGTATTTAATAAGCATAATTCATAAACTGTATTTTTGTAGGTATGTGTGTGTGTGGGGGGGGGGTAGTATTGTTTCTATCATGGATAATTTGAATGTAAACTTTATAGCATTAGATTGTAACATTTTTTTTGCTAGTTCGCAAACAATAAAGACGTTCTGTTGTCACTTTTTTTGTTGTTGTTATTTTCTAATAAGATGTGTTATAGAAGATAAAAAGGAATCCGGTAAGAAACAGAAGATGCACAGGTCTTGACGGTCAGCTAAGTACCAAGCCTTAAATGAACCTCTCATAATCTCAACGAGCCTTGTAGCAACCTCTTTTTTTTCAGTGTTTTAATTAAGAGACATTTAGACAGTGTACAACTTTTGACTTAAGTCTAAGATTGCTTCATGATCCTGGAGCCAGATCAAATAGATAGTAGATTTTCAAAAGAGTTCATCTTAGACGGACTAAAACTTGTACTAGAAAATAACACTTTCCTTTTTGATGATGAAAATTACCTACAGATAAAAGGTACTGCCATGGGCACAAAAGTTGCCCCTACTTATGCCTCACTTGTAATGGGGTACCTAGAAGAAAAACTTTATAGTATATTGCCGGATATCTTTGATGCCGATTTTACGCTATACATTAAAGAGAACTGGAAAAGATACCTTGATGACTGTTTCATCTTTTGGACCAAAACGGAAGAAGATCTTTTCAAATTTCATTCTACTATAAATGAACTGCAGGCCTCGATAAAATTCACTATAGACGTCCATCGTGAGAAACTACCATTCTTAGATATTCTTATTATCAAGGACGGCGAGAATATCATTACCGATTTATTTAGCAAAGAGACAGATTCCCATCAATACTTGGATTTTCATTCATGTCATCCGTCTCACACAAAAAGGAATATTCCGTACAACATGGCACGGCGTGTATGTACTATTGTGACTCACCCTGCTCTTCGCCTACAAAGGCTTCAAGAGTTAAAACAACACCTTAGACGACAGAATTACCCCGTGGAACTTATTAATGACGGAATTAACCGGGCTATGGATATTCCTTTAGCACAACTTAGAACGACCCGCCTTAAGGAGGAGAAACAAGATGAGAAAATTCCGTTTGTAACTACACATAATCCGTGTAACCATAATATTTTTTAATTCAGCAAAACGTTTTTTTTTCCAATATTAGAACAATCAGAAAATATAAAAAAAACTTTTAAACCAATCATCAATCATAAACAGCAGAAGACAAGCGCCGAATCTGAGGAAAATTCTCTCCAAAGCAAAGTTCTCGTCCAGCAATACTATTTCCATCAAAAAGTGCGGCGACCCCCGATGTGGAACATGTGACCTTATACAGGAGGGAGAAGGAATAATATTAAAAAGTGGCCAAATTTTAAAACCTAATGCCCCAATGAACTGCAAATCGTCTAATTTAATTTACTGTGCAACTTGTCCAACCTGTGGGGAAAATTATATTAGCCAGACTAACCAGCTCAACGCCCGAGTAAGAGTCCACAAACAACAAATAAAGGACGAAACAGTGAGAAACACTCCATGTTCGGAACATTTTGCTAAGTGTGGAAAGGGAACATTTAAAATATTTCCATTTTACAAAATGTGGACTTCAAATGAAATCGCCCGAACTACAAAAGAGGACTATTTTATTAAAATATTTAACCCGAAACTTAATCGAAAATAGATTTATCATATAAATGTATTTTATTATATGGCTATGTACATTGTGACGTCATAATGAACTTTAAAAACACGACGTCATTGACAACGTTACAAACAACGTTTTTAATTTTGTATAACTGTCTGAAGAGCCGACATGGCTGAAAGCGCTAACAGTAAACAATTTATTTAATTTGGACTGTCGCATTCTGTTTTATTTATTTAAATATATATATATATATATATATATATATATATATATATATATATATATATATATATATATATATATATATACAGAGAGAGAGAGAGAGAGAGATTATATTTTATATCATATTATATCAATAAAGGTTGCAAATCCATCCACTATTGCAATTGGAAATTTATCCAAATGTATATCATTAGTGGTCAAGGTAGTGCTTATTTCACACTTTTTTCCATATCATTAGAGGTTACGATTTTTGACCGCTAATGATATAAATCTCAAATTATATCATTAGCGGACGGTATGGTTGTTCGTTAATGATAAAATTATATCATTAGTGATCAACATCCTGACCACTAATGCAACATTATATCATTACTGGACATTGTATCATTAGAGGTTGCTACACCGCATTCTTGCATATTATATTTCGTGAAGGGTAGCAGTAGCTTTAGCAAACACACCCTGACATGGGTTACAATACGACATTAAATTGACACAACTTGTATCCGTGTTAAAGGAAAGCGCCTCGAGGTGAGAGTAATCTAATTTTGATAAAATAATTATCATATTGTAGCAACTACCTAAATGAGTATAAAAGGAATCAAAATTCTGAAATTACTGAAAAGCGTTCAGCCTGGAAAAAAGTGTTAAAAATATATTGATTGATATGTAAAGAATCATATTTGAATCGGGATTTATTCCATATATTTACTGTAATATTTCCAGTAACTCGACAGTTATACTTTGTATATATTATATTCAAATCATTGGTTTTGGGTAATTATCAAATTACAGATCAATGCAGAATGATAGAAAAATATTCCTGAAATATTGCATACAGAAAACGAAGCCTAAAATAATGTTTATAAAAAGCAGCACAATTTATCGTAAAAAATGTGTTAATCGAAACATTTTGTATAAACAATTCTGCATGTTTATATAAAACATGGTGTTCATAACTGTAACATATTACATGTAGCTCGAAGTATTATGGGTAAACGTGGGTATTGTATCCCATGCCGATAATGAATTTTAATCAAATCACCAGTACCATATATCAGGTGACTGCATTGTTTGAAAGGGCGTAGGCGACATTTTTTTTTACAATAATTAACACTTTTTATTAGATAGGGAAAGTAATTTAGTGTCTACTGACATTTTAAATTTTTCCGTCTAGATAGAATTAGCAATAATCGTAGTTTATAATTAATATATTTGAAACGGTTGGTACTGAGAGCGAGAAATTTCAAGACTATACACTTTAACAAGAGGCCAATAGGCCTTGACGGTCACCTGAGTAGCATAACCCATACACAAACTTGTCAAGGAGTCTCATATATGCATTTAATTAAGTTTTATTCTGGAATAGAACAATTTTTAATTTGTAATGACGACCACCTCCCTGCCTGAAATCTCTCAAAAAGGACTATTAAACCGTTTTCAAGATATTCGGGTACTACCTGTTTGAGGGGGGTCAGGACCACCCCAAGGGCCCATGACCTACATACCATATGATGCCCCTTGACACAAGGAACAAGAATATATATGGTTTAGGGGTGGGGATCTCAACCGATTTCAAGTTATTTGTGCACTTCCTGTTTGAGGGGGGTCAAGATCATCCCCGGGGCCCATGACCTACATACCATTTGATGCCCCTTGACACAAGGAACAAGAAAATATATGGTTTAGGGGTGGGGTTCTTAATCGTTTTCAAGATATTTGGGCCCTTTCTGTTTGAGGGGGGTCAGGACCACCCTTGAGGCCCATGACCTACATACCATTTGATGGCCCTTAACACAAGGAACAAGAATATATATGGTTTAGGCGTGGGGATATTTACCGTTTTCAAGATATTTGTGCACTTCCTGTTTGAGGGGGGTCAAGACCATCCCCGGGGCCCATGACCTACATACCATTTGATGCCCCTTGACACAAGGAACAAGAAAATATATGATTTAGGGGTGGGGTTCTTAATCGTTTTCAAGATATTTGGGCCCTTTCTGTTTGAGGGGGGTCAGGACCACCCTTGAGGCCCATGACCTACATACCATTTGATGGCCCTTAACACAAGGAACAAGAATATATATGGTTTAGGGGTAGGGATATTTACCGTTTTCAAGATATTTGTGCACTTCCTGTTTGAGAGGGGGTCAGGACCAGCCAAAGGGCCCATGACCTTCATACCATTTGATGGCCCTTAACACAGGGAACAAGAATATATATGGTTTAGGGGTGGGGATATTAACCGTTTTCAAGATATTCTGGCACTTCCTGTTTGAGGTGGGACAGGGCCATCCCGGGGGCTCATGACCTACATACCATTTGATGCGACTTAACACAAGGACATCATATCCATGCCTTTAGTTTTTCACAAATATATACAGGAGTAGAGAAGAAGATTTTCTAAGATTTAATACAGTTTTACTATATGGCCATATTGGCCCCACCCTAGTGCCTAAACACCTGTCCCAGGGGTCATAAATTTCACAATTTAGGTAGAAGACTTCATGTACATCATATCCAGGCATTTAGTTTTTCACAAATTTATATGGGAGTGGAGAAGACGATTTTCTAAAATATAATACATTTTTACTATATGGCCATTTTGACCCCACCCTTGAGCCTGAACCCCTGACCCAGGGACCATAAATTTCACAATTTTGGTAGAGGGCTTCATGGACATCATATCCATGCATTTAGTTTTAAACAAATATCTATGGGAGTAGAGAAGAAGATTTTCTAAGATTTAATACATTTTTACTATATGGCCATTTTGACCCCACCCTAGAGCCTGAACCCCTGACCCAGGGGCCATGTATTTCACAATTTTAGTAGAGGGCTTCATGGACATCATATCCATGCATTTTGTTTTTAACAAATATCTATGAGAGTAGAGAAGAAGATTTTCTAAGATTTAATACATTTTTACTATATGGCCACATTGGCCCCACCCTAGGACCTGAACCACTGACCCAGGGGCCATAAATTTCACAATTTTTGTAGAGGGCTTCATGGACATCATATCCATGCATTTAGTTTTTAACAAATATCTATGGGAGTAGAGAAGACGATTTTCTAAGATTTAATACATTTTTACTATATGACCATATTGGCCCCACCCTAGAGCCTGAACCCCTGACCCAGGGTCCATGAATTTCACAATTGTGGTAGAGGGCTTCATGGACATCGTAACCATGCAATCAGTTTTTTCCTCACATGTGTGGGAGTAGAGAAGAAGTTTTTTGAAAATTTGGCTGTTTTTTGCATATTTGGCCCCACCTGTGGCACCCTGGGTGGGGGTGGTAGAGCCACCAATTTCACAATTTACATTCCCCTTACCATAGAGATGCTTCGCACCAAAAATGGGAACAATTGGTCTTGTAGTTATTAAGAAGAAGTTAAAAATGTAAATTGTTAACGCACGACGCACGACGACGGACGAAAACAGATAGCAATAGGTCACCTGAGTTTACTCAGGTGACCTAAAAACACTCAAAACCTATTCATATCGTAGAATTATTCCATTTATGAATTAACACTTAAAATACAACTCAATGCATATAGCATATATTTTTTCTTCAAAATTCCATTTAAAAGAAATCATCATGGTATGTTTTGGAGCACCTGTACATTAAAATAAAACTTATTGCCAACTTAATACTGGTAGAACAAATTCATCTGCATGCTGGATAACTTGAAGATATTAATTCTCCCTACTGCATAGTTATGAGTTTTCCCAGAGTACGACTTCTCCAGCATCCGCCAGTAGGTTGCGGTATATAGGAAACGCGAAAACGAAAGTGGAAGTAGGTTTAGAAAAGCGCTGCAGCTATGCTTAGCGCTTTAAAAAGTGAGTTTACATTCATAGAATATATTTTATTTAAGTCATATCATCGTTTTGTCTTTCGTACAATCAAAACGGACATTATACTCCAATTTCCAACTGAATGCGTCATCAAGTACAGTTATTTATTTTTTTTATAATCAACAAAATATAGGCAGTGCATGCTACATGATTTATAATTTCCCCTATGAACGAATATTGAATTTATTGCATTTATAATGTAAATTCCAATGCTGATCCAATTAACAAAGATCACTGTGTATTCTACATGCAGGAGTGACGAACTATTTGATTGATTATTACACACAAGGTCACAAAATGAACTTTTGCTTTCATTTTTATGAAATATAAGTAATTGTTTTTCAATGATTCACAAAATACCGTTTCTAAGAAAAAAAACTATCTTCTTTGGGACACTTTAGCATTGCATGTATTATTCCGCTTGCGAATTGCGTTATCAACATTGTTTAAGGAGTACAAACTGGCTGTTGATCATTTTATAAGCATTGGCATAATCATCAGTTTATCTCTTACTTGCCCCTCTCACAAATTATATAAAATGTAGAATTGCACGGATAATCATGCCATAGGCCCGCATCTGACAAAGCACAATTTTCAGCCGTGCCGCCGCTTGGTTGATTCCCAACTGGATCCCATTTTTCGAAGACCAGTTTACCGCCCGAGTGATCCCACACCCAAACGTTATTGTTTGTGTCTTCTTTGGCTCCGATCCACCATTTGTCTGTTGAAACTAAATGGATTAAATTTATAGAATTATGTGTAACAAAGTTAAGGTTCCTCTATTTATTTAGAAAGGTGAGTTATATTTAAGTGCGCTGCGGTTTGGACCTAAGAGCTACAGTTCCGTTCATGTTGAGAAGTCGCAATTTACGGCGCACAAAAATTCACTAGTAATGGTCTATTTAATCTAATTCCATAACGTTCTTTACAAATACATGTGTTTGATTCCATGTATTCCTTTGACATTTCGCTACATAAATCGTTACTTTACTTACTAAAATCAAATTGACAGAATAGTATTTATAATGTTATCCCTTTCTTCACCATTGTAAATGATTTTTATTAAAATTAACTAATATCGATATGTATGAAACTTACAGTACAAAAACGGAAAACTTGTTTGTTTGGATTTTGTTTGTTTTGTTTTTTTTTTATGTTTTGTGTGTGGTTTTTTTTTTTGGTTTTTTTTGTGGGGGGGGGGGGGGGTTGGTTTTTTTGTTTTGTTGTTTGTTTTTTTACTTTAAAGCTGAACACCGCTCGTAGATAGGCACCGTCACACAGGTAGCTGGTATAAAAACCCTTCGATTTCGTTACACCTAATTGCACACCTGAAACTTGTGGCCGACGTGTAGTGTTACTTTCGTTGTTTTGGATTTTTATGCATTTAATTCTTATTTATGTGCATATTATGTTTGTAAATAATGCATTGACCAGTTCATTTGATGTTAGTATTATTTTGGTTTGAAAAAAGTGCGTAAAACACGGCTGAGACCTCTACAGCGAAATACTTTGAGCTGTTTAGAGGTCTGTGGCTTATATAGGGGTGTAGGGAGAGCGGTTTTGAAAGAGAAATATGGCGGACAGTGCCTATTTACGAGCGGTGTTCAGCTTTTAGCTGACATAATATTGTCCAAGCGTAAACATTTTGAGATAAAATAAAATAAATGAAACAACCAACTTTCTTCCATTAACCAGTTTTGTTCTGCCTCCGAGTTGATCTCAAGAAGATACGAGTTAAATGATTGACACTTCGTCTGTAAAAGCAAATAAACACCATTTGGATACATATTTTCATAATTTCTTAACATACTACGTTGTCTTATTTTATCGAATGTAAAAAAATGCGTTTTGTCTGTTCAAAGGTTTGACGTGGTTTTGAGAATATATTATTTAATCAAGTAATTCTACAAATCTGCATTTTTCGTTGGCAGTCGTTTAACTTATTTTTTTTTAAATATCTGCTAAACGCAAACAAATGATCTCTGCTTCAATGGAGCTCAATAAGCATTGAATACGCATGCGTAATTTTAATTTTTTGACGATTTTGTCTTTGTGAATATTATGACAAGCAGGTGAATACCAAAATAAATTCGGCGAATGTGTACATATTTATATAGTGTTATATTTTAATTAATTTAACCGTTAAGGAATAATTTCAGTAAATTGTGAAATTTGTGTATATATGAAAGATCTCCAACAACCCTTGAAACCCTTTTTTGTTTACACTTTGTTTAAATCATCATTTCCTCTTTGATCATTGTTATTGGTTAATAATTTTCATTAAGTCCGCGTTTGTATATATTCTATCACATTCTGCATTTATTACATTTTACGTTTATATGGGCGGACACAAATAGTAACACATGTAGAGTATCGTAATATTGATAGTCTATTAATTCTGCGTCTTTATTACATTTGCAATGTAGTAGCTTTTTACTGTAAATTCTTTATTCTACGCGAGTACTTAATTCCACAATTCAACCGTTTTTCATCAAATCGCGAGAACATAAAATTGCGAATACTGAATTTTTATCATAGTTTCATGAAGTTTACCTATGTCCGAAAAATAAAAACCATATTTTAAACTTCACGAGATGTGCTTCTCGCGATGTTACGCTGATACTATTTCCTTGCGTTTAATTAGGAAACTACAGTAACCGTTTACATTAGTAACGATACATTACGAAATGTGAATTATTTTCCTACTATAAACTTACTACTTTTCGATTTCAAATAACTAGGTTATTAACCTATTTTTTATGCGATTGACCTATGCTGGTATATGTAACAAAAAATATGTAAACATTATTCAACATAACCATAGTTTTTTTTTTGTGTACTTTGAAACTATTACAATTTTTTTAAATATGGAGGTTGGAAAACAGGAAAAATATGGATATCTCAATTGTCCATGGATTAACAAAACTATGTCCATTTTAATCGAGTATTTAAAACATGATTAATAGGAGCTCACACCCATCGACTATTTAATCCTGCTTATACTGTTTGTATTTTGTTGGAATTGAAATTATACAATGTCAATGATCATATTTTTGAGAAGCTATTTTGAAAAACTTCATGATTTTTATATTTTATTTTTTCCTGTTAGGTGGCATTCAGTAATATGAAAATATAGACGAGATAATGCCACTACATGATACGTGAAAGGATGCGACAGAACGAAAAAACACTTAACGTTTCTAATTAAATTGTTAGGGAGAAAAAAAAGAAAAGGGGAAAAAATCTGAATTACCCCTGTTTCAATGAAAATGTTTTTAAGTCAGAGCAAACCATCCGCAAATATATAAAACACATGTATCAATATCGTTACATGTAACACCTCGCACATTTTTTCAACGTTATCATCCGGTTACTTTTGCAAACTCCCGTAGACTTCCTATTTTTGTTTGTGTATCAAAACTTCAAACGGTGAAGAAAATGTTAAAAAAAAAAGATGATGTGAACTTTTCGTTGGTAGTTGGGGCAAACAGGTTTTAATGATTTTAGATATATTGAGCAAGGTGTTGGGAAAGCAGAAATTACGGACATAGTATATACGGTCATTTCATGCTTATCTTTTACAATTTTATACTTTGAGATTTCAATGCGATGCTTTGAATGTCTATGATATGCTTTGAGAAATTGAAATGAAAGCCTTAATGATATGGTATGCTATGTTATGGTATGTTATGAGATTTTGAACAAAAACGCCTCCATGCGCAGAAGAGTTCCAAACATTTCAAGGTAAAAAGATAAGAAGCCAAAGTTTACCAATAATCTGCAATGTGAACATTCATTCTTTTAAATGAAAGCATTCTAATCCGAGATTAAATCATGTTGTATGCTATGCTATGGTATGCTATGGTATGATGAGAATATATGAGATCGTATGCTATAGTATGAGATTCCATTGCTATGGTTTTTTAAAAAAAAAATTTTAAAAGTACCGGAACAAAGATATTAGAAATGCGTAAGCAGAAATACCTTGCCAGCATCCCATGTTGATGATGATTTAATGAAGCAATACTGAGTATCTGTAACTCTTCCTGCTCGATCTAAAATTATATACATGTGAAACATTATTTTTCACATATTTCTAACACAACATTTACATGTTCCATAACTTTTATAATTGGTATTATTTAGTGCAGGTGTATATATGTGTATTTATGTACCAGTACTGATACATAATGTTCCCTATCGTGAAATCAAATACAACCATGAACGGTGTCTACTTTTTTCGGAAATAAGAGTACTGCCTTGGAAACAAGGACATTGTCTTTATTTGTTGTTGCATATTTAAGACAATTTAAAACATATTTTGACTTAATGAAGGTAAATGGTCAATTGCGTATTTAAATTTTTTTCATCGAACAACATATATTTATGGGGTTTATGAACAGAAACAAAATCTTTGAATATTGGAAGAGAAATTTTGACTTGCTTTGGGATCGCATCTATAAAAGATAGATAGATAGATAGATAGATAGATAGATAGATAGATAGATAGATAGATAGATACTCACATTTTCCCGTTTTGTTTCCACATTTAAGCTGAAATTGCAAACCTTCCGCCTTTTCTGTATAATATAAAGAATATCGTTTTATTGTGAAGTGTCATGAGCAAAGATTTAAAAAAAATCAGTCCTTCTACTTAATGATCAATATACGAATGGGTATGAGAACACTTACAGTTCCTTTTTAAATTAGAATAAAAATACCTCTTAGCGAGTATAGTTGATTTTCTAGACTCGCTACTTGTGTTTGCAATTGCACATCTCTATCTGTTGAAAGTAAAGGCAGATTTTGGATATATAACTTTTTTTCTATTTCATTATTTTCATTTCTTTTTGTACAAACACATCATCAACATTTATTTCTCGAAATAAACGGACATGATTTAAAGCTCAGCAACTGTAGCATGAATTACAAATAAATTATCATCAGTTAAGTACATTCAAAATCAGAAGAAAAAAATCATTATACAGTGTAACAGAAAAAAGCGACAGATTAAAAAGTGAGAAAAATATATTTTTGTATGACTTACCATAGCATTCTTTATAGCAGGCTTGTGTGGTATCAACCGATGAGTCGTTGTACAGAGGTTGGGCCTCAGTATAACCGATCAAAGTAATCACAAAAATGATAAGACACATTATTCTGGGCAGATCTAACTTTTCAATAACTGATGAAGCTGCAAAGAAATGAATGGCTTCAGCGCTTCTTCACCGCATGAGGCTGCCACATTTTTAATTACAATGTCATTAGAGACAAAACATACAATAACATTAATTTTTGGAAGATTATCAGAAATTCAGGTATCATAACACTTAACAAATACATACATGTACCGTGAAGACGAAAGCCTGTTTTGGTGATCTGTGATAAAATTGACCGAGACGTTCTGGTTCTTTTATGAAGCACAGAATAAGCGCTATGTCACTGTATTTTGTTTGACACTTATACATATATGCAGTTTCATATCGGATGTTAATCACTTAACTCGAGTGGATTAAACAGTAGTTAACGTGCTTGTTTATGGGAGACAATTAAAAACAAAATCTCAGCGACACCCACCGTTGAATAATTACTTACTCTATCAAACTTTGTACAGTTCTAAATAATCGTATGATGTTGTTTTTCATTAAGAAAAACTGGGAAAAAATGCTCCAGTTGAACGAATAGTGGACGAAAACTTCGAAATAGTGTAGGATTGCTCAGAGAAAAAAAAGGAAAATCCTCTCTAGTTTGATTTGGAAGAAATGTTTCAAGATTTAAACGCAATATGTATATTTATTTCACATGTATGTAAAATGAATAGCGACACTATTTACATCGACAATTTTACTATCCTCTTATACGATCAGATGTACCTTTAAATCGTATCCAACATCTTTAATTAAAAAAAAAAGAAATACATTTTTAGTTTTAGTACAGAACTTCAGTATTACCTGGTTGAAAGTAGAGTAAAAAGTTAAATCCATTTATTACTACATCTGTAGCATTTTTAATGGTTCAACGATATTACGATGCTTTTATACTTAATAATATTAATAAATAAATATTATATAAATATATCATATCTTACACTCTAACATTGCATTTCTTGAAAATGAAAATAAAGAGAGAAAAAAATTGGAGCAACGTTAACCAAACTTGGCATAAACAGTTTTCACAAAACAGGTTTTTGAGTTTCTTCAAATAAAGGGTCATGTCAGTTCCCGTCAAAGGGAAGATAATTGGGTATAAACAATAAAAAAAAAGTAAGCATTTTCAAAAATCTTCCTATCAAGAACAATTAGCATTTAATGCAGTGCCGCTCTCCTTGAAGATTGATTTCCGAATTAGTTCAAAATCAAGATATCTTTCAGTAAGATACAAAATTAAAATAAGTGAATTGAAACTAGAATCAGAAGGCTGGCATAACTCTTTTATATGTTTAATTGAAAAACTAAAGTTTGACAATGTGCAGGATCAATTTCTGTCAATTGCAATTTATGAGTCCACTTAAGGCATAGAACTAAAAGTGTGTATGTAGACTTAAGGCAACATTATACATACATTTGAGTTTGTTTTAAGTTTAATATATTATATATTATAAAATGCAGATAAAAAATCGTTATATATTGTTAAACAAACATTTAGCATTTTCCCCTATTATATCATACAATATGAGCTTATCGATAGTCGGCTGATTCTTTCGGCGTTAAATTTAAATACGATTCATGAAATCATAATAACTTTATGAATCATTAAAGATATCGCATTTGTGTTGGAAAAAAATTATAAAAAGTAGTGTAGAACATAATTTGCCCAAAATAATGTTCCTAACAATATGCTACATTAATTTCTTTGTTGGTGGCCCCGGTAAGAAGTTTAAGGGTCGGTCCCTAAAACAATTTTGAAGTTTTCAGACACAATATTATAGTTATTCATACTCTTATTTCAGCGTTGTCGTAATACGTACCGGTTTTTTAGTAAGTCATGTTAAGTCCCATGTAGTGACAATGTTCATGTTTCACATGTTTACCTTTCTGTCCACTATGTATTTCAATATAACCGCCATTTTGGCAATCATACCAAACGTATAATGTATTCTGTAATTTCATTGGTTGATATCGATAATCCTAGTTTATCAGATTACGTATATATTTTTAATATTTCATTGGTTAATGTGCCTATAAATAGGGCTGCTTAGCAGTTTTAAATCACTCTGCTAGGGGTCAAGAACTGCAAGGTTCGTTTTCTTAAGAACTTCGTGTTTGTTTATCCTTTTCAGCTTGATAGGGCCTTAGTTAGAAAAAAACATGTAGAATTAGTATTTATAATATTTCAGTAGTGAACTTATAATAACTCTTTAATTAACAATGTAGGGGACCCTAGTATAGTCAACATTGATTCAGAGTAGAATTACATATAGCTAGTCTGATCCAAAATTGTCTGTCGTATAGTTCAGTACGTGTTACTATTTTTATACTTGGTAATCCCCGTGCCCATTATTGACCTTTGTCCTTCTCTAAAAAGTATGGCCACCCACTAGCGCAATAAATACGTATTTTCATTCCTCCCTCATAACTTATTTTTTTCTGTTGTTAAACAATTGCAATATAATTTCTTTTCATACACAGGCAATTGTGCCTCACGTGAAATTCACGTTAATTTCACGTGAAATTCATGTGAAATTTTTCACGTGAAATTCGTGTGAAAAGAGCACTCACACGAATTTCACGTGAAATTTTTCACATGAATTTCACGTGAAATTTTTCACATGAATTTCACGTGAAATTTTTCACATGAATTTCACGTGAAATTAACGTGAATTTCACGTGAAGTCTAATAGCTTTATTTATCCTTTTCTTTAGGTTTTCACACTCAAATGATGGTAAATACACCTTCATAGTTGTTTTATTATTAGTTTTCAAAGCATGTGCACTTGTATATATAATTGTACCTCTACAAAATAAGGACATTTAAATATTCAAAATCTGAGTACTTAATCTAGCTTTCTAAAACACGTATTTATCATTTGCATTAATATATTCAATTGGTCAATTGATTTCGAAATCAATACCTCCATCGGATCCAAATATATGGATCATTCAAAACCTGGCAGCCACCTCTTAATAAACAGTAAAACTTTGATATAAAACTTTTTATACTTATTTTTCTCAGTATTACAAATAGATGAAAGATACTCTTTGGTGTTTAAATCTGAAAGAGAAAATAACATCAATTTAGTAATTTTTTACACAATGCTTCTAAAGCTCTTTCATGTTTAATATGAAATAAAACCTATGGTGTGATAACTTAATATCCTTGTTCATTCCTGAATCTTTATACTTCTATCAAAATTCAAAATGGTATTTTATTCTTCATTCAAACAATCCAGCTAAAAAACTTTTCAAATATTACCTTGAATCATTGTCCCCATCATATCAGCTGCAGAGCAAAGAGTATAATCTTTGAATTCAAGAGGAATGGTTTAATCTTCTGGCTATGTCCATCCACATCTTAGAAGCCTACAAAAATGTATGTTTGTCATTTACTATACAAGTACTAGTATATCAAAAGTTGTACATTTTAAAATTGGCATTTGGTGCAATTGTACATGTATAATTTTTAAAACATACATAACACTGTAATAGTAAACAACAATCTGTACATACAGCCTGTACTGTATCAATGTAAGAAATATTACCATACATATACATTTTTTTTCTAGATATAAATATATAGATCTAGTAACTTTAACACTTTAAAAAATGCTACAAAATGCTTTATAGCTAAATTATCTTAAATACTCACAATTAATATTCTAAAGAGACTCAATGAATTTCTATGATAGATCCTGTGTAAGCCAGCTTATGAAGACAATGCCTTCCAAACATCATGCAATTCCTCGAAAAAATGAAAAAATAAATAAGATAGTAAATAAAATAACAAAGAAAATATGTACATGATTACAAAGTGATTAATATTTTTTTTTAAAACCTACTTTTCTTTTAAAAAAAGAAGAAGACATGTGTACATTAATTGTTTTTTTTTAAGAGGGAAACTACAAATAATCGCCGATTTCGTTTATACTCTGTCCCGAGTTTTTGCTTCCACCACTTTTTGCTTGATATTTCGATAATCATAAATACCTTTGTGCTCAAACTATGTTCATCCATTAATATGAAAAATGTCCAGATTATCTGTTTTGAAACGCCCCCTCTACCGCTTCAGGTTTCAATACACATCCCAAAATAGGAAGTCTACGGAGATTTAGCAATGCATCAGCCATTATTAAGCCCGGATGATAACGTTGAAAAATTGTGCGAGGTGACCCGAGAACTTCCGAATGGAGAAAAGATGTAAACATTTCCCATTATAAATCTCCGTAAGAAATATGTTTTCGTTCCTGTGAACTTTTATGAGTGAAAAATGATAATTTGTCAATGAAGATATCTTGGATATTTTCCCTTTTATCGATTTCAACAGCATTTCTTTCACAGGTATGTGTATCTTTATTAAAAATCATCAAAACGTGATGGAAGCACTTGGGACAGACTATAACAAATAGGCCTAGATAAGTCACTCACCGAAACCTGAACATAACCATTCGTAAGAAAGCTGATCTATCCCGTTTTCATCTTTCGTTGTGGCGAAGTCAAGTCTCCCCTTCCACTTTCAATATGCTTCCGATGCCACTGTATCTAGCTGCACCTTTAATAAATACATATGTATGAAACACAATGCCTTTACTCTTCATTAAATTTTATTGTGTTTTTATTCTTTTTATTTATCAAACCCGCACAGTTTTAAGTTTAGTAATATGTATAGATCTTTCCGAGAAAATTCGGATTGACAGACCTACCGATCTCAATTATAATTTGATTATCAACATTATTTCACAGTGACCTTTGGTTAACTGTTATTAAATTATTTTATTTGCGTAGTTCATTGAAATATCCTCATCAGCATCACGCTATAGTTATATGTATAACGTGCGAGTACCCATTATTGCCGAAAAATACACAAGTTTTCTCTATTACACTTTTCACGTAAGCTGTCATGTAAAAATTTCAATGCAAATCTCTGCATTGTTCATTTATTTAATTTGAATAATTATTTTTATTTTATTCTCATTAATATCGACTTACTTCTGATTAAAAATAAACCCTGTCCATTACCTTTGATTAACAGCAAGTCGAGTACCCATTATTGCCGCTTATATCTTTTCGTCATTTTTCAGGAATTAATCGGTTAAAGGTCAAAATTTTAAAAAAAATCCAACAATTTAAGATAAAATGTAAGAATACAACATAAAATATCAAATCATAAACGCTATTCAATCATATTATAAACAAAACTGTTTTCGATGTCCCTGTGGCCTCATGCACACAAACAGAAGAACATGTGCTTCACATGTCTTGAGACAAATGATTAAAAAAATATAATGAAATGAATTGTATATTTATTAAAAGCTTTTTAAAAATAAGTTAGTGTGTCCAGTAAAAGAAATAATGTGTGTGAAATTTAATAGCAACGCCTCTAAGTTACACCGCAGGTGTGCGGGGATAAATCTTTGATCCGCCTCAGGTTGCAGACAAAATGGCGTCTTACAAGCAAGCAGACGCTCGGTTTACTTCGTAAAATATTTTGTAGTAGAAATGGTATCTTGCTTATTTTTGTCAAATATCATAACACGGAGGTAAATATTCTTCGAATTTGGACCTAAACAAAGAATGCCTTATCATCAAAGTGGATTACAAGTCAAACATTCAGTGGCATGTGTCATCGCACGGATACAAATGGGATACGTTTTCATAGGCTTACCTTTCTTATGGTGAGTTCCGAGATGTTTGAAATAAATTTTCTTCGTTCCCAACTCAAATAGTGTCTTAAAAATTGTGTTATTTATTTATTTTGGTTTGTAGCTTAAAACAACGAATAGATAGCGGAAATCTTGTTGTTTTTATACAATCGGCAATAATGGGTACTCGGCAATAATGGGTACTCGCACGTTAATATAATTGTAGGCATATCAAGTGTCGATCGTGTCTTCGAGACAGTCAATGTTCAAAGTGAAACAGAATTATCGCGGTTAGAGATAAATAAAGCGCTGCAACAAGATCTACGCGGTCACTACTCTATTTCTTTTAAAAATATACAGCTTACCTTTACAAGATTGGCACCCAAGTAACATCAGTCCACAGCATAACATACACAGTGCAGTCCATCTTCTGCTTCAACCTGTGACGTAAAATGCGACGTTGGCACGAGCACGACATTCAGTCAAATTATCAAAGCCGATTCAGACTCCAATCCGGAATTTATTTAATAGCATTGAAATAATATTTTATGATTTGAAATTGTTAGCATGTGTGTTGATGGTCTTTTATTGATATGCTTATACATTTTTAAATTTTATTTATATATGTTAAGATAACGTTTTTGTTGTTGTGCATTACTGTTATAATCTGGTTATATCTGGTTATATATCACTTTGGTGTAATCGAAAGTATTATAAATTGAGTTCAACAACTCTCAGCCAGTACTGAAGTAAAATACACATCTTGAAAAAAAAATAATCAGGGTTGTTTAAGAATTGTTTGAAATTTCACGTGAAATTCACATGAATTAATTCACATGAATTTCACGTGAAAGGGATTTCACGTTAAAATTGTGTGAAAGTCATGTGAATTTTCACATGAATTTCACGTGAAGATGTTTCACGTGATTTTCACATGAAATAATTCACGTGATTTTCACTTCACACGAATTTCACGTGAATTTCACATGAAGCTTAACGTGAAATTCACGTGAAGCTCTTTTCACGTGAATTTCACGTGCGGCACAATTGGCTGTGTAGTAATTTATTTTGAGAATATTTACACTTCTCCTGTTATATTTTTGGAAAATTATACTTGTTATTTATTATCAATTATTTAAAGTCACATTTACTTCTGTTATAATAAATTATTGAAACTTTTCAGATCTTTTTATTTTAATAACAAGGTGTTGAACATAATCTGGAAATCAATATAGAACCTGGGTAAAACCTTAAAACAGTAGAATTTTTGGCTGTTATGATTATTATTTTATGTAAGAATTTTCGGAGACTTAATCAGTTGGTAAAATTTGAACTTTGAACATAGAGCTCTTTTACAGTCCCATAATCCTCTGTTTCCGGTTACATCAGATATCTCTAGAACGATTAAAAAATCCTGAACATTTGTTGAACAAAATATGTTGATATTTACATGAACCTCACTTTGATATCAAGAAAAGAGGGCTGACAACTCAAATTAGTGGTCAGGAGGGCTAAAAGGCCTTTTTTTTAAAATAACCTTTTTTGAGCGATAATTTGTAATTAGTAATACAAGCAAAAAAGAGCTTATCAAGATGAAATTAAAACTATTCGGACGATGCATTACAGGGATATAAGGGTTGGAAAATTATTTTTTCCGGAATTTTTTTATTCCGCGTACTTGGTTAAGAAAAAAGTTTTAAGCTCAAGGTTAAAAAAAGTTTAGCGCTCAAGGTAAAAAAAGTCATGCCAAAAAAAGAATTCATAATTGTTCAGTCTTTCTTGAAAATATAACTTTTTTAAGTTGTTCTTGAAATTATTAATATTTTTGTTAATTTGTGCTTATATTCATTCGGATTTTCTTAAGTCATACAAAGAAACATACATATATATATATATATATATATATATATATATATATATATATATATATATATATATATATATACTTTTGGGGGGGTTTTAGCTACACTTATTCTTGATTTTTTATATCTGCTTCAAACAGTTACTTCCAATTTTACTTTTGGCATTAACAAAAGACCCACTCTATTATTTTATTTTTTTTTGGTTGGGGTACTTCAATTTATTAGCCTAATATTATATCAAACCACTCAAAAGAGTCGACGTAATGAAGATTTTCATTTTATAGATACATTTGACTGAATATGAAGATTTATGTTTAAAAAATACTGACATCTACACGAGCAAAATTGATCTTTATAATCGTTCACTTGTTTCTGCGGATGCATTTCTTTATCTGTTATATGCACAAGTTAAGATCATATTTCTTTTTTTTTCACTTTGCTTTGTGTACAAAATGATGTTCTGCCATTCATCTAAGCATTTAAAATATATTTGTGTTCATCATCCCTTTAAATCTCTTAAACCTGAACGAAAATAAAAGATATTTTGCATTATATGTATACAATATAAAATTATGTAATCTAAAAGGAAAAAAAAACTAGAAAAAATATACATGTAATTGAATTTTTGCAAACCTTGGTCAATTTTAATTTTGCATTTTTCGTCATACAAAGCTTGTCCATCAACACAGGCAATCAAACATTTGTTGTAAGTTGTTTGTTTTTTTTAAACTGCGATTTTAGGGAGAAAAAAGCGGAAGGAAATTATTAAATGGTTACATGTCACAAACGTGTTTGACATGCTTAAAAAGAATATGGTCTTCGAAATAAAGTATTAACATATATTACACGTAACATAGGTGTGAGTTATGGAAGGTCAAAAGCAGGAAGATCATTATTAGCCATATTAAGTGATGTGGTAGAACTCGCTAGTAAAATAACAGCTTTATTTTTTAACTTCCGTATTGATATACAAATTCTAATCATAAACATTTGACTATTACCACAGGGGAGGTAAATGACAATTTAATTTCCATATACAAACCACATCAAAATCTAGACTGCCAGTGTATCCATTCTGTAAAGTTTCCATATTAACCATCAACTGCAAACTGAGGCCCAATATATTTGTCTTTTTCATGAAATATCTCTTTATTGTATCATAATATAAATATATTTATATAATCATTATATAAATATATCAATATGATTGAAACAAAACGTATGTCATGAAATTAACATATTGTCAAGTATATTTGATCAACATTAGACACTAGAAACAATTTGTAGTCTATATTTTGATGAATTTCTTGCGACATTTTGATTTATGGTTATTGTTTTCTACTTGATGTATACTGAACACCAAATTACATAGCTTCGTTTATTGTGTGTTTATTTCTTGGTAGTAGCCGCAGTACCTGACTGCACAAAGTGTAGGAGTCTGTGTATTTTGTGCATGCTTGTACCTCTTTAAAAAGTCGAAACATGGAGCAGCATTGAAAATGGTTGACTTGATAGCTATAAATAAAAAAAATAAGTCAACCTAAAATCACTCAGATAGTTTAATGCATTAAACAGGTTTTGAGTTGTGATTAAGTAAAAAAAAATACGTTTTTTGTGTCTCCTAATAGAATATTTCTGAAACGCATCATGATTCATCTTGCGATAAGTCTCCGAAAATGTCATCTGCTATCCGTTTTGAGTGTGATTAAACAAATGTAATGTTTATGTTTTCTTACAGCATAGACGACTCGTCTGCCGCATGAGTCTGGTAAACAATTAAAAATGAAAACACATTTAATAAAGTATCCATTGACAGTCTTTAAGTTCAATGTAGATTCTTGATAGATTTAACCATTTAGATTCCCTTTAAGTCACCTATGATCAAGCTAAACAGTTTCAAATTTAATTCACAAATTAAATCAAGAAATGCAAAAACTCTTTTGTAGGGGGTGGAAGGGGGTGATCCAAGTGATGATATAATTTAAAAGAGGGGGGGGGCTATTGCAGGCGGTTTTATTTGTCAACACACACCACGCAGAAACAGGTATTAACACCAAATTTTATTAACGCTGCTCTAATGAACAGATTGCGTTATTAAAAAAAATATAATTTTTTTTTGTTTCAAAATTATTGTAGCGGCGAGTGCAGTCCCATCTCTAAATCTGCATGAAATTATATTAAAGTATGTTTGTTTCCCATTATAAACGAATCGGTGAAAGCTCCTCTCTCTCTCTCTCTCTCTCTCTCTCTCTCTCTCTCTCTCTCTCTCTCTCTCCAATAATTAATATTTAATATTTGACTAAATGATACTTAGTCGAAAACTATGAATTGTTTGACTGTTGGCACATAATTTTAAATTCATAACTTGTTTTTGAACCGGATTCAAATTTCATTAATACAAATCTACATGAAATTGATTTTATTTAGAATTTGTTTTCGTAAAAGAACACGTATAATGCTAGATCTGCTAGATACATGTTAAAGATGAAAAGACTCTCAACTACCTTTGTTATATCGGGCGGGATATTGCTATTTTGTTTGTCTGGACATGGTCTTATTCGTTTGTGTATATCTAAGTCTATAAGTCTATTATAAGTATAAGTCTATTGTTTATTCAACTTGAAACTTGAACTAACACAGAATATACAAGACACAAGACAACAGGTGTGTCTTGTGCCCAGGTGCACGTCAGAGTTCCTAAAGGTCTTGAAATCTTAGTATGTACGCGTATACGATTAGTCCATTGAATTTAAGTATTTTTATAGTCTTTATAAATGTAAACAGTCTACGGCCTTTGCCATTTGGTTCTATAGAATACCATTTTCGAAAACTCCGTGCAATGCCCGATCAAGGCAAAAGCCATACGTTATCTTATATGTTTACTTCTGCTCCGATCCCTCACCTTTCTCCAGAGACTTGTTGAAATCAGAAGTTAAACATCATAATATCAGGCTATTGTTCAACATGAGACCAATTACAAAGAAATGTCTTTATAATTAAATTTAAACAATCATCTTTAATTTTGGAGATGAGAGATCTGTCACAATTTGTATTGTCAAGTAATGTAGTAAAAGTACGATGTCCATTAAAAAAAAAGACCTATGTCGTTTACTTTTATAAGTAGACATCAAAAGTACTCTAAGCATCCTTATTCCACTCTAAAAATGCACTACAGTACTTGTCAAATCTAAATCTAAATATAACTTACTATAACAGTTTTCATACCAGGCTTGCGTGATTTTTTTTACCGATTTATAGTTCCTTAATATGTCCTTGTAAATAGGTTGTCCCTTACTATAACCGGTCAAAGTGTTCACGAAAATCAGGAGATTAATCAGTCTAATCTGATAACATTTTAGGAGAAGTTTATTAAAAATGCGAAAAATTGTATTACAGATTAATGATTTCTTTATTTACTGGCGCTGTTATATAATACAATACAATATATTATAAGAGAGAAAGTTTCCGATAAAAAGAATGAAAAATTATCAGAAAATCACAATTTCATGATATATATAGGCGTTACAATAAAAAAAAAGACGGTTGTGCTGATCTGTCCTAAAAATTGCCTAGAATTGTTGGTTATTCTGGATAGGATAACTGAAGCTTTATATTTATCCTTTTTATGCATATGTATTTGGATTTTTATTGTTCATTATGTAACTCGAGTGATTTTAAGAGTAAAAAACGTCATTATTTATGGAAACAAAAGTCAATAAGAACAAAAAACAGAGAAAAAACAAAAACTTAAGCTACATTTGTTGTTGAAGAAACACTTAGTTGATTAAAATCTCTGTAACTTTTTCTTCTCTCACATATTTCAATAATATGCCATAGCTAAAAGGTTGGCAGGTGATAAAAGAACAGAGTGTAGGATATTATAGAAAAAATAACATTAAGGTCATTCAGTTCATTTTTAATTTAAAAAACAAAAACAAAAATGAGCTAATTTCATCATCATATTTTCCTAACAAAATATGACCATGCCCCTTTTCGGCATGAAAAACAAAACCCAAAAATGTAGTTTCTTTACAACAAAAAAATTATATCTATTTCAGAAGCCTTCTGTCTGTCGGTCTTCTTGTAATTATTAATGCTGATTTTTAATGTAAGAGTACAACATGCATGACAAAAATATTAACAAGCTCAACAAGCTAAACAAGAAAAGTCAAAAAATTCATGTATTGGTAATTTTTATTTGCATTTCCTAATTGCATTTCTTGAACATTTTATTAGGTTTATTATAATTCACATGACTTGGACTCAACAACTATCTAATAAGATATAATAAAGAAAAAAATGTAGTATTTCTCAGTTCTACATGAAACTTGTAGATATTGTTCATAATATTTAAGAAACATATCAATTGCCGGACTAGTAGCATTATTACATCAAAACAGCTCATGCCATTCAGTTAAGTGAATAGTAACTGAAAGTTCTAGAAAAGTTGCTGAATGGTAAATCTAAGCCATTGAGATACTTTTCAAGTAGTCTTTGATCAAAAATTATTTGACTAACTACTGTGACTTGGTTTTTTGTTTAATTTCGAAACAAGAACGAACTATGTTTATTTTAAATACATCTGTAATTTTTTTTTTTAGACAAAAAAAACCTCTCTACCTTTCTTAACGTCTTATCTTGACCTAAAGGTTTTGAAAACGCATACAAAAGTTGATGGTCATACATGTACATAAATACAAAATGTCGGACAAACGAAAAAAAAAGTATTGCAAGAATGCCGACCAACAAATATATTGGTCCAAAAAAATAGTTATGTAGTTAAAAGCATGTGGCTATCTAAATATGTATATTACAATAGACAGATGAAAACTCAGACGTATCAATATTATGGCCAACTGCGTGAACAACACATTTTAAACATTCTGAATGAATTATTGATCATATTTTAAGCATTGGCATCACCATCGATACATGTAAATAAACATCTCACCCCCCTCTCTCACAAATTATTTTATACCTAAAATCACACGGATAATCATGCCATAAACCATTCTCTGACAACATACACTCTTCGCCATTGCCCCCGTTTGGTTGATTTAAATACCAGTTCTTGTAGGTCAGTCCATCGCCCGAGTAATTTCACATCCAATCGTTATATTGTGGGTGTTTTACCGCCCCGGTCCACCATTTGTCTGTCGAAACTACATTTATAGAAAGAAATATTTAAAATATGTGTAACAAACATAAAGTCCGTCTTGTAATGTAGTACGATGTGTTGTATCTGTAACAATGTTGTTCTTGCTAGATTATCGCCAGTTTTGTCAAATAATCTAATAAAATGCAATGTACAAATTCATTGTTTATATTTCATAATTAATGTTTGACGGTTATCTTAAACAGCGCTAGCGATCACAATGATACATATTTATTTAAAAGTATCGTTAGAATATGATTTATGATTTTTATAATTACATCACCATTGAAATGAAATAAACTTGATTTTCTAATGATGACGTAAAATTCATTGGTTTTTAGTGGATTTTAGCTGCAACGGGGAAAAAAGTTACATAATTGTTACACTTCACACATTATAGTAGAAGTTACCATAACATTTCCAATAAAATATAACAGGACAAACAGAGTATAAAAAGATACTATAAAATAAATAGCATACCATGTAAACCTGCTAAGAAGTCCTGCTTAGTATTACATAATTTAATTGTAGTCGAGTATTGTGGGTCGAGAAGATTTAAGAGTAAAAAACAGTCATTTTGATAACATTGAATAGAAAATAAAAATAAACTTAAAAGACCCTGATCTGAAGTTTTCGAGTAACGTATTTTAAGAGGCCATAAGGTTATACATGTAAGTACATTTAGCCCCGTTTTATATAGAACTCGGTGAAGAGGTAAGTGAATGACGAAATGACGTTGAGACGTTCAGAAAAAAGAATCAAAATCCCAATTCAATTCAGTGAATTTGAAGCTGGATGGGATTGATTTTTCCAATTAATATATTACAATAGTGCAAATTTGCTGCTAATAAATGCTAATTTTCCTTGGAATTATAAATGAAATAATGAGTTGTAATTACTTATATAGCATTTCTTTCATTTTCATTATTCAATTTTTTTTTTTTTACTAATTGGTTTTACTAAAATGTAAATAAATTAAAAAAAAACGAAAAAAAAAAAATTGTTCAGCTTGTATGATGTTCATTCTAACAAGAGAATGACGTGTTCGAAACAGCGCAATTAATACAATCTATCAGATATAAAAGAGTATGTTAGCCATTTTCGGGAAATGAAAATCCTTTTTTTAATTCTATATAAATAATAGTATGACCCCTGGCTATACAAATGTCTAGTTTTTAACAAATAAAGACTGATTTCTGTTTACAAATGTATTTCTTTTTAATATTTTTTAAAAATATACTCGTGTTTTTTAAACCCGTCTATATTTGCATTTTGTTATCAGAAAAGTCTTGCTTTTTAGTACAAACGTATTAAACTCTAATCCTGTCATAACAGGTAAACAATATTTTGATAAACCGTGAGTTACAACTTCAAACTGTAGTATGCTAACGACAAATATATTAACTTAAAAGTTAACTATTCTGTAGGTTTGGCTTCTCTCCAAATTTATCATATCGGTAAAAACCATTTTCTTTTTACAAATAAACTGCCTGAAGGAGGGGAGTAGAGAAGAGCAATAGACTAAAGAATTTTTTTGTTTATCTCAAAACAGAAACGTTTGTTAAAAAAAGTGATGGTTACATAACATGTTTAGTGTTAGATAAATAAGTACAACAATGAATGAAATATAGGATGTCTGTATCTGAAGTGAACAGCAGAAAGTTACAAGTAGGGAAAGTGACTTTCATGTACCACTAACGAAGTTAACCAGATCACTTGTTTATGTATTGCTTATTCTAGAGGATCGTGTGATTATGAATCATGGGGTTGTTATGATAAGGCAGTACAATCAAGTAACAAAGGGCGTGATGGTGTGTTTTGAGAATGTTTAATACAAAATGATAGAAAAACTTTAAGTATGGTTTTAAAATATTATATATGCATGAATTGCCGAACTTAAAGGTTAAGTGTTTAAAATAAAATGAAAATAATCGTCGTGTTCTCAATGTATGATAAAGTCTATTTTGTTAAAAGACCAATTGTTTGACCGCCACTTTTGATGTACACGTCAATGTTGAAAGCAAGACGACATAACCATCACTGAGAGAGAAACAAAGCGTTGGGATTCTTTTTTTTAAACAATCTTTGACGAAACCAAGAAAAAATATCATCTATATATCTTGAAAATTCTCTTTTTCGCAATTGTATTGAAATCTTGTTTCGTATTTCTCGTCACACCATGTTAGGTTGTACAGACGATACAGACTGAGACAATTCTGGTTGTTGTAGTTGTTTGGCTGTCCTTTGGCAATGTCCTATGCGCACTATGTAAATGGGGATCTGTCGCACTACCACACCCATCGTCCTTCTGTCCCGAGGTCAGTCCCTCTTAACCAAACCGTTTCTACATATGAAGTTAATATAATATCATTATATTTGGTTATGATATTTATTCGCATAGTCGAGGGATGCCTTTTTCTTGCATTTTGGTTTGTTAGAGATTGTAAAAGATCAATTTATACAGATATGATTAGCCAATAAAAAAAAGTGATTTTTATATTCATTGTTCATTGTATTTAAGAAACTAATCATAGCACTGTTTTTACGAGTATGCACATAGTTAGAGGTTTTTTTATCATAAATCAATCACTTAAAATCTTACTCGTTAGTTCCATAGCTAAAGCCCGGACGAAATTATCTTCTGCATATGATTCAATTTCAACTAATTTAGTATCCTCTGCAATTAGTAAATATGATGAAAAATCGGTGTTCGCGATTTTATATTCTCTCGATTTGATGCAAAACGATTGAATCGCGGAATTAAGTACTCGCGTAAAATAAGGAATCTACAGTACTTCAAATTATATACCTTTTATGGATTTTACCTCCTTTGTCAATTTGTTAACTTGGTTTTCTGTAAATTTAAAACATTTTTATACACCTATCTAACTTTGAATCAAATGTTGTAGACGTATATTTTCTAAATTTATTATTAAATAAGTTAAGCCTTGGTCGTGCCAGAATATATGTCTTATTACTACTATAAAATTCCATGTAACAGGTTTGCATTGCATCAATAGATTTGTCATCCCCTATGTTCTCGTAAATGATTTGACCGATGTTTTCACCAATGAAGGTGATGATAAAAAGTATGACATAAATTATTTTAGTATATATGATATTGCAACCCGCGGTGTTTTACTGCAAACAAAAATATGTAGATATTTAACACTTTACACAAAATGGTAGAAGTTGTCATGAAAAAGTGAAGGAAATTCCTTAAAAAATAAACAAAGTGTCAAAAGTATAATAAATGTATAATTACATACATACCTTGCGAGCCTGCTGTGAGTTACATTGCACTCGTACGGCTAAGACGTTCAGCTTACTTATGATACAACTATATTAATTCTGCCTCATTCTTATATATGCAGGTTGTAATTATAACAGTGTAATGTAGTTCGAGTGGATTCAAGATGAGAAAACGGTCATTTTGATAAAACTGCTAATGATAAACAAATACACAGGTTAAAAACCCCTTAATGATCTTATGATGGCTAGTCACTTAATCTAATGTTTATAAGTCATACATGTTTTAATTAGATTTACCGTCCCTCATCATGTCGTATACAACACTATGCAATATAAAGTAATGCCGAAAAAAGCATTGTGTACTTTAGAAGAAGAAAAAAAGCATTAAAAAATAATTAAATAATTCAAATTTCATCTGGTGCATTAAGTACTCGGTGAAAATGATTTGTCTAAAGAATATAATACAGCAGTATGGATTTCGTTGCCACATGGTGTTTTTTTCCTTGCTCAGCGGCGTAAACTAAAAAAAATGAGTCGTAATACATGTAACCTTAATCAAGTTTTTTTTTTTTTACATAATAATTTTTTTAAGCCTATTGTAGTTTTTGAAGCAGACATATTTATTTTACTGATTAGGTAGGTATGGTTTTTTTTACAAACACGAGTATTACTAAAATGTGAAGTTTGTTTTCCGCACACATTCACCATTTTTAACATCAGTATGTATTTCTAATTTTACAAGGGCATACACTTGAAAACTAAGTGACATCTATTGCAAATAGATTTGGGCATTTGTTTTGCTTTGTTGGTGATATTAACTAAATAGAAAGTAATGCGAAATTAAGCTCACTAGTTAAAACTATATTCAAAAAATGAGAACGAATCAGAACAAAGCAGAACTTCTTACTTGAATCGACATGCAATAGATGCACAAAAGTTATTTATACTTGTTTTTAATTTTTACATCGTACATCAAGGTAGGCCCTCTTACATCATGCATTAAGAGAATTTTGGTATCTATAAATGGGAAAACATTCAGTGTAAAAAAAAATTAAAAATCTATATATGCTGTTTTAATTGATATCAAATATATATTATGATATACTGATTCTACATGAATGTATTTCGCTGAAACAAAAGTGTTGTAATATGTGCGTTAAGATACATGGAAAGGTTAGTTATGGTATGTTTTCACAAATGTAAACTAACTACAAGAGTTCGTATAGTTTCCCAGTTCCTGATTGAAAACTGATATTTTCAAAGAAATCTTAATGATCATTGGAATCGCCTACCATTTTAATTTGGCAACATTAGAAAAGTTTCCACATCATTTTTACATAACATTCACCAAACAATATAGTATTTTATTAAAGTAACATTCTCTCTCTCTCTCTCTCTCTCTCTCTCTCTCTCTCTCTCTCTCTCTCTCGTTAAATAATGAAAGACGTCATGTGCATATACGTTTTTTTTTCATTGTAACATAAGATTACAGCTGTTTATATTCAGCATTGAGTATATTCAATGATATGCTACAGCTTCATATAAGTCCAAGGTCAGCTAGAGTTGATTCAAGACGAGAAAACGGTCATGTTGATAACACTGATAAAGAAACAAATGAAAAGGTAAAAAACGCTTTACGGTCTTATGATGACTAGTAACTTAATCTAATGTTTATGAACCATAAATGTTCTAATTAGATTTAACCTCCCTCAACCCGTCTTAAAAATAACTAAACAATGTTTTTAAAAGTGTTTGGTGAATGAGGAAAACAGAAAACATGGTGTACCTCAGAAAAAGGAAAAATAATCATAATTTTTATTTCACCTTGTGCATTATGTCCTCGGTGGAAGTTATTTCTTTAAAGAATACCCTAAAACCTTGAAAATTAGCAGGATTGAATAATAAGCGGGTTTCGCAAATAAGCCACATATTACTTGCACTGAAAATTACTTAAAAATAAGCCAGTTTTGAAAAAAAGCCAGTCATGACATTGCGTATTATGCACCCAAAACTGAGACGTTTTAAAGTCGTCGATGTGCATGCGTTGATAATGTATTCAAATCGCTTAAAAGTAATAACCCTTGTAAAACATAACTAAAACAACCAAATAAGTAATTATTCAATTGATAATTATTCCGATCCAATTATTTGAGTATTGTTAAATACGCATTGTGAACAAATGTCAGTATGTCGTATATCATTATCATTATCATCCTGCACTCAAAGAAACCGTGAAGTCGGACAGGAGACAGGTGCAGCTTCTAACACCGGAAATTGTTAAACAGACATTGACCACGCGACAAATCAACAGTTGGCTGGTTACGTTATGGTGAATACATTGGCGAGAACTTGTTTGATGCAAGGAACAGTGGTCAGAGTGAATAAATATTCTAATGCGTGGAAATAAAAATTGAATTAAAGACACTTAAACACTTTTTTCATATATCTTACAGATGTTAACCTTGATATCCTATTTCTTAAACAAACAAGTATTTTACAATCGATCGACTACTATTTATTGTTTTGATAATACGACGTGATTATGCTCTCATCGCTTATGGGTTTTTTGTTTGAATAATAAGCCGCGATTGGAAAATAAGATGGTTTTGAACATAAGCCCCCACCTTCTTACCAAAACTTAAAAAAAACGCGGCTTATTTTCAAGGTTTTAGGGTATAAAGGCACAGAACATATTTCGTTGCCATATTTTGTTTCTTTTTTGTTAGTCAGCGGCGTAAAAAAATAACTTTGATCGAATTATTATCTTTTGTCTTTACTTTGTAAGCTTATTGTGGTTTTTAAAGCAAACATATTTATTCCACTGATATGGTATCTATTTTTTTTTTCAACAAAGGCGAGTATAATAAAATGTGAAGTTTGATTTCTGTACATATTTGCCATGTTTAACATCAATATGTACTTCTAAATTCACATTTCACAAGGGCACACACTTAACAACTAAGTGTTAGCTATCGCAAATAGACTTGGGAATGAGTGTTGCTTTGTTGGTAAATTAACTAAAAAGAGAAAAAATGTAATAAAAAAATTCATTTGTTTAAAATGAATTAAAAAATGAGAATGAATCTTCAAATCAGAACCTCTTGTTTGAATCAACATCACTTTTTTTCCACCTTACTTTTACAAATAAGTAACGACGTCCCTTTAACTCTGGATGTTTAACACAAACAGGTAGAAAATACCCGTGCACAATACCTTTTCATTCTTTTAAAATTATTTGCATAAAGAGACACAATTCGCCTACTTTATGTTTGATTCCACGTATAAATATTTATTAAACGTTTATTAGAAATAGCAACCAATGCACATTGTTTCACATATACTGCCAAATATATGTCAGAGATTGTACTTTACATTTGTATAATTGTTTTGTTTATCATCCATACACATTTATCTGATATCCAACACATTTTAATGACAATCGGTTTAAAGAAAATAAATGTTCTATTCATAAATTCTGATTTTCCCTGTCGTATGAGTAGGCATTTTCATGACTTAAGGTCATATGTTTCACGAATATCATGTTACTTTTTGGGATCTTTTGTTATATGATAGTGAAAACGGGTTAAGCGTTTCTAATATTTAAAAAAAAACGGCATTTATCACGCAAGTTTCATATAACATACCTAACGCAAGGGGTGCACTTCCATTTTCATATTATGCAATAAGCTGCTCTGTTGCAATTTAAAGGCGCATACTTAACAAAGGAAGATGTATATGCATGGATAGTTAACATTATGCCAACGATCAGGAAGAGAATTTAATACAATGATCGCCACGCAAGCACTCATAAATAGGAAAATCCAAATAAAGTAGTTGAAAAAATCATTGCGAATCAACACACCAATTTACTGTTTGGGATAGTCAGTCTAAATGTATTCCAATGGGTCTGAGGTAAGCCGTATCTGTATAAATATGAGGTAAGTCGTATCTGTATAGGTCTGAGGTAGGTCGTATCTCTATATAGGTAAGTCGTATATGTATAAGTCTGAGGTGCATGTAAGTCGTATCTGTATAGGTCTGAGGTAAGTCGTATCTCTATAGGTCTTAGGTAAGTCGTTTTTGTATAGGTCTGAGTTAAGTCGTATCCGTATAGGTCAGGGTTAAGTCGTATTGTATAAGTCTGAGTTAAGTCGTATCTGTATAGGTCTGAGGTAGGTCGTATCTCTATATAAGTATGAGGCAAGTCGTATCTATAGATCTGAGGTAAGTCGTATCTGTATAAGTCTGAGGTGCATGTAAGTCGTATCTGTATAGGTCTGAGGTAAGTCGTATTTGTATAGGTATGAGGTAAGACGTATCTATATAAGTTGGAGGTAAGTCGTATCTGTATAGGTCTGAGGTAAGTCGTATCTGTATAGTTTTATGCAGAGACTAGTATAACGGAAGAAAGAAAAATAAGTCAAGGTCAGATACTCTTTATTTTGTTTTTTGTTTTGTTTTTTTGTTTTGTTTTTTTGTTTTTTGTTTCTTGAACTTTTTATTTAATATTCACTACAACAAAGTGATTGTGATGTTATTAGGATGTAAGAGATCATATGCTTTTCTCTTTAATATAAGTGATATTTAATAGACATTATATAGCATAAACGTAACGTGCTCTTTTTATTCATTCATACCAGGTATACTGTAAAAGTGGTTATTATCGCTTGTGGTTAAGTATGCGTTTTTCTATGGTCAAACAATACGCGTGGGTGTTAAATACGCGGATGCATGATTTACATCTCTTAAGTTTTGATTTTTTTTACCATACACGCGGGGGTATTTTACGCGTTCTTAAGCCTACCGCGTTCATGTAACTAGAGTAAATTTCCCCCAGGCGTATATAATCACTTTTAAAGTATTTTAATCAGTTGCTGTATTAAAATATATTTTAATACATTGTTTGATCAATAATGTCCAGGGCTCAAGAGGTTCCGGATACGCACGTTTTTCAGCTATCAGCAGTTCAATTAATTCAGAACAGGTATGCTATTCAGTAAATAATGGTTTTTACTAGATGTAAAATTTAAAAAAGATGCATTTTATATAAGATAAAATATTGCTTAAGATCCGCATGGCAAAATGTTTTTTTATTTATAATTTTAAATTATCATATTAAACTGACGATGCCAATGTGTTGGTTGAGTGTTTTGTTAAGCATATCAAGCGTCGTTTCAATAAAGACGAAAGTATTTCCTTTTGCAGAGCATAGAAATATACAAGGTGATATCCAGTTCAACTTCTACTACATATGATACAATTTCCGAGGTAGGTTTCCAGCTAATTCAAATAAAAGAAACTCTATCCTATGTATGAAATTAACTTTGTTTTTGAAAATGATCATTGTTTGTAGTAAATAAGTTGCTATAAATCACTAAATACTAGTATTTTATACAATGTTTGTGTGTACCAATGCGATTTGTACAAGAAAAACTTGTAGGTTGATACTAAGTTGTTAATTTAATGAAATGTATGTTTTGTGTAATCTTTATTTGCAGTGCTATTATGACAGACAGATTGGTAAATTCATAACACCAAAATCGGTAAGAGTTACACTTGATTAAGACTGTTTCTGTTCATAGTTCATTTATTCGGAATGACAAATCAACGTCATTATGATAAATTGATACATATATAGTTTTGTTTCATGTTGATCATTTAATAATTGTTAACGTCGTTATCAGCTAACAATGTTGACCACTTTACTTACATGAATATATTTTTTTTCTTAATATACATAGACCTAGTCTATTGACACTATGCATTAGCATTTTTTTTATCGACAGACGTACGTCATGCACATGTATCACAATGTATGTGTATACATGATAATCAACTATCACGCATATGTGTCCCTGTGCTATTCGAACTCGGGACTTGCGGGTTGGTTGACAGAAGCTACATCCATTGCGCCACAGAGTTAAACACCAAATTTTGGCGATATAAACTGTTTCACAATGCATTAAAATCACCATTTCGCGAGGATAAACACTAGCAGGCAAGGGGTGTCGGGGATCCTTAAATCCGGTGTAAAGTTACTCCTTTAAACCTCCCAATTATTTCAACGAACTGTTTATGCCGTGTATTTTGATTTCTTTAAACTTCCTGGTACTTTAACAAATGCAATTGTAAACAAAGTAGCTGTGTGTGAAACATGTAGATAAAATGTATCACTCAACATTAACCTTTAATGGCTTTGTTATAACACCTCGTTCTCGTTCTCTGTCATTCACTACATGTGTCAATTATAAAAGTCTCAAAATATTCATAAATAGTGAATATCCCTTTTAATTTCCCACGCTTCAAATCAAGCACATTTCATTGAAAAAGAAAAAACTAACAAAACAATAAAAAACATAGTTTATTTGCAATAACATAGCATTTGGTAACTTTGTAAACAAAAACCCTAATGCATGTGCACTTGTATCATCCTGTATTGCATATTCATCAGTGTTAGAGCACAGTTTGTATGCAAAATCAGTAGACACAACACATTTTATTAAGGATGATTAAAACAATTTTAAAATATTACAAAACACCAACGTGAACGAAACTGTGCTTCCAGTAACATTCGCTGAATACCAATTTCCGTGTATTTCGTTGCTGTTGTGTTGATTTATGAGATTTAACGTTAAATGATTTGCAATATCCTATAGCATATTGTATTGATGAGACCCTGACAGCAAATTCACATAACATTGAAACTTTGATTATCTCGGAATCAGCGCAAAATTGATGCCCACCAATATAAATGACCCATATAACATATTTTCTCATTTTGAAAACAACAACTTTGTTTTGCAGGGCCGACTGCGTAATCTTCCCAGAATAAGTGTTGATAATCATGGGCATGGAGAACAGGTCTTTTTCATTACTTTTCCTGAATATTTCATAAAAAATCAAATCATGAGATCCCTGATAGCAAATTCATATATCATTGAAACTTTGACTATCTCTTAATCAACGAAAATTGATGCCCACCAATATCTATGCATAAATTAAACATAATTCCTCTTTTTTGAAAACAACAACTTTGTTTTGCAGGGCCGACTGGGTTATAATCCTAGAATAAGTGTTGATAATCATGGGCATGGAGAACAGGTAATTTTTATTACTTTTACTGAATATTTCATTAAACGAAATCAAATCCTGAGATAGTGGTCATAACAATATACTCGTTTAATATTTTTTTCCGGATGAAACTATGTCATTCAGATTGCTGATTATTATTAAATGTATAAAAAGGTAACTTATGGTAAACTGTGCCCTTCAGACATTTAATAATTAAAAATCCATTTACCTTTCAGCTAAATATTCAAAGTTCCAAACTGTGACTACTCAAAAAATATCTATGTTAATATATATATATATAATATTGTTTATGCATGTTCATCATGCTGTACACGTATTATATTCAACATATGAGATTCTTGATATAAAATATTTTTCATTAGAACACATTGGTGTTAATTTAAATTAGCGCATTCCTAAATGTTCCCTCTTTTAAACATGCATGTATACAAGTGTATTTAGCAATGTACTTACTTTAGCAGAAGTCGCATTCTGCCAATAAAGCCAAATAGATTACGCAGCCAAATAAAATACGATTCCAGTAATATTTTGTTAAACAATTATCAATGCTGACATTTAAAGGAAAACTCAGACGGTATCAGAGAACACACTAAAGACTCCAAACGTCCATGTATTATTGTGATCCTGGTGATTCTTGTCGTTGTTATATCGTCTACTGTTGCAACTCTTGCTGTCATGTATCTTAAACAACAAGGTAAAGTAAAATCGACTTCAAAAACTCTATTCTAGAAATTTTTGAACGATATGATTTACTTAACAAATATATGGTCTTTACAAACCAAATTGCTTAATGAATGATGTGTCAATTATGTTTTATCGGCCAAATGTTCTACTTGAACAGTGAGATTAAAGTAAAAATTAATGTTTAAAATTTCGAAGCCTTGTTCTTAGATTAATTAATTTTTCTTTAAGGTTATACACAATACTTCTGTCCAAAAGATATGCGTAATGAGAGCTTTTAAATTTAGAACTCGCACTGATATTAGAGATAAATATAAACCAAAAATATATTTTTACTTTTATTAATAAAAAAATTGTTCATAATCTTCAATATTTTATTTATTTGAAAAGTAAAATATATATGTATTACAACTACTTATCTTATCAAAACCACAGTTGCCATAACTTCTGTGTCTTCATTTTCAGATTCTCCAAACGATAACGGAAATACGTTGAGCCTTAACCGAAGCTATCTGAGAAACATTAATGCAACCGGTACGAATCATATTTCCTTGACAGAATAGGATGTAGAATCATTCATAAAATATGTTTAGACATGATAAACTACTAACATAGGATTGTGTGTATTACAGAAGTCTTCAGTGACTGCAAAGATCTTAAGCTATATGGAAACGATAGTGATGGTCTGTATTCTATATACCCCGACCCAGTTACAGAGACGCCGGTTGTCGTCTATTGTGATATGACTACAGACGGCGGGGGATGGACGGTAAAAGAGTCAATAACCAATTGATATTTTCTAAAAGAGCGCATTTCATTACTATCATTATAATAATTAACCAAGTGTAAAATAAGAAATATATAACACAAGTTTAGAAAGTAAAGTGATATATTCAAAATCGAAACCTGAACAAAATAGAACAAAAATCGATAATTTGAGGAAATTCATGAAATTATTTCTTTCTGCTGCATAATGCAGTTAGAAATTTTATGGGCATATATGTGACAATTTTTCCCCCTGAAAATGCAGGTTTTCCAACACAGGCTAAACGGGTCTGTTGATTTCTATCGTCTTTGGGACAGTTATAAGAATGGCTTTGGAGAGGCATCAGGGGAACATTGGATTGGTAAGAATTTTAAAACATCTTGATTTGTTTTCAATAGTCACATGAATTTGCTAAAAGAATTTCTTTTTAAAAAGAAAATTTAGATATGACATAGCTTATTGTTATTATTATTTGGGGGGGTTTAAAATGTGTTAAGGGAACCGGCGAGATGCGGTTTTATAGATTGTAGTTGGGGTTTTTATTAATATTGTTTCTTTTGTTTCTTTACTTTTGATTATCATAGTTGGAACTCTTAATTTTTCTATTTGACATTCATTTTTTGCAGGTAATGACAATCTTCATAAGCTAACTGCTCTAGGAATGTCCGACTTATACGTGCGTCTAGAATCATTCAGTGGTGACTGGTATTATGCCAAATACGGCGATTTTAGAGTGGCCGATGAATCTGATGGCTACAGACTGAGACTTAAAGCCGGGTCATATGAAGGAAATGCTGGTACGCAATCCGTGTTATAATTTGTTCGAATACAATGAAAACGGTGACATAGGGAAACATTCAATTGTTATCAATGATTGCTTTCTTCTGTAGAATCATTTCAATTAGTAAGGCAACTTTTTGTGGTGTATTTTTGGTTTTTAACTGGTTTTCAAAAGGAAAAATCCGGTTATTGAAATGGTGAAAATGGCGGGTGGGCGAGCGGGCGGGCGGGCGGCTGCCAAAAGGGTACCCTTTTTGTACGGATAACTCCTCCTACAGTTTTCAAGATAGGAACTCAGCTATGTTAAGGGCGTCCATAAAATAATAGCGATATTTATCGCATGAAATGGTAGCATTTAAATAATCTTGATATTCTATTCCAAAACATTGTTGCACAAAGTGATATTTTATCAATTTACAAATTAGATAATTCGCTGTCGCATGAGCAATCTTTGAGTCCCTTGGGAATACCCCGTCACGTGATACTGCTAAAAATATATGAACCAGGAATAATACGAAAAAAATGCATAGTGCAAGGGCTTAACGTGAACAAAGGTAATTATTTCTGTTTCTAACTTGTAAAATGAACATCTAAAATTTCGAAAAGTGCTGGGAGCTTGAAATATTCAAGTAAGAACAATTATTAAATTCCACATAAACAGTGTATGAACAGAAATTTGCAGGGAGTTCCCACAATTAACGCTTCTTTATGTGAAATGCATATCGATTTCATACAGCTCCCAGCACTTTTTGATATAATGAAGATATAATGGTAACACACGTAACATTTCAATATATTTGATCAAGTGTATGCCCTTGCACTGCTTCATTTTATCTGACCCATTTCACTTTCGGCGTCATTTGCGTGAAATTCAAACGCAGCACTGACTATGATCATGATTTTAATTTTCATTCATAAAATGATTAAACGCTGTGAATTTTATTACAATAATGTTAGAATGTTGTTTCTGTTCACACCAATCATCAATACAAAATTGTTGAAATTTGAAAAAATAATTCATCTGTTGCCCTTACCAATAACTATTGATATAAGGGCGGGGGAGAGGGGTAAGTGTATGGTTGTAATTAACACATTTATGTTTCATATTGGTTTATGTTACTCTGCTGGTAAATAAATAAGAAACACCTTTAATATATGATTAAGGTTACTTGTTATTATAATTAATATTTTTGCAATAATTAAAGAAAAGCCAGAAAAATCAATATTAATCAATAATTTATTATAATTATCAACTTAAAAAATACAATGTACTATAGAGATTGCTTTTCTGTGACGAAGTGTTCAACAAGACTAGTGTTTTCTGATTTTCAGTATTATTTCGTCATGATGTGGAATTTATTGAATTGACCATTCTTCTTGAACATTACATGTACTTCTCCTCTGTCTTTTTGATGTAAGGAGGCAGTGCAGTTGATAAGAAAACCAATGCCTGAAATGATGAATATTTATCAATTTCAAATTTAATTTCAATAGTTATCAATGTAAATTATTATGATAGGTTATATTATAGTAATATGGTTTTAAAAAACCAGACCAAATATACATGTTATTGAGTAAAATAAATATTTATAGAGTACTTACTTATTTATCAACAATCAAGAAAGGTGTCTCTAGTGGACCATGCAGTCACTGCTTTAATAACCCTGAAAATGAATAATGTGTTATAATTAGCAAGCTATTGTGCTAAAAATAACATGAAAATGGAATATTACTTTATTATGGTGCATACTAATGGGAGTTTTAATTTCATTGATATTACAACAGGCTTAATCAAATGTGTATTCTTTAAAAAGTGTGGAAATTCAGTTCAACACTTTAATTGTGTCTATTCATACATGTTATCTTCCTAAAAGAAGGCTAAATGAAATAATACATTTCGATTTACATAAACAACAATACAATCTTGTCTATATAGAATCCAAATCCTCACAGTAATCTTTGTAGTGCTAGCACAGTGTTTGGACTTTCCATTGTTTACATTTTCTTTGAACACGGAGGAAATGCGAGCTAATATTATTAATGATATAAGACACCCGTAAAAAGCTACAATGAGCCTCAATACTCTTTATGATCAAAATTATCGAATTGCAGAACATTTGCTTTGCCTGATCAAGTCACCAAACTGAAGTTTAAACACAATATTACATGAATAACAAATGTAAACAAGTAAACAAAATCGAAGCCGAGGAATGTCCCTTCGTTTCTGTTTCACCATAGAGTATTAGATAATATAAAACAATATCTAGGGGAAGTACAAATAAATCCTACCTTGTTCAGTTGAATCCTCTACCGATATCCGTCCACGCTGGTTGTAAATAAGTTAAATTCCCAGGTATATCACTGAAGTCCACATGTTTATTCTGATCACAACTGCAAGCGCCGATGTGACGTAGTCAACATCGACACGTCATCAGACGACCAAGGAATTCCATAATTTCGCGAGATATAAAGAATAGTTGAAGTTTTTTTTTTCAGTACACCTTTCTTGATACAATCAAACCCAATAGTTAATCATTTTTATTTTGGTAGATGTTTGTTAATCACCGAAACACAATATCTCGTAAAATCTCATGAATAAGGGGCGGGGCATATGCAAATTTTCCTAAATAACACGTGCTAGAATTCTGATAACTTCCTTAACATAGCTGAGAAGTTGTTCTTTTTCAGATCATTTGGACATATATCAGAGGTGTACATATTGCTAGGGTTTTGATTTCTGATAATTTTCGAAAAAAAATACTAGTTGTTGAACTTAGTCATTTTTTGGCAAAGTATTGCATGTAGAGTACCCCATTTCTCTGGATAGGTAGTGTTCATCAATTCAGGGTTGACAAATGGATTATAGATACTGTTCACATAAAAAAAAAACGGTTTGCTGTCACATTGACAGCTTTTCTCTTGTTTTGTTTTTGGTTTTGTTATTATTTTTTATATTCTTATTTTTTGCTTATTCCTGGGGATGTCATTTCCTGATGTGTCGATTTTCAATTTCAGAAAGAAAGATAGCTATTTCTTCATTTCTTTTCTTTCGTCGAGGATGTATTTTTTATTATTGACTACATTACCTTTAGTATTTGATTTTGTTTGATTAGTATAGCTAGTATCTCTGCAAATACATGTGACAAAAATAGTTATGGGTCGTTAAATAGATGCCTTAAAATAGTTATGGTGCGTTAAATAGATGCCTTCAAATTTGAATTTTGTTGTTGACCCACCTTATGAATTATAAAAGTCTATGAAAATATAAGTGATTACTAATATAAATGAGATTGATGCCAACATAGTCAGTCTCTGTATGACCATATTATTCACATAAAATTGCTGATCAAAATTATTATTCAGGTCAGTGTTTGATTCCAGGTTAACACGCCATTTTAAAAGACAGCTAATAGTATATTAACACTTTTTTATTTTTTAAGAATATCATTCAAAAAATTTATGTTCATCAATAGGCCGGTATCAATAAAAAAGAAACCTGCATAATGACTATGTACCATTTATATGGGAGTTTTTTTTTTGTTTTTTTGTTTTTTTTTTTTTTTATCTTTTTAGGTCACTAATGTCTTGTGACCTTTTGCAATTCGTTATTAACCTCTTTCTTGAAAACTACAAGTTTATTACCATTTTAAGTTTAAAGCATCTCTATGATAAGAGGAATATAAATTGAACATAAAAATATATGACTATACCACCAAAGGTGATTATTTGTGGGGGGGGGGGTCAATAAGCAAAAACAGACTACATTTTCAAAAGAAGTATTCTGTACTTGGAAAAAAAACTAAATGCATGGTTATGATATCCATGTAGCCCTATATCAATCTTGTGAAATCCATGGCCACTGGGACAGGGATTTAGGCCCTAGGGCGGGGCCAAAATGGACATATAATGAAAATGTATTCAAACTTAGACAATAATTTTTGGGAGTTGATTTTTAATCAACTCTCCTATGCAGTTACTCTGGCAAACCAAAAGTGAAACAGTGTTTGGACCTAAGCACAAATCATCACCGCTGACAAGAGTTAGTTCTTGAAATAATAGATAAATGCGGTGTAATGTATACTGAACCATGGTTTTTCAAGAAAATGTATTATAAATACCTTGAAAATACTCAGATTTTAAATAGTACGAACAATTTAGATATTTTTTGTAGTCGTATGTATTCTTACGCCAGAGCGTTCAACCAGACGCTCGGCTGTCTCCGTAAATCTCCGACAAGCAGAGAGTCTCTCTTGGTAGTCGGAGATTAACGGAGATGGCCGAGCGTCTGGTTGAACGATACTAGAGTTCAATATTGCTTGAATCCAGACATGTGTACAATTTTTTTTAGAAATATTTCGATTACTGATACATAGTTTGATGGAATTAATTATATCTTTAAATATTACACAACATGATTCATATGGGGTTTTCTCGAAATTCTTGTCGGAAAAGTCCGAGAATTCATATTATAAAAATGTGCGTAATTTAATTAGAGATAAGAAATTACTTGTCATGCTAAATAACATATCGTTGATTCTAAAATAAATAATAATTATCGATAAAATCAACTCCCGTCAGTACTTCAGTACTTTGATTTCTACTTCCAACTGTTTTTTTCTACTTAAGCTTCTCTGGCAGCTGTCCTTCAACATCACGTGACCTCCCGCTTCTTATCAAATTAATTTTGATACGTATATGAATATCAAATTTGTGCATTGTCATGGTAACTTCCGTTATACTGGGTATCATTTTCTTTAGGAGACGCTATGGACAATCACGACAGTACAAATCCAAATGGCCAGAAATTTAGCACCCTTGACAGAGATAACGATAACGCAACCGCACGGTGTACTTTTGCTCGCAAGGGAGCATGGTGGTATAATGAGTGTACGCTGACAAACCTGAATGGGATTTATGGGAACGGAGACTGTTTGAAATTAGAAACATGTAACTTTTGGTATCTGTTGAATAAAAGCTTTGTTGGTGTGAAAACTTCCTTTATGATGGTTCGGCGTTTAGAAAATCAATTTTATTGTGCATTGTGTCCGTCCAGTTAATGATGTGCTGCTTATAACATTATGTAACGACAGCGTATAAGTAGTCATCAATTACTGTATAAATATTTTTTGAACCTGTTAAAAATTAGCCTGCATTTATATTCATCGAAAACTACATAAACTGTACCATATTTTTTGCATTGTGAAAAATGTCGCTATCCTTTTTTTCTTGCGTAAAAATTCATACCCACAAAATACATTCTTAAACCGGTGCATTTTTAATTCTCAAATGAAATAAAATAAACTGTCCCATGATGAGCATAGGAGTCATTATACTACTGACCTGAAAATGGTGCATCATTTATTTTTTTTAAATGTAGTTAAGACATCGTTTGTTTTTGGGGGGTTTTTTGGGTGTTTTTTTTTAAAGAATTGTCAAAAAAATGTCTCATGGCTTGTAAAGTAGTTTATGGATTACATGTTTAAATATTACTTAATAAGTGACCTTAAAAAATGTAATCTTCTTTATCTTAAAAATTATTTATTAAGGACGGCGGACCCAATTCATTTCTACAATATATTTTTAATCAAACTTTTATATAATGTTAATCAGTTGATGGTGAGTGAAAATCAATAAAGAAATTACATGATCATCGACTTTCTTTTTTTACAAGCGGCGTTTCAAAAGTTGGGTACCAAAATCCGCAGATATAATAAAAAGTAATGGGAATTTTCTGGGGCGTGGTATAAAAACTGATATTTTAAAAATTCTGCAATAGATTTTTTACTCTAATTAAATTGTAATATTAAGAAGTCAACTAGCTTACCGATGAACAGAAAAAAAATGTAGGTGATCGACCTAAATTTTTTGAGGGGTTCACTGCATAGTTCATTTTTCTTCAAGATATATTATTGAAAAAAGGACATAATTATTTATTGCTTGACGTTACATAACTGCTATATATATATAAATATTGTTAGGTTAATGTATAAATTCAATATCTACCAGAATATAAGACTTTAAACTGCCTTTCGGCGTTGTAGGATTTATAAACATTGAAAATAAGACGGACTTGTCGCAACCAGAGGAAATTCGAACTAATTTTTTCTTTAATTTTACTCCACTTAAAATATTTTGGCATCGCAAATTATGTTTAGCATAATTAAAATTTTATTATTAACTCTTATTCTGATGTACGAAATTACGACAGTCATATTCATAGCATATGCGCGGTTTCTGCGCAGAGGTTCAAAATCTTGAATTGGGTCCGTCGTCCTTAATATAATCTTGCACCATCATTTTTTAAAGAAAAAAAAATTGGCACATCTATAATTTGTAATAATAATGCAATAATTTGTAATAATTAATGACGAATTTTGAATAAATATATTGTAATCATGACCCCATAACCACTAGTACATGTATAACCCTTTCTGGAGGATTGTTAAAGTCTGCATATAAATGCATGTATATAACAAAACGTTTTTTAAAAACTATTTTTAAAGATGGTTGCATGTAAGATTTCAATAATTTAAGAAATTACTAAATAAGTGTCATAAAATGCCAAAATCATGTTTTTAAATGATTCTCCAAATGTGTATTCAAACTTCATTTTCTCTTATTTATTTTCAGACCTCTATATTTAAATCAATGATTCACATTAAAAGATGCCCAACTGAAATTAACCAGTTTTGCCTTTTGTTATCTTTTTTTATAGAATAATAATGCTCAAACATCAATAAATATCAACGACACTGCATTGGTTTTCTAGGCTTCAAGTGTTTTATAAGGGATCAAGTTTATATTAAACTCAACATGTATTCTCAGTGATTCCGTAAAATCGGGAGAAACACTTATCGCAAATTTTATTGTGACTATTTTACGTGAGTACTTCATTTCGCGATTCAACTGTTTTGAATCAAATCGCGAACGCCGAACTTTTATCATAGTTTCAATTAGTTTACATCTGTCCAAAAAATAAATGCGAGATTTTAAAACCCGCGATATGTGCTTCTTGCGATTTTACGTGGATATTAATTCCTTGCGTTTCATTAGGAATACTATATAAATAGAGCCTGTTTGGGAGGGTAACAGTTGAAATTGACACCCCAAGAAAACCATTGTCAACCGACGCGAAGTGGTTTTCGAGGGGTGTCAATTTCAATTTTTACCCTCCAAAACAGGCACTATTTATTTTATTATACTGAATGTCTTAGTTTTAGAGAAATTTTTACTATTTTTATATAGAAATTACGTGAATTCTTCGCCGAACCGTACGCGCATAATTTACGCGCATCAAAAAATCAAATTTAACAAATCGTCTATATGGGAGATTAAACTAGTTATTCTTATAACGGCTGTATAATGATCATTTCTGTCAATGTACGTTGTTCATCAAAAAATCTTACATTGTAACCAGTGCATGATTTATGTGTCATTATCATCTGTGTTTGCAGGTGAAGTATGACATTATATAAATAGTGCCGGCTTGGGAGGGTACCAGTTGAAATTGACATCCCGAGAAAACCATTGTCAACCGACGCGAAGCGAAGGTTGACAATGGTTTTCGATGGGTGTCAATTTCAACTGGTACCCTCCCCAACAGGCACTATTTATTTTATTATACTGAATGTCTTAATTTTATAGCAAACTTTCTAGCAAATGTTACTTCTTTTATATAGAAAAGACGTGAGTTCTACGGCGAACCGTACGCGCATAATTTACGCGCTTTAGAACCTAGATTGTAAAAGGCTTTATAAGTAGAGAAGGAAAGCTGAGAGATTTCGTTGATTAATAAATTTAGTGTAATTTAGAGAGCGCGGGTTAATAATAGGAGGTATAAGTTGTAGACAGTGGTGAGTGATACAGTTGTTATTAGATAAAGGGAGATAACTTCGTGTTGTGAAATAAAATTTAAGGTGTTAAATTTTAAACCACTGTGCCACATAAGCCTCCTAGCTCAGTTGAGCCGTGTAACGCAAGCCTTGCCACGGAAAATAAGACAACCCCCTAGTGAGTCTCTCTCGGACAGAGGGAGAGACCCGTTACAATAAGATCGAGCATTGGGCAAAATGTTAATTGAGGGTACATGTATTTTGAGACATATTATAAATGATGGTTATTTTGGGAGCAAACAAACAGACCAAGGCAATCAAACTCTTATAGATATATTTTCTAGATAATACGAACACTTTCTTTTTACACATGCAAGCACTGGGTTTAATTGTACTGGAAACTTTCAACTTCAAGGAGGGCTGGAAAATCGACGATATCTTTGTTGTGAAAAAGCAGGTAAGGCATATCAAGAAGAAAGTCGGTGACTGACATTTTCAAATATGTTAGTGTCAAATTACATTTTTTCTCAAATCAAAGACCATTTCAAGGTATATATATGTTCTCAATTAAAACAAAATGGCGTATAACAGTGTAAAAACCCTTTTTGTCGTGATATATTAATGTCAAATACCGTCTATATGTAATTTGTTTACGCAGTTAAGTACAAAGTCAATCTTTATATTAATAAAATTTTTGAGAGTGCCTACGTATAACAACTTACTGAATAAACCATCTATAGGCATATTGAAAATGAAACTCATGCCCCTATTCTAAAATTTTCTTTTGGAGGATTCGATCTAGTTGGATGCTACATACCCAGGATATTAATTTCATTCAGAGACGGCTGTAACATTCAACATAGACCCACTGTACTCCGCAGCATCGTTAGGTGAGTATTTCTATATAATACTTGGTTAAAATGTTTGTTGGCATCAATATTTGTCGATAGTGGTACGTGTACACCCACAGTTCAAAATATATAGCTCATTTCCCAATGATCACACTAATACTAAGTCTTATAACGTATTGCACTTTAATGCAAACGATTTTAAGCATCAAACCAACAACAACATACAAGCCGATTGTTATTCGTCTAATAATGATTAAACCACAGTAGTAACAATTTATCTAGAAAACAAACATCCATGATTAATTCATAATTTTACCAAACGGATATATATAGTCGTTGTCTATAATATATCGTGGTTGTTTGTAAAGGGAACAGCTCGTTTTTTTATTAATAATGTTCAGAGCGCTAAGAGTAAGCGCATATGTAGTTAAAATTATGCATGTATGCCCAGTTCATCGCTTGTGAGGCATATTGGAAATATTAAGCGGGACATTAATTTCACGGTAGAATGAAAATGCAAACATGGGATAATGAATTAAGACATCGATGTTTTCAACCAATGGAACTATATTATTAGAAAAAAAAATGAATGTATGTTGTTCATCATTGTATGATATGTGTTGGACATTTCATTTTTCAAATAGTTGGAGATTAAAGAACTTTTCATTAATATTTTGATTGTGAACATATTGGGCGAATATTTTTCATTTCTTAAATAAAACATTGCCTACAAAAAAATAATGGCTGGTTAATTAAGTCTTATTTGGTTATACGAGTTATGAAGAATCAAAAAGGCAAGTGTTCATATATATTTTTCATGCAGTTCTTGATAAAAATACGTTAATCTTCGACTAACCCCGTAACGTAAATAAAATGTCTTAAGTTAATAACGCATTTCAAAGTCATTGCATAATTACACAACAAAATCCTGCCATTGAAGGCTTTTCAAGGTTCTGATATTATCTTGACTATAGATGTGACGATGAAGTCGGCACCACCCGCATAAAAAGGAAGTGCCTTTTTGATAGATTCGATACGAAACACACTTGGCGAGTGTTTTCGTATAAGAGAAGCCGATGTATAACTCTGAAACAAAATGAAACATATTTTAAATTAAAACAGAGAATTAATTTGATAGAAATCAATGTATGTCGTGAAATAAAGATCAAAGTAAATATCGTTTTGGAAAAGTTAGAATTTCAAGTTTCGTAATTTATACATTAATCCATGTTTTGGCTTTTCGTTAGGGCTAGAATATCGTGGATGTCGGGGTAATATATTTCTTTCAATAGTATTAGCTTGTCAACATAAAATTTAAACAAGAGGCTAATAGGCCTTGACGGTCACCTGAGTAGCATAACCCATACACAAACTTGTCAAGGAGTCTCATATATGCATTTAATTAAGTTTTATTCTGGAATAGAAAATTTTTTTAATTTGTAATGACGACCACCTCCCTGCCTGAAATCTTTCAAAAAGGACTATTAAACCGTTTTCAAGATATTCGGGCACTACCTGTTTGAGGGGGTTCAGGACCACCCCCAGGGTCCATGACCTACATACCATATGATGCCCCTTGACACAAGGAACAAGAATATATATGGTTAGGGGTGGGGATCTCAACCATTTTCAAGTTATTTGTGCACTTCCTGTTTGAGGGGGGTCAGGACCATCCCCGGGGCTCATGACCTACATACCATTTGATGCCCCTTGACACAAGGAACAAGAATATATATGGTTTAGGGGTGGGGTTCTTAATCGTTTTCAAGATATTTTGGCCCTTCCTGTTTGAGGGGGGTCAGGACCACCCTTGAGGCCCATGACCTACATACCATTTGATGGCCCTTAACACAAGGAACAAGAATATATATGGTTTAGAGGTGGGGATCTCAACCGTTTTCAAGATATTTGTGCACTTCCTGTTTGAGGGGGGTCAGGACCATCCCCGGGGCCCATAACCTACATACCATTTGATGCCCCTTGATACAAGGAACAAGAATATATATGGTTTAGGGGTGGGGTTCTTAATCGTTTTCAAGATATTTGGGCCCTTCCTGTTTGAGGAGGGTCAGGACCACCCTTGAGGCCTATGACCTACATACCATTTGATGGGCCGTAACACAAGGAACAAGAATATATATGGTTTAGAGATGGGGATATTAACCGTTTTCAAGATATTTGTGCACTTCCTGTTTGAGAGGGGGTCAGGACCAGCCCCAGGGCCCATGACCTTCATACCATTTGATGGCCCTTAACACAGGGAACAAGAAACTGTCTGTCCTGCCGTCCATTATTACACGCATCTTTTTTTTTAATTTTATTTATTTAAATCTAGATTTTTAGAACAATTCTTAGTTTTAGTCCATTATATGTTATGCACAGTCAAAATATGTATTGCCGTGGTCTCATGGTGTAGATCTCATGGTGTAGATTGTAGCCACTATTGAAGGGGGTGATTTTTTTTACGCAGGAATACAGGTTTATAGATAAACTTTTTAAAAACATTGTTGTGAAAAAAATATATATCTAGAAGAGCTGTCAGTTGGGTGAAAACATCTCCAGATATGATAGATTATCATTTATGTTTGTTCAATCATGATGCCCGGAGTAGGGTGGGACCACAATGTCAGTTCAAATTAGCTTTTACATTGAATTATAAAATTCTTTCAAATTTTCGTTTCAAAATCCATTTGCACTGGAAGCTGAAACTCGTGTGTCATGTGTGAAAACATCCATAGAAAGAGCAAATTCAAGATTGTCAAACTCAAGAGCTTCTTAATTAGAGTATCCCCAAAAGGTTGGGGTTGGGGAAGAGGGGCTTGTTTCGAACGTTTATGTTGGAATATAATTAGAGCAATCCTTTTTGTTTAAACCATGAAAAGTTCGTATTTCACCGCAGGCATCGTCATATATTCTAGATTCAAGTGTGTAACAATCATGAGCTTTAGGGATAGGATGGTCTCAAATGGAGGGAGGGGTGGTAAAAAGGACAAATTGAATTTATTCTGAAAACCTCAAACGTAATAATTTTGGCTACATGTACAGGTACATGTGCATGTACATGTAATACATTTATGCAAGCATCCTGGCAAATTGTCACTTCTCAGATGTTTAGACATTTTTATGTCCCTAAAGATGGTTCAAAGAATATGAAATTAGCCCGTTACAAAAAGGAATCAATGTTATATATCTCTGGAGAAAGATATATTTTTATACATTATTTATTTCTCTAGCTTTTTTTGTATATGAAACTGACTTAATCCCTATTGCTATTGTTGTTCAGGTGAGCGATGTGGCCCCTGGGCGTCTTGATATCAAACACGATTTTTTTAGCAAAGTTCGCTACCTTTATGCTGACATGAATCACGAAACAATTATTTTATTGTTGAAATATTCCTAAAATACATATATGGAGTTTAGTTTTAAGCAAGCAGAACATACCATAATCAGTATTAGAAACAAAGATATGGATGACTTTAATTTGACGCATGTTTAAATTTGACGCATGTTTAAATGACTTTCTTGCTTATATGACAAACTTAACAGTACCAATTTCAAATTAAAAAAAAAACATAACAAAAAAAAGACACAATAAAAAAAAAAACAAAACAAAAACAAAACAAAATACCTTTTCATTCACAAATCAATACGCCAAGTGTAATCGCATGGCCATTCGTTATTACATGTACAGACGAATGGATGAGTAAGTAAAGTATTCTTGCAAGTATACAAATACATTTTTAACAGCAAACACATGAATGTTGAAAAAAAAAATTAAAAAATACCTTAGCTAAGCTATTTGCATGGCGGAATTTTCACCATGGCAGGTTTTCTCAGGTTTTTGATGTAGGCAACTGTTCCCAGGGCCTGCTCAAAGCTTGGGAATAAATGATCAGCTGCTCCCAGGGTCTACCTAACCTAGCCATTAACCCGCTTTAAGCAAAGCGCTATTTATCCACTGTTTGATCTTTTGATTATTTATTGGCTCAATTCATCAATTGGCAATGATGATTGGTATGGATTGATTGATTGATTATAGATTGATTGAATAATCCTATTGGTAATGTAATTTATTTGTATTAATCGTTCAAATAATTTGATTGATTATGGATTGATTGAATGAACATTCATATTGCTGATGTGATTGGTGTATACTTTTTGACTGAACAATTTGATTGTTGATGTGATGATTGATTGATTAATTGATTAATTGTGCAGCCATATACCTGCTCACCAAATAGGTGGCAGGTCGGTTGTTAAAATGCATTTTCAATTTGGTAACCTGACTCACTCAGGTGACCTTTTGCAATTGGTCTTCGTCTGTCGCCGTGCGTTGTGCGTCGACCGTCGTCTGTCGTGCGTTAACAATTTTACAATTTTAACTTCATCTTGAAAAGTACGAGGCCAATGGTTACTATTTTTGATGTGAAACATCTATATGGTATTCTAAGTTGTGAAATGCATGGCTCTACTCCCTTCCTCAGGGCGCCACAGGTGGGGCCAAATATGCCAAAAAGCCGAATTCTCAAAAATATTATCTACTCTTACACATGTGAAGAAAAAACTGAATGCATGGTTACATGTCCATAAAGCCCTATACCATAATTGTGAAATTAATGGCCCCTGGGTCAGGGTTTTAGGCTTTAGGGTGTAACCAATATGACCATATAATATAAATATATTAGATCTTTAAAAATCTTCTTCTTTACTCCCATATATAAATGTTAAAAACTAAATGCATTGGTGTGATGTCCATAGAGTCTTCTACCTAAATTGTAAAATTCTTGTCCTCTGGCACAGGAGTTTAGCCCCCAGGGCGGGGTCAATCTAGCTATATAGAGAAAATGTATTAAATCTTTCTCCTTGCTTCCATACGTGAGGAAAAAACTGAATGCATGGTTATAATGTCCACAAACTCCTCTACCTAAATTGTAAAATTCATGGCCCTTGGGTAAGGGGTTTAGACCGTACGGGGGGGGGGGCAATATAACAATAAAGTGTTTATGCATATTATGTTAAAAATTGTCTTCCCTACTATCATACATCTGTAAAAAACTTTCTTCAAAATTAAGTTAACCAGGAAGTCCTCTATGACAATTGTAAATTTCATGGCCCCTGGAGTATGGATTTTGACTGTAGGCCGGGGCTAAAATGGACGTATAATGTCAATGCATTTAATTTTTTTTTAAAAATCGTCTTCTTTACATTTGCTGATACTAAATAAAACTGACTGCATACAAATAAAGAAAATAAAGCCATCTATAAAAATGTTAAATTTCATTTAATGCAAGGTGTGGCCAAGTCATTTAGTGTTGATGTATAAAAAATGTTTAAAAAACGTGAACTGACATAGAATAAAAACTAACTGCATATTTAAGGACGGCGGACCCAATTAACTTCTGCAATAGTGATTTTTATGAACTTTTATTTGAGTTACTAAAGATCAACATCAAGCAAAAAATAACATGAAAATTGAATTAGATTTTGTGTAGGGACCATTACAAAAATTGCGTGTATTACTTTTCTTATTTAATTAAACATAATAGGGAAAAGCGTTCTTGTAAGAGAAAAAATAGTTTTAAAAAAAATTTGCAATGGATTTTCTATTCAAATAGAAATATGATACTTCTATGATGATTTTGAATTAATATCATTTAAAAAATGACCATGTCATCGAATTTTTTTCGAGGGCACATGTCAAAGTGCGATGTGACGTTAATTTTTTTTCAATTTTTCATCAAAAGTACTGCGCAAACTTTAAGAAAAAGGCTTGTACAGCATTTTGAAGTTGATTTATGAAAGCAAAGAACTATCATAGTTTGCTGTACATTTTATGAAATAAAATACGCCAGAACTTTAGGCACAGGGACGGTTTTACTATATTTTTTTCGATACGAGCATTGATGCGGATCGAAATGTAAATGATTTGTTCACTGGCTCAAATTCTGTTAGCTAATCTATGTAGATGCTTACAACTATCGTGAGCTAATATAACTTTGACATTCCCTATCAAAATTTGTTAATGTTTAAAAGCGTATTTCAGCATGTTAAATAATAGCAAGATCGCCCACTACAAGCAATATCAAAGTGTGTATTGATGACGTTGAACAGCTATACAGTTTATTGCGTACTAAGCGATTTTTCATTGAGTTTTATTGATTGTGACGTAATATTGAGAATTTGATGTTCGTAACAATCACTCGTTTTAGTTGCGCGATATATCTTCGTAAAGCGAATTAGGTCTGTCGTCCTTAAAATAAAACCATTAAGCTGTCATCATTAATAATATTTATGTCACTTGCATGTAAGGATTATGGCTGGGAGGAGGGGGTGTATGTATTTGTCTTATTAATTTATTCTGCTCAGGAATTTCAATGAAAGAAATGAGTAAATTCACAAACTTAGAAAAGAGAAAGAAATAAGCTTTCTATCAAAGTAAAGATATTGTGAAAGCATTGAAAATGAGTTCAGGGGGAGGTTTGTAACCGTTAGTGGACGCGGGTATGATAAGGCAACAAATCGAGTAAAAATTCCTCTGATCGATATGACGTCCCAATAAGCAGCATGATGTCATATTTTACTCAAGAAATCTGTCAATTTTAACTTTATCTCTGGTCCAAATTATGAAAACTACAGGCGTAAAATGTCACTATTAACAGAATATATCTTCGATTTCTCTGTATTACGTATCGTTAACATTGATGACGTCACAAGCATGTTAAATGGAGAAGATCATTGTCGGGAGACAAATCATCGGAATGCAGTGTAAACAATGCCGAAATAAGACTTATTTAATACAGATACCCAAGATTAAGATGAGTGTCAGTTAGGATTTAACCAGGTTAATACAGGCATGGATATTTTGTTTTATCAGCGAGTGTTATAAGGTAAGCAGATAGACATTTATGTGGCTTGACCGGCCTCTCCTCTGTCAGTGTGTACAAAAAAAGACAAAAGTGTAACACTACCCCGAATATTATGAAAGATGAATTTGGCAAATATCAAAAGCACATGACCTTAAATACTTGAAAAATGCTGCTAGAATCCTTTGATTTGTTGTTGTAATTGAAAAATACGTAGTATTTTCAATGAAATTGAAAAAAAGTTGAGGAGGTTTCCGGTAAATAATGACAGTATTTATTTTATGCGATTAACTAAAGGATTCTAGCAGCAATATTAATAAACATGATATTATTGCCGATCGAATTATTGTATCATACATACAAATAAACTTCGGGGTAGTGTTACACTTTTTGATTTTTTGTTAAGGTACAAAAATGATCTATTTTTAAATGTCACGTGATACCATGGCACGGCAGATTTAAAGATTGACTTGATTCCGAAGTAAAAATATAATATCTTGCTGAATACATTCACTTGATATTAATATTCAACACTGTTTTCATGAAAATAAACAATTTTTAAAATGACCATAATATCGGCGATCATTAAACTCTGAGTTGCCTTAACCTACATGTAGTAATAAAAACCACCAGAATGAATATTTTATTTAAAGCACCAGTTGGTGTTACATGTAACGATCGTTAATAACCTCTATGTGCACATTCCTTACAAGGTAATCTCAACTCGATGGATTAAACACATACTTTTTCATTTAAAAAACATTTTTCTTCCTTAAAAACCCTTCTGTGAAATATATTAAATAGTTTGGTTCAACATACAATGTTGATTTGAAAGATAGTTTGTTGAATAATTAAGGAGTGTCTTTTTTAAAAATAAAGCCCTTTAAACACCCTGTGAATCTACCAAAGAAAGGAGACTGCCTTATTATATTCGGTTAACAAACAACGTTTAAAACGTACCGTGGAAAAGCTAATCTTTACATTGTTTTTCGCTTATTCTTAAATTAACAAAAGACATTGAATACAACGACTGATTACAAAGGAAATTTAACGAAATAAAACACATGTAATGCACATTTTGTTTTGTGATACCAAGCATAAATCAAACAGTTGCTGAGCGTTACAAAAGATCGATGCTGAATAATATACGCATTTCAATGCGAGAATATATTTTTATATCAATATATCCATTCATCATTATAAATCAAATGGAAGCCACAGCATAGTCCTGTAGATCAGAAGGATATGTACATGTTGCTAGTTTATCTAATTTTTATTTATTTTTTTTCCTAAACGAACGACATACATTGAACATAATATTTCATTTAATATTTAAGCTTACTTACTTACTTACTTACTTACAATCTGACATATAGAACTATATTCTACCTACACTTACTTTAGTCATTCACTACTTCCCTAACAAGCGCTCTTTCAGTATTTGCCAAGCTGGTGCATTTAATTTTCATTGTACATATTAAACGACGTAAACCATATATGGGTCATTTTCAAAAAATGTCCGTTTTTCTGTCTCTTAACTGAAAAAGGGTAAAAAAATTCAAATATCTGGGATAAAATTACTGTCAGTGATGTTGCGGTTTATATTGATAACAATTTTACCCTAAAGTAATTTGTATTGGCGTTTGTAAAAGAAATACTGCATGTAGTCTGATTAAATTCGAACAGGCAAGTCATGTCACAATGCCAAGATTTAATTGGAGCTTACTAAAAACAGACACAAAAAAAATAAAATCGATGTAAAAGTGGCCGAATTTTTTATTTCATATTAATTGAATACATCTATAGAGTAGTGCATTTATTATTCAATACTTATTTCTTGAGTCAATTATTTTTATTGTCCAAATAAAATAAAGGTAATGATATGTCCTATTAGTTCTCGTCACTCGTGTTACCAAAATGAAAATGTAAAAATAACAGTTAGTCCCCCTTTACTGGAACTCTTTCAATGACCCTGAATGTTACATCATTTCCTGTTGTCACAAGTTTAGAAGCGCCATGATTTTAAAGGGATGAAGAAAGCAGACAAAAAGGTGGGTAAGTTTGTCTCATTGGAGGTGTATGATATACATATGTCCTATATGTTACCTTCTTTATATTCAATCTATTGTTTATTTTCTTTATCTGACTGAACAAAAATATGAATTAGGATTAACATAAAAGATTTCAATCTAATGATGTCACCAGAAGAGTCTATTATATCATATCAGGGGTGTTTATATCAAATATGTCCATCATGTTACTGTCACTCATGTTACCAGTAAATTTGTAACAGTAGGGACATATAAAGTAACAGGAAGGAAAATTAAAACTGTAATATGAAAACACTTTTTTATATCCAACAAAAATATAAATTTGACCCAATAGAAGTTTTGAAAGTTTAATTTGTTAGTTATAAGTGCATGTAAATTTTGTTGTAATATGCTGGAATTCGAACTAATTTCTATGAAATGTACTTTTGGTAACAGTGTGGACAAAGAATGTAACAGAGTGGACAAACTACTAAGCAAACATGATAGCAATGCATCTTTTAGAATTTTAAAATATATTTATATATTTATAATGATAGTTTTAAAAACTTGTATCAACAAGGTAAACTCCTTAAAATATTTATACTTATACATTGATACACATTTTAAAACTATTAAACATGTTTTGGTAACAGAATGGACATATACGATAAAATACCTCAGAAATTAAATAAAACAGTCTCTCTCTCTCTCTCTCTCTCTCTCTCTCTCTCTCTCTCTCTCTCTCTCTCTCTCTCAGAGGAGGAAATTCATTTGAATTTATTTTTACAGACTAAATCTCACTATGCCTTTATCGGCAGCTGAAAAGCAAAGACGCTACAGGGAGAGGAGAGACAATGATCCACTGCGGCGTGCAGAATATTTAGAGAAAGAAAAAAGAAAATACACAGCCGATTTAGCAAGTGGAAAAAAGAAACTTATAGCACAATTGACAGATCGAGAAAAACGTCACCAAAGAAAAGAATGGAAGAAGAAAAAACAGACACAAAGGCAAAGAAGACAGAGAGAACAGGAAACAGTCTCAATGAACACGCCTCCGCAATCTCCCATTTTGATCCAACAGCCCCAGCAAGCAACTCATAGAGGAGAACATAACTCACGTAAAAAGAAGAGACAGATAGCCAAATGCTACAGAGACAACGCTCTTCTGTTGTCAGAATTGGAACAGCAAAAACGTTTAAATGCACGATTAAGAAAAAGGTTGGAAAGAGAGAGAAAGAAAACAAAAATTAACCAACCTGAAACACCAAGAACTAAAACAAAACAACTGTTGAGAAATTTTACAAAGAATATGCAACAGAAGAAAAAAGTAAAAAGAACTCTCCTTTTCCATTTTGCCTTGAAGGAAGAATTAAAAGAAAAGTATAAGAGGGGAAACAATCACACAAAAAACAACCTGCTGCAAATTATAAGAGGTAAAATAATGAAGAAATACAAATGCATGCATAGAGGAATGAAGGATTTGTGTTTCAATTGGAAGAAAACAAAGAGGGTAAAGAAAGGAAACTTGACATCAAGATTGAAGACAAAGGTCCAGAACTTCTTTGAAAGAGATGATAACAGCAGGGCTACCGCTGGTATCAAGGAGACAATAACAAGAAGGAAAATGAAAAAGCAAAAACGAATATTGTTGAATACAATAGAGAAATTGTTTGAAAAGTTTCGCTTAGAAAACACAAAAACACAGCTGAGCTACACAACATTTTGCAGATTGAGGCCCTTCTGGGTTGTTATGCCCAAAGAAAATGACCGGGAGACTTGTGCTTGTAAGCAGCATGAAAATCTACAGTTGCTGGCAGAAGCTTTGCACAAAAAAGAAATTATCAAAACCAAAGATCTTCACACATTGGTTAACATGTTCTCTTGTGATACCAAAAACATTACCTGTATGTATGGTAAGTGTCCTGAATGCAGAGAAATCAACATTTCTACATCATCAAAGTTGGACAAAAATGAAGAAGTCAATTGGGCCCAATGGCAGACACAGAAAGAAAAACGGATTGTCAAGAAAATCGAGAAAGAGGTAAATGTAACAGTTAAAAAACAAGAAACTGGTGACATTGGAACATTACTTGACAGATTCTCAGAAGGGATGACTAGATTCAAAGTTCATTTCTTTAACATTGAAACCCAACTGAAACACTTTAGGTTCTTGAAAGAAAATATGAAAGAGAACGAAGCCTTAATACATGTAGATTTCTCTGAGAATTATGAGTGTAAATTGGCAAGAGAAATTCAAAGCATGCATTTCGGAGCATCAAAGAAGCAAATTACCCTTCACACTGGTGTGTGCTACACAAAAAATTCATCAGAAACATTCTGTGCAGTGTCTAACTCCCTTGAGCATGGGCCACAAGCTGTTTGGGCATATCTTGGGCCATTTTTGGACAAAGTTATGCAGGAAAACAAAGGAGTAGATACCTTACACTTTTTTAGTGATGGTGCAACATCACAATACAAGCAGAAAGGAAACTTCTACCTTTTTTCGAAAGAAATGTCAGAGAGGGGTATTTGTTTTGCAACTTGGAACTTCCATGAAAGTGGCCATGGGAAGGGTGTTCCTGATGGTGTAGGGGGATCACTAAAAAGAACAGGAAATGCCTTAGTGATGCATGGTCATGATATGACTGATGCTGCCACCTTCATTTCTGGTATACAGGAGCAGGATACATCTGTTTATTTGTATGAGGTTCCAGAAGATAGAATTCCATCAAATTCATATGAGCGAAAGCTTAAACCTATCCCTGGAACATATAAAGTGCACCAGATTAAGACTACTCGAAATGTAGGAGAGGTGTGGTACAGAGAAGTGAGTTGTCTCTGTGAAGAAGGAGAGATTCATGAAGGACATGAATGGAAATTTGCAAGAGTTGCTGAGAAAATAGTTGAAAATTCTACTCAAAGTTCAAAACCACAGAAGAGAAAAGTAGAGAGTAATTCAAGTAAAGTTGACAACGAAAATGTCGTAAAAACAAATAAGGGGGAAACGGCGACAGAAGGGGATAACCTAAATGTTGCACCAGAGAGTAGAAGTATTGAAAACAGGAACTTGTTTTTTGAACAAAGTCTCCAGATTTTAGGAAGATGTTCTTCATTTGAAGAGTTGACAGCAAGATGTCAGGAAATTCATCAAGTTTGTAAAACGTTTACCCTGGATTATGACTATGAAGCTTCAATCATGAATACAGGACTCCCAGTAGACGAGTATGCCCTGGATATTTACCCAACTGATACCCCGCAGCATAGTGTGTTGTATCCTGTTAATGTAAAAGCTGACGGAAACTGTCTCCCATATGCCGGCAGCATTCACGGATTTGGAAATCAGAATTGTGGAAAAGAAATGAGAGTAAGGATCATTATTGAAGCTGTTTTAAATAAGAGCTTGTATCTCTCACAAGACTTTCTTGAGCAGGGATTACAGAAAAAACAAAAGAAATTAGCTCAGACGTTCGCCTTGTATTCTGATGAATACTTTGGCTCTAATACACTGAATGAGAAAGAGGTGGAAAACATTTACAAGAGAGAAATGATGAAAATTACAAAGAATTCCTCGTATATGGGAATATGGCAACTTTTTTCCCTTGCAAGTGTTCTAGGTCGAGCGATCTTCTCCATTTACCCTTGTAAAGGTAACGTAAATGTACGGAGAGACCTACATCGGTTGATTGAACCAAGGGTAAAGAAATCGATGAGCAGGTGCTACATTATGTGGAGTTCTACAAGAAGTGACATGACAAATGACAACTGGGTTCCAAATCACTTTGTTGCCGTGCTGCCAATTGAAATTGAATATCTGGGAAATATTACAATGCAACGAGAAAAACTTATCGAGATGAGAAAATTAGAGAAAGAAGCTAAATATCAGGAAACAAGCACAGAATTGCCAGTAAAGACAAAGGCCACGTTTGAAGATAAGGAAAAGAAACAAAAAGTATCAAGAGAGGAAGACATGGAAGAGAAACAAGAAGAGAAGCAAAGACTACCAAAAGAGGAAGACATGGAAAAGAAACAAGAATTACCAAAAGAGGAAGATAGGGAAGAGAAAATGGAAGTACCAAAAGAGGAAGACGTGAAAGAGAAAAAAGAAGAGGAACGAGGAGTACCAAAAGAGGAAGACATGGAAGAGAAGCAAGATGTACCAAAGGAGGAAGAAAACCAAAATCAAAAGCTAAACACAAGCTTAGATAGTGCAAACACGCCACCCGCTGAAGTACCTCCTCCTGCTGAACTTTTAGGCCGTTATGTTCTAGTCAAGTATGAGGAAAAGCCCTATCCAGGTATCGTGGTTGACGTGGATGAGTCTGAAGTATATGTGCAGTGTATGCACAGTGTTTGCAAAAGTCAAGAGAATATTTGGTTTTATTGGCCAAAGACAATCAAAGATATATGTTGGTATGAAATGGAAAATGTGTTGGCTGTCATTCCGGAGCCAGAATTAAAAAATCGCAAATATTTTGTCCAAACTGATCTTTGGAATTACGCTGTACAGAAATGCAGCACTGTTTAATTCAGTACTGTTACTGTAATGTCCACTCTGTTATTTTCTTTCCCAATTTGTTCTGAATGTCCTCAAATATATTGAAAAATTAGCCAAAATAAATATATATTATGTTTTAATTGAAGAATTAGCTGTTCATTTTTGTAATAGTTTATATTTTTATCTATTTGGCTTGATTATTGATAAAATTGTCAGTCCTGTTACCAACATGTCCATACTGTTATGCTCTACTGCTTTTATGTCAAACTTTGTCATATTAAATGAAAAATTACCAAGTTTCATGAATTATTTTTATATTGTTCAATGGACTGTTTGATTTAACACTTTGTCTTCAAAAAAAGACTTATATCACTTATTTTGTCTTGATTCTTAGTATGATTGTCCATCCTGTTACATTTTTGTCCTGCCTGTTACTTCGAAGTCCCTACTGTTATCTATACATATTTTGTTATAAATTTGCTTTTAGAATGTACTTGTTCAAACGAATTGATGTAACTGTTTATTCTTACCATCGGAACAGAATGTAAAGGTTTTGATATTTTCCCTTGAATCTGTAATAAAAAACAACACATAGATTTTGTTTTTTTCCTAACAGGAGGTACTTTATGATAATTTAAAGAATTTGTTTACTAAAAAATGAACTTGTTTTCTGCATATAATAATAATTTTTCTTTTCTTTAGTGGAATACAACAAATCTATTTGATAATTGTTACAGTTTTGAATTTTTACAGCTCTTTGTATGAAAGTAACAGGATGGACATAATATTTTGGATGACATATATTAAATGACAATTTTTACTTCATACGTATATTTTCTTTTCTGTATCTTGTTAATTTTATGTAGTTTAAAGTTGTATAATTGAAATAAAGTTGAAACAAATAATGTTTTTCTTTATTCATTTTTAAGAAAAGTGTCATTTGAAAATAGACATTTTTTGAAAATGACCCATATCTAAACTGCACCCTTAATGTTAAAATATTATAGTAAACGTTCACGATTTTTGGCGGAGATATAGTTACTCAAAACGTCAGCTAGGATTTGAATTAGCGTTTTTGCAAACGTCAACATGCTTATAGATGTTTGCATTGCATTTAGCGATGTTCTTGATTTAGTGGAAGCTGCCTTTCTCCGTACCTATTTTTTTTTTATTTTCTATTATCAACTGGCACTCTTAGATCTTTGCTTCTTTAAACAAGATATACATAAGACAGTCATGAAGATGAATATTTGTTCTCTCATACCTTGTATCATGTTTCTATTGCAAAATGTTTTTTCCTGTATAAGCGGGTGTGATAAAGCAACTCTCAGAGATCTGGAGCCAGTTTTACTAAAGGTCGTAACTCGAAACGTAGACGTAAACGTAGCTGATTTTGCGTTTTACTAAAGGTCGTATCTTACGCTTTGGCGTAGATTTACGTAAAAATCTACGGGTGACGTGCAGCAGTCGTAGGAACGTACGTAGCGTAATAAAAAATGGCGACGTACCTACTGATGCAACGCGCACTTAGAAGAGAACGAGTTTTCCGAGATCGGAGTCAGCCGCTAGACTTTTTAGATGACGTGGACTTAATTTCGCGATATAGATTTCCGAGGAGAATCCTTTTGGAACTTATTGATGCCGTAGATGCCACTTGTAGACCGCCTACGAGCAGATCCCACTTTATTCCCACACAACTGCAGGTATAAAGTAAACAAAACTAAGGTTTATGAATATTGTTGTCTCCCTTTGGAGAGCTCCCTAACAAAATTGTGCACCCGTTCATGAAATTATTCGTTCTCAAAAACTTGTAAGTTTAGAGGTTGTATATATAGGCATATACATTTTCCAAGCTGGTAATAGTAACATCATTGAGTGACCAAACATGAAGTATATAGTGATATGAAAGAGATATACATTTCTCGCATTATCACCGGTGTGAGATCGGTTTGTCCAGTGTGAGACAGCAGTGTGAGATTTTTCTGTCTTACACTGTGTATCACTACGCCACTTTAAAACGTAAACAAACGTTGTGTGCTGGTGGAAAATGCAAAATTATTGATTGAGATTATCCATTAAGTAATTGATTTGCTTAATTAATAACAATTTATCGTATTTTTATTGTACAAAAATGTCGTATGCTCTTATTTTGACTTGCACTATTTGAAGCACGCGGAAGAGTAAACCGAACGTAAACTTTCTAACGTCATAACAAAAAGTTGTCAGACATCGTTTTTAAATGTAAAATAATGCGAGAAAAATAATCATTCATTATATACTCGTGTGGGATAGTGAAATTCCACCTCGGGGTCAAGATTCACGGTCTAGGACTCGGCAGAGCCTCGTCCTAGACCGTGAATCTTGTCCCCTCGGTGGAATTTCACTGTCCCACACTCGTAATAATGAATGATTCTATTAGTACATATAGCACACACACAAACACATAGATAGATATAGAATTGTGCTTTTTAACTAGAAAACACGGAGGTCCTGGGTTTTTTTTCCGGGGGTGGATCCGAGAGATATTTTTGTAAATAGGGGGTATACTGGTTTATATATACACACAGGGGAATTCAGGACAATTTTCATTTTCATCTAGATCTACGCATATCTTTCAATACGGTATATATACTAGTAAATTGATTTAGTGAAGTTTTGTTTATATTAATACATGTGATAAATAAACACACGCTTCTTCTGTCATAGCTGTAGAAATGCATGCATTTAAAACGAGGGATTGTTATTAAAGTTTGCGAGAACAAGTCCATGTGGATGTTTTAATTGAATAGAAAAAAACAAAACAAAAAAAACAACACCAAAACAGAGCATTTTTCAATGAAGCAAGTATTAAACTTTGTTAACTTTATACGGCATTAGCAAGCACTACATGTACAAGTACATGCAAGATTCCCTATATTTCTTACGAAAATTGTTATTCACAGCCATGCGCGGATCTAGGGAGAGAGAGGGGGGGGGGGGGTTCCCAACCCCCCTGGAAAATGAAAAATTGTTAAATTTACATAGTAAAATTATCGCATATATGCCTCGGACCCCCCCCCCCCTTCCAAAACACAATTATCCTTTAGACCCACCCCCCCCCCTCCCCCTGGAAAAATTATCTGGATTCGCGCATGACAGCTGTAAAAAAACAAGAGGCCAATAGGCCTTAACGGTCATCAGAGTAGCATAACCCATAGACAAACTTGTCAAGGAGTCTCATATATGCATTTAATTAAGTTTTATTCTGGAATAGAATTTTTTTATTTGTAATGACGACCACCTCCCTGCCCGAAATCTTTCAAAAAGGACTATTAAACCTATAATTTTAGCAAAAACTTAAAAGCTCATAAAAGAATGCATAACCTGATATTGAAAAGGTGCAAGACTCTGATAGAAAATAATTTTCCCATATTTACCGGTATTATTTTTCAGGATAGGTTTTAAGTGTATAAGTTTTCATAGAAAAGCTACAGATGTATAACAAGGTGGCTATTATTCATGTTTTATCTAAAACAACCTCCCATCCCCCATTTATACCAAACTCATTTTACCTTTATATCAGTGATTTTAGTTAGACAATTATTACTTTACTATTAACAAGTCTATTTGTTTATTTTGAAAGTTCAAAAACTGTTTTAGTTTCAAATGAAAAAAAAGCCTTGCATAACTCTATTGATCATACAACTTCTTTATAATTACATTATATTCAATGATTAATTACAAAATATGAACAAGCAAAGGAAGATAACTCCATTAGGAAGAAGCAAGGGAAAATAACTTCATTAACTGTTTACCTCCCCTCCCCTTCCAATCTTTCCAACTGCTCTCCAAATGCTAGGCCCTGAACCCTGACTTAGGGGTCATGAATTTCACAATTTTGGTAGAGGTGTTCATAACCATGCATTCAATTTTTTTCCCCACATGTGTGGGAGTAAAGATTTTAAAGATTTAATACATTTTTACTATATGGCTTTATTGCCCCCAAGTTTGTGCCTCTATCATGTCTATTGTGCGAAATAAATTTTGGGAATGCCATTCCAAATGATTTAATATTACAAAAGTGAAAGATTGTTTCAATATGTATAACAGTAATTCAATCTAAAACACAACATTTAAAAGAAAAACAAAACGAAACATTAATTTTTTCATGTATACACAATCTATAATAATAAAATTATGTTATTCAGGTGTTGTGCACCTTGCGCTTCCTTGCAAAGGCAGGCTTCTTCTCAGAAGTGGGAGATATTCATGGGATATCGAAGTCTTCCGTCTCTGTGTGTTTACCAAGAGTGTGCAGAGCACTGAATGGGTTTTTGGACATAAAATTCCCAACAGATCCTCAAACTCTTTTGAAAATGAAGGAGGAGTTTTATGCTATTTCACATTTTCCTAACGTTGTGGGTGCCATAGATGGCACGTTAATTCCTATTCGGGGGATGAATGGAGTGGACGAGCCAGTTTTTGTTTGCCGCAAGAACTTCCATGCCTTGAATGTTCATGGAGTAGTAGATTCGAGCATGAGGTACATATTGTGCAGTTACAGTGTGACATAGTAGTCTTTTCTTGATTTGAAGCATGTTCATAATAATAAAGAATAAATCAATAAATTTGTCCTATAACTACATGCCATGTATCACTATGCCAGCATAAATTATATGAATTTTTTTCTTTTTGAAGGTTCATTAACATCAACTGCCGATTTCCAGGGAGCACCCATGACTCATTCATATTCCAGCATTCAAGCATTCCTGAAATCTTGGAGACACTGCCTGGTGGAGGATGGCTGTTAGGAGATTCCGGCTATCCTCTGAAGGATTACCTGATGACTCCTTTCTTCAACCCCTCAACGCCTGCTGAAGAACGTTTTAATGCCGCACACTGCAAAACCAGGAATGTGGTGGAGCGAGCATTTGGTGTTCTCAAGGCAAGGTTTAGGTAAGTAAATCATTTGCACATAATTTTATGATCTTCACTGTATTCACTACTGATGAATATTATTCACTAATGGTTTCAATCTTTATATATAGGTGTTTACACAGCAGTGGAGGATACCTCCCTTTCAAACCAGAGAAGTGTGCCCTAGTCGTAGAGACATGCATGAAGTTGCACAATAAGGCCATCAACGAGAGGGTGCCTTTTCGAAATGGTGGTGCTGTGGCCAACCAGCACAACAACGCAGTATACCAAGGAGCAGCCCCACTTAGAGCAAGAGAGTTGAGACAACAGTTGGCTTCCAGATTCTAGGAGTGCTGCCAACAATAAAAAAGATATCTATCATCCTTTAAAAATACATGAGTTTCTTGTTGTTTAAAACCTTATAATGAAGCAGTCTTAATTTGATAACAGATGGTACCGACAACTCTGAGGTTACCTCGATTTTTCAATAGGCTCTACAGCATTAACTTTCCACTCTCCACTTCCAATCTTATTCTTTAGTACCAGTAATTCTTGAGTTCTGTTTTCTTGAAAAAAGAAATGAATTGCAGAATTAGAACAATCTAACTAAAATTTTTTATACATATATTTTTACATTTTCAACTGTCTTTGTCTGTGATAACGTTACGAATCAAATTTGATCCCTAAAACCCAATAACTTCATAAAACATGAGTGACACAAAAAAATAGCATAACCGAGAGACGATATTGGCTGCGCCGCACAGTAATAGCATGTGCTACATGAAAAAATAGTGGTTTTAAATAATGTTGTTTTAAAGTGTACAAATGGGAAAAAATGTAAATATAAGTAGTAAGGAATCAATCTTTGAATATTATGAGGTGTTAATTTCGGTCGGAGCGTGGTCAAATCTATCATAAAGTCCTTTGGGCTTTATTGAATTTGACCACGTCCCGACCGAAATTATCACCGCATAATATTAAAAGAATGATTTCTTATTCCTGAAATATATATGCGCAGCGTATCACATATTGAGCACTGCAGTTCTTGAGAAGATCTTTAAACAACTGTTCATGTCTGGATTATAAACCTTCATCAAATTTTGAGACGGATGGACGCCAGACAAAAAATGATCAAAACACTCACAAGAGCTTTCAGCGGACATGATAGAGCGTTCCATATTTTACACTGCGCCATTTTTTTTAAATTTAAATTTATTTCAATAAATACAACTGAGGGTATTGTTTTTTTCGACATATTTAACAAAGTAATAAGTAACCTCGATGTTTTTCGTTAATAAATTCATTGGCTTGATGCTTATTTACCACTAATCGTAGCATAAGTTTAGAATAAGAAATACACTAACCTATCTTTTACATTAGGCCAACCTAATGCACAAACATGACAATATTAGAAATTATTTACAGTCGTTTGACCAGTTCCGAATAGGGTACAGATTTTGCGGTGCTGTAAATGTTCCCGGGTGTTATTTTTAAATCTGATTTTTTGGCCGAAATACACCATATCCCTGCTGATAATAATGCAATGTTGCTGCATTTAATTTTTTTTAATAAAATTTATTCTAACAAATTACGCGGGAAGCCATTTTACCAGTTGCGAATAAGCCAATGAGTTCCGAATAGCATAACTGTTTCTATACATATCGAATGTAGATAAAAAAAAAGCTTCGGCCCTAAAACCATTGATTGAACCTGTTGAATAACAGGTTTAATACAAACCGCTCAGTTATTGGTATTTTCTTAACAAGACAGTTTGATTTGCACGGAAATGACAGACAAAATCACCGTAACAATAATTTAGACTGGTTTTTAACATATTGTCGGAATCACAGGTGCTTGGGGACGGAACCCCCCCCCCCCCCCAATATTCACCCCCACATTACCGAGTTATTTTTTTCATCATTTATTTTTTAAATTATATGCTGATGTATGCTACACTAAAAAAAATTCACAATTAACGCGAAATAAGCTATGTACAAAGCGAAAGTAGGTCGATTAATCTAAGGCCGATATCAAATACATATATGACCGCAAAAAATGAAACTATTGCAGAATTCAAAGAAGCATTAATATGTGTTTATATTAAAGGTATTGATTTTTTTCTCCATTTTTTATTTCATTAATTATTTGCTATTTAACTTCTAAACTATTCGGAACTGGTCAAACGACTGTATATATCACACATTCGGCAATACTAATGCTGTTAAACTGTTTTCTCAATAGTCAATGCAGACATAATTATAACATGAAAACTTACTGCTATCGAATCCCATGACTAGGTACAACTGACAATATATGTTGTTGTCTGGTGGTTGCACGTGGCTAACTCAACGCCGGATCGAGAAAAAGAAAGAGAGATCGTAGACAAAGCCCGCGAAACCGGGACGCCGAGCCCGATGTGAAAACAAAGGAAATCCCCCCCCCCTTCAATTCCTCAACCAAAACGCATATAAATCTAAAACCGATGGAATAAAACTTAAAAGCCTAGAAAAAACTTATAAAGGATGGAAATGTAACAATATGTGATAAAAACAAATATTACTTAATTTTGTGTCGGCTTTATAAATATAAGGGGAGAGAGAGAGAGAGAGAGAGAGAGAGAGAGAGAGAGAGAGGTGATAAAACATAATTATATTATTTAATTTTTTGGCGGCTTAAATATAAGCAGAGATATATACTGTATATATAATAGATTATGTCTCTGATAATATAAGAGGAGAGAGAGAGAGAGAGAGAGAGAGAGAGAGAGAGAGAGAAAGAGAGAGAGAGAATTGACAAGATTTAATTTGAACTGATATACCATTGTTACTGTATGCATGAATATCAAAATTATTTAATGATAATGAATTCATCAACTATATGCAAATTCTGCAGATTTCTGAACATCATAAGGTGAATCTAATCGGAATATTGATTAATATATTTTATTATAAAAATTTTAATTTATCCAGCATTTCAGATATATGAAATGGTCAACTTAAGTCAAATTACTTCAACCACAACCAGGTTTAAGTGGTCATTTACACTTATTTAATTGGCATATGATACTTAATTGATTCTTATAGATATATAGATATAAAGGAACAAACAGTGTTGAGACTTTATCATCAGAATTTAATAACGGGAGAGATTGATAGTGATGGTGAATGCTGAATCATCTGCAGCTGGTCATGCTGGCGTGCTTCAAGGGCAGTGGCAATCCTCTCCAGTGCCTTCACTTTTCTCTCTTCTAGAGCCAATTTTTGTCTTTTTAATTCCATCAAATCTTCCATTCCTTAAACCAAAAGTTTTTTTTATTTTATGATTTCTATTTTTAATTGATATTTTGAAGTCCTTGTTTGGTAAAATAATTTTGGAAAGAGGAATTATTAGGAAAAATTAAATGATAAAAATTAGATGTTCAAAGATTAATTTAAATTTCTTTTCACGTCCAGACATAATTACCTCATGTGACAATGTTATTAAAAGCATTCTCCTACCCCCGCAAGGTATATATTGAGGGACAAGCAAATAAAAGATACTGATCACATATACAAATGTATTTAAAAAGCTGACATTAACATATTATACTAAATCAGTAGTTTGACCCTTGACCAAATTAAGAATGTAAAAATTAAACATTTCAAGAGTCATCTTTTTGAAAGTAAGTGATGTTTAGATTTCAAAGTGGATGAGAGGTAGTAATAATCAATGTACATAATGTATTAAAATCAACAAATAAAATGGTCAATGTACAATTTCTGACAATAAACTACAATCAACTTTAAGGTAAAATAATTTCGAAAACATGTACACCTTTTGGCTTCTGACCAGTCTAAAAAAAATAGAAATGAGTCACCAGATGAAAAACAATATGTTCCTAAATATTTCAAAGAGAGTATGGAAATTGGATACTCAAAATTGGTGTAAATTATTTTGTGAATAAATTACCATTAACAGGGCCATTCTGCCTCTTCTGTTTGTCTGTTTTCCTTTCAATGTTCCTGCTTTGTTTAATATCTAAAATATCATATATGAAAAAATCAATGTATGTGATACCTGGCTTTTTTCAAGATTGCTTGGAAACAGTCCATTTGATTGTTTAATATGTATCTTTGTAATGAAATCAATTGCAATTTCATATTTATTCAAAGAATGTATCCCATTAATTAAAGTGTATAGAAAATAATAACGTTATATAAAAACCTATTTCAATTGAAACATGAACGCATCTACAAAATGCTATACATATATATATATATACAATTTCCATCTTAAATGGAATACTCTTGACATATGAATTAAAAGCATTCTTTTTAAACATTGCATTATGCCATAATCTTAATTTCTAATGCAATTTCTTGGTGGGGTGTCAATGTTTTTTGTTTTTGTTTTTTTTTTTTGAAAAATGAAAGCTAGAACATACGCAAGTCTCCAACTTCACTGGATGTTGAGCATTCCTGTTGCGAATCATCAGCATCATCTACTTGCACAGTTTCTGGTTTCAAAATCAAAGCTTTGCATTAAACAGTATATAGTTCAATTGCTTTTGAATATACTCCTTGTATATAACATATATATTACGTATTGCATACTAATTACTGATAGACATATTTTACAAAATGCATCACTGAATTTTATAATGTTCAAACATTTCATTATATAGTACAATGTAGCCAAACAGTCATTATGCCATGAACAAAAACATAATTATATGAATAAGGAAAAATTATGCAGGGTATAATTCAAACCTGTAACTATCAACCCAGGTGGTACAAAACAGTCCCCAGATGGACCACTGACTTTTCCGGCAATGCATCCTTCTTTCCCTGTGTCGGCTCCACCTTCTATTCCATATATTGAAACGGGAGATATGGTGCTCAGCATCTAAAACATGCATAAATATAAATACATGTAAGTTTGATAAATTGGTTTTGTAATGTTTATAAGGTTTTATAATGGGTATTTTGCTAAAGTTTAATTATGATCTAAATTCAATTAGAGTTATCTATCATTATCATATTCATATGTATTTTCTGCAGTTATCTTTCTTTTTTGAACCTAGAGTTATCCTTTCATTATGTAAATTTAGAGTTACTTTTCCTAATTGTTGACTTCCTGTTTTGGTTGTTTGTGTGACCCACACAAGGACACTCAGTCAACTCAACATGTTTTTTGTATCTGTATGCTGCCACACACTGTAAGTAGTGTTCTGTTGATTTATATTACATACGCGGCTATTCATTTATATGTTTACTGTTTTGTATTTTTATATAAATGCAGGTTTATAAGAAAATTTCTCATTATCTCTAAAAAGTATGGAACGCCTTTATTGTCATTCTAAGTAAATAAACGTACGTTTGTAACATTTTTCTATGGAAACACAATTGTGTTAAAATTCATTAATTTGGACCTTATTTTCAATACTGTCAATTTTTCTTTTTTCTTTCTATTCTTTCATTACGACTTATTATTATATGCATTTTGACTTTACATGTATGTTGTTTTTGAGATCGTATGATTAATTCATACTTTGATTTTGTTTCAGTTTTTTACCTTTCACACAATAAATTCAACGCACTGAGTTGCTGTTTTGGTTATACTATCTGCGAGCCAAGGCAGAATAGGTTTACAACTATAACTGTACACATATTTCTTTGGTGAAAAAATGCCTATTTCCTACACTTACAGACCAGCCCATATATTAAATATTCACACCAACATTAATGTATTAAAATCACATAACTGAAGTGATTAGACTATTATTCATTGTTACTTATAATTTTTGAAGACTTTTTATTGCTTCTTAATTTACACATATATTAAGCATTATCATTATTTAGCTGAAGTAAATGTATCACTTACAGTCAATTCCCAGGGTTTGAAAGTGACCTCTGTAGGGGGGCCACCACCAGTCATGCCTGCCTCCTTCTTTCTTTAAGCCTCTTTCTTTTTTATACATGACTGCACGTCCTGTATTCGCTTCCTTGTCGCCTCAACAGTCCGCAAACAAAGTGAGACAGCATTTACTCTTCAAATGAAATAAAGTATAAATGAATACATGTATACATGTAAGCAAATGACATTGTGACTTTAGTTAAGTATGAGTAAATCATATTCTCATATGGCTTAAATCATTTATCAATTTTACAAAAAATTGAACATGTAAAAGCCATAACTGAAATATAATTACTCTATACAAATTCAATAAAACATTTACTCATACAACATTGATCGATTATTGATTTAAAAATTACCCCCCCCCCCCACTATTTAGAAACTCAAATATAAATGTGTACAGCCTTTACTTTTTCATCTCGTGTACACCTAACTCAATTTGTCAAACAATCTTATTAAAATCAGATCTTTGATCCATTCCGACAAATTCGATGTCGCTACACAAAGAACGAATTTGTAGGAGTGGATCAAAGATCTGATTTTAATCAGATTGTTTGTTAAATAGACTAGGATTGACAGAAAAATTATGACACATTCAAAAGCAGGTTAAGAAACATGTATTTGTTTTCTTAAAAATTTGTAAATAAATATATAACTAACTTATCTGTTATGTTTTCCCAAGCTCGCTTCTTTACGTCCGAAGTAACAACGAGAGTTAGTTTCCCTCTTAGTACTTTATAAGATGATAAGTAGGCCTCAGCTAGTAACTCCATATCTGTGCTAGTCCAGTTCGGCTTTCGAGGTTTTTTCTCGTTCATCCCGTTACAATTTTAAGTTAGCGGTGATTTGTTTACCTTCGCAAACGATAAACAGAAAAAACGAAAGTACTTAATACGCATGCGTAGCTTCTGTAACTACGATTACTTTATTATCTTCTTTTGAAGATTTCCAGACGTAAACTACGACAAAGTCTACGCGTATATCTACGTGTACGTGTGTAGTTACGACCTTTAGTAAAACACAATCTACGCACACGTAAACTCGGACGTAATGTCTACGTTTACGTCTAAGTCTACGACAAAATTTACGACCTTTAGTAAAACTCGACCCTGATGCGTAAAAACTCCTCTGATCAGCATGACGTCAAAATAAGCCTTATGATGTCGTATTTTACTCAAGAAACCTGCAATTTTTAACTTTATTTCTTGTCCATATTATTAAAACTAATGGCGCAAAGTGTCAGTAGAAACTCTTCTAAATGAACATATCTTTAAGTTATCTGTATTACGTAACATAGTCATTGATGACGTCACAAGCACGCTTAATAGATAAGATCAATGTCGGGAGACAAATACTCGAAATGCAGTGCAAACAATGCCGAAAAAAGACTTATTTATAACAAATACCCCAGATTTAGATGAGTATCAGCTAGGATATAATCAGCATAATACAGGCATATAAATGTTATTTCATCAGCAAGTCTTATAAAATAAGCAGATGGACATTTATATGGCTTGACCGGTCTTTCCTCTGTCAGTGTGTACAAAAAAGGCAAGAGTGTAATACTACCCCGAGTATTATGAAAGATGATCTATCAAATATCAAAAGCATATGACCTAAAAAACTTGAAAAATGCTGATATAATCCTTTGCGTTTTTGTTTTAAATGAAATTTTTTAATGTAATTGAAGAAGTTGAGAGGATGTGCGATAAATAATGCCAATATTTATTATATGCAATTATCATTAGGATTCTAACAGTAATTCAAATAAACATGAACTAATTGCAAATCGAATTATTATATCATACCTACTAATGAACTTTGGGTTCGTGTTACACTTTTCGATTTTCTGTTAAGGTGTAATATAGTGATCTATTATTTTACTGTCACGTAATGCCATGGCACGACAGCTTCGAATAGCGACTCGATTCCGAAGTATAAACATAATTCACACATAAAACACTGCTGAAACAATATTATAGGAACGGTTAGATAATTCACATAGTACGCAGTCCATAAAAAAAATCAAACAAATATGTTAACCACTCTGTTAGCATTATCTTAAAATGAATACCCTTAAAAAAAGAAAGATAGGAAGAAGGAACAAACTTAAAAATGGTTGACGGAGATACTGTTTGTCAATTTCAAAAGCATAAATCTACCGATACAACCATACTTTTATTGTCTTTATCAACGTACTTAAGGTTGGGTTCAATGTTTATCTATTCTCATCAATAAATGCATGTTGTGTTTGAACCTGTTATCTACTTTTTTGACATTTATTGAATAAAGATAACTTCCTAAGTGGTCCATAATTATAGATTTGCGTTTTTTAATACATGTCATTGCATGTTCACAAACAGCTTTTTTTCTGGCATAACAGCAAAAAATGCAAATCTGTTGATAAACTAGCTCATCAATATTGTTAATCTGCATATGCTTGTAAAGAGATGGAAAACGATGCGGTAAGAATTAAAACCGTCAATCTTTTTCAACCAGAAATTTACACGTTTATGTTTCTCAAATTATTCAATTAAAAAAACAATGTCAATGACTTGATTGGTAATTAACATTATTTGATAAATATGTACGTGTCATAACAACGTTATCATCATTGAAAGTGTATTATGATCGGTGTTGCCTTTATGAGATATTTCTGTTATAAATAGTGAAATATAAGTTTCCTGCAACAAACAATTAAATAAAAAAAAGATTTTGGTTCAAGCATATTATTATATGCATTTCCTCTGAAATACGTATGATCTTAGTAGATAACACCTCATATTTAAATGCATAGGGTATTGGCGAAGATGGTATTCCAGTTAGGAGGGCTTCAGAAAGAAAAAAAATGCAACTCATGTTAGTAGCTGTTCTACTGATTGCAGTCCTTGTATCCGTAACTACTGTAGTTTTACTGGAACTAAAAAACAATGGTTTGTACTAATGGCTATTTTTATATTTCCATTTACTCTAGATAATGACATATAATCAGATGTTTCTTAGATCCTCAGGGTCAGATAGATTTGAAATAATTACTGTTAAATGGCAGTGCAGTTGTCAACATTTCTTATTTGTGTTTAGCTAATTTCAATTAAATGCCGAATCAACTTACCGTGATGATTCATATACAACATTGTAGTTTTAGCAAAATATATATTGCATCCATATTTCGAATACGTTGCACTATCTTTTCATTTCAAACAAACCTATAAGTGTCGTGCATATTGTTGACAGGCTACATGTCCATAGACATATTTTGTTTTAAGTTTTATATATTGATAGGGTGTATATTTATGCTCTAAACAAACATTTTCATGTTTGGGCATTCATGTATGATTTCTTAGGAATAAACTTTCCCTCTGGCTGAGTATTTTGATGTTAGGTGCTAGTAGCTCGTTTAAACAAGCATACATTAAACGGTTGGCCTTTTTAAAATTTGTTTTTATTTGTATTCCTGTTTTAAGTTTTTATTAATACATGTACCATTCATAATAAATGTACTCTTCAAAAATCGTTCTGTTTTCAGTCTAACGATTCAAAGAATGAGCAGTAATGTTTTATATTTTTAAACAGAAAATAACATAGACGATAAAGAAAACGATTCTTCTACTTTGGAAACTTCATCAAAAAATGAATCAACGAAAACGAACAAAGAATCAACACATCAAACGAACGCGACTATTGAACCGGCAGTGAGTATAAGATTACTATTTACAAAGCAGAGAACACCACTTAGCAGAACTACAAAAGCTTCTCAGTCGCAAATTTTGTCAACTTTATTGGCTTCAACTCCAAAACTACACTTTGTTTCTTCAACATCGATGGAAGTCATGAAATCATCGCCAACAGCGTCACATGTTCCATTTACAACACTGCAACAAGAATCTAAATTATCAACTGTTTCATTGTATACGCCAACGAATGAAATCATTCAAAACTCGGTACCAATCATTGTGTATTCATCAAGAACGAGAAGTTCAAATAAAGCTTATTCTTCTTTGTTAAAAATTGAAAACCCCACAACTTCGATTAAAGACGAATTTACTAAATTGATTCGTGCAACAACTACACATTATTCTTCAACAAAGAAAGTTATATCTACTTCACATTCGGTCATAACGCCATCAAAATCAAAAGCAACTGAAATTGCAAACGAATTGTTACCAGAAACGTCGTCAGAAAACTCAAGGAAAGAAGGATTCGCAAATACAATCAAAAACATCTCGGTGACGATTCCTCTAACTTTCAGAGTCACTAGACTGATTTCTACGTTGTTAGCTACGGCATCGCAGACAATTCCTGTTAAAGATAAAATTACACTTGGATTCATTGAGACTTTTCCGTTCAAAGAGCAAACAATAAACACGGAAGAAAATATATATAAAACTTCCTATAGTCAGGAATCCGTAACATCACCAGTAGCTTTAAGTACCGATAAATTCAATAACAATATCACATATTATTTACTACCAGTAACTGCCAGTACTATAACAGTATTACCAGTGACATCGTCAACAAATTCGAAACCAGATGGAATCAAAAACGCCTCTTTGCTTTCAGAAACTACGGATATGATAGAAAATATTACATCTGCACTTACAATAACACCGTCAACAATTAAAAATAAAGATGACAAAACAAATAAAACAACTGCCACTTCGCAATCATTGAATCAAAGTTTAGAAACTACTTTAACTACGACGTCCAGAGCTATATCAGAAAGTAATTCAGAAACATACAGTATGCCCAACAAAATCATTCCGAGTTCACAACAAGCAGCTACTTTCACCGATGATTTTTTTACTTCAACACATCCATTCGTAATGTCAACAACATTAAAAAAGAAAATAAGTACAACTCGTTTACCGGTTACTACAGTAGGGAATGAAACTATAACTACAAAGCTAGCAGTTACACAACCAACATTATTAATTTCTGATTACATAACAAAAGAAACTACATCTACCTTACTACCTGTAAGTCCAGATAATAATAAATCAATTACTACAGATGCACAGATTGCATTGTCAGCAACAATAATTACTCATGGACGTGAAAATGCAATAACAACTTTGCTAGCGAAAATTACGGTTTCGAGTAAAACTACTGTGTTACCAACAATTTCAATAACAGAAGGAATGGCAACCAAATTCACTGCCACTTCATCACTAATTATAACTAGTACTAATAAATCTATTAGTACAAATATTCCAGTTACATCTCCATCAAATTCAAATAAGGAAGAAATTAGAAAAGAAATGAATGTTTCAGCAGTACCAGTTAAAACAAATACTGATGGTGCAATTACAAAAGTGTCACATGTACCAGCTACGCAAACTCTGAGTAGGAGTAAAACTCACACTGAAGTGTTACCAGTTACACCATCAAAAATTTTAGACAAAGAAGAAATAACAAATGTTATGAGAACTACTTCGTTACCGCTAACTACGGTTGGCAATAATAGCAAGCTACCCGTTACATTAGCAATGTCTTCAACAACAGATAGAGTGACAAATGAAATCACTGTTACTTCATCACAAGCAAGTATGGATAGTTCTGCAAAAATATCTATATCAGCATCTTCAACTTCAGATAGGATTACTGCTAAACTTACTTCTACTTTGCTACCATCAATATTTCCAACAAATTCTAGCAAAACTAAATCTACGGAATTCATTACATTGCAACCAAAGTCGAGTACAATTGACATTACCAATGAAATTAATTCTGCATCGCAACCAGATAAAACGCAAAACCTTCTTCAAACTCATGGTATATCCACAACATTATCATCAGCTACCTCGCCAAAACTTTCAGACACAGATGAATTCAAAACTTCTTTGACATATGTCAACTTAACTTTATCACCAAATGCAGGTGGGGGCACTGTAACAGTTAATCCATGTATTTACATTACAATGCTATGCTATGCTTTGTTATGCGGATATAATGATATGACGGTGGTATGACATTTCAATGCATGGCTTTAATGTATATACATGTATGCTACTTAATGCTAAGAAAAACGCTATGACAATATGTGAGGTAAGCCAATGATAATATATGCTATTTAATGAAACACATATCAGTGATTCAAAATTTCCCAAACATTTTGTTCAAATTAATCATCTTTAAAAAATAGAAGTAAAGCACTTATCTGAGGAGCCTTAATTTTGGTACTGCAAGGCATGCAAAAGATAGATAGATACATGTAAATAATTTAATGACAATCAATAAATCAATCGACCAAAGATCATTTAATAAGTGATATCATTTTAAAGTAGTAACACGTATTTTCATGCAACTCTTTCCTTACACTCTTTGTTTAATCATTGTAAATGTTATTTTTCATGTTTACACGAAATATGATGTGGATATTATGTTGCATCTATTTAAACTTGAAAACATAAACAAATAATAAATTACATGTACCATTACAACTGAGTTGAAATGTTATTGTTATCGGTCCTATGTAAGCTATAATTAGCCAGAAAGAATAATAAATGCATATTTATAACTAAATAATTGCAGGTAACACTGAACTTATTTATTTTCTTTCAAACGAGGAAAGATGATAAAGTAAAATAAATACTACACAGTAGTGTATTATGCAGATAGTAATTTCATCATGATACGCAGCACTGTTAAGGCTTACTATGAAAACGTCAACGGATCTAAATGTTCATAAAACAATGCATACATTAAAACAAACACGCATTTTAACTTATTTTATTATGATATTACCGCATATATGAGCTATGTCTCACATATGCGAGTTTATATCAAGTCGTCGCATACTTTTATAATTAATTCCGGGAAAATATGGTCCACTCACTTTATCCGGGAATAGTAAAATCATACATGTTGGTTTCCTAAGTAAAATCATCCGCATCTATCCTTCTAGAATTTTCCTTCGCATGGTAAGGTCGAAAAAATTTAGCTCTCACAAATTCTAAAAATTTCAATTCAAAAGCCCGCCCACCCTTCCCCGATATTTCGAGCGTATACCGCTGTTGGTTTTAATTTTATTTTGTAGCGATGGATTGGATCATCCTGTCACCATCAACCTCGTAGCGGTGATGTGGGTGCCCCATGTTGAGCGTATATCGTCGCACCTCAACGCAAATGGAGGAGTGCCCTTAATTATTTGTTTGCACAACATTCAACTTGGACATATTTACCTTTATATTGACTTTATTATCTTTAATTATTTCATAATTTTCTTAATTGCTATCTATGACGTTCACGCATTTGCGTTTACCCAGTGCGTGATTTGCCATATTTGGGCCGTCATTCATCTGCTATTTGTTATTTCAAATCTGGGGGCAGGCCGTCGGTAGCCCCCGCAATATTCACCGCGGCCAAAAGCGCCACAAATAAATAATATAGTCAGTACTTCAGAGTTTGTGCCTTTTTGCAACAATCTGAGATAAAAATTTGATATTAAATGAAACAGCAAAGTAAATGAATCTTTGTATATAACTGTGGTCCCCTTAATTAACAGTCACGTTATATATGTGATGATTCTCCAGAATGGAAGTCATAAAAATATTTCAACATCAATTTATGATGAAGTTCAAAAAGTTTTAAAACCATAGAAGATAATGATTCACAATCCAGACACGAATATTGATATTGTTGTGTATCAATGTCACTGTCGATCAGAGAGAAACAAAGAGAGAGAGATAGAGAGAGATCCGTGGTGTCAAATTTTGATTAAAATACAAGTATATATGGGAGGTGATAAGGCATTTTAAGGAAGGAATTGTTTTCTGGTTTTCGACTTGTAAAAGTAAATTAGATTAAATGGTCATTAAATCAAGATGAAAGGAAATTAAAATATCATATTTTTCTTTCTTTTTTTCAATCATACAACTTGGCATAGAAATAGTTAACAAAGTTTAGAATCTAACAAGGACTATATTTTTGGCGGAACATTGGCGTAGGAAAATATCACATGTTTTTGCAATTCAGAATTGCTGTGGATTCATGAGTCTATTTAGCTTTTTTAAAAAAAATAACATTAATGTCGAATTTTTTCAACTAATGTGAACTAATGATAAGGTACTTAGATTTCAGAATATGTTTTTAAAATATGATTTGTCTGTCAATTTACATTTTTATTAGCTTTTTTCAGCGCTCAATCTATAAATGGATTTGTGTGAAAAAATCTCTAAAGTCGAATTTTCTCTCTTAGTAAATGGTCAATATATTAGCTTTTCTGTCAATTTATATCTTTATGTAAGGTCTTCAAAATATGTAAAAATCAGAAATATTTTAATATTGGAAGCATAAAAAAATAATCAAAATATCTTCAAAATTTGAGAAAATTAGAGGAAATGCGGGTTAAGCAATATCAGTTTTAGTGAGAATATTAATTCCAATTTAGTAGTATAAGCTGAAAGACATTCTGATATTCTATCATTTCATTGAAGAATAGAAACTTCTTATCTTTAACAGATGTCTACATAACTGCAGATAACAACATTTATTTTTATCATCTCTTAAGTTGTGGAAAAAGGTAGTGACCTTAACCTGACCTTAATGCGAAAACAAAAAGGTCAAATATGATTAAAATGATAGAATCATTTGGATATATGATCTGATTGACTGTGTCAAAATTTTATAAATTTCTTAATATAAGAAGGATGTCTGATAACGAGAAGACTCCTTCCTTAAAGAAGAAAAGAGAGGAGGTAGCTAGGATAGGCCAGACCTCCTTGCAAGCTTAAATATTCCTCAGCGGGGGTAGCGCAATTGTGATTAATATATTATCCCATCTCTCTCTCTCTCTCTCTCATCACCTGCTTTGGGGGAGCCTGTGTACTCAAAACCGTTGTTTTCGGCACTGCGTTTCCTTTTCCGTGGGGTGTTGGGGGGGGGGGTGTTGGGTATGTGATGTCTTATACATCAGCTTGCAAAAATGATAAAGAAATGAAATTTTCTGAAAATGATATTTTTCTCGGTATCTAAATTTCCGGGGGGATGGGGGGGGGATAAAGACCTCATTCCTGTGTGTCAGCTATTCTGTCCCGTCTTTGTTTTCCCTTCGTTTTCCAGGCTTTATTTTTCGTTTGGGTTCTGCGAATTAATTTCAAACTTTCTGTGTAGGATGATAACGAAACCTAACAGATAAATTATGGGTAGTTTTATTTATGATCAACACTTTTACGTATTTAATTTTAAAACTGACACTTATGATCGGGTTAAATTAGATAGTTTAAGTTCCAATAAATAAAAGTAATAAAAGAGCAGAAGGGAATTTTTGCGCACGATTCATTCAAAACTGCATTAAACACTCATCGAGTTTCACTTGCATTCCTTTTTTATTCACTGGGTTAGAAGTTATTATTTTTTTTTAAAAATGTCAATTTTTTTTTTTAAAAATATCAATTTTTCGTAATTATGATCTGATTAAGGCTGCGCTGGTGCATCTATTTACCCAAATGGACCAAAATATACCCTAATTAACCTAAAAATGATGACGAAATTAATCTCAAACAACTCATTTTCATTACTAGTTGGGTTTGTCTTTCGAATTCAGAAAAAAAAATCTCGAACCAAATTTTCTTCACACGTTTAGCAAATAAAACTATAATTGTGTCAATATTTTTTGGGGAGGGGGTGCCGGTAAAGGACATTTATAGCTTGTGCAATACTCTCAGAATGTGTTATTATAGTTAATACATATTGATATGAAATAAAAGTTTCCAATTACACGATATATAGCTTCTATCATTTTGGCCCGTGTGATAGATTAAAAGAATTATCAAAACATTTCAGAATTTAGATTTACATGTTCGTTGACCATATATATATACGCATTAATTAAATTGGCTATGTTATGTGACGATAACATTTTTTTATAAATGTATCTGCAAGATAGGTAACAAATAACAGTCCATTTCTTTGGTTTTTGCACTGATTATTTTAGAGAATTTGCCGCCATCTTCTATACATTCCCCACATCATACAGTTTCTTAATATGGTGTTATGTGTATGTATGGCGACAAAGTGGTAATTTTGCACCACTCGCTCCCTGTAGCTTTACCCTGATTAAATTGTATCCGGTTAAGTGTAATGTAATAGTATATTAAGTACACATATCTTTGCATTGATTATTTACATCTTTAGAGAGTTACTTACATACAAATTACACATTTGTATGATTTCAATGTTATTGTCAATTTTGGCGGGTAGGGGGATTGTTGGAAAACTACAGAGAAAGAGCTAGAGACAACGAAGCATCAACATGTGCCCTAAAATGTTCACAAAATTCAAGTGTTAAACAATACAAAATGTCATATGCTATAATGCAGGGCACAATATCCTGCTTCTCTACGGATGCATTTTTTTGCACCTAGACCCCGCTGTTTAAGAACATGCGCAACGTCAAACATACCATGGTCGTTAAAAATGGCTGAAAACTGAAGATTTTACTGCAGTTTATTCAATATTTGATTGTCGCCACACTTGAGTACCTCTGTGAAACTTTGCATAATGAAACGTATTGTTGATAAGCACCTTCACGCAAAATTTCTTACAGGTACTCACCTGTGGCCAATATATATTTTTAAATTTAAGAAATAATTGCTGACAGAAAATAAAACAGAACATTGTGTTTTAGCGGTGAATATTTACTTATATTATATTGAAACAAGAGAAATTAATAAACAATGAAAAGGTATTATTTGTGGGCATTTGTAAACCTCTCATTTTATTGAATATTTTTACATGTTAAAGGTATATGTGGCGTATTTGGAGTAAAATTTTTGACATGAGTTTGAGTAAAAATATACATCATGCTTCTTATAATAAGACGTTTCACAAACTCTAGGCCCATAAAACATGTTCTGTCTTTAGTTATTTGTCTCTAAACTTTGCTACACGTCTGATGAATATTAATGTGATCCGCCATTTATAACGCCACTGCGCATGTGCGGGAAAACCTAGCATTGAAAACACGATGGAGGAACAGTTTGTTTGCAAATTAGAATCACGTTTTTCACGTCTTAAATATTTCTTATATCAGATGATACTCGAAGCACTATTATTCCGATATTCATTAATGTAGAACAATATAAATGGTTAATTATGTGTAATAAAGATGAAACACGCTTTTAGGATCGACGACACGGTAAACTGAGTAAATACCCCCTCTCCCTGAGGAATGCATGAACTGAGACTGTTTATTTATTCTTGATTCAAAAATTCCTCTAAACGAAAATCCCCTTGTGGTCTATAACTTATAAAGTAAAGACATGGAACACATGGAACACAAACCTGACTAGCAAAATCCCTACAACTTCATGATGGAAACTGAATTTTAATTCGGCTTTAATTTCTATTCTATCAATCTACATGGTCTCCGATGACAATCTTCCCTTTGTTCCTAACCTTGTCAGTCCGTCTCTTTTTTCTTTCATTGCCAAATATGTCAAACTTAACGGTATACCTATCTTTCTCGTCGTCGCCATTGTTGTTGATAGACCGAGATGGATGTCACGTGACCCATTTAAGGCGGAGTTATTCAAATCTTTTGTATTTTTTACCGTGCCGGTAAAAATTAAAAAAATATTTTTTTGATTTCTTGTATCTTTGTTATGCGATTGATTTGTAAAGCGTAATTTGAGTAAAAGTCCTATCTTTTAGTAAAGTAATGAAGCAATTAATCAGATCTTATTATTGTTATTCACTAAAAATACGCCACATATACCTTTAAAATAAAGAAATAACTTTAACATGATTCATCTAGTATTTTCACGCTGCGTTTCCATTCATATTACAACGTTCAACGCGCATCAACAATGACGTCGTATTTTAACGTTTTCGACGTCAGATGATGGGAGCCACCTTTTTGAAAAAAAAAATGAAAAAAAGGAAACCAGTGCGTTGAATATTCCTTCAGTATTTTAGCATCTTTGTCAATATGTACAGGCACGTAGCAGCAGGAGGCAGGGGAAAGGGGGACTGCCTCTCCCTCCCATTTTGGTGCAGCAAAGGTTTTTCTTGCATCAATTTTTCTTTTTTTCAAAAAGGTGGCTCCCATCAGCCACTCACCTCCCTTCACTTGACTCTACACTAATTTAGTGTTTCGGCGGTGTGATACGAGGTTAATGAGTAATAAATGGTTTTCAAAAAGGAATCGAAATTTAATTTAGGTATTCCTTTTTTTATAGCTGCAAATCCGCCTCATCAGGAGTTTATTTGCATAACTGTCTCTGTATGTACATAGTACATAGATTAGTTATTGTTTAATAATTGAGGAGGTGAGAATATCACCAATATTTTTATTACGTTTGTAGGACACAATCGGTAATTCTGAGAAAACTTGTTTACACTGTTGTTCTTTTGTAAGAATATGCCAGTATTTAGTCAGTTTTTGTTTTAGATGCCGTATGCCAGGATTGTATTTGGTGACAAAAACAAGAGGAATTTTTCCGTTTTTAGTTTCATTTTTATTTTTCAATGAACTGTCTCTGATATAGTTTGCAAGTACACATTGTATACTTGTTTTGATTTCATTTTCACTTAGCCTCTTTTAAAAGATGCATTTCAAATTCACGTAAAATACTTTGTAGAGTATTTTCATTGCTTGTATTTCTTAAATGGCGTATAGCTTCGCCTTTGATAAATCCTTTGAAAACAGAGGAATTATGAGCACTGCTACGTTCCAAATATTGGAATGTATTTGTTGGTTTTATATAGGTTTTGAAGTCAAGGATTAGATTTGATTGAAATCTATTTCCTTTAAACACCGTTGTATCGAGAAAATGTATTTCTTGTTTAGAAAATTCATACGTGAATTTGAGTAGAGGGTGATGCGAATTGGCTATTGCGAACAATTCATGAATTTCAGTTTCAGGTCCATGAAAAATAATAAATCCGTCGTCGCGATAGCGACCGTGATAAATAATGTTATCTTTCCCCGCAAATTTGCAGACGATTTCATTAGTGATTTGGTGTAAGCGAATATCGCATACAGACGGGGAGCATTTAGAACCCATGGCGCATCCTATTATTTGTTTATATAAAACTGAATTAAATTCAAATATATTGTTTTCTAATACCAGCCTGTAAAGAAAACAAAGATCTGTTGTAGGAGGAGCTGGAATCGTGTATTTTGATTTATCAAAATCAATGTAGGCTGTCTGAACTGCTGTAATCGGCTCTTCGAAATGCATATTGGTGTAGAGTGACGTTACATCATAACTGACCAACAGGCAATCTGCGTGTGGTCTTAGATGTTCAAGTTTAAGGATAAAGTCCGAGCTGTCCCTGATAAACGTGCTTAATGTTTGCACAATTGGATTAAAAAAATTATCTACATACTGACTTATGCGTTCTGTGGGTTATCCTATCTGTGAAATAATAGGTCGACCCGGTGGAATAATTGGTACATTGCAGCATCCATTGTTTTTGATTTTATTAAATGTCTCAATATTGAGCTTATGTATTTTGGGAGCAAATATAGTCTCCCTAACCTCGTGTTTTCAGCTTTCCGAAGAAAGCCAAAAGAAGCCTTGGCAAGTACACCCTTATCATTCATTTCTGATAATTTATTCATGATGCTTTCATTAAGATGCCTAAAATTAGGATCAGTGATTTTGCAGTAGTATTTGCTATTAAACTGACGTTCACCTTCTTTGATGTAGTCACTTTTGTTGAGTATGACACACATGTTATTTTTGTCAGCTTTTTTAATAATTATATCTTTTCGGCCTTTTAATGTGTTTAATGCTTTGCGTTCCAAGGCGCATAGATTGTCAGTTGTCTTACGAATTTCCATAGATGACAATTCAAGTTTTGTTTTGTCAATATAGTTTTGTATGGAATTGTTCATTATTGCAGGTTGAAAGCCGCTTTTCATGCGAAAAGGATGAATATTGTTGTCATTGTTTTGATCATAGAACATGTATCTGCATTTTAATTTTCTGGCGAATTCATTTAAATCGCGCATTATTTGCTGTTTAACATGGAGAGAGGTAGGTGATGGTACAAACTTAAGACCTCTAGCCAGAAGTAAGTAATCGTTATCTGACAATTTGTCAGGCGTGAGATTAAAAACATGTTCCCGTGCTATACGCACTTTGTTTCTATGCTCTCTATTTTTCCGAGCTGTGTTATTAAATGATCGGTGTTTTTTGGATTTAGATTTTGCGTTTCGATTGAAACGACGAGCCATTCTGTAGTTAAATGACTATTGACCGATCAACAAACTAATTCCTAAACTGTGGGAGGAGCTTACAGAAACTGCGCTCCAATCAGAACACAAGACATAGGCATTATTTTGACAATATGAATACAATTTTAATAGCACCCACAGTTTTATACAATATGTGTAAATCCGTAATTGGAAGCATTGCGATACGCAATGAGTTATTGTTAAATGATGTAATACCATTATGAAACATATTATGAATGATAGTACAGTTTGTTTTAAAATCCAATGTAGTACACTGTCACATAACTGGTTGAGCAATGACAATTTTCACATAACTCGTTGGGTATATAAGAAAACATGTTCAGTATGGACGGGATTTTTGTCCTTTTCTCACGCTCTTTTCTTTGGTATGATAAGTTCGTTTGGAGTGTTGATTTGGGGTGGATTTTCTTTCTGCATTTTCAAAACGGTGGTTCCCATCAGCCACGCACCTCTCTTCACTTGACTCTAATTTAGTGTTTCGGCGGTGTGATTTTTTTTTTTACATATAAATAAGTAAACTATCATGGAGTTGATAATATCGCTAAATACATGTATGATAAAATTAACACACGAATTGAATGATTTTTTTTCCCACTTTACTAGAAATCCTGGTTTTGAACCAAAGTTCTTCAACTGCATTCTGTGTAACTGCAGAATAAAGCTTAAAAACCGAAAAACCGAAAACATGTAAATAAGGACACGGCTAAAAGTTTGCTTAAATATTTTATGTTTGAGGTCAAGGAAGGAGAAATAATTTGTAGCAAGTGTACCTTAATGTTTCACAAGAAATAGACAAAGCCTAGCAACTTGCATCACAAAAAACAGTCGAGAGTCATTGTGTGACCTTCAAATTCGAGATTTCATCAACCTCCCAAGTAATACAGCAGTATAAACAAATATGCCTTCGTAAACGCCCTGGACCAATCTTTTGTCAGTTTCTTCTTAAGCGAGGCTCATTTTTTTTGTGAAAAGAAAAATTCTACTGCCCCATGGTGCTAGATGTTCATGAAGGCAGAATAGAGGCTGGAGATCTTGATATTCATAACTATGTGTCTATAGTAATGGGTGATAATGGTATCATGGATCTTATCACAAAACTAAAAGATATCTTGACATCTGTTTCTAGTTCAATTAAAGTTAGATTTCGACAATGACGGAGAAATGTTAGATGAATTTGACTGGGCTGAACCGGATGGACTTTGAGGTTCTCTGTCAATATGCATTACAAACCATGCGCAACACACCCACACGATACATTTTGACATCAGTTGGTATTTTTCTCCTAAAGATGAAATCTGGTCTGTCAAACAAAATCATGGCCTCTTTATTGAACATTTCAAAATCAAGCTTGCACATAGCAACATCTTCTGTACTAAATGCCCTGATGACGTCATTTGTGACGAAATACCTTGGTTTAAACAACATTTGGCACAGTTTCTGTTTGGTGGACCGTAGAGCCATTTTTATCGTTGATGGAACATATTTATATACAGAAAAGCGACGTCTTTCACTTCCAGAGGCGGACTTACAGCATGCACAAAGGTCGTCCTCTTGTAAAGACTACGGTGATATGCCTACATCAGGGTACTTGCTTTCCATTTTAGGACCTTACTTTGCAAACTCCAAGAAGAATGATGCAGCTATTCTTAACCATGCCATTGCCAAAAATGTGGACACCATACGCCAGTGGGTCAAGGAATAAAACGTCATGGTTGTAGATCGCGGGTTTCGGGATTTGCTTCAAGTTCTTGAGGACCTAGGAATAAAGGCCCAGATGCCGTCTTTTCTTAAGAGAGGTGATAAGCAGTTATTCACAGAAGATGCAAATTCCTCTAGGCTGGTATCAAAAGTAAGTAGTTCTGAAACAAAAATATACACAACAGCTATTTTCTATAATTTCAATTGTGGCAAAATGTGTCCAATTTATTATTTACTAAATCCATCAATAAAATCCTATTTCTTTGCAAAAACATCTGATTCATTATGCATGTTATTATCTCTAACATGTGTGTTGTTATTATTATCAATATTAAATAGGATTTGTTTTAATTGTAGGTGAGATTGGTGGTAGAGTCTGCAAATGCGCGATTACAAAAAATGGAAATACCTTAAGCGTAGTTAGGGGGAAAACCCGTACTAGCGTACTACTTTTGGTGGCGTAGTAAGCCACCATATTCAGTTCTTTACTTTTTGCTACATCCGCAAGAAGTACATTAACTCCGGATGGAGGAAAAAATATGGTTGTTTTTATTTACTTTATATCACATGTAGGCCTATAGAACTGCATATTTACATAGGCCATGTTGGTACATTACATGCTGTATATTATGTTGGTTATCAGATTTTCTATTTATATTTCCACACATTTTGCATCATACAATGTCTGCTTTATCAAAGCATATTGATGCTTGGTCAAGATTGCCTGTGTCTGGCACTGTTTTAGAATGGGTAAAGAATGGTATTCAAATCCCTTCCAATGTAACTCCTGATGTTAGAAAGTTTGATAACCACATTTTGTCTAATAGTCAAAATATTTTCATTGATGAAAAAGTAAAAGAACTTTCCTGTAAAGGCTTCATATCTCGTGTAAATTACACCCAAACCTGTGTGTCCCATATTGGTTGTGTGTCTAAAAAAGGGGGAAAGTTAAGACTTATCACTGACCTGAGATAATATTATGTAAATACTTGTTGTGAGACCCCTAAGTTTAGGTATGAAGATATTAGTACTTTACCACAAAAAGTTCAAAATTGTGATTAGCTTGTTACTTTTGATCTTAAAGATTTTTATTATGTACCTATTCATGAGGATAATAGGAAGTATACAGGTTTTTGTTGGAAAAACAAATATTACCTATGGATTGTAATACCCTTTGGTTTTCAGTGTAGTCCTTACTATTTTTGTACAATATTACGCCCTGTTAGAGAATACTTGAGGGGCTGTGACATTCGTCTTTTGGCATATGTTGATGATATTTTAATTTGTGCACCTGATGTATCAATATTCGAACATGTAAAGCATGTGTTTGACACTCTAACTTCATTAGGTTTTCAAATTAATCATTGGACATGTTCAAGATTACTTAGGATATGTGATTGACACTGCTGGGGAATCAATGATCCTTAAGATTCCCAAGACACGAATTAAGAAAATAAGGTCCGATATTCGCCGTGCTCTGTCAAAAGAAACTATACAAGCCAGGACACTTGCTCGCATAATTGGACAGTGCGTGGCCACAACAAAAGCAGTGTTACCAGGAAGATTAAAACTACGATCGGACTACCGACTTCTACATACAAAATCGTCGTGGGATTCATTGTTGCTGTGGTCAGCTGCAGTAAAATCCGATTTTCTATGGTAGATAGACGCATTTGACAATTGGAACGGATGTATCCTCCTGCCAAAACCCATCGAAGGATACCTTCCAGGTTGGCTGGGGTGCCATTCTAAACGACAAGGAAGCTCAAGGATTTTGAGACAGTGCAATAGGAAGCAAACACTCAAATCATCGTCAATGACAATTTCTTAATTTACATGCTATTTTTCTTAATAATATACTACCGAATAAGCCATAGAGGGTATATTTTTACAACATTTCGTCTTCACATACTGCATCAAGAGAAAACCATTGCCAGTCCAAGCTTAACTCCAGAAAAAATCGACTCCAAAATTTCCCCTGCTTACTATAGGTACAGTGAATTCTCCTTCCTTCACTTGTATCAACATAACGGTGTATGCTAAGTTCATGACTAATACGAGGGTTGTCCCAAAATAGCGTAGACAGAACACATAATTTAAAAAAATGTTCACTGCAATTTCATTTGACTCTTATGTTTTCTTTAATGGCCCTTTGGCAAACAGTACTAAATATTCAAATCTGTACTTTATTTATTTATTGAGAAAAAAATAATTAGTAACATCAAGTTTTGTACGAACAATGTTCTACGTCGAAAATATCCAGTCTTTACGGTGCTTCTAGACACTCCACATCATTTACGATGAAATTTACCTTTTATTTCCGAAAATATCTTGAAAAAATATTTTATTTGAACATGTACCATGAGTGCACATTCAACATACATTGCTAATTTCATTGTCTTCAAACGCCGCTTATGATTTGTTTCAAGGTCTTTACACAATTTTATCGGTTACAGCTGCTCTGCCTAAAACGCTGACGTCGTCAATTTATTTCAAGTCAACTTTTCCCTGAATGCGCTATAAAACCTTTTAAAGTTTTGTTTTAGCCAAAAAAAAAATTCTGAGTAATTAATTCAATTACTAACAAATATAAATGTATTTTTAGGTCACCTGAGTAAACTCAGGTGACCTATTGCTATCTGTTTTCGTCCGTCGTCGTGCGTCGTGCGACGTGCGTCGTGCGTCGTGCTTTAACAATTTACATTATTAACTTCTTCTTAAAAACAACAAGGCCAATTAATCCCATTTTTGGTGTGAAGCATCTTTATGGTAAGAGGAATGTAAATTGTGAAATTGGTGGCTCTACCACCACCAGGGTGCCACAGGTGGGGCCAAATATGCAAAAAACAGCCAAATTTTCAAAAATCTTCTTCTCTACTCCCACACTTGTGAGGAAAAAACTGATTGCATGGTAATGATGTCCATGAAGCTCTCTACCAAAATTGTGAAATTCATGGCCCCTGGGTCAGGGGTTCAGGCTCTAGGGTGGGGCCAATAAGGTCATATAGTAAAAAATGTATTAAATCTTAGAAAATCTTCTTCTATACTCCCATATATATTTGTTAAAAACTAAATGCATGGTTATGATGTCCATGAAGCCCTCTACCAAAATTGTGAAATTTATGGTCTCTTGGTGAGGGGTTCAGGCTCTAGGGTGGGGCCAATATGGCCATATAGTAAAAATATATTAAATCTTAGAAAATCTTCTTCTCTACTCCCATAGATATTTGTTTAAAACTAAATGCATGGATATGATGTCCATGAAGCCCTCTACCAAAAATGTGAAATTCATGACCCCTGGGTCAGGTGTTCAGGCTCTAGGGTGGGGCCAATATGGTCATATAGTAAAAATGTATTAAATCTTAGAAAATCTTCTACTATACTCCCATATATATTTGTTAAAAACGAAATGCATGGTTATGATGTCCATGAAGCCCTCTACCAAAATTGTGAAATTTATGGTCTCTGGGTCAGGGGTTCAGGCTCTAGGGTGGGGCCATTATGGCCATATAGCAAAAATGTATTAAATCTTAGAAAATCTTCTTCTCTACTCCCATATATATTTGTGAAAAACAAAAGGCCTGGATATGATGTACATGAAGTCTTCTACCTAAATTGTGAAATTTATGACCCCTGGGACAGGTGTTTAGGCACTAGGGTGGGGCCAATATGGCACAGGAAGGGCCCAAATATCTTGAAAACGGTTAAAATCTCCACCCCTAAACCATATATATTCTTGTTCCTTGTGGTAAGGGCCATCAAATGGTATGTAGGTCATGGGCCTCAGGGGTGGTTACTGACCCCCCTCAAACAGGAAGAGCCCAAATATCTTGAAAACGGTTAAAGAACCCCACCCCTAAACCATATATATTCTTGTTCCTTGTGTCAAGGGGCATCATATGGTATGTAGGTCATGGGCCCTGGGGATGGTCCTGGCCCCCCTCAAACAGGAAGTGCACAAATAACTTGAAAACAGTTGAGATCCCAACCCCTAAACCATATATATTCTTGTTCCTTGTGTCAAGGGGCATCATATGGTATGTAGGTCATGGAACTTGGGGTGGTCCTGACCCCCTCAAACAGTTAGTGCCTGAATATCTTGAAAACGGTTGAGATCCCCACCCCTAAACTATATATATTCTTGTTCATTGTGTCAAGGGGCTTCATATGGTATGTAGGTCATGGGCCCCAGGGATGGTCCTGACCCCCCTCAAACAGGTAGTGCCCGATTATCTTGAAAATGGTTACTATCCCCACCCCTAAACCATATATATTCTTGTTCCTTGTGTCAAGGGGCATCATATGGTATGTAGGTCATGGGCCCCAGGGATGGTCCTGACCCCCCTCAAACAGGAAGTGCACAAATAACTTGAAAACGGTTGAGATCCCCACCCCTAAACTATATATATTATTGTTCCTTGTGTCAAGGGGCATCATATGGTATGTAGGTCATGGGCCCTTAGGGTGGTCCTGACCCCTCTCAAACAGGTAGTGTCTGAATATCTTGAAAACGGTTAATATCCCCACCCCTAAACCATATATATTCTTGAAACAAAAACAGTTTTTGAACTTTCAAAATAAACAAATAGACTTGTTAATAGTAAAGTAATAATTGGCTAACTAAAATCACTGATATATAAAGGTAAAATGATTTTGGTATATATGCCAGATGGTGATTCTCAACGAATGTTGAATATTCAAAAACTGGAACAGGAGAAGTGAGTAACTCATGATGGCTTTTATCGATAAAGCTGGTTTTTTTTCGTTTGTTTAAATGCCAATAGGGAGAGTTTCTGTCTGCCCCGGGGGGATGGGGGATGGGAGGTTGTCTAGATAAAACATGAATAATAGCCACCTTGTTATTATTATTAAATTATTTTCTATCAGAGTCTTGCACCTTTTCAATATCAGGTCATGCACTCTTTTATGATCTTTTAAGTTTTTCGCTAAAATTATAGGTTTAATAGTCCTTTTTGAAAGATTTCAGGCAGGGAGGTGGTCGTCATTACAAATTAAGAATTTTTCTTTTCCAGAATAAAACTTAACTAAGTGCATATATGAGACTCCTTGACAAGTTTGTGTATGGGTTATGCTACTCAGGTGACCGTTAAGGCCTTTTGGCCTCTTGTTTATTTTAAGTTTTTCATTCAAAAAGTCATTTTCCTCGAATTTTTATTTCATTATGTTGATTTAAATTTGACATTGCTCCGGATGTCGAATTTTTGATCTAACATTCTTTTATTTCACTTATTTAATCTCAGACAATATTAAATTTCCAAAACATAATTTGAATGCACATTACTTAAATCCTTTCTGACACAAGTTTCATCTTTCTGTGTCTTTTTTGGGACAACCCTCGTATATTTTCATCAAATATGTTTACATCAGTGGCTTTCGTTTATCACTGTTTATCACTGTGTCGTTGACTCCGATGTAGTCCTTTAAAAATATTTCATCACCAAGGTTACATTTTTATAATTGAACCTATAGGGTACATGTACCACAGTTTTGTAGTACATGTATTTGCATGCTGATCAAACCACGTTACGATTGTCAAACCAGAATCGCATATGTCAGATATTTGCGATGTAAGGCCAAAAGTTGTAGCGATAACTGTTGTGTTTGATTCAGCTAAACACGTTTGGCTGCTAGAAATTATAATATCAAAGGAATCCAGTTTCTTTAATGTAACCGTTTGAAATGTTTCATCTACTGTGTATAAAACATCTCTTTCTTCTACCGCTATGGGAAAACAAAGACTTAAATTTTAGTGTTTCGGTCGTTTGAAATCGGAAGTACTATGTACATGCTAATTAATTTTCTTGTCAGGATTTCTTGTTATAAACACAATGGATCAAAGTAGCCCATATTGTCAAGCTCAACACTTTCATTTCTAGAAAAAAGCAATAGGTTTTAAAGATCAATAGCTGTGTGAGCCAAATCCGTTTCATTAGCAATCAATCTTAATCAAACCAAACAATTGTTAATCAATGTGTTATTGGTGCATAAATCTATTACGAAATGAAGTTCATTCGTTATACAATAAATGTTTTATTCCATCTTATATGGTTTCACAGGTTAAAAGCAGAGAAACCATAGGCAGCCCAATCGTTAACACCCGAGAACATGAGTCCAAACTGCTCCCCGCTTACCGTAGATACAGTAATCTCCCCTGCCTCGACTTTTATGGAGCTCACACTGTATGCCAATGTCATTGCTAATACGTTTTCCTCAAACACAACATTGCTGGCGTTTATTGCCGTGTTGTTTATACGGATGGAATCTTTTAAAGATTGTTTCATAATCACGGTCACATAACTATAATTGAACCCAGATTGAACGATTGTTTTGTAGTAATCAGTATACTGGTGTATTCCTGGTACATTCGTCATTGAAGGATCGCCTATATTAGATACTTGAGATGAAAACTTTTAAGGATAATTTTGTGTTTGATTCAATTACACACGTTTGTCTGTTTGAAATAATAACATAAAAAGAATCCAGTTTGTTCAATGTAACAGTCTGAGTTGTTTGATCCACTGTATAGGAAATGTTGCTCTGATTTGCCGCTGTGGTGATAACTTTAGTGTTTCGGTCATTTGAATTCGGGGTATGTACGTGTTATCTAGTTTTGTAGTCGGAATTACCTGCTCAATAAGGGGATCACAATAACCTATATTCTCAAGCCTATTACAATCATTTCCAGAAAACACTGCAATAGGAGAAGAACATTCAATAACGGTTCCTGTCAAATTCGTTCCATGGGAAATTTTATATGTTTCATATCGATTAAGGGTGAAATTCTATACATCGCCATTCAGAAATGAACTACTATCGATATATAGAGGAATGTTTCGTTTCATCCTAAACCTTATTGAAACAGCTGTGTTGTTTTTCATAGCAGCCAAAGCAAACTGACTGTTCCTTGAACTCGAAGAAGGCTCTGTCGATATAACCACATAATAAGTAGACAGTTTATGTAGTGGTATAAGTCATACGCTTTTAACAGACCATTTCTTATTATCCAGACTTACCACATAAGCATCTCCAAATGTTTCTATGAATACTGACTTGAGTTCATTTCTTTCTTGAACCTGTCCAGTTCAATTTCAGGTGGAAAAATCATATGTCGACTTGAAGGTATACTGACCGTTCCGTCTATCTGCCGTTTAATGTTATGGGCCAGACGATCGGAGACGATCGGATGTTGTTATATTCATGCTTGCACCACCCTTTGACGCAGTATAAACATTTTTTTTGTTGCATTTGCTAACTTACCCATAAACAAAACGACGAAACCCATTTTCTCGTTCTCTGTAAATTAAAGACATATATAGGTATTAGAACTGTTTCTTTCTCCCCCCCCCCTTTTTTTTGCTGATTGCTAAGTACCATTTTGACTGATAATTTGTCATGTTCATATACATTTATGCCTGCAAGTTTAGATTAAAAAATAATAAAATAAAACGAATACAGAAAATAGACTACTAGTAATATGTTACATGTATAGTTCAAGTAACATCTTTAATTCGCAACACTTATAAGCATATTCAAAAGGCGTCGATTTTAGATTAGTTTACATGCAAATTGAATATACGGATGTATACAATCTTTATATTATTATCTTAAAATCTTAAAAATGTACATTTTTTTTCGAAAAACACGTACTATTATCAAAACAATTATAGCCTATAAAGAGTTATGTATATGTCTGACTAACAGTAAAGGCACTAACTACTGTAAATTCCTTATTTTACGCGAGTACTTAATTCCGCGATTCCGCTGTTTTGTATCAAATCGCGAGAATATAAAATCGCGATCACCATTTTTTTGTTATAATTTCCTATAGTTCAAAAACTGTCTTAAAAATAAAAGCGAGAATTTAAAATCCGCGAGGGTTGCCTCTCGCGATTTTACGCGGAAAATAATTCCTCGCGTTTAATTAGGAATCTACAGTACCTAAACATATTAATAAGGAGACTTTGAGGCGCGTGTTTACTATCCATGTTATAGTCAATCTTTAGAAGCATTCGTGGTCATTTAAATCGAAAGCTACGGAGAGAAATGCCTGTATATACTTGCTTTAAAGTCCATTTTTCGTTATATTAGTTAATAATTTAAACACAATGACTGACATTAATTGAAAAACAGGTGTTCTAACGGCAAGGATATGTGGTAAAATAAATTAGCTATGCATATGTAGGTAATGAAGTTTTTTCTGAAGGTTTTATTTCAATGTTGGAGTGAAATTGACTGGACATATATAGATGGATTTTGCATGTAATCAATTGAGATATAAACTGCATGTAAATTTAAATGATGAATACATAAAACTTACGATTAAGTTAAAGTTGCAGCAATCACATAATTGAAAAAGGAATGTTATTTAATGTGCACTAATGTCTGGTATGTTTTATGTGATTAAACACTAGTGTTTAGCAAATATAGGTTGTTTTGTTGTTGTTTTTTAGCAGTATTATAAATAATGTGACTACACATACTTACCAATTGGCTCGGTGGAAGGGTCAGTGAAAAAACGCCACCCGGATTCGGAAACTATCATATGCAAGGAATTGCATGAATTATATAAAAGGCACGTGCCTGTATGCAAGTTATAGTTGAAACAGTTGCATCCAATACCACAAAACACGCTGCATTCAAAAAGAGAACCCGTATGTTTGTTTTCAAACAGTTCATATATAGACACCTTGTTGAAAAACTCAAGCTTTGCCTCGTAAGTCTTTGATGACATGGCTACCACACGTGACAGGCTCATGATCATCAGCATAAAGTGAACTGTGAAAATTTCCATACTATTGTTGTAGTCTCGTCAAAATGCAACAATATGCTACGGCGAGATAAAAATAGACATATTTCCCTATTCATTTACGGCATCTCGGACTAATTTCAGCTTTATGAATAATTCCGTATCGTATAAGATTGGACTGACAGTTATTGGAAAATGATGCTCAGTTCTGATTGGGTAGTATTTTGTTTATCTTAATACTGGACGTAAATCATTCCTGAATGCTTACCTTTCGTTGTTTCAAGTCTGATTTCATTAAATGGTTATCATCTGAGAAAATGTTATTCCTATTCAAAAACTGGAAAAGAAGGACTTAAATTCATAAATTTCATTAGCGAAATAGGGGGTGCCTTCTGTTTTTAACAAAAAAAGAATTATTGAATAGATGTAATTATACATGCACACGTGTTCCACAACTTCCACATGCCATTCTTTTGGTATTGTTAATGGAATATGGTGTATTTGCAGCAAAACAAAACTAAGTATCACCCTATGTTATTGGTTTTTTTTTTGGGGGGGGGGGGGGCGGAGGGGGTGTTTTTTCTTTTTTTGAGGGGGGGGGGTTAAACAATTGTAATCCCAAATAAATGAAGTAAAAATCATATGTTTTGAAATAAAACCCGAAAAAAAACAATATCTGTATGTAACGATGTGAATTGCCTTTTATGAGTATTCCAACGATATTTTAAGCCATGGTCTTACGTATTAATTCAGAGAGTTTAGACTTTGACACATCAATGTTTGCAATTTTTAACGTCTGTGTAGTAGAAACGTCGTATAGGTCACTAAGTTCGTCTTTCAGAGAGAGAATTTTTTTATTGTTTAAATTAAATGAAAGGTCCTTACATCCTCAAAGTTGCCTTTGACTTCAAATTTGCTAATATTTGATAATGTAAAACTTTGAATATGAAAGTTCAAAGCAAAACAAATCGCAGAACTATGGTTTTAAGCATCATTTGATATGACAAGTTATAAAATGTGTGTTATGTTTTCATCAAACAAACTTTTTGTGAGAATTGATAATAATCATTCCGTGGAGACATTTATCAATAATGTTTAATTACTGCAGAGTCATCAATGATGCCGATGGCCAAATTTCGTACAATTTCAATTTTTCACAAGTTCATGAACAAATCATTTAGCATTATTCATGAATGATCACATGCTTATTGATCTTAAAATTAGCAAACATCTAGCAAGGAGGACTAAAACGAAATGAAGTAACCATAGCGCTTTAATGAAGAATCATAATAGAAATTATAGAAATAAGATTAAATTTGAATGGCAAATATTTGTTTGTAATATTATTCTATAGTACTTTGAGAGATGATAACGATTGTGAACAGTTTATTTAATCATAATATGTGTTCGTTGATGTAGACTGGCGAGCCTCTTGTTATCAGATTAAAATGCAAGGTATTTTTTTTCAATTGATCTATATAAAACAGCTGCTAGTTTTTATAATTTTCTTTCATCCACATCAGATGTCATACTGATCAAAACGATTTATTTTTTTGTAAATAACAACGATGATGATCAGATTTACTGAAGTCGGTATTTTAATCCTTTATCAATACATTAGGACTTTGCATGTGACATTGCCTGGAGGGACTTTATAATATCTGCAAGTAGACGTGAATCAGCGATGAATGACAACTTGATATTGTGAAGAGGTAAACAGGTAAGCGACCAGGTTTATTAACAGTACTAAATAGTTTTGTTGAAACAGTTATACATGTATATACAAAGCGTTAAACCAACAAGCTTCCATATGCACAGCATAAACTAGATGTTAACTGAAATGTCTGGAAAAGTGACTGAGCTAGTCACATTTCATTTGAATGAACGGCAGGGATTCATTCTGTGATGGATGCTACTTTTGATTACATCGTTTATTTCTAAGTATATTTAAAACTGATCTAGCTTAGAATTGTCGTTTAATAAATTGTAAGCTAATATGGCGACCAAATGTTTTTATGAACTCATGTTAGCTTTAATTAGTGATAGTAAAGCGTGCTGGTGTAAAGTAAAATACTAATGAACAGCGACGCTCAATTACATTAAAAAAACTTTTTATTTTGCATCTTTTCTTTTTTGTATCTAAATTCCTTTTTTAATTCTACATTGTCATTACGATATCTAATGTTATAAATATGAGACATACATAATAGTAGTTTAAACAGGCATATCAATCACATTTTATCTATACCGTTTGCAACACCTTTGCAGCTTCCATTCCATAATAATAGTCTGAAAGATTAATAGTTGTCTTTAATAACTGACTGCAATGGGACACATTCTATATGAAATTGTGATTCATAATACTTGACAATTGAATCCAGGTTTTTTTTTGTTTAGTTCTATATAAATTAGGCTTATGAGAGAAAAAATATGCGTTAATCCTTTTATAATGTGGTTTGAGGATATTTTGTGTTGGTGGTGGTGTGCTGGTGTGAAATACAATAAAACTGCTAAGCTCAATTACATCAGCAGTTTAACTTGCACCTTTTCTTTCTGTATCTAAATTACATTTTTGATTATACATTGTCATTACGATATATAATGTTACGAATCTGTGAGCTTACTTAATAGTAATTAAAACAGGTACAGTTACCTCATTTTATTTCTACAATTTACAACATTTTTGCACCTTCTATACCATGATACAAATCTGAAAAAAATGATAGCTGACTTTAATAACGACTCAGTGGGACGCATACCAAACATTGAAAGTCGAGATCTAGCATTCATAGCATTGTAATTTTGATACACAATCATTGATTCATATGAGACAGGTTTACACGACATGTTTGTCAAGAAATCAAAGTGTACAAAATACCTATGTGTCATTGTTTACATTTTGTTTTCTATAGAAGATGGCGTACAATGCCTTAATTTAAAATTTCAATTAAAAGCCTATGGAATTTGAAATGTATTGTAATAGTGTATTTGTATTGTTTTCAGTGTTTTGTTTTTATCATGTTGGTTACAAGACATTTGTGATATAATTGTCACGGGGTCGTTATTCCTCGTACAAAATAAATAAATAAAAGGATGGTCCAGTTTCCAACGTTACTTTATTATGATGAATTACAATGATAATGATGAGAAGGTGACCTGAAATGAAAACATTCATACAATTGACGCATACATTTTTATAATATTTAGATATTTTAACTTTAAGATAAAAACAATTAAAGAAAGTATTTCTCACCAAATTCGCCTTCAGTAGAACTTAAACGTAATAGTTTGAAACTAATGACAGTCTCAAACTATTTAATCAGACAAGTCGTAAAACTGTCGCTGTCTGCTGGCAAACGAGTTATGTTCTAAAATCATGGTGCAAAACATTATAAATTAAGTGTTATCTCTCACACTTGCGCACTGACCATACACACCCATGAAAACCTGTTTTACCACTACCAAATATAGACATATTATAGCTATTACCGTTTTTGGTGAATCACAACCCAAAATAACACAATCACGTGACAGAACACGAATACCAGTCAAACACGAGTAAACCATGAATGAGTTAATAATGAAATGTATGGATGAATGAATGAGTAAAAAAATGAATTACTAAATACTAAATTATATTCAATTGTATCCCTGTGACATTCTCCCCCACTTAAATAAAATGTCTCCTGACATTTCGTAAGGGAGAATACTGAAAAGAATAATAACCTCTCCAAATCATATAACTTAATACTGTTACTAAATATTTAAAATATATATATCATTCATATTAGAATAATATCATGTTCTACCGTCTATCACATATTCTATCGACAAAATCTAACTAAATCATCTTATCAACACTAAAATAATCATACCACATTCTACTTATACTACAAAATTTAAAACAAATATTCAAGAAAATATGTAATTAAAATACAACACAATATGCGATTCTGTCTGCAGAATTTCACTATTCTGCCTGCAGAATTTCAGTAATCCACCTGTGACATTCTCTCCTTGTCATACATACCAGACCTGGGTTTGTTGGGGAGATACCCAGGTACCATACCTTTCTGGGGGTTTTCTCACCCTTTCAGACCTCCTTGGTTCCGTTATTTCCGGTGTTGGCGATTCAAACGTTGTTGTTGAATTCCTTGTGATAGATGACAGACTAGTTGAATGAACTGATCCCATTGTGGAGTACTGCCGAGAACTATCATATGAATCTGCCGTTGATTTTCTTTCTGAAATACTCAAATTTCGTTTAGTTTTACATTTCCTTTTTCTAATGATAGTTCCTTCATCACTGGATTCTGATTCTGAAATATCTGATTTCTCTGTTGATTCTTTTTGCTCTGTTCTTGGCATCTTGTCAGTTGACTCTATATTTGAACTAGAAGATTCAGTTTTGCACATAAAAGGCAATAAAAGATTTCTATGTAACGTTCGTATTTTCCCTGACACCATATTTTTGACTCTATAAAATGGAATGTTTGAAACAGGCTGTTCTACTACAACATACGGGTCTCTCTCCCACTTATCTGAGAGTTTGGCTTTGCCTGAAAACACTAACATTTTTACTAACACTCAATCACCAATATCTAGTTTCTCAAACCTAACACCGTGATCATAATTCTCTTTATACCTGTTCGAGTTCCTTCCGATGTTACCCCTTGCCATCTTGTATGGGTAGTGTAATCGTTTCTTTAACTTCTGGGCATAGTTTTCTCTACTTCGTACCTTTTCTTGTGAATCCTCTAATCCAAGATAGGCATCGATAGCTAATCGTGGATTCCAACCAAACATAAGGTAGTGCGGCGAAAAGCCTGTAGTCTCGTGCTTTGTCGCGTTATAAGCGTGAACTAATGGTAAAACGTAAGTTTTCCTATCTTTCTTCTGCTCATCGTCGAGTGTCCCCATCATTTTGAGGAGCGTCTGATTAAATCTTTCTACCTGACCGTTACCCATTGGGTGATACGGCGTCGTTCTACTCTTCTTTACTCCGGCAATCTTGCAGAGCTCCCTAATAACACTACTCTCAAAGTTTCTCCCTTGGTCGGAATGTATACTATAGTGGCAGATAAATTGCTCATACAGTACGTTTGCTGTTGTTGATGCCAGTTGATTCCTGGTCGGAACAGCCATTGCGTATCTCGTAAAGTGGTCTGTTATTACAAGTATATTTTCATACCCCCCTTTTGACTTCTCCAGAGTAAGAAAATCAATACAAACAAGTTCCAGAGGTCTTGTTGTATGAATGGACACCAATCCAGTTTTTGGTATATCTCTTGTCTTGCTTCTTACACATCTCTCACACTTTTCTACCTTGTCAACCACATCTGCATACATATTGGGCCAGAAGAATCGCTGTTGAACTAACCAGTAGGTTCGATCTCGCCCTTGATGACCCATGCCATCATGCAGTCCTATGAGTACACTACTCCTATACTTACCAGGAAGAACTAGCTGACGCACTTCCTCTCCTGCAATCATCGCCTTTCTTAACAAGATTCCTCTCTCAACCACCAGTTGTCTCCATTCCCTTAAAAGTAACCTGACTGGTTCAGATTCTTGTTGCAGATTATTTCCAGATGGTTTGACCCCACCGTTTAACATATCCTTGACTCTACTTATAACTTTATCCTTACCTTGTTCCTCTCGCCAATCGATGTTGCTAAGCTTCTGCGGTGTTTCATCGACTTCTGATGACTTCAGCTTCATTGACTTTCCAATTACACAACTCTCCGCTAGAGGGTTAATCTTTACCAATGCAGCTAGAGAAATAGCTTTAACCACATCCGAAAACAGTTCTTGTTGTGGTGGATTTCTTGATAACCCATCTGCATCTCTATTGAGCTTACCTGATCTATATGTAATCTTAAAATCGTAAGCTGACAATGATGCCAACCAACGATGAGAAGTAGCATCTAGCTTGGCTGTTGTAGTAACATAGGTTAGAGGATTATTATCAGTCCTTACCTCAAAGTGATTACTATACAAATAATCGTGGAATTTGTCTACTACAGCCCATTTCAAACATAAAAACTCCAGTTTATGAGCTGGGTAATGTTTCTCTGATTGTCTTAAACCCCTACTTGCATAAGCAATAACTCGCTCAATACCATCATTTACTTGATATAAAACAGCCCCCAAACCATCTGAACTCGCATCTATGTTCAAGACAAATGGTTGGGTAAAATTGGCATAAGCAAGAATAGGAGGATTTGTAAGCTTCTGTATGATCAAATCAAAAGAATCCTGTTCTAACTCACCCCATTTCCACTCTGTCTTCTTTCTCTTTCTTGCGTTTTTCTTTGCTGCTTTATGTGTTGGTTGTCCAATCAGTAGGTCATTCAAGGGCTTGACTGTTCTGGCATAGTCCTTGATGAATCTGCGATAACATCCTGTGAAACCTAAGAAAGATCTTAATGACTTCACAATACACGGAATCGGCTAATTCTTTAAAGCAGATGTTTTATCAGGATCAGTCATAATCCCCCTTTCAGACACTACATGACCTAAGTACCGAACTTGACTTTTAAAAAAATCGCATTTCTTTGGATTTAATTTCAACTTATAGTCATGCAGTCTCTGAAATACAGACTGTAACCTATCGAGATGTTCCGTGAATGTACTGGAAAATATAAGGATATCATCAAGAAAAAGTAAACACTCTTTGAGATTCATGTCCCCCATGCAAGTTTCCATAAGTCTTTGGAATGTTGCAGGAGCGTTGGTCAGACCAAACGGCATCTTGTTACATTCAAAGAACCCTAGTGGACCTACCGTGAACGCCGTCTTTTTCTTGTCCTCCTCTCGGATCTCCACCTGCCAGTAGCCTGACTTTAAGTAATTTAATGGGCGCCATTTGTCACGGGGTCGTTATTCCTCGTACAAAATAAATAAATAAAAGGATGGTCCAGTTTCCAACGTTACTTTATTATGATGAATTACAATGATAATGATGAGAATGTGACCTGAAATGAAAACATTCATACAATTGACGCATACATTTTTATAATATTTAGATATTTTAACTTTAAGATAAAAACAATTAAAGAAAGTATTTCTCACCAAATTCGCCTTCAGTAGAACTTAAACGTAATAGTTTGAAACTAATGACAGTCTCAAACTATTTAATCAGACAAGTCGTAAAACTGTGTCTGTCTGCTGGCAAACGAGTTATGTTCTAAAATCATGGTAAAAACATTATAAATTAAGTGTTATCACTCACACTTGCGCACTGACCATACACACCCATGAAAACCTGTTTTACCACTACCAAATATAGACATATTATAGCTATTACCGTATTTGGTGAATCACAATCACGTGACAGAACACGAATACCAGTCAAACACGAGTAAACCATGAATGAGTTAATAATGAAATGTATGGATGAATGAATGAGTAAATAAATGAATTACTAAATACTAAATTATATTCAATTGTATCCCTGTGACATAATCCATTTTTAAATATTACATAATGTTAATAATAAGATAGATTGTCACGATTGCCGTGGTATGATACGCACATCACGTGCTTAGGATGTACAAATGACGTCACAAAAATGCATCAAATATAGCGTTGGATATCGCTGTTAATCTGTGTAATAAACTTTGAAAAAAAATACTCTCTGTTATAATATTTAGATTAGTAATTAAAATAGTGCAATTTTTCGAAAATATTTTAGCTTCGGACAACCTAAACGTAGCTGTGCGCTTATTTAGGTAAACCTTTGAGGCACTGACTAAAGGCTGAGATAAGAGCTTGTCTAAACTTACATCGACGACCCGAAATAACATTTTTAAGTTTTGGAAAAAAAGGAAAAGGCGAATGGCGCTCGATCTGGAAAGTATGGTGGGTATCGCAAGACGGTTAACTTCTCCGACTTCACAAATTGCTTCACAAGCTCAGATGTATGTGATGGAGCATCATCTTTAAGTAGACGAACATGCCTAAATCTTGACACAGGGCTTCGTTTATGTTAACATTTCGTTTGTTTAAATACAATTTAATTGTGTACATTTACGACCGAATCCTAATTAAGATAATTTATTCAACACAATTTCATATTTGAACAGAAAAAATGGATCTGATGATTTACCTAACGATTAACGATTGTTCAGAGTAATAAACAATATTTTACACGAACGAATCAAGTTGAGGCAAATCATTCGAGATTGAAACCCATACAAAACATAAATGTACCTTATTAAGATTATGTAATGTGTATATATATGTGATATGTTGTAAAAACGGAAAAAAGCAAATGTATTTTAGATATAACAATATTTTCTCCTAATCCAAATAAAACGTGAAAAATGAACAATCCTGCTTTGATAAACAAAAGATTGTAGTCTCCCAATTTTTTTATCATTGGCATTCAATTTATAAAAAAATTATAATACATTCATTAAAAGTTTAACATCTAGTACGTGTTGATACAACAATATATCACAAGTGCTTAGGACAGGACCCCCCGATTTAGATTGATGGGGTAGTTAAAAAAACAGAAAGTTACGCCACTTCGCATTAGGTAACTGTGACGGAAGTAAACATCTGTCGGTCACTTTTGTGCGATAACTTCCGAGAAAATCGATGTAATTGTATGGGCGCGCAAAAAGACTCCTCGGATTTTAGCGTTAAGGAGTGAACATTACGTCACTGAAAGATGTTGACTTCCGTCTCAGTTACCTTGCTTGTCTTCGAAAAACTCGTGTGACATGGCTTAGTAGGTTTACAGAAGAACGTACATTCATGTTGACTGACAGTCTCACATCTGTTAACCCGGTGACATATTCTTAGTTTTGACACACCTGACTTGAGAAGAATTAATTGTGAATTCGTTGTGTGTCCTTACTATCTTACCAAAAAAAAAGGATTAATTAAAAAGTATGAACATGTTTTGGTAACTTGATTTACCGGAAAAAAGCAAGAGTATTACATAAAAATATATATCTATACCAAGCCGATAAATCATCGAAATATTAGAGAAATAAATTGGATGTAGTCATGGACCCTTTATTAAATATTTATAAGTGTAATAAGTTTTATTTATTCAGTTCTTAGATACTAGCTCACCTGAGCGTATTTTTTCGCCTTTTTTTTTACCTGCATACATTTATACATGTACATATTGTTTTCTATAATAATTATGTAGTTTTTTGCTGAATTGAGTAACTTTTTTTAAAGATGGAGTGAGCCCCCTCAATGTAAGAATATCCGAAGAAAACATTTGATTTTTTTTCTACAGGATCTATTTTACTATACTGTTCAGATATTTTGTATATGGCTCCACAAAGCTGATTTTATTGTGGCTATTGTTGTGTAGGTGAGCGATGTGGTCCATACACATCTGCTTTTTATTATAGTCGAGCGGTACGTGTTCCTTGAGAGTTGTATTGTGTACCTTAATTTACCTTCCATTTTACAGCCCGCGCATGCTAAATTAAGATTCTGGAAAACTACTTCATCGGTGATGAATTTATAAAAAAAGGATACAAAGAAAAAACAGGCAAATACAACGAGAATAGGGAAGAAATGCTGTGATTTAATCCATCTAAGTTATAGCGCATCTGATATGATCAGTCTGTACTTCAAATACAAGTGTTGTGCTAATGACAGTTGACTCCATTTTCACTGGTCATAAAGTGGATCCCGAATATAATTGGAAAAGTACAATGCTAATGCGAGAGCCATTTTGAGCTGGGTATGCTGATATATCAAGCAAATATTGATGTTTTTCTTTATCTACCTGACGCTATCCTTATGTTTTCCTTCCAGTTTACATGTATTTTCCCATTATTGTTATTATGACGAAAAGAGTACCAGTATTAAACGAAAATGAAAAAAAAATTAAATATATTTTATTGCACATAAATCCACAACATTACATAAAGGAGACATTTATTTCTTTTTTTTTTTAACTATAAATTAAAGACTTTGTCTAGAGTAAATAACAACATATTTCTTTAACTTTTTACCGCACAGAAATTTGTACGAGCGTTACAAACCAACAAAATATAGTCTATATGATAATTTTTGTCACAAAAAATAGGTTGTACTTGCTTGTTGTCACGCTATTTTTAAGTTACCGACACAATGGAAATTTGTTATATCTGTACCCGAAACTGTTAGTAATATATCATGCAGATGCGGTATCCGTAGACAAGATTTATAAGTGTATTATTTACGCAGGCATAAGAGAAATGTATTGTTTGACATGTAGATGACATTTTTAAATAACTTTTTTTGATACGTACGATGGTTTTATAGTCAATAAATTATATGTATAATCGACTTAAAACGATGTATTTGATTTTGTTTTATCTTTGCCAACAGCCATTACTTTGAAAGGAAAAATAATTAATCTATATATCTTAGGTAATATTATCGAGTTCTTCTTTTTGTTATAGTTATAAATGTATTATTTTGATTCCGAAATATTATATCAAATTAAATGAGCAATGACCAATTCTTTTTCCTTCGATTTTGGGATGCACCGAATCTACGTTAAATACATTTGCATGACCCATTTTTTTCGCATGCAAAAACAATTTTGCAAGAAACGTTTTAATGCAAAAGTTTACACGATTTTTGCGACAACAACACACCCACAAACAACGCATTGACAAATTGTACATTACTTTTGTATCTAAAAATATCTTACTTGGGGATTAAAATTAACTTAAATACATATATTTGCTTTTTTTGGACAACAGCTATTATTTTTAAAAGGAAAAAAAATGAAATCAACTTATTCTTGTTTCAGAATGTTATTAAACTAGTAACACTCTAAAGTTTATTTTGAATTGGAGGTTTTTATCAAAGAGAGTCTGAAGCATTAGCCTTTATTTAATTTGTGTGTGGACGTAGAATGGACATAAACCCCGTTGCTTCTGACGATGCTTCAAATTAAAGTAAATGATATTTGTATATTGAAACCGGTAAAAACATGAAAATTAATGTACATCTAAATTAATTTAAATTTCCCAGAACTCGCAAGATGTAAATTGTATACATTGTAATCTTATTTTAATCTAAGAAATTATAGTAGGGTAAAAATCATCTAAATTTCAAAAAATCTGAAAAACAACAACAACAATTACAACAACAATAACAATTACAACAACAACAATAGCACACAGACGTTCAACATTTTGACAAACTGTAATATTAAGCATGTATACATTTTCCCCCTTTTTTCTAATTAATAATTAAAGATGTGCGGTCAAAGAACCAAAAACAAAATAGACATAATAACAAAATAGTATTGTTTTTTGTGGGTTTTTTTTTTGGGGGGGGGGGCACTTATAATTTTTAAAAGGAAAAAAAATCTAATAATTCTAGATCACAGAATGTGAGTTAACAAGCACTAAAACATGTTTATTTTAGAGGACTTTTTCGTGTATCATTATCTTTAATTGATTGCACACACACACACACACACACACATATATATATATATATATATATATATATATATATATATATATATATATATATATATAAGAACCACTTAGGAGGAAAATGCATTATCATAGCCTTTTTCTTGTATGCGATACTGTTAAATAGCAATTTAAATCTCAAACAATATCAATTTTTATAACGTGTAAGTGATTAATGTATTTCATTTAATAATCAGTAAAAAATGAAATTTAGGAGAACAAAATGCTTTAAGATTTAAACTATAATCGTGATATGATATTGAAATTCCCTTTTTTAATTAACTGTGTAGTATGATCCTCAATCTATTGCATTTCAATATATAGATTCTACTCGTAGTAAAATAGGTTGTAGTGGCCAAACTCTTTTTCTTTGCTTTACTGATAAAACGGGAATTATTTCGATCAATATTTTTGTAATTTTTCAGGAACACTGCTTATATTTGATAAAACATATTGAATAAAAAAAAAGAATGCGTTTAAGTTGTTTTTTTTTAACACCTTTGGCATCATAATGAAGTTACGGGTAAAAGTAAACATTAAATGGATTATACTGTTCTTAATATTTTTCTTTAAAACAACAACAACGAGCTATAATGTTCTGCTTTTGATCTATATGAAATTCTAACAAAAAAGTTACCGTTCTGGGAAAAAAACCCATACGTGTTTCAATGTAGGAACGGTAAAACTATTTCAATTTTATAGATATATTATCTCATATTTATGTTAAAGTACAATTGCCAGTACAATTGCCGAATCAATTGAACAGCTTGGATTTTTATGTTTTTTATGTTTATTATTTTCTTAGATGTGTTGGTGCACGAGTACTGAGTAAAACTATCATTCCAGTTTGTTTTTTTCGTCCTACACGGATATCCAGAAATTTTAATATTTAAAATCTAAAAAAATATTAAAAATACACTTACAACTCTATCCCTACCAAAACACACTGAGGATACTTCCGCTCAAATCTAATAGTTTTTGAGAAGAAGATTTTTAAAGATTTTCCCAATATGTTCCTATGCAAAATGTCATCACCCATTGTGGCCCCACCCTACCCCCGTGGACCATGATTTGAACAAACTTGAATCTACACTATCTGAGGATGCTTCCACTCCAATTTGAGCTTTTCTGGCCTAATAGTTTTTAAGAAAAAGATTTTTTTAAAGATTTTCTCTATATATTCCTTTGTAAAAATTCATCCCCATTGTGGCGCCATCCTACCTCCGGGGACCATGATTTGAACAAACCTGAATCTACACTACATAAGGATGCTTCCATACAACAAGTTTGAGCTTTTCTGGCCTTATAGTATTTGAGAAGAAGATTTTTGAAAAACACCAACAAATTTTCAATAATTCTAAATTATCTCTCCTTTAAAGAGGGTGTGACCCTTCATTTGAACAAACTTGAATCCCCTTCACCCAGTGATGCTTTGTGCCAAGTTTGGTTAAAATATGCCCAGTGGTTCTGGAGAAGAAGATGAAAATGTGAAAAGTTTACAACGCCAACGACGACAGACAACGGACAAATTTTGATCAGAAAAGCTCATTTCAATTTGAAGTGGTCTGGTGGCCATCCGATGTAAGGTTCAAAAGTTGTAAGTGTTTTTAACACAATTAAGAAACTTTCAGGGGCGATAACTGCTAGAAGGGAGCCTCGGGCCGTTTCGGTTTGATAGATTGAATGAGCCCTTAAATATACTGAATACATTAGTAAAAGTTTCAAGTTTCTACCTCTATGTCGTTTTGTTCGGCCATAGTAGACGCTTCCATCTCAAGTGGTCCGAAGTCTCTACGATAAATAACAAAAAAGTTAAAAGTGATTTTATAAAAATTCAAATACTGTCAGGGACAATAACTACTAGAAGGAGGTCTCAGATCCTTTCGGTATGTGTAGATTGAAGAACCCTATAAGTGTACTGAAGACACTGGTTATAGGTCCAAGTCTGTATATCTTATAGTTTCAGAGGAGTAGCGATAACAAGCATTTCGTACACATGGGCAATAACTTTGTAATTTCTGAGAGATATCAAGCAAAGGGTCATTTGGTACCATAACTTTTAATGGTCAATAACATAAAGTAAAAAAAATGTTTCATTATCTCTTGAAATAAAAAAGATGTCCCCGGAAAAAAGAGAAAAATAAAATAATAATAATTAAAAAACATAAGAAATACAAAAGGTCTTTCACCTGAAAGGTGGAAAGACCTAACAGAAGAAGAATAAACTAGTAGACTAATTGTTCTCAGAACATTTAGAGGTATTTCCATTTTTTTATGTTTTGTTTCAATATAATAAATAAAACATTTTCTCTGCGCTACTTTATAAATAAGAGTCAAAAACTTACATATGCATTTTTTGTTTGACCTTGACCTTTGACCTTGATGTCATATTAACTGGTAAAGGTCAACATTTCAATTTAAAGTAGTATTATGGCCCTACAATGTGAGGTTTAAAATTTGTAAGTGTTTTTAACAAAATTAAGAAACTGTCAGGGGCGATAACTGCTAGAAGGGGGCCTGGAGATTGAAGGAGTCTCTAAATGTACTGAATACATAAGTCTTTACCTCTAACGGTATATGAGGAGTAGCGATAACAAGCATTCTGTACAATAGGGGCAATAACTCTGTAACTGTTTAAGGTAGGGGCTGAAGGGTTATATTTTGAAATGTCTCAAGCAGTCCTACTACATCCAGGAAAAAGATTTTCTGTACCACCCTAAACAAAAGAGATCTAAAAACTCGGTGATAAACAGATGACCTTGACCTTTATGTCATTTTAATTGGCTACATAGTCAGAAGTCTCTATAATAAATAATATTAATAAATAATAAAAAAAATGGAAGCGATTTTATGGAAATTTCAATAGCAATAACTGCTAGAAGGGGGCCTGAGATCCTTTTGGTATGAATAGATTGAAAAACCCTTTAAGTGTACTGAAGACATTGGTACAAGTTCCAAGTCTTTTCCTCTTATGGTTTTAGAGGAGTAGCGATAACAAGCATATCGTACAATAGGGGCAATAAATCTGTAATTATTAAAAGGTATGAACCAAGGGGATATATTTTAAAATGTCTTAAGATGTCCTTCATCATCCATGAAAAATAATTTTTTACCATCCTTATCAAAGAGATCTAAAAACTCATTAACAGATTTTAAAATAACCTTGACTTTTGACTACTGTTTTATTTTGTTCGGCCAAGATAATCGCTCCTATCCCAAGTGGTCCGACGTATCTATGATAAATAATAACAAGAGGCCAAATGGCCTTAACGGTCACCTGAGTAGCATAACCCATACACAAACTTGTCAAGGAGTCTCATATATGCATTTAGTTAAGTTTTATTCTGGAATAGAAAATTTTTTTAATTTGTAATGACGACCACCTCCCTGCCTGAAATCTTTCAAAAACGACTATTAAACCTATAATTTTAGCGAAAAACTTAAAAGATCATAAAAGAATGCATGACCTGATATTGAAAAGGTGCAAGACTCTGATAGAAAATAATTTAATAATAATAACAAGGTGGCTATTATTTATGTTTTATCTAAAACAACCTCCCATCCCCCCGGGGCAGACAGAAACTCTCCCTATGGGCATTTAAACAAACGAAAAAAACCCAGCTTTATCGATAAAAGCCATCATGAGTTACTCACTTCTCCTGTTCCAGTTTTTGAATATTCAACATTCGTTGAGAATCACCATCTGGCATATATACCAAAATCATTTTACCTTTATATATCAGTGATTTTAGTTAGCCAATTATTACTTTGCTATTAACAAGTCTATTTGTTTATTTTGAAAGTTCAAAAACTGTTTTTGTTTCAAATGATAAAAAGCCTTGCATAACTCTTTTGATCATACAACTTCTTTATAATTACATTATATTCAACGATTAATTACTACATATGAACAAGCAAAGGAAGATAACTCCATTAGGAAGAAGCAAGGAAAAACAAGATGTAATTATAATCGGGGCGATTATAAAGTCTCCCAAACGAACGAGGCTATCATATAGAGTAGGGATGACCCACAAAGTTTCATGTGGTTCCCAGGGGTCCTTAACTATATATCAGGTGAACTAACATAAACAAGGAACAAGAATATATATGGTTTAGGGGTGGGGATATTAACCGTTTTCAAGATATTCAGGCACTACCTGTTTGAGAGGGGTCAGGACCACCCCAAGGGCCCATGACCTACATACCATATGATGCCCCTTGACACAAGGAACAAGAATATATATAGTTTAGGGGTGGGGATCTCAACCGTTTTTTAAGTTATTTGTGCACTTCCTGTTTGAGGGGGGTCAGGACCATCCCCGGGGCCCATGACCTACATACCATATGATGCCCCTTGACACAAGGAACAAGAATATATATGGTTTAGGGGTGGGGATCTCAACCGTTTTCAAGATATTCGGGCACTACCTGTTTGAGGGGGGTCAGGACGATCCCTGGGGCCCATGACCTACATACCATTTAAAGCCCCTTGACACAAGGAACAAGAATATATATGGTTTAGGGGTGGGGATCTCAACCGTTTTCAAGATATTCGGGCACTACCTGTTTGAGGGGGTCAGGACCACCTCAAGTTCCATGACCTACATACCATATGATGCCCCTTGACACAAGGAACAAGAATATATATGGTTTAGGGGTGGGGATCTCAACCGTTTTCAAGTTATTTGTGCACTTCCTGTTTGAGGGGGGTCAGGACCATCCCCAGGGCCCATGACCTACATACCATATGATGCCCCTTGACACAAGGAACAAGAATATATATGGTTTAGGGGTGGGGTTCTTAACCGTTTTCAAGATATTTGGGCTCTTCCTGTTTGAGGGGGGTCAGGAACCACCCCTGAGGCCCATGACCTACATACCATATGATGCCCCTTGACACAAGGAACAAGAATATATATGGTTTAGGGGTGGGGATCTCAACCGTTTTCAAGTTATTTGTGCACTTCCTGTTTGAGGGGGGTCAGGACCATCCCCAGGGCCCATGACCTACATACCATATGATGCCCCTTGACACAAGGAACAAGAATATATATGGTTTAGGGGTGGGGTTCTTAACCGTTTTCAAGATATTTGGGCTCTTCCTGTTTGAGGGGGGTCAGGAACCACCCCAAGGGCCCATGACCTACATACCATATGATGCCCCTTGACACAAGGAACAAGAATATATATAGTTTAGGGGTGGGGATCTCAACCGTTTTTTAAGTTATTTGTGCACTTCCTGTTTGAGGGGGGTCAGGACCATCCCCGGGGCCCATGACCTACATACCATATGATGCCCCTTGACACAAGGAACAAGAATATATATGGTTTAGGGGTGGGGATCTCAACCGTTTTCAAGATATTCGGGCACTACCTGTTTGAGGGGGGTCAGGACGATCCCTGGGGCCCATGACCTACATACCATTTAAAGCCCCTTGACACAAGGAACAAGAATATATATGGTTTAGGGGTGGGGATCTCAACCGTTTTCAAGATATTCGGGCACTACCTGTTTGAGGGGGTCAGGACCACCTCAAGTTCCATGACCTACATACCATATGATGCCCCTTGACACAAGGAACAAGAATATATATGGTTTAGGGGTGGGGATCTCAACCGTTTTCAAGTTATTTGTGCACTTCCTGTTTGAGGGGGGTCAGGACCATCCCCAGGGCCCATGACCTACATACCATATGATGCCCCTTGACACAAGGAACAAGAATATATATGGTTTAGGGGTGGGGTTCTTAACCGTTTTCAAGATATTTGGGCTCTTCCTGTTTGAGGGGGGTCAGGAACCACCCCTGAGGCCCATGACCTACATACCATTTGATAGCCCTTAACACAAGGAACAAGAATATATATGGTTTAGGGGTGGGGATTTTAACCGTTTTCAAGATATTTGGGCCTTTCCTGTGCCATATTGGCCCCACCCTAGTGCCTAAACACCTGTCCAAGCGATCATAAATTTCACAATTTAGGTAGAAGTCTTCATGTTCATCATATCCAGGCCTTTAGTTTTTCACAAATATATATGGGAGTAGAGAAGATTTTCTAAGATTTAATACATTTTTCCTATATGGCCATATTGGCCCCACCCTAGAGCCTGAACCCCTGACCCAGGGGCCATGAATTTCACAATTTTGGTAGAGGGCTTCATGGACATCATAACCATGCAATCAGTTTTTTCCTCACATGTGTGGGAGTAGAGAAGAAGATTTTTGAAAATTTGGCTGTTTTTTGCATATTTGGCCCCACCTGTGGCACCCTGGTGGTGGTAGAGCCACCAATTTCACAATTTACATTCCTCTTACCATAAAGATGCTTCACACCAAAAATGGGAACAATTGGCCTTGTAGTTTTTAAGAAGAAGTTAAAAATGTAAATTGTTAACGCACGACGCACGACGCACGTCGCACGACGCACGACGACGGACGAAAACAGATAGCAATAGGTCACCTGAGTTTACTCAGGTGACCTAAAAAAGTTCGAAGTGATTTTATGGAACTATTAATACTTTCAGGGGCAATACATAATAGAAGAAGGCCTCAGATCGAGATAGGTTAGAATAGATTGAAGAACCCTCTAAGTGTACTGAAGACATTGGTAAAAGGTCTAATTCTCTACTTCTTATGGTTTTGAAGGAGTAGCGATAACAAGCTTTTTGTACACAAGGGCAAAAACTTAATTAAGTTCTGGGAGTTATCAAGCAAAGGGATATATGGTACCATAACTTTTAATGGTCAATAACATGAAGAATAAATTGTTTCAATATCTCTTGAAATAAAAAAAAGCTGTCTCTGGAAAAAAAAAAGAAAAAACATAAGAAATACATAATGTCTTTCAGCTGAAAGGCGGAAAGACCTAAAAACATAAAGAAAACAAAGAGGTCTTAAAAAACTCATAACCCATATCCTCGCGAAAACATCAAATTATCAAGAAGTATATGAATTTTCCATGCCGCAAAAATGTATCACCAAATTAAACAGCTCCGTCAACAAGTCCCCCATCATCAGACGAAAGAAAGTGGAGGTATTAAAAATTCTGATAACTCAACAGTAAAGATCCTACAACTTTTATTTAATACTTTAATCAAATACTACTATAGAGGGCTGGAAGTTCATATACATTGGTCATGTTATTTATTGATCTCCTTAAGAAGAGCTTTATCTAACCGAGGGCAGCAGTATCTGTAAAATGTACTTTTAGTACAAATGTTATTTGAAATACTTTCATAAGATACTGTTTGTTTGAATCTTTGCCATTAAAGGGGCATGATCACGATTTTGTCAACTTCTATTTTATGTTTTTATTATTACAATGCTTTAGGAATACATTTCCAATGACCAAATGAAATTGTAGAGTCGGCCTGAGTGCCACTATACCTACACTTGTTTACCGAGGGTCCTCAGGTGGACGAGTGGGTAGCTACAGGTCGTGTGGTCTTATTTGGGGTCAGCGGGTTCTCTGTTTCTTTACCAAGGAGCAGAAATCGGATTAACCTACTACCGTGTTGTGAAGATCCGTTAGATTGACCTCAGGCAGTTGGCGCTTTAAGTGAGGACAAACTTCAACATTCTGTTCAGCCACCAAATGCGGAGGGCACCAGCTGATCATCCATGGATCCGGGAACTAGCAGAACGCACAGCACCAGGAAGGCAGACCTCTAGAGAGAAGACAATAATATGAACTCTTTTGTTTTGTTAAATGTGCATGTTGTGTAATGTGTCATTTTGTAAATCTGGTGGTTGCTTCCATAGGAATAGGGACATTCCTCCACAAAACTGGGGGAATGAACTGTATTTGGGGGGTGTATTTCCTTTTGTTTCTATATCGGTCTCGGCGTCCCGATTTCGCGGGCTTTTGTCTATATCTCCCTCTTTTTCTCGAACCTTCAAACCGTTAGCACGTGCAACCACCAGAGATTGCAACATATTGTAAGTTCGTGCCTGTATTACATAATATATATATATATATATATATATATATATATATATATATATATATATATATATACATTGTTTTATTTATAAGTGATTACTTGTTTATTCATTTGACCGCGGAAATCACTTCACGGGCGCCATAAAAGCAACACTGTATTGTAATCAACAGAAGATGACAGGATAGATAATCGTGCACAACACGAAGTATTGAACTTGCACCTTCGTAAAGAACGAAAGCAAGAAAATCTTTACAGTAAAAACCATGGAAAAATATGGAACTGGGCGAAAGAGTGTAAACCTGTAGAATTTAACATTTATAAGAGGAATACAAGATGTCCGTGAAATAGGTTTGCATGTGAAAGAAGTCGTGACAGATGCTCACCATCAGCTCACCATGTTGAATATTTCCCATCATAAGGAGTAGTCCAATTTTTATTAAGTCTCCAAAACGAAGTTTGGAGACTTATTGTTTTTGTACGGTTCTTCTTCTTCTTCTTTCTCGCTCTAAATTTGTCCGTCGTGTTTCTCAGAAATGGCTGAACAGAATTGTACCAAACTCTAGGGTACGATAGGCCTGCATATCTAGATGTGCACGCTGGTTTGATGTTTCTCATTTGGGGTTGGTCAACCACTTTTCTGGGGGATCAAAAAGGGTGTGGGGTCTAACATTGAACCTTATAGGAAAAATTGACGACTCTATTGTAAATGGTTATAACTTACACTACTGTAATGAAAAAACCCTGAGACTATCAAAAAACCCTGAGGAAACCCTAAGTGGCACTGAAAAAACCCTGAGAGACCCTGAGGTCGGCACTGAGGGTACTGAGGAAACCCTGAGAGACCCTGAGGTCGGCACTGAGGATACTGAAAAAAACCTGCGAGACCCTAAGGTTTGCACTGAGGGTACTGAGGGAGCCCTGAGTAACCCTGAGGTCGGCACTGAGGGTACTGAGAAAACCCTGAGAGACACTGAGGTCGTCATTTAAAACATAAAATATTTCAAGAATTTAAGGTAAGGTTTGCGGCTTGCATTTTTTAGGAATTGTACCAAAGTTACATACTATTTTGTTCCCTATACTAAAGCCTTTTTTCTCATGATATTCAAATGATTTTGCCGGACCCGTTTTATAACTACAAAAGGTCAAAGTTCATGATTTCAACTTTTCATGTTGATGAAATGTAAGTAATTTCGTGAAAATATATACATTTTATATGTGACTATTATGGGGGTTATTTATGCTTAATATATTCGAAAATAATGTCACTATTTATATCATGGTTTATTTTGTAAAATTTTTGATGAACTATTAAAAAAATGCATAAAATGCAACAAAAGTTTTAATTTTAGACTACTATTTTATACACGAAAACATCTTATTTGAAACCTTTCTAAGTCCACCGATTTCAAAAAAACCTATCTTAGTATATGTACAATCTGGTGTTTCTAAAACACTATTCAAAACTATATGATGCGGAATTCGTTTTTGTGGAAATTGATAAAATGCTTGTGTTCTGTTACTTTTTCAATGAAACCACAAAACCCCGGGAAATAACAAAAACCTTACACCAATTATGACGTCATATAAATTTTGACGTCGTAGCTGAAATAAAGGGTTGTTGGTGTTACGTCACAATGAAAATCTGTGAGTTATCTCCCTGTAACCGCAAACCTTACCTTAATGTTGCCCGTCATCCTTGATAAATATTAACATGATTAACATTATGCATAGATATACATTTACATTATTCCTGCAATCGCATATGATCAGATTTGTGCTCATTTTAATTATTAACCGCATCATAATAAATTGTATCAAGTTAAAATTAAGGGAAAATCCAGAAACACAGATAAAAAGTGTATATATCCTGTACTTACATGTACATTGTACGTGTATACTAGTTTTACATGCGACAAGCAAGGGACACATGTTTTACTTGATTTATTTTTTTCAAAATTCACCATGAGCCGTTAACATTTTAAGTATTCTTCAGATAAGAAATTATAGAAGTCGGTCGACAAATATATTGTTTTTAAAACAAAACAAATAATCATGCTCATATCATTTAAGTTGCCGTAACAAAACATATTTGAATAATTGATTATTAATGCGTATTTATAGATTTCAATTACGCATGTATTTCTAATTTTAAACAATTGAAATCTTTTGCTTTGATTTATCACATGGCATGTTCTTGTACCGTATGAAAAAACAATAACCTAATCTAATATATTTTTAAGCACGAGCATGGTATTTTTAATCAATTGATGATATTGTCCATACATTAAAGTACATGTACATGTCTTGTGCTCACATAGATCGGTTAACTATTTCAAAATGCTTAAACAATGAAACGATGTAAGGTTATTTATAAAACTACGTCTCTCTCTCTCTCTCTCTCTCTCTCTCTCCATTTATAAGAGAAGTGAAACAGAACCTTATAAAAGAATTTCATTTTGAAGCCATTTACATATTTGTTTCTTTACATAATTGCTAAATCCTGATTTTGAGCGATCACTTTAATTAATGTATGTTGTCCTTGTTGAATAGTCATGTACAACTTGAATATGTTTAAATTTCCATGCAGACCCGGGCATAATCATTTTTTATTTTATCCCCCAAAAAATGGAAGTCTTTTGTTTCATGGTAAATTTCCCGGCCGTTTGCAGCAGTTTATGTTGATGCTACACGACATATACACAGATGGCCAATTTTCACACCTTGCCGCGGTCCCTCTGTGGCGTGTATAGTCTGAGCCTTGTCTGTTAGTTCCGATGTTTTCTTGATCCCAGACAAACAAAAGAATGAGTTATGTACTTGTACACAAAGGAGACATTACATCGTCTATCATACACATTACTTTTTTTTCCATGGATTTGAATCAGAATGATCAAAGGACATTGAAATGTGTGTACTTTTTTCGAAATTAGATATAAATAAACAAGTTTAGGAACCAGCCATATCACCGCATACTAATAGTTTAAAACTTTGTACAGTGTATAATTATGAGAGCATTAGAGAGAGAAATAGAGAGAGAAGCGAAGAGGGAAATAGAGAAAGACAGGGTAAGAGAGAGAGACTCTTTTTCGAAATTAGAAATAGATACATGATTTTAAACAGTGGCCATATTATCGCATACTAGTATTTATAAACGAGTATAACAAGATTTTGTACATGTGATGGAAAGAAAGAGAGAGAGAGATGAATTTTGTGTTTAAAATAAAATATTAGTTAACGTTTGGAGTTTAAGAAATATTACTTGCTTCATTTGAAGCGCTTTTTTAACATAAAGACGTTCAATCTGTTACACTCGCTGTCTTATCTCGTGTGAAGTTTTGTTCTCGTCAATTAACAAAAGTTACAGACGTAATTATTTAACTGTGACCTTTATTGAAATTATACAAATTTATACAGACCTCGGAATTCAGCCTCACCCTCTCTCGGCATATACATTGACAAGAAATATTGAAATTTAATCAAGTGGAAAATATTTCTAAAATCGGGAATTTCAACATTTGAAAAAAAAACTCTAAATTTAAATTAAAGCCCAAGCAAGAACTTCAAAGTGTATGACATAACACAGGATTTTTTCTTAAAAATATTTATGATTTAGAGTCATTAATCACCTGCGCCGATGCGATTTAATCAGATGAAAAAATGACAATAACAAACCGTCAACCATCTCAAAAATCCATAAAACGAAATACAAATTCAAAGCAGAGCAACACGGACCTCCAAGATAGAGGTAGGATCAGGTGCCATGGAGGAGTGAGCATCCTCTGCTGACCGGTCACACCCGCCGTGTGCTCCTTGTCGTAATCGGGAAAATAAAAACCGCAAAAGTCCGTAGACAATTAGGTAATTAATTATGGTCTAACAATTAGTATGAAAAACGTCAGTCAGCATGCGACTCAGTGGAAGATTGTATTTGCTGACAAGGTCGTTGTATCGACCATAGAACTTACGAAAAGATGACTTTAAACGAGACTGTTGTGAGTCCTGTTTTATCAACTTGTTTGTCAGTAGCTTGCCTCGTCTTAGAAACTGTTCATACGAAGAGCATGCCCTTGCGTATCGAATTAACTGAGAGACAAAAACACCATATGCAGGTGATAAAGGTATATTGCTACATAAGTAGGGAAAGGTGACTAGAAAAATTGAAGTCATCGCGTTTATCATAAAGTTTTGTTGTTAGGTTACCATCAATGTCCATTTTCAGTAAAATATCCAAATATGAAACAGATGACGCTGACTCTGTGGTATCTTTTATTTCAAGTTCACTTGGATATATATCGAGTCGACGTAAGTATGGAAATAACAATTGTTTATTGATAATACGTCGTCGATATACCTGAATATTAAGTTGAAGGCCACAGCGAGTGATTTATTTTTTTCACGTACAAGTTTTTTAATAAATTCTGCTTCATAAGAATACAAAAATAGGTCTGCTAACAATGGGGCACAATTGGTACCCATGGGATTTCCAACAGATTGTTGGAAGACTTGATTTCCAAAAACTACATAGATGTTGTCGATCAGAAATTCAAGCATCTTTTTAATGTCAACTTAAGAGTACTTGTATGTGCAATCAGATTGATTTTTAACAAAATAGTTTTTTAGATTTCCAATGACAAGGTAAGCATTTTTACGACTTCCATTTTTATTAAAGAAACAACTGTCGATGATATCAAAAAGTCTGGATTTTAATTTGTCGTGGGGAATGGTTGTATAAAACGTTGAAAAATCGTACGTTTTGATGCTATTGATTTTGGCAAGATTTTGTGACCTCAAAGTTTCTAATGATATGCAATGTTTGGAAACGCACGTCACAACAAATTACTCATGACGTCACAAAAATGCATCAAGTATTATGTTTGACATCGTTGTCAATATATGATATAAAAATTTTCAGATAAACTCCCTGTCAAACTATTTATTCGTTGATTTAAATTTTTTGTTTTTCAGCCGTATTTTTGCTCCGAGACACCTTAACATTGCTGCGTTTCAAAATGACGGACGAATGTTTCGAGTTCGACAAGTGGTTCTTGTGACTAAACATCCTCCCCTGACCGCTTGTGAACGAAAAAATGTAGTTGTTAAGCTGTTGTTTTCGAATGATAATGGTGTTAAAAAGAAACACAACTCTAGATATACAGAAAATGAATTTAACAGAAAACAAATTGTGCAAAATATAAAACGCATGATGTTTCGAGTTTGACAACAAGGGCTTGTTTAGAAAAAAATCTAAGAGAATCGGTACTTTTTTGTCCCCCGCCGCAACGCGGAGCGGGGACATAGAAATGCCGGGCGTCCGTCCGTGGGTTCGTGGGTCCGTGTGTCCGTGCGTCCGTCCGTCACACTTTTTTGTAAGCGCTCTCATGCCTACAAATTTTAACAGATTTTCATTACATTTATACCAAATGTTTATACACCTATTACCTTGGTCAAGTTCGAAAATCAGCATTGGTCGATACTTTTTGTTGGAGTTATGGGACTCTGACCACAATAATGACTCCGTTTTATCCAAAAATTGACCTTGTAAGCGCTCTCATGCCTACAAATTTTGACAGATTTTCATTAAATTTATACCAAATGTTTATACACCTATTACCTTGGTCAAGTTCGAAAATCAGCATTGGTCGATACTTTTTGCTGGAGTTATGGGACTCTGACTACAATAATGACTCCGTTTTATCCAAAAATTGACCTTGTAAGCGCTCTCATGCCTACAAATTTTGACAGATTTTCATTAAATTTATACCAAATGTTTATACACCTATTACCTTGGTCAAGTTCGAAAATCAGCATTGGTCGATACTTTTTGCTGGAGTTATGGGACTCTGACCACAATAATGACTCCGTTTTATCCAAAAATTGACCTTGTAAGCGCTCTCATGCCTACAAATTTTGGAAAAAATGGGTGGTCGGGGTAAAAAAAATGTTCCTCCCAACCCCCCCACACATTTAATTCTGGAACAGCCCTGAATGTTTGAAAATATTGCAATTTCATATACTGTGAAATCATTAGATTTCGTGGTGGTTCAATTTTCGTGGAATTCGTGGGTACCTCTCATCCACGATTTAACATCCTACACGAATTAATAAATAAGGGTAATAAAATCATATTTCCTTTGTAGGTTTTAGAGAATACACGAAATTACGTCCCCACGAACCTGTAAAATTTAAGCAATCCACGAAAATTGGCCCCCAGGAAATTTAATGATTCCACAGTACAGTATACTAGTATACTGCTTGAACGGCGGGGGACCCAGGAATTCTTGTTTATTATTAATATTTTTAGAAATATTTTTCCCTCCAAGGTACCCACTTTTTTAACGATGCCTCTTTTATCTAAAAACCCCTCTGCGGTTGGACAAAGAGTTGGCAGAAACTTACGCTCTAACTTTCGAAAAGGTAGCGTCAATTTTTTCAGACACTTATAATCTGTTTCCCTAATGTAAAGGTATACATGGTCTTATGTAATTTTTATATGGTGACATGAAATGGATTCTCAATTGGAGCAGAGCGGCAAAATGATGGACAGATACGTAGTGAAAATGGGATCGGTCGGTGCCTACAGACTGGCAATATGTTTGGACAAAGTGTCGCGAGACAGTCATGATTCTGAATGAGACATGTATGCCTGCAGTAGATTCTATAGATAAGGTAGTTTTACCAGGTTGAAACCAATTGCCCTAATGGGATAAAATATTCCCAGATGGGATATAGAATTGATGTGCAAAACAAAAGAAAACAAAAATTAGATTTTAGCTCACCTGAACAAGTCATTTTTTTGCTTTTTTGACTTGCATACTTTTTATGCATCTCGTTCTCTATCATAGTCAAGTATTTGAGAAACTTTTTCAAGATGTAGTGAGCCCCACAACATAAGCCTATCTAAACAAGAGGCCCATGGGCCACATCGCTCACCTGAGCAACAACAGACATAATAAAATCAGCTTTATGGAGTCATATACAAAATATCTGAACAAGGTCTAAGATCCTGTATAAAAAAAAAAATTCCCCTGCATATTCTTATCTTTATCATTGAGCCCCTTTGTAACAGGATGATTTTACAGTCATATCACATATTGGGCATTGCAGCTCTCGAGAAGATGTTCAGACTTAAACAACTGTTCATATATGGATTATAAACCTACATCAAACTTTGAACCCCTTGTGAGGTCTAAGAATTGTCCAGGGGCCAGAGTCTAATCAATTTTAAAAAATCAACAATATGTCAAAATGCTTGCATATAAGTAAAAAAAAACATATATAAAAACATCTGAGTTTTTGTGAACAATTTAAATGTTTTCCTTTGTAAAATTGGACCCCCCCCCCCCGCCATGTGGCCTAACCCAACTCCTGAAAAATCATAATCCCTGGGGGTAGGGTGGGGCCACAATTGGAAGGGGGGTGTCAAATTTTTACATAGGAATATATAGGGAAAAATTTTCTAAAACACAAATGGTCTAGAAGAGCTCTAACTTTAGTCAGTTCAGTCTTCAAACAGTCTAGATTAAAATTTGTCAAAATCATATTCAAACAATTTGAATCTTCCCTACCTGAGGATGCTTCCACACAAGTTGCAGCTTTTCTGCCCAATCAGTTTCTGAGAAGATTTTTTAAAGATTTTTCTCTATATATTCAAATGAGAGAATTCGACCCCCCTCCCCCACTGTGGCCCCACCCTACCCTCGGGATCATGATTTTATCTAACTTGAATCTACCCTAACCGAGAATGCTTTCACACAAGTAAAAGCTTTTCTGGCAGATCGGTTTCTGAGAAGAAGATTTTTAAAGATTTTTCTCTATATATTCCTATGTAAAATTTCGACCCCCTATTGTGGCCCCACCTACCATCATGATTTGAACAAATTTGAATCTACACTACCTGAGGATGCTTCCACACAACGTTCATCTTTCCTGGCTGATCAGTTTCAGAGAAGAAGATTTTTAAATATTTTTCTCTTTATACTCCTATGTAAAATTTCGACCCCCCCCCCCCTGTGGCCCCACCCTACCCCTGTGGTTCATAATTTGAACAAAACTTGAACCTACACTACCTGAGGATGCTTCCACACAAGTTACAGCTTTTCTGGCTGATTAGTTTCAGAGAAGAAAATTTTTAAAGATTTACTCTATATATTCCTATGTAAAGATTCGACCCCCAATTGTGACCCCACTCTACTCCTGGGGATCATGATTTGAACAAACTTGAATCTACACTACCTAAAGATGCTTCCACACAAGTTACAGCTTTTCCGGCTGATCAGTTTCAGAGAAGAAGATTTTTAAAGATTTACTCAATATATTCCTATGTAAAAATTCGGCCCCCTATTGTGGCCCCACCCTACCCCTGGGGATCATGATTTGAACAAATTTGAATCAACACTACCTGAGGATGTTTCCACACAAGTTATATCTTTCCTGGCTGATCAATTTCAGAGAAGAAGATTTTTTAAAGATTTACTCGATATATTCCTATGTAAAAATTCGACCCCCCACTGTGGCCCCACCCTACCCCCGGGGGTCATGATTTGAACAAACTTGAATCTACACTACCTAAAGATGCTTCCACACAAGTTACAGCTTTTCCGGCTGATCAGTTTCAGAGAAGAAGATTTTTAAAGATTTACTCTATATATTCCTATGTAAAAATTCGACCCCCTATTGTGGCTCCACCCTACCCCTGGGGATCATGATTTTAACAAATTTGAATCTACATTACCTTAGGATGTTTCCACACAAGTTTCATCTTTCCTGGCTGATCAGTTTCTGAGAATAAGATTTTTAAAGATTTACTCGATATATTCCTATGTAAAAATTCGACCCCCAACTGTGGCCCCACCCTACCCCCAGGGGTCATGATTTGAACAAACTTGAATCTACACTACCTGAGGATGCTTCCACACAAGTTTCAGTTTTTCTGGCCGAATGGTTTTTGAGAAGAAGATTTTTTAAAAATACCTACAAATTTTTAATGATTTTTAATTATCTCCCCTTGAAAGAGGGCGTGGCCCTTCATTTTAACAAACTTGAATCCCCTTAACCTAAGGATGCTTTGTGCCAAGTTTAGTTCAAATCGGCCCAGTGGTTCTTGAGAAGAAGTCGAAAATGTAAAAAGTTTACGGACAGACAGACGGACAGACAGACAGACGGACGCCGGACAAAAAGTGATCAGAAAAGCTCACTTGAGCTTTCAGCTCAGGTGAGCTAAAAAAAAAAGTCATTTAAATCTGTTTTGTACAGGATCTATTTTACTACATTGTCCAGCTATTTTATATATGGCTCCATAAAGCTGATTTTATTGAAGCTATTGTTGCCCAGGTGAGCGATGTGGCCCATAGGCTTCTGCTTTTTATTTTTTAATTGAGCTGTACATGTTCCTTGAAAATTGTCTTGTTTCCTTTTCCCTTTTATTTTACAGTCCGCGCATGCTAAATTAAGATTCTGAAAAAAAAGATCGGTGATGAATAAATAAAAACAGATACAAAGAAAAAAAACAGGCCAATACAAAGGAGAATAGGGAATGAATTGCAATGTTTCGTCCATCAGAGTTATGGCGCATCTGATATGATCAGTCTGCACTTCAAATACAATTGCTGTCGTAATGACATTTTACTTCATTTTTTTACTAGTCATAAAGTAGATTCCGTATTTAATTGGATGAGGTACAGTGTTTTTAGCAAATATGTTCTTCTGTATCTACCTGACACTATCCTTATATTTTCTCTATGTTTTCTTTTTTTCCCAGTTTACCTGTATTGTCAAATTATTATTGTTATTACGACAAAAGGAGTACCAGTATTAACTGAAAAGAAAAAATAAATGTCATTTTCAAATATCGTTTATTGTACAAAAAATCCACAACAACATTATTTAAAGCAAACATGTTTTTTTAATATAAGTCAGAAACTTTGCTTAGAGTAAATAACAACATATTTCGTTAACTTTTTTACCGCCCATAAATTTGTACGAGCGTTACAAACCAACAAAATATAGTCTATATGATAAATTTTGTTACAAGAAAAAATAGGTTGTCCTTGCTTGTTGTCACATTTTTTGAGTTATCGACACAAAAGGAATTTGTAATTACTGTAACCGAAATTGTTCGTCATATATCATGCAGATGCAGTATCCGTAGACAAGATTTATAAGTATTGTTTACGAAAGCAGGCACAAGAGAAGCTTTTAATATTTATTGTATGACATTTCGATGAAAGTTTTAAATAACTTTTTTATACGTTAGTTTGTTTTGTGGACAATGGACTATATGTATAATCGACGTAGAACTTTTGTATCTGATTTTTATCTTTACCAACAACTATTATCTAGAAAGAAAAAAGAAACTAACTCGAGATATCTTAGCTAATATTATTAAGTTGTTCTATTTTTTTTTTTTTGGTTAAATACGCACTTTTCTGATTCCGAAATATCATATCAATTTAAATGAGTAATAACCAATTCTTTTTCCTTTAAAATATGGAGCACCGACTCGGAGTTAATACATTTGCATGGACCATTTTTGTTTTCGCATGCAAGAAACATTTTGCAAGAAATGTTTTTATGCCAAAGTATTCAGGATTTTTGCGACAACACACATATACACAAACAATATACACAAACAACGCATTGACAAACTGTACTATTACATGTACTTATGAATCTAAAAAAAATATCTTGCTTGGGGAATAACATTGACTTAAATACATATATTTTATTTTTATTTTTTTGACAACAGCTATTATTTTCAAAAGAAGAAAAAAAAAGAAATGCACTTATTCTTGATTCAGAATATTATTAAACTAGTAACACAATAAAGTTTATTTTGAATTGGAGACTTTCATCAAAGAGACTCTGCAGCATTATCCCTTATTTAATTTTTTTGTGGAAATAAAATGGACATAAAACCCATGGCTTCTGAGAATGCTTCAAAGTAAATACTATTTTTATATTGAAACCGGTAAAAACACGAAAATTAATTTAGATCAAATTAATTTAAATTTCCCAAGACTCGCAAGATGATATATTAAAATCTTATTTTAATCTAAGCATCTATAGTAGGGTTAAAATCATCCAAATTTTAAAATATAAATCTAAAAAACAACAACAAAAACAACAACAACACACAAACGTTCAACACTTCGACAAACTGTAAAATTAAGCATGCATATATTGGTTTTTTCCCTTTTTTATACTTAATTATTAACGATGTGAGGTCAAAGAACCAAAAAAAAAAAAAAGACATTTTGGGGGGGGGGGGGAATAATTTTTAAAAGGAAAAAATCTAATAATTCTATATTCAGAATGTGAGTAAAAACTTGTTACAACCTGTTCTCTTTTAGAGTGTTTTTATTGTGCATTATTATCTTTAATTGGTTGCATATCCATATTAAGAGCCGCTTAGGAGGAAAATGCGATGTTATTGCTTTTTTGTGTGCGATTATATTAAATAGCAATTTAAATCGCAAACACTATCTATTTTTGTAACGTGTAAATGATAATTTTTTATGGTTTTCATTTGATAATCAGTAAAAAAAAATGAAGTTTAGGAGAAAAAATGCTGTAAGACTTAAACTATAAACGTGACATGATATTGAAATCCCATTCTAAAAGGGGATATCAAAGTAGGGTATTGATATACATGTTAAAATTCTTAGAAAAACGACAACAACACACAATTAAACAACACTTTGACAAACTTAAGTATGAATCTAAAAGTACAAATTGTATACTTAGGGAGGGTGTTTGGACAATTAACTCTCAATGAAATCGACTTATCATATATATTTGATTTTTTTCTTCCCAATATCTATCATTTGTACCAGAGAAAAGCATATCTTTGTTTTAAAATGTTATTTAAGTAGTACCATACTCCATATAAAGTTGAAGTATTTATCTAATTAACTTTGTAGTATGATCCTAAATCCATTGCATTTGAATGTATAGATCCTTCTCGTAGTAAAGTACGTTGTAATAGCCAATTTTTATTTATTTATTTTTTTTTTTTAATTTAATTTTAAATACGGATAAAACGGCAATAATTCAAACAATAATTTTGTAATTTTTATGCAACAAATGCTCATATTTGATTAACATATTGAATTAAAAAGAATGCGTTTAAGGTTTGTTCAACACGCGTGGCATCATAATGAAGTTACATTCGAAAGTAAACATTAAAAGGATTATACTGATCTAAATATTAATTTTCTTTAAAACAACAACAACAATAATCACAACAGCAACAACATCAAAAACAACAACTACAACACATTTATGAACTATAATGTTTTGCTTTTGATCTACTGTAGAAGCAGAAATATTTGTTGAGGATTGATTTTGTTTATTTTCGTTGGCAGTATTTATCAACGAAATTAAATCAATGACGAATTTTTAACCCAAGTATTCATCAATACAGAGTTGATACGTAATACATTTTAAAGATTAAGATATGACGAAATTAAATCCCTAAAAAACAAGAAAATTTTAACCCAACGAATATATGTGCTTCTACAATATGTGAAATATGATATTCTAAAAAGAAAGCTACCGTTCTGCGAAAAAAACCCCACACGCGTTTCAAAGTAGTAACGGTAAAACAAATTCAATCGTATTGATATATTATCTCATATTTATGTTAAAGTACAATTGCCGAATCAATTGAACAGCTTGGTTTGAAATATTTCTTATGTCTGTTAGTTTTCTTAGATGTGTTGGTGCATGAGTACTGAGTAAAAATATCATTCTTGTTTTGTTTTTTTTTCGTCCTACACGGATATCCAGAATTTTTAATATTTAAAATCTAGAAAAATATTAAAAATACACTCACAACTTTCTCCCGCTTAAAAAAAGCATTTCTGACATTCAAGCTTAAATTTGACCAAAAACAATCTCATGATAATAGCTCTTATATATGTCATGCATAGTCAAACCGCGATCAAAATAATTCTCCGGATGATTTATGGACTTTTTACAGATTTTTAAACTATGTGCACGAAAACAATTTTCTTTCATCAAACAACGTTACACGTGTACAACTAACATTTTTGCCGTTAGTCTCTTAAAGTTTTTATTTCGAGGTTTTACTTTGTAACACTTAATATTTAACAATTTGTATCGGGAATGATTTGTGAAAATCATTATTAAAAATGAATCGGCTGACACGAACACCGCTAATTGTGTCCCGCTATTAAGCCGCTTAATTATAAATCGTAATGTCTTTTTAATCACATGAAATTCACATCTTGTCGGGTAATCTTTTGAAAAACATAGATTGATTATCAACCATTTTCTTTTTTTACGAAATGGCAAACAAGTAAAACGTTTACAATTTAAAACACCTGCAATTCATAGAAAGTCATCTCATATATGAGCGAGAAACGATTTTTAAAAAAAAAACACCAAAAAACAAACGCTGTTGCAGTAATATTGTTATAAAGCTTTCAAATCATCAAAATACCTGTACCTACTCCGGCGATAAATTATACGGACTCGGCTTGGTCTAGATTGTACGGTTGGGGTTTTACAGCTGTATTGCAGAAAACCCATACGCTGCATCAGTTTTACATCCCGAAAACATGAGTCCAAAATTCTCCCGTTCAAGATCATCTCTAGACACAGTAAGCTCACCCTCTGGTACTTTAACAGACCGCACGTTGTATGTGACATGTGTGATTGATACATTTTCTTCATATACAATATTAGTTTCATTTATCAAACTGTTATTAATGCGGATCGTGTTTTTTAAGGATTGCTTCATCAAAATAGTTACATAGTTAAAACTGAACCCAGATGGCACCACTGTTTTGTAGTAATCAATATATTGGTTTATCCCCGGTACAACCGTCATGGAAGGATCGCCCATTGTAGAACTGCTTGACCGTAAACCAAAACTTGTGACAATTACAGGTGTCTTTGATTCAATCACACAGGCTTGTCTACTGGATATAATGGTGTCGAAAGAATCCAATTTATTTATTGTTACTGTTTGAGTTATTCCATTAATCGTGTATGATATGTTGGTGTTTTCTGTCGCTGTTATACGAACCTTCGTACTTCGATCGTTTGAATTTGGGGGTACTATGTATGTTTTGTCCAAGTCTCTTGTCGGAATTAATTGGTGAATAAGATGATCACAATAACCTATGTTTTCAAGCTTACTACAATCATTCCCCGAAAAAGCTGTAATAGGAACGGATGATTCAATAACTGTTCCTGTCAAATCCGTTCCATGGGCAATTTGATATGTTTCAAATCGATCAAGTGTTAAATTGTATACATCGCCATTTAAAAATGAGTTTCCATCGATATTCAAAGAAATATTTCGTTTCATCTTAAAAGTTATTGAAACTGATGTGTTATTTTCAATAGTAGCTAAAGCAAACTGACTCTTACGATATGTTGGCTCTGTCGATATTACAATATAATTGGTTGACAGTTTATGTACTGGAACAATTGCAGTGGCTCCGGAAGATTGGGGATGATAATCATAAATTACGACAAACGCATCATCAAACGTTTCGAGGAGTATTGACTTTACTTCTTTCTCAAAGCTTTCCAGTTTAATTGCAGATGGAATAATAATATGATGGCTCGACGGAATAGTAATACTTCTGTCTATCTGTTGTTTTAGGGTATGGTTTAGACGTGACGATGTTGTTATATCCATGATTGCACCTTTCTTGGTTGTAATGTAAATATCCTTCTTGGTTTCTGAATTTGCCATAAACAAAACGATAAATCCAGTTTTTTCACTTTCTGCAATGCAAGGAATTAAAAACGATAATATATACTATATCATTTAATTCGAAATCCATCAGTATACCGGTAAATATTGATTGTATTTAATTGATGAATGAATAGTAGATCCAAAATAAACTGTTTTCTTTTTTATAATTTAACAACGAAATATGTATTAATTAAATTTGATTATTTTTTTGACAATTTGCGCAAATAAATTATGCCATTAGAAATAATTTCGTCTTGTAGAGTGTTAACATACAAAAACATTAACCCATATTCTTCGTTAGATATATGTACTTAATAAAGAAATGATACGATATACTCATAAACTAGTTTGATGAAGTCGGCATATTTTTTCACAAATGTTTGCGCACGAGACAACAAATTTATAAACAAGAAACCGCTAGCATGTTTCTTATAAATGTGCAGATGATCCAAATGTTGTATGTAAAGGCGTGTGTAGTCAGTAATACTCGCTGAGGTACGTGTATCAACAATTAAACTGTGTATTATTTAATTTCAATTTGCTCAAAAATTGGCACGTCATAATAAAAAAACCATTTACATACCATTAAGCTTTACAGTAGGATCGAAGAAAAAACGCCACCCATTTTCAGAGACAGTCATGTGTAAGGGATTGCATGAAGCAAAGAGAAGGCACACGCCCGTCAGTAGGTTGAAGTTAAAACAGTTGCATCCATTGCCACAAAGTACGCTGCAACTAAGGAGAGAACCCGTTGTCTTGCTGTATAACGGTTCCTTTATAAACACTTTGTTGTCAAATTCTGGGTTAGCTTCGTAACTTTGGGAGTCCATGGCTTTTATAAGTCGCAGATACATATACATTACCAACAATACAAAACGAACAACTGTTACAGATGAATCCATGATTTGTGAAGTTTACTACTATGGTATAACTCGACTTTAAAAACTAGTAATTTTTCAATCAAATTCACCGGTTCTTTTCTATGTCTATAAATTGAAGTTACACAGATATTCTAGTATTCCTTTCAGTTATCTTCTGATTTGGTGATGTTGAGAAGACTTCAAGTTTCTCTTATATTTCTTACCTCTCTATTTCAAATTAACTGGACAGTCATAATATAAATGATTCTTTTTGGAAATCGTAATTCATTCATTTTCTCATTTCCATATATGTTTGTTATCATTCATGGCATGGCATTTCAAATTACGAGCAAACAAATATGAATTAATATCATTGGTTACGTATCGCGAGTGTATGAATAGTTGACTAGACATTGATTGCCATTATAAACAGAAACAAAGGATTATGACAAATTAATAATCTTTGACGTATTACGTACTTTTTAGCGAAAAAGCAACGGGTGTCATTCGTCATGTTTTTCCCATACGTAGCCTTAAAACGAGATAGCAATGAATTGTTTTAAACGAGAAAAACAATATTTTCTTGTTCGCAAAAAATCATTTTTCATGAACATGTTCAGCATATAGTAATTAATTCATAGCGTTGCGTCTGAAAAGAGGTGATGCCATTTAAAACGTTTTTGTTTTAGCTCTGTTCTGCAGATAAATTTCAAACCATATCATGTTCAAACAGAGTTGGATTCTGGGATAACCTTTAATATTTCATCAGTATTTTGTTTTTTTCCTGGCGGCGATTCAAGTACAATCAATGGTATTGAAAATCAATAAATTGATAAATTATTTTGTACGATTGAAAACATTTCAAAATTATCAGTTTAATGAAAGCTTTGACAAATCATATTAAAACCATCCTGAAATCTGAATTGCTGAAATGAGAGAAACCAGTGAAAATGAAACGTATTAAAAAATATTCAATACACAAACAATTCACAGTGAAATCTCAATATAATCACCCAATTTGTAATCACAGACAAATCAGTAATAAGAATACATCTAAAACTACCCTCTTTTATGGAAAGTCAAAGGAGTCAATATTCTATGTATGTAATTATCTATTTGTCTTTCGTAAATGCTTTATTCGTTAAATGTAAGAAGTAAAATGCTAAAAATTTACTACGTTATTGAATCTTCCACAATTTTATATAACCATTTGTAAATTGTCATTTTTAAGACTTATCGGTTTACGGTAAATTGTTGATTTATAATCCGATCGATGAAAGTCTGAAGTTTGTATTTCCGTCATTCGTGATTTGTTTTTCAAGATTTGTAAGGTAATGTACCATTATGACGACAGGGGGCGTGCACTACGTCTAATCGTATGGGAAACTGACTTTATCAACATGTTCATATACAATACCCGGCAGAATTATTCCTCGGATGCAAACCCATTTTAACTTTCCCTTTCGGGGTTTGTGTGTTTAGGGTTCGATTGTTTATACACAATGTATATGATTTTAAAGAAAAACTTCGTCATGGAAACATAATAATATGGAAGAGTTCCCTAAGATACCAATAGTGTTTTCTAGAAAATTTGCACTAAAATCGTCGCTCCCCAATAGAGACAAACAATTAATTTAATGTACCTCATTCTAAAAGATAATGTAACCTTGTGACAAATTCAGAACTATAGATGAACTTCATTACCTACTTAAGTGCACCACATAATCAAATAGTATACATAACTATCTCTAAAGTAAATACTGCACAAAACCAGAAGCTGTAAAATTTCAAGAATTTATATTAAATAGTAGCGCCAAAATATTTTAAAAAATTGTATGACTTCGTCTATTACTTAAATATCCGAGTAAGTCTACCATCCTTTGTAAAACAATCCATGCTAGATTTGCATAGTTATATATTTATTTGCATACATTTATACTGTTCCGTCCTTGGTACGAATTTTTTTAGGTTCGAGTTGTCAAAGAACACCCTGATTGTTTTTGAAGCCATGTGGCGGCAAGTTTAGGTGGCAGAGGATAGTTTTGCAAGAAAGACCCGGTCAAAATTTTCATTGATATAAGACACTTTAACAAAACTTTAAAAAAGGGCTATTTTCAGAAAATGTTGAGATCTTCCCTGGCTATTCCATATAGTGCTATATGTAAGTTACTTGTTTTATTCTGAAATGTTTAGAAATTCTTAAGAGTCAGGACCACGTGTCCCCTGCATGCAAACCAATTTTAGCAGATTTAAAAATCCACTAAAATTAAATCACTTCTATGAGCACTATCTGCTTCACAGTTCCTCGGGGGGGGAAAACCAACTATCATCTGCCACCTTAGTTTTCACTTGGATTTTTTGAGGTTTTAGGGAAATCACAGATTCAGTATTGAGTAATCATTTGTCTTTATTATAACTAACTCATTTATAACTCCTTTATTTGATATTAAATGCATATCTGCAGTTTTGAATGCTTAATATGTGAGATATTGTGATTTCTCGGACCGCATGTTTATAAGTATGCAAAACTCGTTAATAATGAATTTCAGGGGACCACAGAAAAAAACTTCATTATAGCCGTAATTCGTTATACGTTTTTAGCGAATTCGCATTTTTTAGGTCATCTGAGTAAACTCAGGTGACCTATTGCTATCTGTTTTCGTCCGTCGTGCGTCGTGCGTTAACAATTTACATTTTTAACTTCTTCTTAAAAACTACAAGGCCAATTGTTTCCATTTTTGGTGTGAAGCATCTCTATAATAAGAGGAATGTAAATTGTGTGAAATTGGTGGCTCTACCACCCCCAGGGTGCCACAGGTGGGGCCAAATATGCAAAAAACAGCCAAATTTTCAAAAATCTTCTTTTCTACTCCCACACATGTGAGGACAAAACTGATTGCATGGTTATGATGTCCATGAAGCCCTCTACCAAAATTGTGAAATTCATGGCCCCTGGGTCAGGCTCTAGGGTGGGGCCAATATGGCCATATAGTAAAAATGTATTAAATCTTAGAAAATATTCTTCTCTACTCCTATACATATTTGTTAAAAACTAAATACATGGTTATGATGTCCATGAAGCCCTTAACCAAAATTTTGAAATTTATGGTCTCTGGGTCAGGGGTTCAGGCTCTAGGGTGGGGCCAATATGGCCATATAGTAAAAATGTATTAAATCTTAGAAAATATTCTTCTCTACTCCCCTAGATATTTGTTAAAAACTAAATGCATGGATATTATGTCCATGAAGCCCTCTACCAAAATTGTGAAATTTATGGTCCCTGGTTCAGGGGTTCAGGCTCAAGGGTGGGGCCAAAATGGCCATATAGTAAAAATGTATTAAATTTTAGAAAATCTTCTTCTCTACTCCCATATATATTTGTGAAAAACTAAATGCATGGATATGATGTCCATGAAGTCTTCTACCTAAATTGTGAAATTTATGACCCTTGGGACATGTGTTTATGTTTAGGTCCTAGGGTGGGGCCAATATGGCCATATAGTAAAAATGTATTAAATCTTAGAAAATCTTCTTCTCTACTCCCGTATATATTTGTGAATAAGTATATGCATGGGTATGATGTCCATGAAGTCTTCTACCTAAATTTTGAAATTCATGACCCCTGGGACAGGGGTTTAGGCCCTAGGGTGGGGCCAATATAGCCATATAGTAAAAATGTATTAAATCTTTAAAATCTTTACTCCCAAACATGTGGGAAAAAACTGAATGCATGGTTATGAACTACTCAACCTAAATTGTGAAATTCATGACCCCTAAGTCAGGGTTCAGGACCTAGCATTTGGAGAGCATTTGGAAAGAGTTGAAAGGGGGGGGGGGGTAAACAGTTAATGGAGTTATTTTCCCTTGCTTCTTCCTAATGGAGTTATCTTCCTTAGCTTGTTCATATTTAGTAATTAATCATCGAATATAGAAAAATAATGAAGCTGTCCATCAAAGTTATTGATAAGATATTGTGAAAGCATTTGAAAAGAGTTCAGGGAAGAGGATTATAACAGTTAATGGAGTTATCTTCCCTTGCTTCTTCATAATGGAGTTATCTTCCTTGGCTTGTTCATATTTAGTAATAAATCATTAAATAGAATGTAATTAAGAAGTTGTAGGATCAAAATAGTTATGCAAGTTTTTTATCATTTGAAACAAAAACAGTTTTTAAATTTTTAAAGATAAACAAATAGATTTGTTAATAGTAAAGTAATAAGTAGTATACAAGCCACCTTGTTTTAGTTTATCTATGAAAACATATAAACATAAAACCTCTTTTGTAAGTTAACATATGTGGGTTAAATAAATTGAATGGAATCCGGGCACCTCTTCTATAGTATGTCATACACTCTGTTAAGAGCTTCAAGTCTTGTGCCAAACTATAGGGTTAAGAGTCCTTTCCAAAAGATTTCAGGCAGGGAGGTGGATGTCATTACATTATTATAATCTTCTAATCCATTATGAAACTCAATTAAATGCATTTTTGAGACTCGACAATTTTGTGTATGGGCTATGGTACTCAGGTGACCGTTAAGGCCACATGGCCTCTTGTTTTATAGCGAATTCGCTATAAAACAGCACTTCAGCTGATAATTCTTCAAACTGTTGTACGTTAATAGAGACCATCGTCAGTAAAAAGAAAAAGTTAATACAATATATTACTTTATATTTTGTGATTTTTGAATTTAACGATATTGTTTGTAATATTTAATCGGTTTTGGGTTTTTTAACTAGCAAAAATAAAGAAATAAAACGTATCATTATTCGTCATCTAACTTTATACCACAAACTTGCAACCGAATACATCTCTGGCAAATTAAAAATAGAACCAATTGAATAAAGATATATAAATTTTAGACTTTTTTTTAATTGTTGTAGGCAACAAAATTGAATACAATTTATAAACATTTCTTTTATTGTGGCAGTCAATGAAAATAAAAAAAGATTTACAAACATAGATACATGCACATGTGTTCACGACATAATCCGATCTTTTTCTCGGGCATTATGTTCATTAAAGTAATCGTCAAGTTTTAACTGCTTTGTTTTACTGGCGTGTATAAACTTTTGAATTTCACACCGATAAGTAAAGACACGTCCTGGGGCATTTACACTTCTTTCCAGACATTGCCTCAACGTATGAATAGAGTTGGTGCCATCGTCCTGATTTGGAAGATCTGTCGATTCTACGACTTCGTCGTCATTGTCGCTATTGGCGCCGTATGGTTAAGATTTAACGCCAAGAATATCGTTGACGATGTCATCCTCGGATCTTGTCTCAGCACTTAACACGTTCTCGTCAACACGAACATTATCTTCAAATGAGCGGAGGGAAACGATCACCGTGCAAAATTCACTGTTTATTAATAACTTTATTTTGGACTTTACTTTTTAAATTCAACATCTGTTTTGTAATATTTTCTCACAGTTTATTTCGTACAAAGTTACTTATTTTATTAGTGATTCACAGTTTTTGGACTCTATGTGTGATTTCAAAGAGACAGAGTGTCATGTATCAGGGGCTGTTAATCTGTTAAAACAACATTTAAGCATTGAATGCTTATTTTTGGATGTCGTCGGTCCTATGACACACCAATGCGGTGCAGACAAATTGAATACCGACGACATCCAAAAATAAGCATTCAATGCTTATATTTATATTCATACTGATGTTTTTTTGTATGAAATATATGTGTATCGTCACTGTAAAGCCATTATATACGCTCTCAGTCAGGGATATGAAACATACATGGAACAGCCATATTAACATGTTATTTAGTACGCTTCCGCGGCTAAAAATATAGTGCCAGAAACTTTGTAGAGAAAAATCTTTTTAATTAAGGAGTAGATATAATTTAGTGATTATTTTTCAGAAGTACATATCAAATTGGTTATGTAAGGTTGAACGTTTCATTTAATCTTACAAAAATAAATATACTCAAAACACGTGGTGACGTTTATATTTGTGCTCATGGCGCATGAATTAGCAAAACGTATTCATAAGAAATTGAAAGTCGCAGGTTTCCAATGCAAACATAAGGGGAAATATACACTGAATGTAAATATTGTGCAGTTATCAGTTTTTCATGTCTTGGACATCAAAGACTCATTGAGTTTATTTAATTATTTTATAACTGTGAACCTTTCACTCAACTTACTTTATGCCATCACCTGTCAATTTATACTCATTATTCAGATTCTTATATATAGCTATGTACAATTGTCAATCGTTAGTCTGGAATACGGCGGCCAGCCTCGGCCAGTCGTCCGACTCACCCAGAGTCTTGAGTTCGGAGGCCAATACTGGCCATATCCGACTTATTTGTAACATGTCTGTCTGTTAAAATGTTGTAATGCTGCCATCGTTGAGTCACGTCCAATAAATTTGGAATCCTGCATCAATTGCCTTTAATTTCTCTGGAATTGCATTTTGGTGGACCTTCGGAAATACGGCACACCTATCCTTTGTTTTAACCTTACGGCCCACAGCGCGCCTCAACCTTATACCCTCTACGCCAACATTCCCTCACCCCGTTCGTACTGCACACGACGGATGCAGTTCCAGAAGAATTCCATACCACCGTTCAAATCGACGCGGTCACAAATCTCCGAGCATACAGCGCTAACGGAACATCATTATCTTCATCGAATTCATCATTAGGATATAAGCCGTATTCAACGTTGTTGTCCACAAAACCCGCTTTTCTAAAACAGTTTGATATGCACGACACACTTACGTCACTCAAAGCCGACTTCAGGAATCTAATTGACATCAACACGTTGATATTTCTTCTCGTCGCACTGAAATTAATTAATCTGAAATAGTAAAAATGTTTGTTTATCAATTAATGACAATAACGTTATGCTACGATGGATATAAACCGGTACTTGCACACGAGGAAACAATAGAAAATAAAGGTGTAATCTTACCTGCTGTGTGTATTTTATCAGTCGCTGGCGATACTTGATTTTCAAGTTGTTGATTGTGCACTGGTCCATCGATTGCAACAAGCTTGTTGTGTTAGGGGAAGAAAGTTCAGAGTGATGGACTTCAGGTAGAGCACTTCCGGGTGGGTGGCGCAATTATCGACGAACAAAAGCACCTTGCTTTTCTCTCTCAGAAACCTACGATCAAGATTTCAAAGCCATTCCTCAAAAATGGAACTTACCATCCAAGCCTTTTTTGTTGTCTCTGTAGATTACGGGCAAAGAGTTTATTCCTTTAAAACATCTCGGTTTTTCGAATTTGCCTATTACCAGTGGGGGTAATTTTTCAGTACCGCTCATAATCGCCGCGACCATAAGAGTCGATTTCTCCTTTGATCTTTTCCCACCATGACACTAGTCACCTTTTCTTTGTAGTGTTCTATCGGGTAGGAGTTTTTAAAAAAAAGTCCAGTTTCGTCCGCATTAAAAATATCATTCGGACTGTAGTTAAGTGGAATTTGCTGGAGTTGTTCTCTCCATTCGTCAACGGTTTTAGGATCGACGACCGCACACTCACCAGTTATAGCTCGGCACACGATCCCGTGTCGAGTTTTAAAGCGATCCAGCCACCCTGTATCCGCTTTAAAACTGTGGTCTTCTAATTTCTTAGCAAGGTCCTCTGATTTTTGAAGAAGTAACGAACCGCTTATAGGAATGTTCTCTTGTCTTTTGTCTTTGAACCACTCTAATAAGGCGGAATCTACTGTCTCGTGCGGTACGGACCGATGGCGTTTTCCTGATGGACTTATTTCTGTTAATTCGTAATTTTACGATGTCATCTTTGTTTTTCAAGATTGTACTCAACGTGTTTGATAAAATTTCAAACTTTGCATCGACGTCTTTTTGAAGTGAAGTGAAGACCCCACTTTTCAACCTCTTATATAATTTCATACTTTGTCTCCAGCGCAATTGCTTTCCTTTTTATAGACGGCGAGGACATGGTGATAATGACGATAATCAAGTAAAAACTAACCTTATATATCACCGTGAACATATGTCAAATTAGACAGTGTACCGAGAGGAACAATGAACACAACTCAAAACTCCTAAATTCCTTTTAAGCCCGTGAACACTTTATTAACTATTTACATCACTACACAGGACAAATTTAAAATTCTTACGTATTTTTAAATAAATTTTGTTGAAAAAATATATTCGATATATGAATTCTCCCGTATCTTGAATGAATGAATGAAAACAAATTGTTATAGGAATGATGAAAAACGTTAAAATTTCATTGGCGGGGATCTTAAAGTTACTTCTTGTAACCGTAAATGCGTTAAAGCCGTGTTCATTATACGCGACAAAGGATTATATAAGGACTTTGCCGGGACCTCAAAAAAATCGTTATAGCGTTAATTCGCTATATCCGTGTTCGTTATAAACGAGTTTTGCTGTACATTCATTTTAAATTCTTACATGTGACTCAAAATTCTTAATGAAATAATACTGCCTTATTTTATTAGACAAGTTGCTGCCCTTTAAACAGGACTGCAATAGGTGTACACATGCGTGTGTTTCTAAGGGAAGCGTAAAATTCTTCAGATTATCGGAGATTCCACCTACTCTAGCCCCCTGCTTTTATATTTTACCTACGGGACCTCTTATTGCAAAACTATTATGATAAATATTATAGTAGCAAGCCTGGATATAGTGCCTTTAACTACTAAAGAGGTATAGCGCACTTAATATACGATTTCGCCTAAAATATAGCACTTTTGCAAACATCAGAAATTTTCAATATTATACAACGCAGCACAGTTAAGGCTGTCAATAAATTCCGTTCAGACAAAAAGTACGGGAAATGTGCATTATGACATCACAGTATATTACAAACCTCGAAAGTACTAATTAATTCATTTATTAGCAAAATTAATTGATACTATTCTTTTAATTAAGAACAACGAATGCTATTACTTACAATTTCGATGTCTGTTATATCGTACACACTGAAAAATAAGCGAGAGATCGTTCTCGCTGTACTACAAATATGACGTCATATGCTTCAAAATGACGCATTAAGTTAAGTCAGTGAAGGCTATCATGCGGTTTTTTAGCGATGAAAAAATAAATTCCATAGATTAACGGAAAATTATAAATGAATATTTTGTTTAACATTATCATTAGTAGAATGCTACCTATATAGTCTTATTTTCAATTTGTTATAATTATGCATCGTATTAAGAGGCAACCTCGGTTTTGTATAAAATATCGTATATTTTAAAGCTGGGTGCCTCAATAAATCACTTTATTGCAAGGGCATACACTTATCTGATCATGACAAACTTTTACATGTAAATTTAAAATATGCTATGTAATTTAAAAACTACTAAGATCCTTGTGAAATCTCACAAATTAATTATTTTTTAATGAAATTAACACTGTGACCTTCAAAATTATTCAACATATGCATTATAAATTATGGTTTTTTCTAACAAATAATATTATCTTACAAAGTTCACAGCATTTTTTAAAATCTACTATATAACATCAAGTTATTTTATAATTCAGTTGTGAATTTTGACATGATTATGCCCTTGCAATATTGAATTTTTTAAATGACCCCAAACCCACAAATACATCCGCTTGTACCATGCGACTGCCATAGCACGTGACCACTATGAACATAAAATATTGTACTATTATATATATATTTCAGAAATATATTGCATTTGAGCGACTGTTATTGATTTTAAAAAGGACATGTCCGATGCACTAAAGTATACGTGTTTTCATTACAAAAATTCGCCGATATTTTTATTGGCCGCCTTAACTGTACTACGAATATTTAGTTAAAATATATTCAAACTCAAACTACACAATTACCATGCTCTTAGAGTCTCAATTATCTTACACTACATCATTAGAATAGTCAGGTATATAGGAAAATAATAAGTATGCGATAAAAACGTATATTTGACTATTTGAACCACTTTAAACCAAAGAAATCCGATTAAAATTATGTTTTACAGGTATTGTAGTACACGTTTAAATTGAATTAGTTTTGGATTAACGTGGTCTTTGTACTGAAAATTAGAGAAATATTTCAATTAGTGACTTTTCTAATACAATAATGTATGTAGCAAATATATTTAAAAAACTCCCAATGAAAGTGTTAGATATGTGGCCTAGTGGTAACGCGGAGGTCTTTTTGGTTTTGTGGTCGCTGGATCATGATAAGAATAGTTAAATTACATGTATCTAATCGGCTGGAATTTCTTTTCAAATGATCTTGTTTAATTCAGTCTGAGTATGAGCACACCCAATATAGACATATCTCTTCAATAACACTATAGAAGTATTCTATATACAATTGTACACTTAGATTCATTGCATATTGCTGGAAGTTATCACGGTTTAGAATACCAACTGACATTATACACAGAGTTTTATATATTCATTTCTCGATGCAGGTTTCCCGAATTTATGACAAATCATTTGTTACAGACACCATTATAAAAGCAGTATATCATTTTGCGACAGGTACCTGAAGCTATATTTAGGAACAGGTACTTTCCGTCCAGACACGGGTGTGGGCGAATTAATGGGAAAAGGCGCTATACATATTTGTACGTTGTATCAGGCATAACCCTGAACTTTTACCTCAGAATTTAAAAAAGGTTCATACTTATAACATAATTATGAATTATATTAATGAATATAACATGCATAGTATTTGGTTCAGAATAAATGTGACATAAAATCCGGACGCAATATCTGATGTTTTTCTCATGGAATATTTTATTCTGTGTTATATTCTTGTGCATTGTCTTTATACAGCTGTGATTTATTTATTTAATATGTATTACATTACGGCCTCAAACCATTTGCTGTGAACATATTGGTTTATATTGGTTGATATCCACCTTTTACATGGTTAATAGCTGAACGATTCTGCAAACCCGCTGTTTACTACATGAGAAAGGGAGAGCGAGGTTTATTTTTTATAATTAACAGGGTTAAGGCAACAAAAATAAATTTCTTAAGAAGGATTAAAGTATTTTTTTTTGTGGAGGGGGACTTAAGGACCCATAATACATGTATTACTAACAAGGAAACACGAATTAGCAATCACTTCAAAGAGTTAGTTATGTAATACAAAGCTGAGCTATAATAATATTGATGAACATATATATTCAGGCCCCAGGATCATGGAGCAGCCTTACACTTAAAGTGGAATGTCCCTCTGATAAGAGAGATAACTATGTAGAAAATAATCTCACTTTGATTCTGTAAACTCACAATTTTTAAAGCATGTAGCAACAAGGGATGCGGTGCTGGGCCCCGATTAATGTTGGAAGGCGACATTTATATTAATTAAAATATAGAAAAAGAAAATTTGAACGGAACAAACTGAACTTCAACTTTATCAGGGGCAAAAAGTATAGAAAACTTTTACAAAAAATTACAAGAAGCAAATGATATTCATAAATGTTTTATGAGGCAATATCTATACTCCTCCCCTCCCATCAATAGATTAATGTTTTTTTAATTTAACTAAATTTATGTACTAGTACAGTACATAAAGAGTACGTGTGTTTTAAGCCAGCACATTTTTGGATTGAATTTTTTTTATTTCTCTATTTATAGCTCGTTCACAGAGGTGAATGAATTATAATTGGGAAAAAACGTGACCAAGACAATTGCAAACTCTAGACTTAGTTATCATCGTTTGTAACTTATAACATTTCAAATGTCTAAAATTGAATAAGGGGTTTCTACTCTGATAGAGAAAATTGAAAAAAAACTTAATATCACATTTTATTCAAGACAATATATTCCTATATTGAGATCATACAAATTACCGAACATCCTTCATTTGATCCCCTTTTTGTGTTATAACAAAATGCTCTGGTTTACATTTTTAGCATTTCTAAAACAAATGGATCCATTTAATAATATCTTATCCAAATTAAAAACAGGAACATTTTCTGAAAAATTAGAAACTATGGCAATTTATCATGTACTATATGTAAAACATGTATGCAAAACCTTCAAGTTTATGATAAAGAAGGATAAGTCTTGCTGATTGAAGCAATTTTTGTTACGAACCTATCCAACAAAGTTCTATTCTGAACTATAAAGCAGCGCTTCGTTATGTTTTGTAATATGAATTCACAATGTAGATAAATACATATTATTTTCATATACATTCAATATTTTTAATTTTATACTGTGATGGTAAACTTTTGCTTTTTTAATTACTATTTAATTTTCTTTATATCATGATTAGACGCATTATCAAGTTTTGGAAAATTTGGCAGCACTTCATCATTTCATCTTTGTTGCGTTTGAATCTCTTGATATTGACTTTGATAAAAATCAATATATATATTTTTTAATGTATGGTAAAATTAATAGCAGAGGGATATTACACCTTAAGTTAAAATGTGTACACTGTCTTAATGTCTTGTGATTAAAAACATCGAAAAATGAAATGATATTAAATTGTTCTGTTTATTACGATTGATAATTACAAATTTTAAGCAGTGTTTAATGATGAAAGTAAACATTGAATCATTAGGTAGTCGCTTCTCTGTTATAATGAATTCATTTAAAGCAAATTCACTATATTTCTGTTCTACCATTTTTTTAAGGATCAATCTATGTGTCATGAAGCAGGGAGGACAACGAGAAAAACCAAAGTTTACATTCACATTGGTGCAGTTATCATATTCCTTGCGTCCATTGCTGCTATAGAAATGGTATATCAACTATATTTTAAGCACAAAGTTGAATTCCTTTATATAACATCAAATCATTTTATTATTCATAAATCGTATGTAACCGAACAGTAAGGGTATTAAGACTAATCGAAATGAATACCAGTCGCTTGATTTTACAAATTGAATAAAATAAGTGACCAATAAACAGATATAATAAATTAGACAATTTCACTTTTAAATGTTACGTTTCAGAAAAAGTTAGTTTAAACAATATAGAGTTAAGACAAAAGATCTCTATCGAATTGACCTTTAAACCTATATACTTTAAGAAATAAAGTAGTAAACTTTGATTGCTCAAATGCGATAAAGTAGAAATCTTGCAATTAAGAAAAAATATATTTATAAATTTCATTACATTAAAATAACCTATAATTTAATATAAAAGTTGCATACTGTAGAATGCAGCGGCTAAGGATGGTAGTACGATGTTAAAATGTAAAGTTGCCAAATATTAATTTGTTTGCACGGTTTCTTATCGTCAAAGATAATCAAAACAAGTGGATAAAATTAAATAACAAATGGACTTGAAGATAGAAAATATTAGCGCAACGGAACTTTTGACCAATAATAGTTACTAGTATTTCTTAGAAAAAAAATAGAAATACCCCCCCCCCCCCAAAAAAAAATACAAGTAATATAATAATACATCTACTGGTTCTACCACACGTAAGTTTTATATTTTTATTGGGTATTCATTTAATTGATTTGCGTTTCTAAGGTTTAAAATCAGCTGTTGTAAAAATATTCCACCCACAAATTGAAAAGAAAGAAACAAACAAGGTAAAACGAAATTAACTGGACGCTATTTTGAAATCAGCCCACAGTTTTTTTCCAAAGGCACAATTTATCGTTCATATACTTTTACAACATAAAATATAATATACTTTTTGAAATATGTAACATTGTTGTACTTCAACATTTGTTTTAGCCTTTCTTCATAAAACCAATTGGAATCTATAGCAATATCGTTTTGTGTTAGTCAGTTTTATCATTTTGAATTAATGGAACATAGTCGGTTATTATATTATTACTATTATAGACCTTTGTATAATTGGGATCCCATGGAATATAACATATGCTTACGTTGTATTCTGAGTTTTGTGTTATGTTTATGCATATTTTCAATAATTAATTAAAGTATACTGCAATATAGATTGATAATAGTTTTGCAAAAATGACCTACTGATAAAAAAATTAAAGGAAGCTGGGGAAGAACGTTCATCGTGTTTTTTATGAAAAATATAATGAACACAACAAAAACTATCTACGTCACATCCGTCCATGGAGTCCAAATGAACATGACGTCTAAATCGTTATATCAAATCATCAATTGACAGAAATGTCTTTACATTACCTGCTAACCAATTTTCCATTTCAAGTTCAGTGGAATTGGAAAGCTTTAAAAAGAAAACTAAATGCATACTTATTGAAACTTCTGATGATGCCATGGTTTTAAGTCAAGCCGATGGGCCTTCATCAGTAGGAACCACAACTCACATACCGTGGCATAAACTCTCAACTAGATATGTTATTGTTTCGACTAATCCGGTAACATACTTCTGTCAATTTGCACTGGCATCAATCGATGAAAACACAATGGTATGGATAACCTTTCAAATGAAAGAGGGGTTACAAATTGACGGGAAAGTTTATCAGAGTGGCGATATTTTTAGTTTGAGACTCAACCGTTTTGAAACATACCAGATTGCACATACTGTTGACATGACAGGAACTGTCGTTGAATCATCTTCATCTATTGCAGTTTTCTCTGGCAATGATTGCAACATATTAAATGGGCAAGGGTTTTGGGATCACTTAATTAGTAACTTCCACCGACATCAAGAATAGATACAGTCTATGTCGTTCCTCCTCATTTGTACAGCAGTACTCATATACGTGTCACACTTGTTGAGAAATCAAATATATCGTGCAATTGTGCAGAAAAATTCTCGAGGAAGTCATATAAACGTATGGAGTACTTTGATATTGTTATTTCAAGCAACGAATCATGTTATATTGAATCAGATGAACCGGTATTGGTAGCGAGTTTCGGTTTGTCCTCTTCAATTAAAAATATGGGCAATCCTTCAATGTTAAACGTACCAGTTCATCAGTACCGCAATTACTACAAGATAATTGTTCCTTTTAGATATACATACAATTATATAACTATAATAATGAACGGAAATATCAATAACTCATTACGTATCAACGGAGAAACTGTGAACATAAGCACTATTCTTTATGAAAAAATCTTATCTAATGGTTATTATGATTTTAATATTAGAATAATTCGTTTGCACGGAGGAGAACTAACGATGACAACATTGGGAGGAGAACATTTTGGACTAATGTGCGCTGGGATGAACTTGGTCAAAGCATATGCATTCTCTGGAAATTCTGTATCATGATACTCTTTGCATTGAGGTTTTCTTCATTTTAGCAAATTATCCAAACTGCTTGAACAGGCTACAAACATTCTTTTTAGTGCAGCATTGCCTTTTTTAATGGAACACATGGCTCAGTGGTAACATGCGTTAGGCCAGCAACCAAAGTCACTGGTTCAAGCTTCGCTATTGCCTTTTGATGTTGTGTGATGTGCCCTTAGACAAGACTCTATCTACACTGTCCCAGGCCACCAAACTGAAATTGGTTGTCGGTAAACAAATATGCGAATTGCTGAGAAGAAAAAAACCCAGGAAAAAACATATGAAACATAATTATTACGGGTGGCGAAAAATTACCATTGGCCGTTTGACACCGAGAACATTAATTTTTGGAAAAAGACTTACGCAAAATTAATCTCGTGAATTATGTTGAGCTGAGAAAAATACGGCGATCAGTTTCCGAATCCTTTCTTGATTTTTGGTTTGTTTCTTCATATATCGAAACAAATGTTGACGGTGTTGTCGGGAAACATCGATTGCCATCTCCTTCGGGTAGGATAATACTTCGATCCTTGGGGACTAGTATAATCAATGTTGCTCCAACTCCAAGTCAATCTTTGGATACTATTAGTTTTGTTTCGACGTAAACATTTTCAGAATAAAAAAGTATCTTATTTTATTTTGTATGCTTGAGTGTTTACATAGTTACCTAATTTATTAACTGACCTTTATAACAGAGAGAGAGAGAGAGAGAGAGAGAGAGAGAGAGATCCTGAAAATAGTACTTACTATATGTACATTGAACTATGATAAATATTGGTTTTTAAAAATCCTTCTCCGAGCCATTAAGGTGCATATACAAAGCCGGTACTTATCGCCGTTTTCCGTGGTGCTAAGCGGATGAGAGTCATTGACCACCCCTTGATTTGACACGAGTCGCAGGCGTAAGTCGGTGCCCGATTTCAGTTGGTTGTACTGAGACAATGTAGATAAAGTGTCTCTTCTCTAAAGGCACAACATGGTTAACATTACAATTATATTAAAACATTAAAATATTAAACTCATTTTTCTTTAAACACTCCTCTTAAACCAAACTTTTCCTCAATGGGAAGCAAACCACCCTCAATAACATTAGAAAAACAAAAAAAATATCTAAATAGCATATGACAAGCAGATAAAATCTTAGCGAAACATCAGCACTTATTGTGCTTAAAAATAACATCAACTTGTAACCCCTGGTCAAAATGTTTACATTAACTTCATATGTATTTATCTTGACAAAAGAATTCTGACCACTTATCACAAGGTTAATACATTAACCTTACACGTACATAACAATAATTGTGTGATCTCTGATCATAAGGCTTAGGATTAAAGCTTTGATAAAAGGGTCTAGATAGAATTTAAAAAAACAAAACTGACACCTACCCATAATGTGTATTTAATAATCTGTAATATATCTTCTTGTTGCTGTACTAGTTGCACCTATTTCAAAGCTATACGTTTTATATAATGCGGTATTATAATCTGCCCATAATAGATACAACTGCAGTTATAGAGTAAAATACTGCTAATGACTGGTTTTCCATCGGAGAAAAAAAAGGCCCGTTATTATCCCCCTGAGCTCAAAATAACTCCATAAGACCTCGACATGACACATTTCTCTTTCACGTTTTTGTCCGCTTTACAATAATCTACACGACTTTTCCTTGTCATGCTTAAAATGTCCCATGCTTATGTAAACTCCGTTAGCATTATGCAGTCAAATTAAAACAAATTAATTGATCCCCAAGAAATATTCTTTATGATAGATTCTGTCATTTTCTACAAGCAAGACAACATAACAAACCATTAATAAGAATGCTTTGAGTAAAACGTGTATATAATCTGCAAAACCTAGTCAATCTAATTAACGTATCTACTATCGTTTCAGTATTTTAGATGTTTCTTGTATCAGTCCTTAGCATTTGCTTCCTGTATCACTCTAATGCCTTTTTCAAAGTAAAATCATATGACATACCTTGACATCCAGCGTTGCAATACATATAATGTAACACTGATAAATACGATGATACTGTATTATAGGCCTTGTTCCTGTGCATACAAAAAATCGTCAAAAATAAAACAGCTAACGTTAAAACTGCCTTGTGTGGAAAATTCATCGTTAAAACGCAGTACAGGACTAAGTTGTTTGCCAATAACTTCAAATGATTATTCTAACATGGAACCTTTAATGATTTTTGGACATTTTACTCAGTTCTGTTTCACCAATATTGATAAATCTGTTGAATGCTTATGCATGTGTGTGACAAGCTAACTGCACTATTCTATCTTAAACAAAAGAGCTTACAGCTAACGCATTATTTTGCTCTGAAATATGCACAGTCTCAAAGTGCCCGTATAAGTCCGTGGAGTTTATGCTCCCAATGTAGCTGGGTTTTTTTCATCGTTCAAGGAATACTCCATGCAAAGTCAACACCAAAAGTACAAAGAAGACATCAATGAACGATTTAAGAAATATTTATTATAGCTTCTAGAATTAAAGTTGTCATCAAAAAGCTTAACAATACATCTAGAAGTTAAAATATATTTTTACGACGCGGCTAGGTAATTTCATTGGCTTGCGTTGGTTTTGACCTTGTCATGCATGTATGAATTACAATTGATCATCGTAAAAAAGAGAAAAAATACTAAGTGGATGTTCAAATAAACAAATAAGCGAATATATTTTTGTTTACATATTTTGAATGACTTTCAATACTTTTTTTTTAATTTTATGTTATAAATTAAGAACACATAGATTTCACTATTATGAAAAACAACTACAAAATATAATATTCTTGGTAGTATAATAGGGGTCATATTTTCATATATATTTATTTGTCAAATACCTAATACGTTATTACTGCCATTTCAATTTTTACTGTTTTCTCAAAAGAGTTAATATTCTTGGTAGTATAATAGGGGTCATATTTTCATATATATTTATTTGTCAAATACCTAATACGTAATTACTGCCATTTCAATTTTTACTGTTTTCTCAAAAGAGTTATCTCTCTTTGATTATTGAGTGTACCTGTAGATCGATATCTAATAATATAAGGAGTTTTCCGATCACGTGATTTAAATAATTGTATTACGTATTTACCAAGAAATTACACCTGGTCAAACCAGTTTATTGTATTTGGCGCCATTTTGGTATAGTGTTCACCGAAGCGAGTGTACATATTTTTGTTACTTACATCTTTCATTGAAATTCATTCAAATCACCGGCTGCGGGTTTTCATTTCACAAATGGGTATTTATGTTTCTATGATTATTTTTACATTATTTGATTAAGATTGAAGTTTAAAGATGTGTAAAATATAATAAGTGTAATTTAGATTTTATTGATTTCAATTTCCTATTAATTTATTAGCTAATTATATGCATATATTGTAAATCGATTATATAATTTATACACGGATTATTTCAAAATATTTAGTATTCCTTATTTTTTTAAGGATCTGTTTTCTTCTTGAATAAATCAACGAACCCAGCAGTGCACTTTGTTTGTTTATACATGTACAAGTGACCCTGTTTCAGTAGTAAATAGTCAAGTATAACTGTAGTATAAATGTTCATGAAAGGTACAGTAAAAAGTTAAAAACTACTAACTACCTAACAAATATCGATATCAAGCATTAAAATTTACATGCATTATATTTTAAAACATCAATAACATACTTGCTTATCACACCATATCACGTTCAGTCGCAAGAAAACATCGCTATAATAGCAATTTAATCATAAGCCTACAACGGTTAATTTCGAAGTTAAATCCTTCTCCGTGCCATTAGGCGCATAAGGCCGGTGCTTATCCTCGGTCTCCGTGATGTTAAGCGGATAAGAGCCATTGACTCCCCCTTGATTGGACACCGGTCCATCGCAGGTTAACCCTCAGCGTAAGCCGGTACCCAATTTCAGCTGGTTGGACTGAGACAATGTAGATAAAGTGTCTTGTCTAGGTGCACAACACACAACATCGTGACCACAGCGGGGTTTGAACCAGCAACCTTTCGGTTACTGGCTTAACGCCTATGACCACTGAGACACGCGCTGCACTAATTCTTAGTACATGTGGTTTAAGGCTTCCCGATGGAGTTCACAATATCCAGTACATGTAATATACATGTACCTGCCTTAATTTTACAGCGTATAAAACTATAATTTCGTTGATGTTTGCGAACTGCATTCAATTTGATCGATTTCAGGGAATGTATTGCAATATCAAATGTGAATTGTGTTGCTTAAGTATAAACAGCATTTTAGTTACATGGATTTTTTTTTTCAAAATCTGAAATAAACGGAACATCTTAATCAACCCCATAATTGAAATCATAATAAAATACTTTTTCCTGAAAGGTTGTTGATTTAACGCAATTATTAACCTGTGCCAAAGCAATTTTCAATATTTGTTTTCATTTAAACTTAATGTAAGATTTGATTTTAGGAAAAAAACCTTAATATTACGTAAAACAAAATTAATTTTCGTCTAGACCTATAGGTATAGTAAACAACGAATAAGCGCATATCTTGGATGATCAACAATAATAAATGTCGGGAATTAAATCAATAAAAAATGCAAGGAAGTCGATCAGCATACAAAAAGTAAAGTAATATAATTATAGAATTCAATTCAATTCAATTTTTCAGAATTTTTTCGATTACTAATACATAATTTGCTGGAATTAATTATATATTTAATATTACCTAACATGATTCATACGGTATTTTGTCGTAATTCTTGTCGGAAAAGTCCGATAATTCATGTTATAGAAAAAGTGCGAGAATCAAGTACAGATAAGAAATCACTTGCCCTACGAAATTACGTATAGTGATTTAAAAAAAATATAATAATTGATAAAACCAATCCCCATCAGTACTTCAGTACTTTGATGTTTTACTACAAACTACCAATTAACATGTACACACACATTCATGAACCTCAAGTAAATATATTGCATTTACTTTTACGCCTTCAAACACAATGGCATCAACAAAACACCAGTAAGTCTTAGGGTTTTTTTACCAGAAACACCAACGCGTCAACGAAAATTACACACGCGTATTTTTAACCTCATGCAATTTTGTTAAATCTAAAACCACTTTTTTAAACAAAATCAGCTCAGCAAAACCCCGGAGCAAATCATATTTTTTAATGAAACACTTAAGCGTTGAATCAATCAAATTAACAATCGGATATTTATTAACCTCAAGTAATTCTGCTACAATAAATCATATTTCAACACAAAAACATCATTGACAAAAGTACATTTGTTGGGGGGATTCAAAGTAACAAATGATCAACTGTTCCTATAGAGTTGGATTGATTAATCCCAGCTTACTATAGTGCAGCTAAACTTGAACACAAAACCATCGGTAATAGTCAAAGTACTACTAATATTTAACAGGCACACTAAAACATTAACTCCACTATCAACCGAAAATCCATCAATATTAAGCATCTCTAGTACGTCAACAATGAATATGGATATAATATTTGAAATAATAAAACTGGATATATTTTCCATGTAAGATATATAGTATTTTAGAAGAAAAAAAACGGCACAAATGAAAAGCCATGTTTTCTTTCTTTGTTATTATTATTATGAAAACAACGTTATATTGATGTCTGACAGTCAATTAATTAAAGTATAGTTTCACAAATATGTCACCATGTAGATAGTATTCATCTTACAAAATCAAATTGATTATGTAGGATTCCCGAGATAAAACATATTTTAATTGTATGGAAAAAATATGTTGTTTCCATTTATTTTACAAACCAGCTATAATCCGTTTTACATGTACATGTAACATATGCATTTTTATGTTTAGGTTAAGTTTTTGTTTTACTTGTTTCAGCCAAAATAGGACTTTTAAATTAAGGCTTGAAAATTTTGTTTCATGAACTAAACAGTTTTTTTTTTCAACTTGATAAATAAAACATATTTCAGCCTTGATACTAAAACTCCAAGTTTATAATATTCACAATTGCTTCCCTAAAACAGCATTTAAATGTCAGCTTTGGTTGTGCTTAAGGTGCATGTAATGAATAAACATTTAGTTTCATTTACCAATAAAAAATAAACGGAAGAGAGTAGGTAGTTTGGGGTATGATTTAAGGGATAATATTTTATAGACACATTTTAGATAATGTTACAAACTATGAAACTAGAATTGTAAGACATATCAAACACGTGATCGGTGAGAGGAAATAATTTGTGAAAGAAGTTGCTGTATGTCACATGAGTACTAGAGTACTAGCGGAAGGAAAATAATTTTATAATTTTAATGTGACCTGACAATTAAGAACACCTATTCAAATGTGTATTATCAATTGACAGTAGGTCTGTATCCCCTGAAAAACACCAGACTTGGTAGACCGGTTGTCCATTATTTATTTATATTTATTTATTTTTAAACTGCAGGACAACCCATACGTCCTGTACGGATCATGCAAGTGTACCTCATCGCATCTTAATTTCACTGTGTCAGTGCATTTGAGAGGTGAAGTAGGTATTGAGGCCGGATCGTGTCGAGATGGAAGTGTTATGGAATAATACAATACGTTCACTATAGGCTAAGAAAAAATAGTTAACCGCTATACTATACAACATATTCAAACGAATAAGTGACCTAAGTGTCAAAAAATCTAATGATCAAGATGAGTTTTAGCACAAAAAAGGGGCTCACGTAAATAATATAATGTGACAACATAAAGTAGGCACTTATAAACAAAAGTAGCGGATTCCTGAGAAAAACATAACACCGTTTATGCATTTTCTACTTCTTTTAAAAACCAACTAAGACCCTTAATGACAGATGCAATCTTTATTTTAAGATTTAATTTAAATAGCAATATCACTGTTTTCTTCTTCTTGTTTTCTGTTTCAGTTAATTAAAATTGTATTTGAATTTTTTTTTGATATATTAAAATATTTTAACCTTAATATTAAAAATTTAAAACATATAACTATCACATTTAATTCCCTAAATCATATGTTTCTGACGATCCGTGAACTTTTGTTGTTCTTTAAGTTAAGCATGAACATTTAATTTTCTTTACTCAAGGATAGAAAAGAGGAGTGGTGACCTAAAAGGGATCTAATGTTGTAGAAACATTGCGAAAAGGTGAAATATTATAACAGTGCACATGTAGGACACCACTGTGAAAACATGACCAAATGAAGGCAATGTTTTGTGAAAGAAGCTTTTGAATTTCCCTAGAGTGCTAGAGTACTAACAGAGAAAAACAGTCTAATGTGACCTGATAATCAACACCATCTATCCAAATGTATAGTAGGATGTTTAGACAAAGTTAGTTACAAGTACTACAAAATACACAAAGATGTAAACGCTTTGTGTTTTTCTTAACATTAAAAGAAGAAAAAAGAAAACAGATTTGTTCAAATAAGAAAAAAAAGTTATTTGCAAGCTAATATAAAATTAAAAGTTCTTAAAATGACAAATTCATTTTTTAGCAGTTTATATAAAGGTAAAAAAAAAAAACAAGACATGTTTTCATTACAGAGTTAAAAGAGCTAAACATGACAAAAAAATGTTTTATTTTAATCGCTTAATATAAGGGTATAATTATTTACTCGACGTAACATTGGCAGCTATAAAAACACCAAAAAGATAAATACAAGCAAAATAAATGTTTTCTTCCAAATCTTCCTTCTTTCAGATATAGGATACCTCAAAGATACTGGTCTGTAGTAACCTTCCTTTCGCAGATATATTGACATGTTGTTTCACAATTTTGGTCAAACCATGTAAAGTTGAAAGAACGATAGAGAATGAGGCAATTTTGTTTAAAGTAATTTTTAGGTTGTCCTTCGGCTCTATTCCATGCACTGTATATAAATGGGGATCTGTCGGACTCCCACACCCATCGTCCTTCAACCCCTAAGTCGGTACCACCTAACCAAACACTTCCTTCAAAAAAAAAGTGTAACAAACTAATATTATCGATTTTTTATGTATTCACATTTTGTTACAATTTCTGTTTTCTGATGTTTCTCCCATTTTTCATAATTCTTCTGTATGGGTGTTACAGTGTATACAGATGAAGTCATTCAATAAAAATATGAACAATATTGCTTACAACTTTAACATAAATGTTTGTTTCATATCCATTGTTCCAATATGGAAATACGGAAACAAACGAAAAATCTAACATTATCAATGATCGATAGACATATCTGTGTTCTACATATATATACATTATTTTAACATCAACAATGGTATGAGTATATGTAGGAATAATAAATACATACATTATTTGAACTTGCGTATAACAACTTACTGGTTAAGTTCATAGCAAGAGCTTTGACGAAAACGTCCTCTGCCTCAGATTCGATTTCAACTAATTTAGCATCAATTGCCTTACAACTAACCTGAAAAGTAAAACTATTTTAGTTTTTTTTATTTATCTTTTTTTCGTTTATATAAAAAACTGCTACTGTCCACGCTTACCTGAGCGTCTTTCCAAGTTGCCTCTTTCTGCTCTAACCGGTATTCGGAATTTATGAAAGAAGTCCAATCTAAAAGGACGTTCCTTTATTATTATTATTTTTTAAATTGATGATATCGAATCTCCTGAACACATGCGACATTTTTTTATTCAAAACAAAAATCTAAGCATAGAATGGTCATTCAATTGAAATTATCATCGCAACAGAACAAACAAGCATGCTTACAATATAAATTTTAAATTTTTTTGCATTCCTACATTTCGAAATTCAAAGATAGAAACAAACTTTAAACGATTTTTTTTTTAGTTTTATATAATTTACCTTTTAAATAGTTAATCTCTTTCGTAAGCATCTTAACTTTGTTTTCAAGTTGTAATTCTCTGCCTGTTTAAAAAAAATCAGTTAAATTAGTTTAGCCTTAAATAGGGCACACATTCACTAAACACTATTTTCTAAGTGTCCATGCTACATAGAAGCAAAATTTGAGAATATCTTTTTATTGGTTAGAAAACTCTATAACTTCCACTTATGAAACATACAAGAACTTTTTGACCCTCGGGATGTTTATGTAAACATATCAGCATACTTATGTTAAGGGTCATCTCTAAATGCACGTACAATTGTAATATGTGCAGTTGCTTTATTTTCTTATTTATTTTATTTTGGGGATGGTGGGGGGGGGGTGTGGGGTATTGGTTTTGGGGATTTTTGTTGTTTTGTTTTCTTTTGTTTTCTTTTTTTTTTTTTGGTTGTTTTTGTTTTTTTTTTTTTTTTTGCTTATATAAAAAATATTATTCCTTCAATCAGTAATAAATACCATGTCCTATAAACAGTTTAAGCATATCTTTAAAAACAAAAGTCATAGCATAGCATATCGCATTTAAATCCAACACCATAGCATTTGAATGCCATACCATACCATACAATGTCATAGTTTATTATTAGAATTTTATTCGTCATAGCATATCATAAAATTCCATAGCATACTATACAAAATAATTTTTACTCTTTTTTTTTATATTTTTAACGAATAAATATTTTACATTGCAGATTAGTGGTAAACTTTTTTTTATTAAATTAACTTCGAGATTTTTGGAACTCAACCTTGGAATACAAAAATCATTGAATTGCATTACACGTTCATTGCATATCATTAAAATGCCATACCATAGCACAGCATAAAACTGTGAAACGTGCCTAAAATAACTGTACTTTATTAATTATACTTTTACAACACTTATAAATACTATCTTTTACAACACTTTTAATTACATCTGATTGTAAAGAGGAATCATCTTCAGATGTCAAGATATTTCATAGTGTGCTACTTTAGTGGATTTTACGATTGTAGATTGGCTCATATGATTCATTAAAAAAATAGGAGAATATAACATTACATTGAGAAACATGTCTCTAAAATGTTAAACGTTTATAAATTTTTAGGGATGTTTTACATATAAACTTATAATTTATCTTACAAATGTGACAAAATTTCGTTTATCAGAGCGCAAGGGCGCAACGGTGACGTTCACCTTCGAAATCAAATAAAAAAAGTAATATTCACAAAATGTAAATTTCATTAAAAGTCCCAAATATTCTATATTCAATTTGTTTGTTGTTTTGAATGTCAGAAACGACATTAAAACAAATTGTTTAGAACAGTGATTTCAAGGTAGAAGTAACAAGCATGCACAAACATTTTCACAAGAAAAACAAAATATGGACACCATAATAACAGTTTGAATGAATTTATATGATATGTCGCCATTCGTTACTTAGATATGAAAATCGAAGAGAAAAATGAATGTTGTTTATAAAACATATCTTTAAAAAAAAATGTGTTCCATATCGTCATTAAACGACTTTGAAGCGAACCATGAATTCAAAGGAAGAATAACTTATTAAGTACATACAATTATTGATCTTGAAAATTTCGCTGACAAAAAATATTGAAAACAAAAACATAATTTGACTTCATATTAATCAAAAATATAACATATGATATGAGTGAATTATCTTTTCTAATAGAAAAAACAAAATAATTGCATTAATGTATTCAACTTTTTTTTACTTACTGTAAAATTCAACATAACAGTTCTGTGTGTTATCAACCGTTTTGTCATATTGAAGGTTGTTGTAAAGAGGTTGCCCGGTACTATCACTGATCACCATGAACATTAAAACTAGGATATATGCCATTCTAAACTAAAATGATGTTCAACGTCTTCTGAAACTGTAAAAACAAAAATTTAAACTTACTTATTCACAACAATATGCTTTAAAGATAAAATATCCACGTCAAAAAATTTACAAGATCAGGCAGTCAAGCGTTTACTCATTAAGGCACGTGCCGTGCAAAACACAGACCCATTGTAGTAAGTTTTAATGAACATTTTCGAGTGTTTAGTTAAGAGGATACAAATTGAATGAAACATTTATATGTTGTATATAGATTTCTCACACCCTTACATATGTAGGTCATTGCTGTTCAATGTACATATTGTAGTCTATGATGTTTCAAGCATAGAACCTCGTTATTATTTAATCTAAAACTAAGTTTAAGAAAAAAAATCACAGTGATATTTTCAGTTGATCAGATTGTATAAAGCTAAATGTAGTCAGTTTTACTGAGGTTTTTTTTTTCTTTTTTTCTGAAGTATAAATCAACAGTAAGTCTTAATTGAAAACTGTAAAAATGATTAAAAAAGAAAAGTGTTGGATGATTAAATCAAAAAACCCAGTCGTCTTCTCCCTTGGAAAACCGTGTTCATTTGTGTGAACAGTATTCAGAACCCATTTGTCAACCTTTAATTGATAAATGACTACTTATCTAGAGAAATGGCGGGCTCTATATGCAATATTTTGCCCAAAAATAACTAATTTCACGAGTGTTATTTTTTTAAATTATCAAAAGTCAAACTCCAAGTAATATGCACATCTCTGATATATGTAAAATTGATTTGATAAACAACAACTTCATACCTTGAAAACAGTAGGAGAAGTTATCCGTACAATAGAGGTATCCTATAAGCAATATAATGTGGAAAATTGACCAAGTTCAACAGCTGGTATTTTTTTCCCAATATTGTTAAAAATTAAAATCCAAGTATTAAATAGGTCTACCTCTGAAATATGTACCATTGATCTGCAAAATAGCAACTTCCTATCTCAAAAACTGTAGCAGGAGTTATCCGTACAATAGGGGTACCCTTTTGGCAGCGGCAAGCCCACCCGCCCACTATTTTCACCATTTCAATAACCGAATTTTTCCTTTGGAAAAACCTGTTATTAATGTAATGATTTATGTTAACGAAAAAAAAACACAATACATAGGCATCAGTTTAATTGGTGCGCGTAATCAATACACGGGTAATTATGCATCGACAAACACTTAGATTGTCTTTAAACGATTTTTATTATATAACATCTTCGTCCTGAAATCCATAAAACACAACAGCAGAAAAAAATATGTTTGTAACTGGAGGGAGGCTGGGATTTTGACATGTAAAAAATGAACTTTATTTTGAGGGGGGAAATACATCACCCACCTTTTTATATCTCCAGGTCTTAATAATGCATTGAAAAGTCGAGCCCGAACTCAATAATTTTGAAGAAACCCAAGCTGAACCTGACTTACAATAATTAAAATATTTTTTCGTGAAATAAAGGCATCGATTTTCTATGGAAGAAAAAAATGCTAATGTTACACAATGTAATAATAAATAACTGTTTCTATTATTTTGTATCACAAATTGTTCTAAACAGCCCTTGTATATGATTGCAGTTACATGTAAAAGATGCTACCAGTCTCATCAACGCGTAAGAGGATTTATCGAAAACAACACATAAAAACCCCAAAGCAAATAGTTAGAAAACATAAACAGAAACAAAATTCTTGAAATAAAAAAAATAATTAAAAGCGAAAAACTAGATAAATCAGACACTCTCCCCCAACTCATCCTTCAAACGGACAAAATGACTACAAGCAATTATAAAAACAGGTTGCTAGCCATGAACCAACATCATATTTATATCTAAAACATGAGTTACCAGTTAACATAAATTATGTATTATGTGACGAAACATTATAATAACTATCCAAGCAAAAGCATTAATCAGGGGTATTCCGGTGGTATTTATTTTGTAGGTTTTATATAAGTATGACGTTTAAAACAATAGCATACATATTTAAAGAAAAATTAAATAAATAGTAGTTTTTTTATCAGCTGAAAATTATCAGGATATTACAGAACAACACGAATTTGATTTTAGCATTGTTGCTTAACGATTATTCGAAACGTTTATTGAAGGTATTTCTTTGGTACTTTTTGTGGGCAGCTGTAAGGAAGCTTCGATTTACTGCGTCTAACTTTGGACAAATTATTGGAGCGATTAGAAGAAAGAGGTATTCAACACCCAACACTCCCGAAGATATTTTAAAATGTCAACAAAATAGATTTTTTTAATAAAGTGTAATTTTTGTTACATTAATACTGTACACAAGTATGATCAGGTACCATATATGTTATTTTATTTCTATAGCATTGTAGCAATTATATAATTTGACTTTGAAATGTAAATGTATGACTGATTTTGAACAAATTTAAGTGCCTATAATTTGGAAAGAAGAGCTTCAATTCAGTGGGGTATCACGCATGAGAAAGTGGGTGTTGAGGAATATTGCAAAGCTGGTGCAGTCACAGTTTTGCCGACAGGCAAGTTTTGTGTAATTAGTCAGCCCGCGGGCGGGCTATATTAAGTTAGGATGAAACTTCAATTGCGCTTGCGTAAATTGGAATTCTGGGAAGAAATTAGACAGTTCGTGTTAGACAAATTCAAAGACGTTATGAAACCGGTCAGCAGCGCATCAATGTATTAGAAGACTGTCAATGGGAATCGTCTGCATCCACAGTCCGGAGTCCGCGTATACCTTCCCACTTGAGATTGAAAAGTAAATATTTTGGATGTAGTTTGCCACCAAACCATAAAAATCAGATAGCTATGTCTACAAAATTACAACTTTAAGTATTAAGTAGTCATACATTGCATGTACACCGCTACATGCTTATCTCCTCACCTACATGTACAGCTGCAAACTAAATGTGCACCCACATATTATTATTGTTCTTGAAACTATTTATCTAGTATTTTATTAGATTGTGTATTCACTTTTGCCCTAAAATTAAAATTCCACAGACTGACTTTCTTAGCTTTTTAAAAAGCTAACCTTGTTGTGCTCTATAATGTGATGGGGAACCACTTTTGTTATATATATATATATATATATATATATATATATATATATATATATATGATGTGATGATTGTGATTGTCTTAAGAGACTAAACATGAAATTAGTGTTTTATTCCTGCAATTAGCATAGCTTTAATGTCAATATTATCACTCTTCAGAGTAAAATTACAGATGTTTATATTATTACTTTGTTCAGGCTGTTTAGCTTTTTTTCATTTGTGTACATATTATTACTTGTGTACTTCAGGTATTTGGCTTCACGAATCAGGAGTTTTGGGTGCATCACCTGATGGCTTTTCTAGGGAGATTTTCACAAAACTGACATTGTCCACCTTCAGCAGAACGACCAACCAGCAACTCTACCTGCTATCATAGAGGTCAAGTGCCCATTTACAGCTAAGAACAAGACCATAATGGAGGCGTGCTCTTCCGTCAAAGATTTTTTCTTGTGTATTTAGATAATTTATACAAATCTTATCGCATGCACACTTTGTTATCTTTTTTGCATCATATAATAAAGTAACGAGAGAATGCATGGAATGTTTATGTAATGGCATATGTTACTTATTGAACTCAGATGTAATGATTTACATCAACTACACCAAAATCAGTATGAAAAGTAATACATGTAAGACAAATATTAAAATTATTAATTTGATAAACTTCTTTATCTTTGACCAAAATTACATTTACTTATATATATATATATATCTATATGTGGGTATTTTCAGTTGATAACAATGGACGTTTATCGTTAAAGACAACACATGATTACTGGCATCAAATCCAGGGCCAGCTTTACCTGACTGGTACGGAGTGTTGCGATTTAGTGATATTGACAACCAAAGACATGCAGATTGTAAGAATTGTAAAAGACAAGATGTGGGCCCCAAACATTTCTGCCATGATAGACTTTTATTTCATGGTGTTTTTGGAATCACTGAAGTAAATCAGGTTAGTTATATTACTGATGCGATAAGATCATATGATGAACATTTTCTCTTAGTTATTAATAAATTGAAATTGGTTTTCTTTTACATCTGTAAATAAAAGAACAATAATACTTGTCAAGTTGAAACATTTCTAATATCTTTAATAGCACAATTATTTAAATTTCGTATTTATCTGCAATTTCCTTAAGAAGTGGTGCCTGAGGTTTACGAGACAACAGCATAACTGAAATATTTTAGTAGACATGTGTCGATACTGAGCAGGAATGTGATTAAGAATTTCATAGTTTTTGATGCGCTCATTTGCTCTCTCAACATGGATCCTGGCTTGTCCTATCTTGTAGCACAATGCTGCCTCCTCCTTGGTGAAGTGTGCTTTGTGTGACAGAAATGGTGGAATATTCAAAGAGACACCAGAAGGAAGCTTGTCGTAGATGTTAAAACCCTTATCGGCTAATATGAGATCGCCTGCTTTTAGCTGTTGCAACACTCCAGTGATCACGATGGCTGCATCTGATGTTGAACCGGGGTACAAGTCAGATGAGAACACAAGTGCACCATTGGGAGATACACAAGTGACTGCCTTGACAGTATGTCTGCTCTTATAACTACTGTAAGACATGGACTGCGAGTTCATGTCAGATGGCACATCTTGAATAATCTCGGTAGCATTCATAGCTATTCGAGCAGACGCGAACTCTTCAAAGGACTTGGGCATCGATCCTTTGCACTAAATCGCACTTGGAATTCCTTTTTCCTTAAGGATGCCGTCAAAGAAGATTTCATGCAAGACTGAAACATAAGTGTTAATGATATTTGAAACAGTGGCCCTGCGCGTTGCAAATCGTACCGACAAGTCCAAGTCACAATAATTAACCGCAGCTTCATTAACGTTATCAACAATTGGTCCTTAATGGAAAAAACAGGTCACAGCCCAACCAGAGTAATAGTGAAATGGTGCCACTCTGTAGAGCATACTGACAACTTGAAACACATCAGCTAGGAATGAGGTGTAGAGCAACATCTACAAACGAATTAAGTCTCTTATTTTATGGGTCATTGTCAGTATTGATAAGAGGAACTAACTTTATGTCCTGACCACCTGTTTCCAATTTATTATGTTGTGTACATTTCATATTATTTGTTAAATGCCACTTCTTTAAATGATTTCATTATTTTATTTGACAATAGAGTTAATAATTGTTACATTTTTCTTGTCAGTGTCAAAGCCACAATAAAATGTACTTACATATACAACAAACACAATTTAGTATGCACTGTCATTTTTTTCTAGTGTAACAAGTATTTTATTATGCACATGCGTTTAAGTTTAACAATGATAATTCTACAAAATGAAGCATTTACCGGTAAATCGACGCTGTGGGATGGAAAGGTCGTAACTGTAATTTTATGATTTTACAGGAGAGCAAAAAAATGTTATAGAATTATACTATCAATTTAAATTCATTCCTGGCAGTAACTATGCATTAATAAATATTATTTTTTAACTTATAAAGAAAAGAGTAACCTAAAATATGCATACATTGTGTAGAAATTCATAACAGTATGAAGACATTTCATCGCCACTGTTGGATAATGTGAAAAGTCGTATCTGCCAGTTACGACCTTTTGAACCAAGGGAATTGCAGTTACGACCTATAATTACCTCAAACCTATTATACAGAATGAGATAGTTTTTTCTCATTGGCATGCCATAATATTATATTAACTTGTATGAACTTTTGTTTGTCATATTTTATTTTAATTGATATGTTTTTCAACGATTTATAAGACAATTTACATAAGGTTAACAACTAAATGTTTTCGTCTAAGTCAATGTTACAATGTTTTTTAATTAATAAAAAAATTGAAATTCTACATAAAATCAAAGATAAACAAAGCAGTTTCATTGATTTTTTACAACTTTAATAAACTATGAAGGAATGGGACAGCAATAAATACTATAAATATTTAACAAAAATAGCTTCAACAAAAACCGGAAAAAAAACCTGAAAACAAAACTAACAATATTATGTATTTTACTTAATTGATGTTTAACTGTCAAACTGTTACAGTTCAAATAAATGAATTTACTCAACATAACTGATCATTTAGTTTTATCCACAGCACTACATGTAATCTGCATCGGAATTGCCATCTGATTCGTCTGATGAATGAGGCTCTGGCAATTTATCGAGTTGCCTATCTCTTGACAGATTTTCATAAAACGAGTGGTGTTTGGAAGGGATAAGCCCCTTGTTGCACAAACTCATTAAATCTGCATATTTCGGAGCAGAAATGGACAAGCGTGTTCTGTAGAGTCTTTTCAAATTGTAGTTTTTTAAGGTGACTGTCCTTCTTCTACCCTGATTGACATCAAGCATCTGATAGGCATCGCTGTAATCATACTTAAAGAATATGATGTTTGGTGATTCCTTCCTATATTGGAAGCTGTGATTTTGTTCCACCGTACGCATTGCCCATTGATGTCTTTCCTTCTGTTAGAAATAACAGATGATGCACATTCCTTAAAGTCAATGATCATGTCATGTTTTATTTCGATCACATTGTACTTGGGAGGATTTTGTTTTGAGTTTTTAATCCCAAGAATCCAATCTTTTGGACTGTAAATTTCCAAACGTTTTATAGCATTTTCAATTGTTGCGTGAACAGAATCCCCCTCCATTTGGGAGTGACCTCTTTCAAAGTAATTGTGTGTAATGGTTTTGATAGGTAAATTTGTGACAGAGTACAAACACATAGTATAAAACTGGAGATTTCTTTGTTGTCCAGTGCAACTATCAGAGTAGTAAATGACTTCGTCTTTTTCACCTGCGCTTCTGTTGTGCATAAGAAGACATGTTGCGATTTCACAACTGCCTCTTTTGGCCTGACTCTCATCCCAAACATAACAGTCTACATTTCTGCTGCTCAAATCATATGTGGTAAAATTATATGTTGCTAGTTTTCTACTGTAGTAGGCATCGCTTACAAATAGCTCAGCTATGTTAAGGGCGTCCATAAAATAATAGCGATATTTATCACATAAAATGTTAGCTTTTGAATAATCTTGATATTCTATTCCAAAAAATTGTTACACAAAGTGATATTTTATCATTATACAAATTAGATAATTTGCTATCGCATAAGCAATTTTTTAGTCTCTAAGAAATACCCTGTCACGTGATATTGCTAAAGATAGCTGAATCAGGAATAATACCAAAAAATGCATAGTGCAAGGGCTTAGCATAAACAAATATATTTATTTCCGTTTTTAACTTGTAAAATGAACATCTAAAATTTCGAAAAGTGCTGGGAGCTTGAAATATTCAAGTAAGAACAATTATTTAATTCAACATAAACAGTCTATGATCAGAAATTTGCAGGGAGTTCCCACATTTAACGCTTATTTATGTAAAATGCGTAGCGATTTCATACAGCTCCCAGCACTTTTTGATATAATGGGAATATAATGGTTACACATGTAAAATTTCAATATATTTGATCAAGTGTATGCCATTGCACTACTGCATTTTATCTGACCCATTTCACTTTCGGCGTCATTTGCGTGAAATTCAAACGCAACACTGACTAAGATCATGATTTTAATTTTCATTCATAAGATAAATAAACGCTTTGAATTTCATTAAAATAATGTTAGAATGTTGTTTCTGTTCACACCAGTCATCATTACCAAATTGTTGAAATTGAAAAAATTAGTACATGTTCTCCCTACCAATAACTATTGATATAAGGGCAAGGGGGGGGGGGGTAAGTGTAAGTTTGTAATTTACACATTTATGTTTCATAATGGTTTATGTTACTTTGCTGGTAAATAAATAAGAAATGCCTTTAATATATGACCAGGGTTACTTGTAATTATAATTAATATTTTTGTAATTATTAAAGAAAGCAAGAAAAATCAATATTTATCAAGAATTTATTAATATATTCAATTTGACAATAACAATGTACTGTAGATATTGCTTTTCTGTGACAAACTGTTCAACAAGACTAATTAAGTCTATTAGTGTTTTCTGATTTTCAGTATTATTCAGTCATGATGTGGAATTAATGGAAATTGACCATTCTTCTTGCACACTACATGTACTTCTCCTCTGTCTTTTTGATGTAAGGAGGCAGTGCAGTTGATAAAAAAAACAATGCCTGTAATGATCAATATTTATCAATTTCAAATTTAATTTCAATAGTTATCAATGAAAAATATCATGATAGGTTATATTATAGTAATATGATTTTTAAAAAACAGGCCACATATACATGAGTAATAGAAATATTTATAGAGTACCTACTTTTCTATATACACCCCAAAAAAGTGTCTCCAATGAACCATGCATTTTCTGCTTTAATAACCATGTAATTGAATTTTAATTTCAGTTTAAGATAACATGAAAATGGAAAATTATTTTATTATTGAGCATACTAATGGCAGTTGTCATTTCATTAATATTATAACATGCATATATTCTTTAATATGATTGAAAATTCAGATGACACTTTAATTTTGTCCTTTCATACATATAATCTTCCTAAAAGAAGGCTTAATAAAATAAAACATTTCGATTTACATAAAAACAAAAATACAATCTTGTCTATATTTAATCCAGATCCTCACAGTAATCTTTGTAGTGCTAGCACAGTGTTTGGACTTTCCATTGTTTACATTTTCTTTGAGCACGGAGGAAATGCGAGCTAATATTATTGCGATATAAGAGACCAGTAAAAAGCTACAATGAGCCGCAATACTCTTTATGATAAAAATTAGAGAATCGCAGAACATTTGCTTTGCCTGATCGAGTCACCAAACTGATTTTTAAACACAATATTACATGAAAAAACAAATGTAAACAAGTAAACAAAATCGAAGCCGAGGAATTTCCCTTCGTTTCTGTTTCATTCTACAGTATTAGATAATACAAAACAATATCTAGGGGAAGTACAGATAAATCTTACCTTGTTCAGTTAAATCCTCTACCGATTTCCGTCCACGCTGGTTGTAAATAAGTTAAATTCCAAATATATCACTGAAGTCCACGTTTATTCTGATCACAGCTGCAAGCGCCGATGTGACGTAGTCAACATCGACACGTCATCAGACGACTTAGGAATTTCATAATTTCCAAGATATAATGAATAGTTGAAGTTTTTATTTCAGTACACCTTTCTTGATACAATCAAACCCAATAAATAATCATATTCATTTTGGTAGAGGTTTGTTAATTACCGAAATACAATATCTTGTAAAATCTCATGAATAAGGGGCGGGGCATATGCAAATTTTTCCTAAATCACACGTGCTAGAATTCCGATACCTTCCTTAACATAGCTGAGAGCTTGGGTGTCACAAGCACCTTCTGTAAATCAAAATTGATTACTTGTATATTCTTATCAGTCAAAGAGCGCATTTTGTCTTTAGCTTTCTGTTCTCTAGCATTCTGGTTTTTTTCTAGATGTTTCTCGTGTTCATGTCTTTTTATTTCCTTGTCCTCTGGGGATAGTTTTTCATACGAGTCACAGAATATACAAACATCTTTTTTTGGATGATGGAAACCAATGTTGAATTCATTTCCAAATATTTTGTCGTATAGCCAGTACTTCACTGGTGTTCTTTCTTCTTTCTGACATTTCTGTTTGTACAAATCGTACATTTTTTTAATTGACAAATCTTTTTCCAAGTATTTTCTATATGTGTTTTTCCTACAATAATGTGAATCAACTGTAGGAAAAGATTTAATGTGTTCTCTAACAAACTGCCTGTCGTCCTCCGATATTTTGTACATTCCAGGTTTTCTTCCTCTCTTATCTTCAGAGCTTATCCCGTCTTTTTGTGTCAATGTGTATGAGACAGTTTTTTCGCCAATGCCCAACGTTTTCAAAAAAAAAGATTTTGCATACTTGAACTGTTTCATTTTCGTTTGAAAGCCTGTATTGGTAAGTATTATTTCTCCTGGAATTCCGTTGTGTTGTTTTTCGGGAATTTTCTTTTTTTGTCACATGGCGTTCAATAAAGTCTCGTTGACTACTGTAGTTGTTCTTCCAGTAGTTCTGAAAGATGGTTTGCTGATTTTCTTCTGAAATTGTATCTGCACATTTATACTTGCATTTACAATTTGGTCTTTGCATCTTTAGTCTTGGTATTCTTTTTCCTTTACATGAAAGATACTCTTCACCAGCATTACGTTTCCTTTTTCTTATATTTTGTTTCCACTTTTCTGGATCTTTCTTGTGTCGACGTGATCTAAACGGTCTTTCTTCCTGCTCCGATTCCATCTGAGAAGTGTCTGTGTCATCCTCACTCTCGGGTTCTTCATTTTCTTTATCACTTTCAAGTGTTGAGTCAGTTCCGGTGGTCAAATCCTCATCATGAACATCTAATTCAGGCATAACTTCGGTGGTCAAATCCTCATCATGAACATCTAATTCAGGCATAACTTCATTTCCAAGCATCATGTAGAATGAAGTGTCCGAGGCACTTTCTGGAATGTCAAACAACGGACGCAGTACATCAAGGTTGAAAGAGACATCATATAACTCTTGAACTTCATCATCAACAACATGAGTCTCGTTCATGTCAAAAATTCCGTCACACTCCATTGATTCAATGTGGTTTTTTTTAGACAATTTCTTCAGATAACGCAGTGTAAACACAGGTTTCTTCAAAAGTAGCATAGTTGACTTCCTTATCACAATTTTCACATGTCGATCGAAAATAATCTGAATGATCTACAGTATGAACATTAATTTGTTCCTGTTCATCAACAATGCGTTTTTCACTAGTATTTTGATTGGTTTGACCTTCTTTTAGAGTTTTTGCCAGTACATTAAGAGGGATATCATCTTCAGCATCACATGTATTGTTTGTTTATAACTTTCTTTTCAATGAACTTAGTGTTAAACTTTCTTCTTCATCTGAATCCATATCTACAACTGACATTTTGCGTTATGTTGTTGATTAAGATGGAGTCTTATTTCCTTGTTTATTTGTTTTTCTTTAAATTTGAGAATGTCTATTCGATTTTGATCATTAAATAAATGTGTTATCCACAAATTTCGAATGTATGGATGTACATCGTCCTGATGAATTGCATCCCAAGATCGTTCAAAATTTTGCTCAATAATGCACAGTTACTTTTCTATTATTTGCAGCCTGTCTTTTGTTTGTGAGCAGTATTCACAGGACAAATCTAAAAAGTGAAATAATTTATGTAAAGTGTATCGTTACAAAACTACACTAAATATTCTTTGTGACCGAAAAACACTTTATTTTTAAACAGTCTCTTAATTATTTATCTAAGCAATATAAAAAGCACTAACATCGCATTGACATCAACAAAATTTTGCACAGTCATATTTTTTAGGGGCCGATTCATCTCACAATCAGAATGGAATCTACAACATTTTCTAAGAACACTAAGATAGTTAACACAACAGCCTTGCGTGCATTCCACTGCATTATCGCACTTCATTTATTGACCCTTACTTGACTCTCACCTCCAAATCATTTACTTCAATTCGTGGTATACTCGTCAGTTCTCATTAGTTAGGTCTTACGTCGCAGGAATGTCGATCTAATCTAGTATCCACAATTTTTACGACACATCTCGTTAATGTTAAAGAAAGTTTTGATTTGCCTTTGAGTCGTTTTGATCAGCACATAGACAACTGCAGGCCTATTACTATTAATATTGACATTTTGAAGAGTTTAGTTCAAGTCTCACTATCGGTCTGTTGCTCATTTTTTTTTTAGATAACCTTGTTGAAAGCCATTTTAACGACAGCTTTATATGGTTATGGTTGATTTGGGGATTGTTTGGTTCAGAATTTAATCACTGACATTGGTCATGCTGTCCAGTTTCAGGGTATTACATTCAGTGCTGATAATAAGTCACCAGCATTCAGCAATTAACCTTATGCGTTCTAATTCAGACGATGAGGGGTATTTGTAGTAAATTTTAAGTCTGCCTACAAGCATATGATGGGCAATTACCTAAGGTTGGGGAATGGTGAATTTAAGAATGTACCAGCAACTACTAAACAAGCTATACTTGACTTAGTCTTACACTCTATTTTTTAATATTATAATTAATATATGCTTGAAAGATAATAGATTTAAGTTCGTTAAATCCCTTTCAGAAAAAGGCACCATCCACCCACCTTAATTGTTACTGGAAAACTGGGATGACGTAATATAAGGTATGTCTAATAACCTGACCCGATGAAGATGCAAAGTAGGAATAATAAGCGTTGTGTTCTCCTTCGTTTCACTCATCCGAACATAAAGTATTTCTATTCTAAGTATTTTATAAATAAAAACAGCACAGGTTTTAGTGTGAGTGAGCTATCAAGCAGTTTATCCGCCGTAATATACAATTAGCACGCGACTTTGATAGCAATGAACTGGAATCAGGCCCAATAATTGTATCATTTCCAAATAGATCTACAAAATACAATGTAAATTTTAATACAAATCAATATACTGCAACGTACGCATACACATGTACCGATTAACCAAAAAAAAAATCGTGTTCGAAAGGGTTGATTGCTCTTCGATGACCTGTCTATACCTGATCGGTTCTATTTATACTAAACATACTACTTGTATAACTGCGCTTAAAGAAGTAGTCCGTAAAATACAACTTACAGAAATTAATGAAACACCCGATAACCTGAGGTGTCAAATATATAGCGCTAATGGAAAAAGTGGAATTTCACTTCAAGAAATGTATTTAAACCTTGATGCTTAAATACTACTAATAAAATTGTTAAAATAACTTATTATACCTGTGATATATGTTGCACTAGAAATTCAAAAAAAAAAAAACCACGAACCCACCAATGATTATTTTAAGGGAACTGTGGTTTTTTTTAGCTCACCTGAGCTGAAAGCTCAAGTGAGCTTTTCTGATCACATATTGTCCGTCGTCCGTCTGTCCGTCCGTCCGTCTGTAAACTTTTACATTTTGAACTTCTTCTCTAAAACCACCTGGCCAATTTCAACCAAATTTGGCACAAAGCATCCTTATGGTAAGACGAATATAAATTGCAGAAATGAAAGACCGATCTTTATTCAAAACGGAGAAAACATCGAAACTGTAAAAAAAGGGGGGTGCATTTTTAAAAATCTTCTTCTCAAGAACTACTGAGTCAAATTCAACGTAATTTAGCCTACATAATCCTTATGGAATGGAAAATATAAATTGCAAAACTTATGGGCTAATTCTGTTTCAAATTTGAGTAATTTACGAAAATTATAACAAAGAAATTGGGGGTCGATCAGTTAAATAACTTCGGGTTCGGTATTTCGTATATCGAAAACGAGGTTTTGTTTTAGAGCAGCCATGTTTTACACACGAAAACTGGTCAAACTGACAAAGATGAATTTGCTTGTTGTGCAACAGTTTACGTGCGAAGGGAATATTTGAAACTTGCAAAATATATTTGTGCCGATTTTTTAAAGTAAATTGAGGTTTAATGTTTCAATGCGTTGACATGTTCACTTGTCACGATGGTTTTAGCTTGTTTTGATTTTAGTTTCATTTTCGTTAATTATGCCTTTTAACTTGAGGGGAACTATCGCCTGTATTTTGGAATATTTACGTATCAAATCAAACATAGACTTCAGTAAATCAGACAGCTGATTGTTTACCTGCGCAAAATGAGCAAAATCTGATGCATTAACAACATATCGTAAAATAAAATTCATTTGTACTATTCATTGTATTCGTATTTCGGTACGATCTCTACGTAATGGTTGAATAGTGCAACGTGATTTGTTAAGATGCTCAGCATTTTCAGTCTAAACGGAGATTATTTTCGCTGATAGAAATATATACTGGTAGGTATTTTTATGATGAAAAATAAATTGTTCTCCATCTTTGTTTACAGTGCATTTTTTCTTGTTTTCATTGTTTACAATTTTCTATAATTTACTGACCTATCTAAGAGTAAAGTTTAGAGTTATAAGCAAGATACAGAGCTTTGTGCACAATGCTATGTTTGTACAAAGAGCTGAGGTGATGCTTTAATTACTTTATATTTTAAATGCTAAATAGGAAATGCCAAGTTTAAAAATCTTAAAATGAATGTAATGCATTCATGCATGTAAACATATTTTTTTTTTAACAAAGTAAGAATAAACAACCTTTGGAGAAATTTTAATTCTTCGTCGTTATATTTCAGTATGCAGTTTAAAACATGGAATGCAAAAGTTGTTTCAATTTACACGGGCTTTCATTTGCTATCAAGAAAAAGGGGATGGCCCCTAAAATTAGGGGCCAAGAGGGCTCCAAAGTCTTTTTGCAATAACTCTTTACTGAACAATAATTTGTTATCAATTACAGAAGCAAAAATGTTCAGTTATTTCTCTCTACAGTACCATACCTAAGACATATGTTACGTAAGTAGGGGTTTCAAGGGGCCAGAAGTCAAAAACGGTGTTCATTAATATCTAGAAAAGGAGAAATATATTGAAAAGCATTGTAGAAGAAAAGTTGCTCAAAATAATGTTCTTAACAACATGGTACCTTTTTTTTGTTGGTGGACCCGGTAAGGAGTTTAAGGATCGGCCCCTAAAACACAGTTGTAGAACACATTGTAGAACAAAAAATGCTTAGAATAATGTTATCAACAATATGCTACCTAAAAAAATTTTGCTGGTGGCCCCAGTAAGGAGTTAAAGGGTCGGCCCCTAAAACACATATGTTCAGATATCCATAGAACGGTCAACAATTCGTGAACACTTATTAAACAAAATGTGTTTATATTTACGAGACCTTTTATTTGATATCAAGAAAAAAGGGCTGACCCCTCAAATTAGGTGCCAAGAAACAAAAAGCAGAAATGTTCATTGTACAGCTGTTTATCTATACAGTACCATACCTAAGTCATATGTTACGTAAGGAGGGGTTCCAAGGGGCCATTAGTCCAAAACTCTGATCATTAATATATAGAAAAGGAGAAAGCATTATAGAAGAAATGTTTTGAATTTTTGGTATTCCGAGCCCGATTTTTTCCGATTTTTTTTCCAACCAAAAAAAGAAGATATAATACATCAATGCGGGCCATTTCCAGATGGGCAGGTGGGAATGATAATCTAACAATTTATTTTATATGACGTGACACATGCAAGCTTTGTGTGAAATTTTACCTTCTAATCATTTCCATTTATACAAGACATGACACAGACAGAAATAAAGCATTTTTTAACAATGCCCTAGACCAAATGACTTGGGTCAAGATCATGGCACACCCTCAGGTCAAAAGCAATTTTTGTGTGAAGTAAGAACTTCTAATGTTTCTCCATAAAAAAGATATGGACCGGACATGGATTTTGCACTTTTTCCTGCAATTGACCTTGGCTTTGCCCAAATGAACTTGGGTCAAGGTCATAACACACCCTCAGGTCATAAGGAATCTTTGTGTGAAGTAAGAATATCCAATGTTTCTCCATAAGAAAGATATGGACCGGACACGAATTTTGCACAGACAGACGGACGGACAGACAAAGTGATTTCTATATACCCCCAATTTTTTTTTTTTGTTTGTTTTTTTTTGGGGGGGGGGGAGGAGGGGGTATAATAATATAAAACGAGACATCAGCTCTTTAAGAAAAAAAATAGTACATGTATATAGAATTTTTTTATTGTATAAACGTATTTCTTTTTCAGAAAGAATACGTTCCATTTCTTCTGCTTTATCATCTCTATTTAATTTTAAGAGTAACAACCTTTTTTTAAAGTTAATCAAATATGTCCTTTTTACTTTGCATTAATATATGTATTGGTTAGAAAACGGATTATCTTGTCGAAATGTCCTATTGTTACGTAGCATAGACATACTTTGATTGTCGTCAATTGAATGCTGTGTCTTTTTTACAGGATGAAATTGTATACAATTATATCATATATATATTGCTACAATAAAAAAATAAATCATATAAAAAAAAACCCAAATACATTGAAATTCAGTTTGCAGTTTATGGTTAAAATGAAGACATAACAGAATGGATTGCAGTCTAGATTTTAATGTGGTTTGTAAATGGAAATTAATTTGTCATTTACCTCCCCTATGGTAGCAGTCAAATGTTTATGGCTAAAATTTGTATATCAATACATAAGTTAAAAAATAAAGATGTTATTTTACTAGCTACGAGTTCTACCACATCATTTAATGTGATTAATAATGTCCTTCCTGCTTTTTACCACACCTATGTTACGCGTAATATATGTTTATACTTTTTTTTTGAAGACCACATCCTTTTTAAGCATGTCAAACAGGTTTGAGACATGTAAACATATAATAATTTCCTTCCGCTTTGTTCTTCCAAAAACCGCAGTTTTACAACAACTTTTCTTTTTGGTAACATTAGGATTTTTTGTTGTTTTTTAAAGTGCAATGCGTGTGTTAAAACATTATATACCCCTCTAGAATGATTTAATTGCGCGTGCATAGTCTAATTATATCTTTACATTTACTTTTTTACAGCTTCAAAACGAATCGGAAAGGAGATATGGCTGGATTGTATTTAATTCAAGTGACAATTTTCATATGTTTAATTGCCTGTTTTGATGGACAAGCTTTGTATAAAGAGAAATGCGTTAACGAAATTGACAATGAGATGCAGCACTTATATCGTAAGTTATTTGGCACCAAACTATATATTTATATATTGTAAACATAAAAAATAAAAATATTTCCTTCAGATTTTAGAGATAAAACGGGGCTTAGATTACAAATATAAATATTAAATGGTTAAGTCGTAAAACCTTTTTTTTTGAGAAAGCAATGTGAAATGAACAAATAATTCCAACTCGTACATGTAACAGATAGAGAGGTGCAACTGCAGACACAAGTAAAGACATTAAAAGATCAACTTGGCTCTTGTAGAGGTTAGTATGCTTCTTACACTGTAACATGACCCTATAGTCTAAGAAATATTTATCACTAAGCTATATCTCGCACATGAATATCTTCATAACATCGACCCTTTTAAATGCTGTTATAGAACCTTAAGCTATAGAACAAAAATATACCCCCTTCCAAATGAAAAGGTCCAGCATGTATTAAACGTTTAAAATTGTCTATTTCTTTCCCCTAAACTTTACAAGCAATTGTTAATGTTGTGAGTTTTGTTCATTAATCCTAAAAGTAATATGATATCCGATTAATATAAAAAAAAAATAGAGACCTAAAGTGAATAATGAAAAGACAATGTCAATTGATTAAATGTTGTCTGAGCTTAAATTAAAAAAAAAAACATTGGGAGGTGTATTGTTCTTAAAGTACAAATATAAAATGATTATCTGCAGATATTTTGTAGAATTTATATTTTTTTTCTTTTTAGAAACAACGGAGTTTTTACAATTTCAACTGGGCTGTTTAAATGAAAAAGGAAATTGTAAGTGAATCATTCAGTTTATCTATATGTTCGTCTGTTCGTCCGTCTGCGTGTCTGTATGTTTGAAAGTCTTTTTGACCTAATTGTTAGAAGGAATGTCATTGTTCTGTTCAAATTAACAGATCTTGTATATTCTTAAGAACCAGTAACTAATCGTTCGTTTTTCTTTTGCACTAATTACGTTGTCTTAGAAATAAAGCACTTTAAGGGAGAAACATACCTATATCTTAACAGGATATACCGTAAATCAGGGGTTTTTTTTATCGTCTGTATCCAATTTCCTTTGTTTGCGACGATTTCCGAATCGCGGAAAATAAATCAACTTTACCTTGATACAAAATTGTGTTCCTTTAACAGTTTTCTCTTTCCTTATAAAGTACGCAGGTAAGTTACAGTACGGTGAACTGTGTCAGTAAGTTTAGTTTGAGGTAGATATTGAAGAATCGGAGGACAAGCTCCAGATAACAGGAAAGTAAGCATCGTTGTTTATTTAATAATGCATTGACAAGCTAATTAAAACGGTCACTTTCCTTGCGTAAACCGATGTCTAATTATACATGAGGTACTGATATATGTAACGGTACATGATCTATTGATCTATGGCTGTTTGCGTCTCTGAAAATAATTACCGATAATTATTTTACATCAAGAAAATCAATATATAGTTTTATTGTGTGAATTTTTCATAATCAAAAGTGAGTTTGAAATAGTGAAAATTTAATTAGCGTAAATTTTATATACCGTTCTCGGTTCTGATTCGCGGGAAAAAACGTGACGCGGAAAAAAACCCTGATATACGTTGAGAAGAATAATTTTTATACAACTCAACATTTTTTTTCAAAAACCTACCTTTTAGAGTATTCATTGAAGAAAATATGTTCATGAAGCTCTTTTAAACATTATTGATAAACTTAAAAATGATAAACAAAAATGATTGGATTGTTTTGTTTAAAATCTATGTTTAACCAGAATGTAATCATGTAATTTTAGATCAAGAACACAGTGTTACAAAGGATCAGTATTGTTTTATAAAATCGGCTTCTACATGGACTAACGGCAAGGTATTTTAGCTCTGCTTTGAATTTGTATTTCGTTTTATGGATTTTGAGATGGTTGAGGGTTTGTTATTGTCATTTTTACATCGGCTAATTTTCTGGGTTTTTGATCAACTATTACAAGGTGCATGGTGACATGGTATAGTCGTGTTAACTTTATACCAACATTAATAGTTTGTCGGAGAGAGAGAGAGAGAGAGAGAGAGAGAGAGAGAGAGAGAGAGAGAGAGAGAGTTTGCATTGATTTTGAATTAAAAGTTACTAATAGTTTACCGGAAATTGATTTCTCAATAAGTTAACATGCAATCCTAATTAATTTTCATAACTTACAATGTATAAATATTTAGATTAACTTAGAGCAGTCAATTTTATCTTTTATCAATCAATGTTTTATTTTAACACCAGATCAATTGATCAAAGAACCTGAAAACACATGTTTAACAATTGGTTGATTGAAGTTAACGTTTTCAAAGGAGAAGGTGTTGACATTTTTTTTCACTCGGTCAGTGGTTATATAATAGCTACTGTACACAGCCAATCCTGCGAATTTGCGGTGCACGGTAACAAGATTTGGAACAATGAGGTGACAGACACACGTGTACATAATGTACATGTATATATACACACACACTTCCTTAGATCTGTATGGCAAGTGAGTGATTATATAATAGCTACTGTACACAGCCTATCTTGACAATTTGCAGTGAACGGTAGTGAGGTTGGGAACAATGAGGTGACAGACACACGTATACTTGTATATATACACACTTCTTATACTTGTATACACACACGTCCTAAGATCTGAATGCTCGGTACTGCTAAACAATAATGCAATATGTTGTTTTAACACCCCCTAATACTTTTACCCCAGTTTGTCAAGTAAAGAAAACAGAATTTGAATATTTTTATTTATCAGTTCTTAGAATTACAAACATCAAAAAAGGAAGAGTTTTAAATTCGGAACATCATTTGACACAGTGATATGAATTAAAACTTATTGCTCTCCTATATTTTTTTTATTTTTCAAATAAAATTCAAATAAATATATGATAGTTTTTTTAATCTTCGACCCGAAACATTGTTTTAAAATCATGCATGTGTGTATTTACGTTAACCGTTACCGGCATCTGTATACATGCATTAAATTATTTATGAAATGTATCACAGCTTTATACATGTATGTACATGTATGATGACAATTCTATACAATAATGCATATGAATTACTGAACTGGACAATGCACACTGTGAAAAGTTAAAAGTGTGAAAGAACCGGACTAATCCCACCTTCCGAAAAAAATTAACTCTCTCTCAAGATTTATCAGGAAAAAACAATGACCATCATCAATTGCGATATACACGATTTAGATATTAACTAATCTACTTCCTGCTTAATAGAATCAACAGGCATTTTATTGAGACTATGTTATTCTATTCATCATTACACCAGGCAAAAATGTATAAATATATGTGATCATTTCGATCGGTGTGTGATTATCTACACGTGCTTATTATGTTGTGTTATTATGCGCTTTAACTCAGCAGGTAACATGGGTCCTCCACTTATTTTTTTTTTATTTTACAAATTACAAAACACGGTCATTTGTTTAAATACATGTAATAAGATATATAAGCGGTTTATCGGTACACAAGTCTAACTTATATTATTTCACAAAGACAAAATAACTGATAAACACGTTCGGCCTCTGCCCCAAGCTTACCGCGATCATAAGTATACGGAAACACAGCGAATTAATTTACTATGTAAAATGCGCGGACCCCAAAAATCATTTCAAAAGAGTAGAAATGTTGTTTATGTTTTCCCGGGTAGGGGGATCTGAGCCATGTTTATTATTTATGCAAATTTAAGAAATTGGAATTTTCCATGAAGGGTGCAAGAGGGGGGAGGGAGGTCCAGATCCCCCGTAAATTCGTGCATGGGTAATACGGGTAGATTGAATGCTAATAACTAGGTGTTGTTATAAGTGATCAATTTTTTGATGCTCAGCTCGAGTTTCAAATTTTTTACTGACTTTTCGTTTCTAAACAATTATCAAAACTCAAACTAACAACATAAATATTATAAAATCCGCCAGTTTCTTTTTTACAAAAAACAAGGCTCAATTTCTCCTTCATTTGTAAAATAACACATAAAATTGACATTTTCATTCAAGGAAAATGTTATTAATAAGTTTAAAATCGTTGAATTCTTTATTATAATTAAAAAAAACATTATTTAATACAATTTCACACCTTTTAAGCTCTAGCAGGAGTAAGAACAATGGTGTCAGTACTTATCAGTACATGTCAGAACTTCTCTAAGTTTTTCAGTACCGTCAGTAAAAAGTATCAGTACTTCTCTAAGTTTATCAGTACTATCTAAGTTTTTCATTACTTTTCTAATTTTCTCAGAACCGTCAGTAAAAACGTCAGTACTTTTCTGATTTTATCAGTAATGTCAGTACATAGTCAGTAAATGTCTAAGTTTATCAGTAAAAAAAGGGAATGTCAGTACTTTTATGACTAAGTAGTGGTACGATGTATAATGTATTGATGCTTCGGCTTAATGTTTTAGTTCATACACAAATATAAAAAAAGCGGCCACAAAACGCTACCTGAATCAGCAGTGAGCTTAATTTGTTCTTACATGCATAATGCTGTTTGTATTTCTTCTGTAGACAAAGTGCCAGTCGTTCGGGGGACACCTTCTCGAAATTGAAACACAATCAGAGCAGAATTGGTTAAAGAGACAAAGTATGTTTAAACATATTGTATATATTATGCATGATTTCAAGATAAATAGTTGATGTGTGTGCATGTTGTTATCATATGTTGCTTATGGAACTAATTTTATTTATCAATTTGTTTCAAATCAATTATGTGCGCTCGAAAAACATGCTTTAATATATATGAAACTGACACTAAACAAAAAATGCATCTGGGAAAAAAACCCCAAGAATCCACTATAGCATATGTACATGTAGTGGTCTGCGAACAGTATACATATCTTTTTGTTTGGAAGCTTGTTGCAGTAGACGTTTAGTGTTGCCTTAACATTCACACTGTAGACACTTTTTTAACTTCTGAGACCTCATCTTCATTGCTTCCCTCCAGAATTTCACAGGTTATCAACCTTATTTTACTTAAACGAACAAATTAAATACAAAATTGCATTCGTTGTTTTATAGTTTATGCAAACGTCGTGTATTAACCCTTTTAAAAACAATATGTACACCATTGTGACGGACTTAAAAATAAAGAGATTACTTTGTTTAAAAAAAACATCCTATTTTTGTAAACAATTTAAAAAAAATAGTTTGTGTTCTTTACACAATACAAATAGTAAAATTTTCAAATCATTTAGCATTTGTTCATTGGTGCATAATAACAATTTAACTTATGCATACCCATGTTTTTGAAATACTGATAACTTTGACATACATTGCAATATCAGAACAAGTGTCGCAAAATAATGAAATCAGATTTTTTTAAAAAACAAATATACCTAAGTTAGAAAATAATTATCATTATGAACCCTAGCTCTTCAAAATAAGAAAAAAAGGTAAAAAAAAAATATGTGGCATTAACTAAAATGTTGTTTCATGCCGTATATTTTACTTGTAGGCATTAATTTTTCTTAAAGAAACATCATACATGTAATTGCATTTAAGGAGAAATGATTGTCATCTAAATTGTATGTTCAACAAGCATTGTTATATAACCATAATTGTACTGTTTATATATGTAAGTAAAAAAAATAACAAGCAACAAAAAAACATATTGATGAACGCCGATTTTTTTTTTATTTTCATTCAGTCTTGATCTTGGCAGAACGATGGTGGATCGGCGCAGTTTTAGACACAGTAAAAAATGTATGGGTTTGGGATCGTTTGGGCACTGCGATGACATTCACAAACTGGCATCCAGTAGAACCAAATGGTGAAGGACGTGAACAGTGTGCTCTGATGTGGGACGCGGACTTGTGGCAGGATTATCCCTGTACTGACATGTTTAACATTATTTGTGAAAGAAACTAAGAAATAACCAAAACGAGAAAAAGGTCAAAAAATCAAAATAATTAAACGGACAATGCTACTTCCTGTTTCAATCATATTTTTTTGAATTTGGACACACCTTTGACGAAAAAGTGGCAATGCAAAGAGAAAAAGAAAACAAAACTGTACGTCAATTGTTGTACTTGGTATAGTGGAACCTGACTAGTACATGCATATGTTGTATTTGATAAATAAAACATTAGAAAATCTAGTTTAAACTTCTGTATTTATTTTGTTTTTGTTTTTTTAATAATAATTCATTGAATACCTCTAATGAAATGTATTTAAAAATCAATATGCAATAATGCTAAAATCATATTGTTGTATATAAACGGATATCAGCTTTGAATTATCTACTCTATGTTTAATATTTGTTTCAATATGTATGCTACTGTTTCCAACGTCATACTTAAATAAAACCCACAAAAAAGTAATTTCACCTTATTGTCCCTGACTGCTGTTCTTTGCCTTGAGAATCATTACTACGTTTCGCCATATAATTTATGTTGAGTGATAAATCATTTTTTAGACGCAGTACAAATATGTTGTTGGTTCATCGATTGCAATTTAGTCTTGATATAGTGTTTAGGTGGGGGGTTTTCCGGGGGTAGCGGATGGGTTAATGTTGGGGTGGAATATTTTTTCCTGTTTTGTACACTCGTTTATTACAAGAATTTTGATTTTGTTTCTGTTTTTTTTCTTTTTTACTTTTTTTCCTGTTTTGTTATCGTATCTTTTCATCCGCTGATGTGAAGGATCATACTGTTTTTCCCTAGCAAGTATTATTTACAATTAAACATGTACACAGGAATGTTAAAAACAGATTGTGACACGAAATATACACGCAATTTTTTTTTTATCTTTGGCAAGAACATGACCTTCATCCATTGAGTTTTACAATATAACTTAGCATCTAACTTTGGATAATTATTTTAAATATTTTTAAATGACAGAAACATTTCAAAACATTAATAATATATCAATTACACCCCAGCAAGCAAACATATTTACTTGAAATTATGATGACTCATAAATGCACCGTGAATAACATAGTATGTCCAGTTATTAAATCGGTATGTTTTGAGTAATGCAAATGCAATATATAAAATGAGAACTTAAAACTTTATCTTTGGCCGGCAAAACTCTTGCAGAGTGGGCTTTATTCCATACAAATTGTTTTAAAGCGGGAATGATTTAGACGGTAGGAGTTCTCTATGATAACATTCTTGCACATCAAACATGATTGACAAGGTGGGACAAGTTTCGTCGTAACTTATTTTGGTAACAAGTACTTTAACTCTCCTATAGTCACGTACAGTCAGATTTTGGTTATACATACATGAGTAGTTTAATATATACAATTTCCAGTGCCATTGCCTGTAATACAACTACGAATCAAATTTGTAACGTATAGACAATACATTACACCAATGAGGTATTGTTGGGGTGAGAGCGGGGTTTACATATATAAAGGATATGAAAATATCGTAAACATGTTAATAATTAATCAAATTTAAGACAAAATAAAATCCATTCTTTGCCAAAAATTAGCTAATTTTTTATGCCATATCTTAACTGTACTTTGTTGACAAATACGTTTTGGCTTTATTTTTTTGCATTTATACTATTCGTCTGACTAATCTGTTTTTACTTGAGTAAAAGTTTAGGACTTTTAAATGACGTCATTGCATGTTGAATTGCTAATGAACATTATTTATTAAATGCAAATATGCCAAATTATTAATAGGATGATGAAATTGTAAACTTTTTTCTTTAGAATTAGTTTTGTTTTATTCATTTTAAATAGATAAATTTGTCTTTGATGCTATCGTTCATTCACATCAAACATAATAGATTAATTTGTAAGTTGCACACTGCAAAAATGACATGTAAAATGCACCGTAGCGCCAAAATTGGCATATAACTTGGGTTTGTTTTTTTAAAGTCTGGGTTAAAATTTGGAAGATATCAAGAAAAGAAGTTGAATTGCAAGATCTAACCTATTTAAGTTAATACCTTCTATTTGTGTTACACTGGTCCTCGGCTATCCCTGTTTGGCTGGGATAGAACATATATTACTTAGATGTGCCGTGTTTGTTGAACATGTTTCATGGTTGACTAACATATCTTTAAAATACTTATAAGGGTATTAGGAATATATTTTTTTCTATTGTTACCTAATGATAATGATATATCGACCGATTACGAAATTCGAGGTTAATATGTTTTCGCCAAGCCACACGAATAATAGCATTATATATATAATGAATGATCGTTCAGAAGTAGTATTATATACCATAAGTACTTTAAAATAAATAAAATTGTACAAAGACAGCTAGCCACTAGAGCACTCTCTTCTATCGTAAGGTTTTATATTTATACACCTGTGTAAATAATATTCACCTGGCAAGCACATCAGTTTTGTTCAGAGTAAGTGAGGAAAATCAGAAAAGTAATTAAAAAGACATTTACGATAAACGATTGGAAATTCTTTTAGCAATGGCTAGAATTCAGAAAAGTAATTAAAAAAACGTTTACGTTAAAAATAGGGAATTCTTTAAGCAATGGCTTAAAATTAAACAAGAGGCCCATGGGGCCACATCGCTCACCTGAGCAAAAATGACTTTATATGGGCATTCAAAGAATATTGTGCCATATGGCCCTTTGGTAGAATAACCAAAAAAACCTCATAAAGTATCCAAATTTTACCGAAAATAAGATCCTATGCAAGATATTTAACTAAATTTTTGGTAGGGGTTCACGATTAACCTCCAGTTCCCTTTATTTTAGCCCCCCCCCCCCCCCACTTTCCTATACGTGAAAGAAGAAAATTGAACCTCAATGCGCTCATTCTCGAATCAAAAACATTAAAAAATTGAATTGGTCTTCTCCATTATAAATGATTGTCATTTACCTAGCGTGAATTCATCTCGTATGACGTTTCATAACCTTACTTGACTGATGAATAAACTATAAAACTGAACTATGTTGTAACATGATAATTCTAATCAATGTATTAACGATGCTTTTATCCTCATAATAATGTGTCAGAACTATGGCAACTGTTTAAAAGACTTCGTTTTTATTTACTTGTGTTATAAGAAGGGGCACCAGAAAGTGGTTACTGCATATCATCCTTTTAGCAAGACAGTTCTAATGATTAACCAAAATTTCAGCGTGAATCATAGAATTATTAGGAAGATACAGACCTTGTTTTGAGTCATGTTTTTGTTAAAAGGTAAAAGAAATGTTGACTGCTGTATTTTTATAAAGCTGATAATTTACAATTTATACAAAGTGAAAGTTTCACTATTCATATAAATAAAAATTACAGCTGGCAACTATTAAATGAATAACTTTTTGCTAAGAATAGGAAATATAAGATTCAAAACTTTGAAGTGGTACCGGATAACGATACATTTAAGTTATTTACATGTACATTGTACCAAATTAATTTGTAGGAGACAATGCAGCATAACACAATCAAAGCATGTATATCAACTTCGAGCTTATTGCTAGGCTCGTTTGTTAAAATGATCAATGTTACTTGTTCAGAGGTAAAATACAAAGATAAGTCCAAAGCTGATGAAGAAAAAAACGATTAACTAAGGTTGACCCAAACAATAACCAACATTGGTTAAACTTATGCTGCAAATTTCTCCTCCAATTTTACTTTTGCCTCCCAATTATTGTCTGGTGATACTGCTCAAATAATACCTTTCTAACTGTATAGTTGAAAGGTTAGCCACATTTTAACTTAACTTCTACTGTCCTGGAACAATGGAAATGTTTACATTATGTACCTGTAAAAAAAAGTTTAAAGTTAATAGTGACATTAAATTATAAGCTAATTTATGAATTGTTTAGCTAACACACCTATAATTAACTGCAAATGATTATTTGCTATTGTTTGTCTCTCTCTTTCGTTTAAGTATTATGCGGTAATGTTTTCCTCCGCCTTTTACGATAGACTTCGACAAGCGTCAGTCAAACTATTTTGACTCAATTTCGTTAATAAAATATCTACTTGTACGTTGTAGAAATACATGTAAACAAAGCTAACCATTTAATCAACTGAAATTAACGCATGCTTACGAAATAAATTTCGACGGAAATATTACCATTTCCCGAATCCCCGGTGTATTCAATCTCTTTCTCCTCTCTCATTATTATTGAATAGCCTTATTGACTTGACTACAAGAATGGTAGAAAATGGACTCGGAGTAATAGAGATATACCTGTATTAAGTAACTGCTTCCAAATGTTTTGTTGATGAAGATATTTAGAGTTTAGCGTATAACGTTAATGAAAGAAAATTAATAGTTTTTTCATAGCAAGGATCAGTTCGGTTTATGGTTTTAATTATTATATAAAATTTTAGAACATGTTATATTTACGTTTATTATAGAATGGTTGTGTTAATATATATGAATATTGAATTTATGAATGAGCATATGAATTCACACTTCTGTAAACGTTTTTGTGGAAGTTCACGTAGGTAATTTATTCGACAACCAACAAAAAATGGCTGATATCCCAAAGATGTACAGCTGAGGCCACTTTCCTATGGACTGCATTATAACGGGTTTGTTCTCTTGAGTTCTTCGTGATTTTTAAGGGATAGTGCAAGAAACATCATAAAGAGTGGTTCATGTATACCTATATCTGTTGATCTGTTAATGATGTGATACTTCGTGATTTTTCATGTATTTTGGTACACATGTTCTTTAAGCCCTCCTTAAAGATTTTACAATTATAAGTGTCCCTGAAAACCCCTGCTTTTAAAAAAATAATTTGGCTTCTTGCTGCCTATTGTTTTAAAACTTGACCTGCAATGGAAGGGATCTTTTCGCGGATGCTGAAATATAGTTTTATTTGGTGCAGTTTAATTGGCTAGGATTTGTTAATTGTTGACAGCTCATTTTTGTTGAACTTTTGATTTTTTCTTAACTTTCGTTCTGTGCTTTAGCATTTGTAAAAAAATTACCACCAGTGCCTCTGTCATGGAAGTGCATTTTGATAATATTTCTTGCCTACAGCACCCAAAAGAAACGTGATGCTGACTTTTCAATTTTGTTACGGCATGGTTAGTTTTAAGTGTGTTTTTACATAGGAAAAAATAGAGTAAAGAACTAAAGCCAAATTCTCGTGATTTGGCCCTGTAAATCTGTGAAAATTAAATTTCGTTCAGTTGAAGCAATTTTTTTGTAAACACTTCTTTGCAAATTTGTTTTTACATTTCTGCCTCGAACATCTTCCGGGAAACATCACGGACGCTTTTATAAGTGCTAAAACCGGACGCGGTATGGCAAAATCGGTCATTTTTACAGATATGCTCAACTATTTGTGTTGATTTTATATGGGCGCCAACTTTAAACCAAAATAAGAGTTAGCACACAGATAAACTGAGGAATAGCGAATAATAATTTATCGGTTTCGTGTTGGTTCAAGTATGGCGCCATACTTTTTATAACTATTTTTAATGTCTTGGTGCACTCCGGATTTGCATTTTATACTTAGTTTGAACATAGTTTATTGTGTTAATTACAAAAGAGGATTAGATACAAGTTGTTACAACGTACATGTTCCTCTCCTAATGATAATACATACAACATATACAATTGTCATAGTAATATTACATGTTACTTATAGTTATTGACTTTATAATAGTAATATTCATAAATATGCCTTTACAAAGTATTTACGAATATATAGTAATTAGTGTTGATATACAGTATTAAAATAGCAAAAACAAAAGAAAATTAATTATTAAATACTTGTTAAGACTATATGATTAATCTTATAATCATTTTTGAACAATGTGATTAAACAGTTTATTATTGCAGTATTGTAGTGTTTTTGCGTAAAAAAAATGAATCTTACATTTGCGTTGATTCCGGCGGACGAGCTCCCAAACTAAAAGGTAATTTTCCATAAGGCTAAAAATAGATATATCATATGTCAACACAACGATAAAAAAACCAGTATACACAGTTGTGAAATGGTGACACTTTGGTGTGGTTAATATTTGTTTCTTTTTATTAAAAGTTATGAACAACTATTGGCGGCGACATATAGAATCGATGTTGATACGGCTGATGTCGTCGGCAGCGCGGTGTCTTCTGCATGTCGCATGTCGGCCTGGATAACGCGAAGCGTTATATGCAAACTTCTATGAGAAGTAATTATTGACTTATCAAGTCAAAGTTGTTGCTTTTGTGTGCGCGTGTATAAATCATTGAATTTGACTTTACACTCAACAAAACTTTTAAGTGTGTGAAATTATGAAATAAAACAATGTAAAATTTTTAACTTTTTAAATGTCACAAACATTTGACGTTATTTCATAACGTCGTCCGAAAAGTGAAATTCATAAAGCGCGTTATTTTTATAACGTCTAGTATTTTTTACTTGTTTTTTTTATTAATATAGCACTTTTTTTGGGGGGTAAATTCTTAATCTTAGGTTAACTCCTTGGGATATTGACAAATTCATTTCGTTTTTTCTCTCATTTTATGTTCGATTTATCGAAATATGCTTAAATATTGGCTATAGTTTGAAGAACTGTTGTGGGAATATTTTGTTTAATTTTGGTTTACGTGTATAAATGTACGTGTTTCTTTCTGTTACATCATATCGTTATTCATGAACAGCGAAAGCTAAATTATTCAGATAATTTGATATTGCTTGATTTCAAAAAAGGAAATTCGGGACCTTACAATTTTTTTCAATCTTTAGCAATGACTGTTGATGTTATTGTTTTCAACAATGTACCAAGTATAAACTTAAGGAATGTTGCAGTCACTTATTTTTTTAATCATTATTTGATGGATAATTGAACAAAATAAGGGAATGTTTAAAAAAAACTGGTTGAACGAGGTTAAAAGCATACATTCTCCACTCATATTTCCCTCTGTATGAATATAAAAGAGAATTTTGAAGACAATCTTAGTGTTGATTCAAATGCCTTATGTTTAGAAATACAGTGTTTATTTGCTTTCATTCTGAAGTTAAGTACAACAATCCCTTTAATTTGGCAGAGGGTATACACGGTGTAATAAACCTGCTAAACTTCAACATTTTTGCATATTTTTGGTCATCGAAGCGGTCACGGTCCAGTAGATATAGTCTGAAGGTTAAAACTGAACACGTTCGTAAATAGGCACCGTCACAAAGATATATCAACCCTTCGATTTTGTTACACCCGATTGCATACATGAAACTCGTTGGTGACGTGTAGTATTCCTTTCGTGGTCTTTGGATTTTATGCATTTATTTCTTATTTTATGTGCATATTCTGTTTGCAAATAATTACATTGACCTACTTATTATATGTTAGTATTCAACTAGCTTGAAAAACGTGCGTGAAATTTGATAATTTCATCGTGACCGAGTAAAAAACAGCGAGACAAGATGTACGTCCACACAGGTGAGACCTCTACAGCATTGTGTTTTACTGAAAAATCAGAGGAATCCATTACTGCAATTCCCTGAACCAATTCAGATTGATTTACACGGGCTGTTACATTTAAAATTAATATTTTATAAAGAAAAACACATTAATTGTTTGTTTACTTAGAGTCTAGGGAATTCTCTAATTGCAATTCCCTGCATCAATTTTGATTGATTAACATAGAATGGTACATTATAAGTGAATATTTTATAGAGAAAAACATATTGTTTTTTGCTTAAAATTCAGAGAACTCTTTTACTGCTCTTCCCTGCACTAATTTAGATTGATTTACAAGGAATGGTACATTATGAAATGAATATTTTAACGACTACTTTCGTTGAAATCATCCTTCATCGATTGTGGTTTATTTTGATTATTTTTTTTTTACGGACTGGTACATTTTCAATTGATATTTTATATAGATGTTTACAGGCAATTTGTGCGTGCAATCAAACGTAGCTGTACTATTTAGTCACCCCTAACATTGTCCGAAATTCCATTTATCATTCAGTTAGATGGGTAACACAGGTTCATCCTATCATCATGGGTTGAATTTTAATAACATTTAACATCATTACATCAATCAAGACGAACCAGAAAAGAATAAACGGAACGGGAACGGAAAAGAATGACTACAATCATAGATCTAACAATTTCATTTTGATATTTTGATATTGTAAATGTATATGCTTTAGATTCCAAGAAATAAGAATACATCCCCCGATACATATTTATGAAATTTTGCAATATTACATTTTGCGTTGATCTCAACGAAAATATTATAACATAAAATGTAATCATTACTTATGATCACGCAAAACCTCCCAAAATGTATCATGATAACAACGAATAATACACCAGTAATCAAGACTTTACCGATACTGGTTCTGTTCCAGTGTATCTTATTTTGTACATAACAAATTAGACACAGTTTAAATGTTTGCTTCCTCATATCACCTCTTTCTATCAAGTTATAATATTATACGAATCATAGAGGACTTTGTTCTTTTCTAGTGCCATATAAAAATACTCGAGAACCATTCATCTCCTATACATGTATATTATTAAGTGAAAGTATTGCAAACATCAAATCAAATATGTATTTTTTAATTAATAAATATTCTATAATTTTGTTATGTATTGAATACAGTACCATATAAGTCAGCTATTATTATAGCATTGGTACTGCAATGTACATGCTATTAATTAAGACACAAAGTGCGTAAATAACGTATATAAAAAAAAATATTTTTTGTAATTTTCATTGGTTGTAAGAAAATCACGTGACATATTCTGTCCCTGGACAATGAATCTTTATCGTCAACTGACCTTGTTCGTCTGCCTTGGATGCTGAGTAATTTGGTTGTCCGAATGTACTTCATTTACTAGTTATTTTAAATATGATTGTCTAATCGGATGATTATATAATTTAATTATTATGGAAATCATTGTACAATAAATATTTGGCTATAATGACCCATGTCAAGTGATACCAAGAAGCGGATCCTGTGGGGTGTCTTAAAATAATATATTAATAAAGTGCTATCAGATACGGTGCACTATACAATGTACACCCCTCCTCGTTTGATATAAAAATCTTTATGCAGTTATATGCAATTGACGTTGCATTTAATACAATAGATAATGCAAAAAAAGTTGTAACAATAAAGAACAAGCCGAAAAAGTTTGTAATTTTTTCAGTCAGCTGCAACAAAAAAGAATTTGAGCCATATGCATGTAAAATAAATTTAAGTTTAGATTTTTATCCCTGTCCTCTCCTCTAGATATCCTGCCATATGGGTTTGTTTTAAGGTCAGACGAGACCTATCTTCCATTAATTTCTATTTTTTCTATCTCCACAATGTAAAGATTTTCACAAAGTAATTCCATAATGATGTTTTCATGTTTCATGATACTTCTTTTATCTAGATATAAAGTGTTCAATTGAAAATACTTATTATGACTTTATTTATAAGCATTCAAACGCAATTTGCATGCTATTTTAAGAAAAATTCTAAATATTCTAGGTCCAAAAATAGCCTGGTAATGTACCCTGAATTTTTGTGTATTATCAAGTGTAAATGTTAATAAACAAGGAATAAAATATCAAGGAAAATTATATAAAATTGAGGAACGTATCGTGTGTCCTTAAAACTCCAAATTCAAAAAAAAGGTAATAGAGAAAATTTTAAAGAATGAACAAAAAAAATCTGATTCAACATACAAATTCCATCAATGTGTAAACTGTTATTTCTTATTTCACGCGCTTGCACGGTATATAATCTACTAGTGAACAAAATTAAAATACCTCTACTGTTGATATCTTGGTTCTGTTTACTTGCTTGTTCTTGTTTATTGTTGTTTTGAAATGGGATTATGTTTAAATTCTCATAGTTTAGACAATTATGTTTGGAGAGAGAGTCCAAAACCAGCTTTATATTTATAAAGTTAACGTCGTGATGCCGTCAAAATGTCATAACACACACTATATTAAGAGGCTGGTAAAAATAGAACGAATAGAGATAACGACAAAAAGTAAATTACTTTAGAAAGCAAATATTGTGACCTACAATCCCATAAAAGATGACAAATTTTTGTGACAGGGCCGATTTCCATAGTTTCTGGCTGTAGTCCTTTTTATAAATCTTCTCCTGAGAAACCAATTAGCCAGATACGCTGAAACTTGTGTGGAAGCATCCTCAGGTAGTGTAAATTTAAAGTTATGAAAATCATGATCCCCGGAGGTAGGGTGTGGCCACGATGGGTGGGGGGGGGGGTCAAATTTTTACACAGGAATATATAGAGTAAATCTTTAAAAATCTTCTCAGAAACCAATTGACCAGATAAGCTGATACTTTTGTGGAAGCATCCTCAGGTAGTGTAGATTCAAGGTTGTAAAAATCATGATCCCGGGGGTAGGGTGGGGCCATAATGGGTGGAGCAAATTTTTACATAGGAATATACAGAGTAAATCTTTGGAAACCTTCTTCTTAGAACCCAATTGGCCAGATACGCTGAAACTTGTGTGGAAGCAGCATCCCCAGGTAGTGTAGATTCAAATTTATGAAAATCATAATCCCCAGAGGTAGGGTGGAGCCATGATGGGGGTCAAATTTTTACATAGGAATATATAGAATAAATCTTTAAAAATCTTCTTTTCAGAAACAAATTGGCTAGGAAAGCTGAAACTTGTGTGGAAGCATCCTCCGGTAATGTAAATTTAAAGTTGTGCGAATCATGATCCCCGGGGGTAGGGTGGGGCTACAATGGGGAGTCAAATTTTTACAAAGGTATTTATAGAGTAAATCTTTAAAACTCTTTTGACCTCGGGGGTAGGATGGGGCCACAATGGGGGGGGGGTCGAACTTTTACATAAGATAATCATAACAGAGTAAATCTTTAAAAAATCTTCTCAGAAACTAGTCAGCCGGGAAAGCTGAAACTTGTGTGGAAGCATGATTAGGTCGTGTAGATTCAAAGTTGTGAAAATCATGATCCCCGGGGGTAGGGTGGAGCCACGATTCGGTGGGGGGAGTCGAATTTTTACATAGAAATATATAGAGAAAATCTTTAAAAATCTTCTCAGAAACCAATTGTCTAGAAAAGCTTAAACTTGTGTCTAAGTATTCTCAGGTAGGGTAGATTCAAGTTTGTTCAAATCATGATCCCCGGGGGTAGGACAGGGTCACAACGTTGTGGTATGGGACAAAATTTTATATAGGAATATATAATGTATAAAGGTAAAAATCTTTAAAGATCTTTTTCTAAAAAAAACATTTGCCTAGAAAAGCTGTTACTTTAGTGAAAGCAACCTCAGATAATGTAGATTCAAATGTGTTCAAATTGAAATCTTGAGGAGTAGGGTGGGGCCACATTGGGGATCCAATTTTACAAAGGAAAACGTTTTCAATATTCACAAAAGCTGAAATGTTATAATATACAGTTTTACTTATATGCAATCATTTTGACATATTGCTGATTCTTTAAAATTGTTTAGACTTTTGCCCCTGGACGATTCTTGGGCCTCACAAGGGGTTAGAGTTTGATGAAGGTTATAATCCATATATAAACAATTGTTTAGGATCTTTTTGAGAACTGCAATGTTCAACATGTGATATGACTATAAAATTATCCTGTAAGAAAAGGGACTAATGATGAAAAACATTAGAATATCCAGGGGGAAAGTGGATTTTTATTTATACAGGATCTACAGGTATTATACTACATTGTCCAGATAGTTTGTATTATGACTCCATTAATCTGATTTTATCATACCTATTGTTCCTCATGTGAGCAATGTGGCCCATGGGCCTCTTGTTTTTTCTGATAACATAAAATAGGCGATTGCCGATTTTACATAGCGTAAGCTTTTGGCTATTATCAAAATGGAGGGGGGCCAATCTAGCTTGTTTTAACGCGGTATTTTAATATATTTTGCGGGTCGCAGCATCAATCACCTTGATCTTTCACTGATAAGTAACAATGTAACAATATACAATTTAGCCTTCGAAATGTTCGACGAATGCAAATGAGAAAAATAGAGGGAGAAAGAAAAAGAGAGAGCGAAAACATTGCAATTGTTTACAAAATATTAAAACGTAACGGATCTAATTTTAATGGACAATTAAAAAAGAAAATAAAAATGGAAGCACAAAACTCGTCCCTTAAATTTTCTTTTCATAGCGGCGTCTATCATATATATACAGATGAAAAGTTATCATAAACCACTCCTTGTTATTGATCTGGCAATTGAAAAACCTACGGATTCCCAAGAACTTAAATGGCAAACCAAATACTTGCACAAATAACTTTGCAATTTCCCAGGTATCATTTCAATAAATTATTATACAGCATATCTGTATGAAATTATATTCATTTGAACTCCCGTTTGAAAATCAAGGTTTTATGTATGTATTTGGGTAATATCTTGGCTTATTATGTACTGCTAGTGAGTTTTAATACAACGTGGATGTAGATATAAATGTATTAGCTGCCATATGCACGATTCCGTACGTTAAAACACAATATTCGTATCTTTCTTTGTCTTTATAACAGTAACACTTATAATTTGCATCTGCTATCACTTTTCAAACTTCAAAATGGGGAGGAGTGTGGTTATTTTACACCTATCATTTCTTCAAGTGACACAGGATGATTTTGCTCCTGAGCACGTTTTCCGGTATGTGATGTGATTTTGTTACGGTGAATAATAATACCTAGATATAATTGCTACCACACACAGCGATGAAAACATGATAATATATACAGGATCAAATATTACATGTATTAATCCTCACAAAATTATACAAATACTAGATGGTATCCCGCGCAAGCGCGGGAATTAACACCTTACACATTAATGATGCAATGCTAAAATGTAATCCATATTTTTTTTCATTTTTGTATATACTGTGACCGAATTTGTTCTTAATTTTTTTCAGTCAATGTTAACCTATTCTTTAAAATTAAAATATAGAAAACAAACTGCATAGCTGCTTATTTAGATGAGGGATGAAAAATCTAAACTTAATTGGATGATTTATGCATGTACATGGCCTTAATTCGTTTTGTTGCAGCTGAGTGGAAAATGAAAACAATGATTTTTTAAACCAGTGAGTGGGTATTTATAGGACGTTATAAATTTTGTTCTTAAGGTCAAATTTCATTATTCATACAAACTTAGAACACAATCTGTTCCTTGTTTACAAATTAATGTCTAAGGTTTACTACAAATCTGTCGTGGTATAAAAATGTGCGAAATTTAAAAAAACGCTCGTGTATACATATTAATTTGCATTTTGTAACCAAAGTTGTCATATCCAAACTATCTGCCTGATGATTAACTCGCCCTACACTTTTTGCCATGGTATAAAATTCGTCAAACAGCGTTCCTTGGCACCCTGTTCTGGAAAATAAATTCTTTCGATCAATACTAAAATCGCATCAAATTGTTCCATTTCTTTTATTAACTATTTTGTATTAACTAAAAATGTCCCATCCAAGGAATAAATATCCGCCCGCGATACATGATGAACCCTTCCTACACTTTTCGCCATGACGTTAATTAGTCAAACCGCGTTCTTGGTTACCCCGTTCTGGAAAGTTCTATTCCATTCTCTCGGCAGAGGTCCCGCTTCGCTAGCTTCTATCTATCAAAACTAAAATCGCGCATTCAAGAAACGAATTGTCTTATTTTATTTATTCAGCATTTGTCAAATCTTAACTTCGAAGTATGATTCAAATAGGTTCCTAATAAATATATTCACTGTTTACGTAATCATTCAATATTTTTTCATTGCAAGGATATATATTTTAATGCTAACTCCCATTAACTTGGATCTGCCAAAGCGTGTCCATCACCTTACTCTCATTTTTGCTATTTTGAGCTGATATACCGGTAATATTGCACACCCCTAATTACAGGTAATTTTTCAATAACACGTTACACGTGTGTTAAAAAAGTTTAAAAAATGTTTCTTGTTTACACATATTGATTTTAACTTTGAACAATGCCTTAGCAAGTAGCTTGATTTGAAGAAATATTCCAAAGTGTATCCGGTCCAAGTATTTTTGTTTAACATCTCAATGGCTGTAATGTAATAATTTAACAAATGAAAAAAGGATGAGGTTAAAGTTTTAGATCATCATGAAATGTTTTCTTTTTCATTCCAAAAATGGCATGACATCTAATCTAGATGGTTCATGATAAAGTTAAGATAAAGAATATTTATTACCTTTATCTTTATTTAGTAGATAGATGTACTGTAAACATTTTAGATTGAACCAATGTAATAATATAACAGATACACACCAAATATGATACACAATTTTAGAATAATACTGATAAATTATGCATTTGTCCAGCGTTGGTTGAATTTCAACTTCCGTCCAGTTGTTTGCATGGTGAAATATCCATGCAGTGTTTGATGCCACGTAACCACATGAGACACTGTATTGCTGGGTACCAAGTGTAGGAACTTATTGAAGCCAATATCTTCTAGCCACTGTATAAGGTGAAGTGTCTGGTTATTGCCACATATCCACTCCTTTGGGTGTTAGACCAAGATGTTGATATACTGCTGTCATTAAAGGTGCAAACACTGGGTAATGGAAACTGATGGGAAAAAATCGGTTTCAAATACAACAACTGGTTTGATAACTGGTTTGATAACGTCTGGTATTTGATGTTCATTAGCTAAGGTTTTTATTCCTTTTCACCATCGGATGAACTTTAATATTTAGTGTTACAGCTGGTTTTTTTCTTCTGTTTTTATATTTTGAACTCCGTTTATGTAAATGGATATAAAAATTGGCATATGCAACGAAAAATAAAAACAAATTCACTTTTAAATGATGGTATGTTGCATACAAACATGTTGTTTAGAGTGGTGCCTGCAATGATTGTTGGGGAATGGATGACCGGCTGAAAATCAAGTGACGAAAATGATCTATTTATATCACCAGTACTGTTGTTCAAGTCACCAAAGACAGCCATCTTTGGAATGTTGTTTTGTTTTTTTGCAAATATCAAGCAGGCACTGTGGTACATGTAAAAGTAGAGCTTAAACAGAAAGGGGCTTCAAATATAATGAAAAGTATCCTAACAGAACCGTGAAACAGAGGACCATGAATAAAGTATCACATTCTGTTGACAACGTTGATCATTCTTTAAAGAAAATTTCCGGTCGTGTGCTTCCTGAACTAATATTCCGAACCGTTTAACGACAGCTTTTCTAAAAAATTCTTACTATATATAATTAATTGAGTAAAAGGCCATGAAGAAAAAAATCAATATTTTCGTCAGTTATAAGGTAATACGCTGTTGGTATTTACTAAATTGTGTAATTCGTCAGCAAAGCAAAGAAAACAAAAATATTGTTTTTAACTGTTTTCATTCTTTAGAACAAGCACAGAATGGTTGGCTCTCTGGTTAGTAAATCTTTAGATAAAGTGACATTTACAACAGTACTGCTTTGTTTGGTATCATTATCTAACATAGCAACAGCTGCCGTTGTTCCCGGTGAGAGGTATCGTGGTCCCTTTGTACGGGTGGTGGGAATCATTGGACAACAGCAGTGTGTCCGGGAATGTAGACACAGACCCAAGCTGTGTCGGGGAGTCAACTACCAGAAACAGGAACTACTTTGTGAACTCGTGTCGGACATAAACGAAACGGAATCAAAGTCTGACTATGTTAGAATTGAAATCAATCAGGTACATGCAGTTTATTCTTTACATCTCTCTCTCTCTTTCTCTTTCAATCTTCTATTCAAAGTGTCTTTTATACAATGAGCAAAACTGAGTTTTACACTTTATTTGATCAATTAACCTGGAAAAGGTTGTTTTTATCCCTTCATGTATATCTCTCAGATTTTGTTTAGGAAATGAGAATTATTGTGATTATACAATTTCTTGTTTATGTCATTATAAAAGACAACAGCTGAACACCAACTGGCGTGTTTGGTCATGGCTTATTTATTGAAATTGAACATGCATTCTAACAACCGACCTGCCACCCAATTGGTGGCCAGGTATATGGCTGCACAATAAATCAATCAATCAATCAATCATCAAATCAAATCAACAATCAATAGTTCAATCAATAAATATAAATCAATCACATTAGCAATAGGATTGTTCAATCAATCAATCCATAATCAATCAATCAAATTGTTTGATCAATCAATATAGATCAATTGAATTAGCAATAGGGTTATTGAATCAATCAATCCATAATCAATCAATCAATATCAATCATCATTGTTCATTGATGAATTGAGTCAATAAATAATGAATGGATCAAATAGTAGATAAATAGCGCTTTGCTTAAAGCGGGTTAATGGCTAAGGCTAGGTAGACTCTGGGCACAGTTGACCACCAATTCCCAAGCTTTGAGCAGGCCCTGGGAACAGTTGCCTACATCAAAGACCTGTGAAACCTTGCCATGTTGCAAATTCCGCCATACAAACAGCTTAGCTAAGGTGTTTGTACGCCAGACGATTTGCAACCCAAAACCCTTTGAAGGGGCGAGCACAGGGATACAGGGATGAGGGGAAGTTTAAGGGTAAGCCATGACCAGAAATAAGAAGAGGGGGGGGGGGTTACAAGGGCAACTGGGAGCATGGGCCAGAAATAGGTTTTCACTAAATCAGAAAAACAATGAACGTTAGATAAACTTGCATTGACCTGTTGGGATATTAACTTATTGTAAACTAAACATGTTTAAAAATGGATAACAGATAATTGTAAAATTTTGTAAAACCTTTAAATCCATGAAGACAAAAAGGTTAAATGGATGTAATTTTAACAAGACATTGTATAGCAAGTCAGCGAGAAGACTGTTGAATGTTAATGATTGGGTTATATGCACAAGTTGGCCCAATCTCATACCAATTGTTATTCAGTGTATTCGAGCTCAAAGGCAGAAAGAACCTTGTATTGTATTCATCACATGTTTATAATAAAGGTGGATAATATATATGCATGAATCCTGACTTGTAAGTGTGTATGTGATAGGAATGGAGCTAGGATGGTTATTTCAAACATAATCTGAAATAAAGGTTGATTAATTGCTTTAAAGTGGCTCGCTTCACCTTAAAATAGTTGAAAATTAGAATAAAATTAAATGATTATGATGGAAGAAGTATATACCAGACAGACAGGTTAAGTAAATTGAATTTGGAAATAAAAATTGTTTTCAAATTTGATTGCGTAAACATTAACAAAAATCCCAAACGGATTCAAACTCGTAATATGGAGTTAACAAGCCATATACTTAAACCACTTCACAAGCAATTGAATTGATAGTTTAACAAACATTTAAATTAACATCTGTGACAGTATAAGTCTAGGTGAGTGATGTACCTTAACATGTTGTCCCCAAACAAGTAAACTAAATTTGTAATTGAAATGATTTTACCTAAAAGTCTATGTGAGGGGTGAAGAATGAATAAACTGCGTGCAAGTATAATGTGGTAGTTATTAGATAAGCGACTGGCCTTCGCAGGTGGCCATGCTTGAAATAATTTGTTAAAACTTGTGTCAAATAGCAGAATCCACCAGTCTGGGTGGAGAAGAAGTTGCTTATCAACTTGATTATTTGTTGGGATCAGGAGTAATTCTACTGTGGTACATGAGTAAAGCTTAAATTCCTTACAATGAGATGCATAATGTAATGTGGTGAATAGAGATGAACAATGCAGCTTGTAAATAAGGGAGTGCTCAAATTATTGACGTTGAAAGTGCTGCAATAAGTCTGCGGGTGACACGAAGAAAAAACATCTTATGGGTAATAAGTGATGATTAAGAATGAATGCTATATGGTTGCAAGGATTTGAGATGATGATAAAATATGTCTGAAGCTGACAAGGGACACAAATTTTTAGATGAGGTCCACAAAGTGTAGGTTAAACTAGCGCTTAATGCTACTTCCTGACAACTGCGATGAAATATTTGAACTTGTAAATTGCGTATGGGTACTTATGATCATTGCGATGGTAGACTATATTGAACCCTGCCTGCAGGAGGCCCTGAATGTTTATAGTTGATTGATGCTAAGTATGCATATGAGCTAAAGGAAAATTTGTGCCATCCACAAGCAGAATTTGGTCTAACACACAGATGTGCCTGTGTTTCTACGACACGCTACATTCAATCATGGCCATTGCTTTCGACTGAATTCATTAAACAGACTTAAGTTAGTGGTAATGGGAGATGTTGGTTTAATGGATATATCCCCTGTTTGGATCACATGTAAGCCCTTTCCTTAGGAATTAAACACAGGTACTTTTAATCAACATGTATAAAGAATTTGACTTCTGTGCATAAAGACTATGACTTACCAGAGAAGTGATATGCAGATTAAATGAATGCAACAAATGAGAAATACGGGTGGTCGTGACAATAAAGCTGACCGCTTGGCATTTAACCAAAGGTGTAAAGATATATGCAAGGTATAAATGATTTGACAATGTGGCTGGAAAATGATTACTGGTGCAATTGTAATGCAAGTGAAGATATGATGTTGTTACTGATAAATGACTATAGAGATTAGAAATACTGATGGGGCACTGAATGTATTCCTATCCCTCGTAAGTGATTAAACATGTTATCAGCGACAGTGAACACACCCAAATCTGTAGAACTTAAACCAAAGACCGACTTAGGATGGACTACTAACTAATAATTTAAGGTGAACTGTTAAGATTAGAATTGTGTAAAACCTCAGAGGATTGATCCAAGGGTATGAGTAATGACTGATGTGAAACCGTGGTCTAAAGTAAAGGTGTTATGTATGTTATAGTGTCCTGCACTCTCGGGAAGTCTTAATAATAAGACAATATGCAATGCATAAGGGTTAAACAGTATTTATGTATGCTAATTGCTTGCAATGAGCAACCAAAACCTGTCGGAAGTTTGTTTTGGGCGCCAAGCGCCTGAGATTGTGTTAGTAAGACTTTATATTAATGAGGACTTGGTCAATATGACCAGAGATGTGAATGCTGGCAAATAGAGGATTAAATGTGCATTTCATACCTAGACATACAGGAATTTTCAAAGAAAACTGAACATGGTAACTAGAAGAATGAACTGAAAGAGCTATGCTTGACTGCCTTAGGTTAATTTTTTTAAAGAATAGGTTCCATTTGAGGACCTTTAAGCACACTGATTGAGGTTCATGATTAAGGATAAGGTTGCTGTTGCTTGTATAAATGAATTTATCCTTAGGGATAAATTCCATTACCACAAACTAGGATTATATGCATAGACTAGTAGATTCCGATTTTTTATAATTTTTAAATATTACAATTTATAAATGTTTATATGCTATATCATGAAAGAACACACTATATAGTGGCGGACTTAAGGGGAACGCATGCACTCAGCGAATTTCTTTACATCAGACATGTTCACTGGTGTAACGTACAAAGAAAACCCATTTAAGTTACGGTTTCCTTTCATTTGGTTCAAATGTGTTTTCAACCACCTCTAAGTAATATTGTTTTTTTTGTGATCGGCTTCGGCCGATCACTGTTGTGTCCATATGAGGCATCCGGCAAATGCTTCCACGTGCGCACACATTCCGCTTACATAAGTAATTTATAAAAACTTGAAGTTTGGTTTAGTATTTATATAACATTTTACTCGGTTTTATTTCAATTCATTTACCTTAAGAGATGAAACATACATAAAATACAGTTCGACCTGTTAATTCAAGAATGCACATTTTGTCTCACGCGTAAGAATTTCGATCGAAAGATTCATTCAGTAATGCAGTTGACCTCGATGAACTGACTTCAATCATAAGAAGATGCTCCATGAACTGACCTCGATCTATTGATGTTGCATAATAGTAGCAAGGAAGACGGCTTGATTTATAAACAAGGTTACGTTATAATGCGACCTCAATAGCAAGTTATGATGGCATTCAATGTTTTTCAGTCGCATTGAATTATTTTAATACAACTCTTTCTTTGTATACGTGTTAATGCTCTTTGAAGAGCCCTACTCAGTATTCTGAATAAGAAGAAGATACATTAACATTTAATAATTACGTTAAAAATATAAAATTAGACAATGAGTTTACGAACGGCTTTTCCCAAATTTATTTAAAAATTAAATTTGTTGACGGTTTATAATAATGAAATTATGGTGTACAGATTCAAAATATTCTATATTTTGTAAAAATACAGTACTTATTTTATTATTTTACATCAAACTGATCATGTTGATTGCTTCTAGCTATCAATATATCATTATTGCCGATCATTCCTTTAAAAGGAATACTTGTTTATAAATCATCTCATTGATTTTTTTTTTACTGACTAGTGTACAGCTATTCTTAGATGAGAAAAGGAAATATTTCTTACATTTCTGCAAGGCAGAGGATTTTGATAGAATAACTGATTGTCTTTTATCTACAAACCTTTAAAGATTATAGATTATTTAATTACTCTTTAAAAGTATAATCACGAGAAGATATATCACAGAAGTCTTCATTTGAATACTTCTTTTTTACCCTATAAAAACCCCATGTCTAAAGCTGGCGCCCCTCTCACTTCAAATCCTGGATTCGCCCCTGCCATAAACAAATAGCCATCAATGTGATGTATATGATGTACAACTGAGGCTTGCTCAGTATAGCGTATCAGTGCACCTGCTTATCTGAACGAGGTCCCTCTCTTATCTTTTTCTCCCAAAAATCATCCACCGTGATTCTCTTGTAGACTGGCCATATTCCAGATGAATGCCTGTCGTGCTCTACTGACGATCTGTGTGTGACGCTCTCCAGTAAGAAAGTTCACTGTATTCGAGGTAGGCTAATTAGTTGTCTATCAATACATTATTGGATTAATAGCACAATTATTTAGCTGTTTTAATACATTTATGTTCAAAACAATAATAAGAGATTTTAGTCAGAGTACTTCGTAATTGTATCATTTGATTTATTTAATCAAAGACAGGGATGGGCATTCGAAGCATCCTTCTACAATTTTTCTGTAACAACATTTTACAGACATTCAGCACAAGCATTGCTTTACGCTCTTTGATTGTCTCCAATGTAATTTTAGAAACGAAGCCTCTATTTTAACTCAATATTCTATGCACAAAAATGACTAATATATAAAAACTCAGATATACAAATACATTTCTAATGTCAATGTACGTTCTTTGTTATCAATAGACCGGTTGTTGAATTGTGATATTTATCTTAGGTGGCAGGAGACAATTTTTTTTATACAATTCACTGTAGCCAGGGGATGTGTCTCTTCGGAACTGTGTAACTAGAATTTCATCTGTTCCCATTCAGCACATATACCCTTTATTTCACTCCTTATAAGGTCAATCACCAATTTCTGAGGAAAATTACTAGTCAGCAAGAATACATTTTTCTACATAGCGGTTTTTTCTGCGATTTCGACCCTTTCATATTTCACCCATTGTTCATGAATTTTTAGCTTTTTAGACCTCCCCCAGCTAATTCTCTGGAAAGGGTTGACCTTCTGTACCATAAGCATGTTGCACCATCACATTTCAGAAACTTACCGGTGTATAGTTTACTATGTCACATGCACCTACTTTTCGTGTTATTTTACCTCCCGTCTGTAACTTGCAATTTCGCATGTAACTTCTGATTCTCATGTACTTAACATTAGCGGCCTATATATTGCATATCAATTTCAACAAGAGACAACCTTCTTACTAAGGATAATTATTAAAAATCATCTCATTAATTTTGGCAACACTCATAAGCCTTCAAGAACAGCAACTCTCAATTTTACAAAAATATTCACGGGTACTTTTTTGAAACTGTCCTTTGCTACCTTTAACTTACACTAATATTCTATGAAAAAACATGTTGTCTTGGAATTATAAAGCTTTTGCAATTCTTAGAAAAAGCATGCCACATATTCCCAATTCCATTGCGGTTTAAGAAAAAATATGGTTATTTACGTGAACCCATTTTCACTTGCCTCTACTTAACACAGATTTATAAGGTTCTCCTTCAGTAAAACACATTTACTTAATATTTTAGTGGTCAACTAATGAATAATAAGAAACCCTATTCACTACGACATACATCTACATGATTTTGCCATGATTAAAGCATCACATCACTAAGAAATACCCTTACATGTATACCCTCCTCTTATCTTTTGATTTTTATATAAAGCATTAGTTTGAAATCTTTTACCTAATATTATGAAACTTGTGGCAATTTCCTTGAGTCATTTCATACACATGTTATAAAACTCTAACTTTAAAAATCTTCTCTTCTCCCATACATCTGTAAGAAAAACTGAATTCATAAATATGTAGACCAGGAAGCCCTCTATAAAAGTTATACTTCATGTTCCTCCGGATATGGTTGTTGACTCTAAAGTGGGGTCAAAATGGTCACATAGTGTTATTGCATATAATGTTTAAAAATCATCTTCTCTACTTCCAAGAATCTGTAAGAAGATACTGAATTCATAATTATTTAGACCAGGAAGCTCTCTACCGAAATTGTGTATTTCATGTCCCACGGGTATGGGTTTTGACTCTTGGGGTAGGGGTGGATGTATAGTGTTATTCCATATAACATTTAAAAATCATCTGCTTTACTCCCACACATCTTTAAGAAAAACAAAATTCATAACTTTGAATACCAAGAAGCTTTCTACCAAAATTATAAAGGACTATGTATGATTTGAGTCTGAACTTAAATATACGTCATCAATTTACTGTAATTCTTTGTTTTCTTTGTACAGACATACATTTGATTTTTTCCACAATTTAGAAATATGACATCATAAAGATAACATTTTCCCGCCATTTTTGCAAAAAACGGCCTGTTTTCGAGCAGTTTTTTTAAAACATAGAGCGATTGCTTAAACAAATAAAATAGTTTCATAAAAGATGTTTATATCTAGTATTTATATGTGACAATTTTTTTTTTGTTCAAAGCATCGCTCTATATTTCCCATTCGAAAAAGATAAGGAAAATGTCATTAAATAATTGATTTTAATTGTATAATAAAAATAGCGTCATTATGACGTCATATACTGTCAGTGAGTGCAAATAAATAGGTGAAAAATATAATTTACATCAACTATTCTTACAAATAACAACAAATTACTGTACCTGAAACACTGTATAAAATGACGAATTATGGAGGCCAAATTTGACTTGTAACATATATACTCATTTCGTGTCCCTGGAGATAGGGGTTCTGACTCTGGATGGGTCCAAAATGGCCATGCAGTGTAAATGCATTGAATGTTAAAAAGTGTTTTCTTTACTTCTGATGATACTGGGTTAAAACTCACAGCATGATTATTGAGAAATTAAGCCCTCTAATAAAACTGTAAATTTTATGTCCCCCAAGGTAAGGATTTTGAATGTGGGGCGGGGTCAAAACAGTCATATTATGTACAGGGAAGGGGTTCTTATTGCTGGTTGTGGCCAAAATGGTCATGTAGAAAAATAGAAACTTACTGCACACACACACACACACACACACACACACACACACACACACACACACATATATACATTGTATATATATATATATATATATATATATATATATATATATATATATATATATATTCCATTTTGGTTTATATTTTTCATTCCTACCCGCTCCTCTTAATATCCAGCCATGCTGATTAAAAAAAAGTTTTTATTTCAATTTTAAAGATTATGTTATGAAAGCAATTAGGAAAATATGGACGAAGTATATATAAAATTTTTAAAAAAAAATATGTTTCTACATATTAAGCATTGTATCATTTCAATTTGTAAAGTTGTTGCTTCAAAAATAATAATGCAAAAAAAGAGGGCAAATATAAAATATATTATCAACAAGGCAATAAAGTGGTTGCAAAATAATAATATGTTTTACATGACATTATAATGATAAAAAAAAAACATTCATTGACAAATAATTTTACACTGCAACATCCTCACTCACTTGAAAGGAAAATTTAAGGCAAGTAAGCGACAACATTATGAAGAATGTACATGTAATTGTAAGAATGAATCCACAAGAATATGAAATGGCAAACCGGCTCACGTTTTTGTGGGCTATAAATTGCAACCTTTTGACATGTACCTAGTGTTCCATCCGAACTTAACAGAATGGGTGCTACATACCTGCAACTACAATACTTTCAAATGTTGCGACTTTTTAATGGTAAAAAATTAAACAGAAGTACAAGTTTGATTTCATTCGTCTACACATTGAAAAAAGTACATTTTTAATTAACAGCTGTTCAACTAAATGCTATCTCCTCGTATTTTATACTTTATTGTATTTTAGCATTATTATCTGTCAAATTCTGCATTTTTTGTAATATCGTTGACAGTTCTGCTAGGTCTTGCATTGGGTAAACATGCCGAACAGTCGTCAACACTTTCGTCCTTTGTGGCTGAATATGCAGTAGACGGCAACAGAGGTACACACATTTACCAAGACAAGTGTACACACACAGGAGTTGACGACACAAATCCCTGGTGGAGGGTGGATCTACTGACTGTGTATTCCATCACATCTGTCAGAATACTCAACAGAGGAATAGACCAAGGAGGAGGTAAACGTATCTCAAATGTGTTCATTGTGAAGTCATTCATATTCTTAATAAGATGAATAAGAGTAATATAATGAGAAAATAAATTATTTAAATTTGACAAATGCATATTTTTTATATTTATTTTTATTATGTTTTTTTTCTCACTTTTCTAGATTTTTCAAACCGGCTTCGAGATGTTACCGTCACTGTAGGGCCGACAGAATCAGATGTCAACACTCCCTGTGGTTTTTTTGCTGGTCCCGGTACCGCGTCACAGCTGGTCGTCATCAACTGTCCGACGTCACCACAAGGGAGATTCGTAAAGATCTCCAAGACAACCTCGATTCTCACCCTTTGTGAAGTTGACGTGTTTGGTGTATCCGTATAATTATCATAATTACTTATGTTTCAATGTATCACACCGGTAACTGCTTTCACTATATAACACTATAGAGGTAAAAAAAATTCTTAAAAATCAGTTTGTATTTCTCTTGACATAATATTTGGAGGAAATGTTTTTTGTTACCTATCTCAGCAGCTGACACAAAAAAGGGCACACGATGGGGCATTTTCTCAAAATATCTAGCTCCAAACCTCAAAACCACGTGTTTTCCGTTTGTATGTAAACAGACTGCACACTCCCAAGAAAGCTGCTTTCCTGCGTTGAAAGAAGTAGTCCCTATGCAAATGATGATCATCATCTAATAAAATACAGGAAATATCCTTCTCAGTGGTACAACATTTTTTAAAACTGATGATTATACAGTTAAGATTCCATTTACTACATATGAAGGTTTAAAACATGCAATTATTTGTGCTTGGCCTAATGTTAAGCAGTTTTTACATGAAGTAATAATCAAGCCATATCAACCTGAATCTATCAAAATACTTTGCTTGTGTAAAAAAGGAGCACGGAACATTTATGACCATTTAATGGCAAAATCATAACATTAACCTATTTGTGAAAACAAATGGGCCTTCGATTTATTTAAGTTTACATTTAGATTAGAACAGGAAACAGGTTTATTTAAACCCTAGATCTGCTACAAAAGATTCAGGATTGATATGGTTTAACTATAGAACTATTCACAGAATATTGGGTACTAAAAAAATACTACACATGTGTAAAATTAAAAACTCCCCACTATGTTCAATATGTTTTTTAGAACATGAAACAATTACACATATCTTCCTCTATTGTCCATTTATTTCTCATATATTGTTGTTAATGTCTGATTGGATTTATAGAAAGTCTGGTGAAAGAATTGTATTCGATGCCAAAACTGTTATTTTTGGTTTTCCAGAAAAGAAATACATAGCTATAAATTTAATTATCATGTTAGTAAAGAGACATATTTTTAGTCAATCCAGAAAAACTGCTAATATTACATTTGAGTTTATTGTGAAATATTTACAAAATTACTATTCTTTAGAGAAACTTATGTTGGAAAATAGATTTTACCAAAGAAAATGGTCAAAATGGGCATGCCTGTTTAATGTCACATAATATGAAGTAAGACCTTATCATGTACAATTTTTATATTTACTTTCCCAACTTGTGTGTGAGTGGTGTGGTGTAAGTGGATGGTATAGATGAATCTGTATTGAAAATGAATTAAAAAAAATTAAAACTGAGTAATGGAAAATCTAAAAATTCAGTCAAGGAAAAAAATAATTCCGAAGTATATATGAAACTACAATTTACTAAATTCATTTTGATTGGTCGATTACCGATGTGATACCGTAAGCTTAATGTTACCGTATATCTCTATATGTTGCGCATCCTGAAGAATCTGGAATTGCACCTCTAAATGCGACTGTTCTATTGCGTCAGATTAAATTGTTATAGTTGTGCAAAGTCTTGCTTATATTGACAATTATTTTTAAAAGTTGCACATATGATTTGCTTTCTTTTGTTTTGTTTTTTTTTTTTGGGGGGGGGGGTTGGGGTTTTTTTTTCATTTATAAAAGGCCTTGCAGTATATATTTTAACGATCTACCTTTATATTTTAAACAACATTTGAAAAAAAAAACATTCTAATTAGCATGTAGCATGTGTTAGGTATCATTCTTTTTTAAAACTATGGAGTCATTAAAAGTTAATGACAAATACGGGTGTTTTTTGTTTTCTTTTAAACAGAACATTACAGAAGAAATTTCAATGTAATTTTTTTTTCTGACTGTGTCGGTTAGATGGAAAATCTAATAAAGACATTTTGAAGCTTACAGTCTTTTTGTATGTGTGCTGATTAGGTTACATAAAAATTAGTCATGTACATACATGTACACCTGTATTGAAAAAAAAAATTATATATATATATATATATATATATATATAAATTATATGAAAAAAAATCTAATATAAACGCACTATGAATTCTTTTATCTGATCACCACAACGGGCGTCCCATAAACGCACTATGAATTCTTTTATCTGATCACCACAACGGGCGTCCCATAGTGATCAGTCTGTCCGTCCATCTGTCCGTCCGAGAATCGCTTGTCCGGAGCATATCTTCTCTCCCCTTGGCCCAATCTCGCTCATACCTCACCCAGCGTGCCTTTGGATTAACGGTGTGCAGTGACCTTCAACCATGTTTTTAGGTCTAAGGTTAAGGTCATGACAGAATTATTAATAAAACTCTTCTCCGGAGTATTTTCTCTCACCTTAGTCCAATCTAGCTCATACTTCACTCACAGTGTCTATGGTCAAAGGGTGAGCAGTGACCTTGGATGAAGTTTGTAGGTCAAAGTTATATCGGACCATGCAAAAATACTTTTTTCAGAGCATATATACTTTCCACTTAGCCCTATTTGGCTCATACCTCACATAAACAGAGCTTATGAATAACGCGTGTGTAGTACCCTTGAACCAATTTTCAAGGTTAAATCTGAAGGTCGTAGCAGAATTGTATGAAAACTCCTTGTCTAAAGCATATATTCTCTCCCTTTGCTCCAATCAGGCTCATACTTCACCCACATGTTGACTTTGATCAAAGGGCATGGAGTGACTTTGAATGATGTTTGTAGATCATGTGTCAAGGTCATATCAGATCAAACAAAAATCCTTTCTTAAGAGCATATATTTACTCTCCACTTAGCTCTTTTAGGCTGATACTTTACTTAAGCAAGGTTTTTTGGTTAATGGCGTGCAGTGACCTTGAACCAAGTCAATTTGAAGATCATAGCAGATCTCTTTATAATCAGTTTTAGACCATAGATTATTTCCCATTTGGTTAATCAGTTCAGATTGAACAAAATGCCTGTATGTAAGGTATAATGAGATTGAACTTGAAGTTCTATGCCAGCTGGAAAATGTCGAAGTTATAGGTTAAAGCAAAATTTTCTGAAATTCTTTTCATCCTAGGGTCATTCTACACACATATGTCCAGTGTCCATATGTGTATCAAGATTTCCCACGAAATTGAAGTTATTATAACAATCGCTGTGTTTACCTCAAAAGCATTGAAATGGTTTTTTTATATTAGTCATAAAACGTTTTAAAAAAACGATCAGATTTTTTTTTTGTTAATTAAAGTAACAAAGATGTTAAGAAATAGTTGTCCCAGGTCTTGGTTATATGCAAATAATTCATTAAATAGTATTAACTTACTGTCCGTATAGTGATTTTAAAAGCTTTTAGCAATTGAAAAACATACTTATTCAAGCATTAAGTGGAAATCCCAATTTCAACATTTGATTTTTTTTTAACAATGAATCTAAAAATTGTCCCATTACCGCAACATAACTTAAAAAAATCGCCGTTCCCGAAAGACAAAGTGGCGTTTTTTTATAAACATCACGTGACTGATTATATCCGTGATAATTGTTGTAGATGATGCAGGGTAGAAGTTTGGAAAACGATGTAATTAGCTAAAACTCAGTCTTAAAGGGACCTAGACACGATTTGAGATGAAAAATTTTATATTTAATTTTTCTGTATCAAATGATTTATTTTTGTATTTTTAATGATTCACCAAAATTTCAATGCTAGAAATCAAGTTACAAGCGAGATACTGAGGAAAGAAGTCAGTGTTACGTAAACAAAGCTCGAGTCTTATATTTGTTTACAAATAATGTAAAGTAAAGAAGTTATCATTTTTTAACAAAATAACCAGTGGCAACAAGATAAACTGATTTAATTTGTTCCTAAATGCTTTTTTCAACAACAAAAAGCAACATTAGAGTGAAACTTATACCAATACAATGCATATGTAAACAATAACAAGAACCGAGCTTTGTTTACAAAACAAAGAATTTTAACCTCTGTAACTTGCTTGTAACTCTATATTTGAATTTCTAATTATGACAAAGCATTAAAAACATCGATATTAACCATATAGACAGCAAAAATTAAAAAAAAAATGAAAAATTTAATTTTAACATTTTAGTCAAATGGAATAAATTAGTACATAGCCCCCAGGAGTTTTCTTTAAAGCACCCCCTCCTTTAAATATTGTATAAACTATTGTATCATGTTGCACCGGTTTTTTTTTAAACGTTGTTTTTTTACTTAATCTTAAAACTTGAAAAACGTAGTAGGACTATGCTGGAGTGATATTCCTGATGTAAACGTCATAATATATGTTATACCTTGACCCTATCATAATGATATTCAAGCTTAACGGATTCCCGCTAGAAGTGACATAAATTCAAATAAATAAAACATTTACTTTATATTTCAAATTATATACCTTTTATGAATTTCACCTCCTTTGTTAATTTATTAAATTGGTTTTCAAGAAATAGTTCTCTTTCTGTAAATAAAAGAAAACAGTTTTATTATACACGCATCTAACTTCGAATCGAATATTAAATACGTTGACCCTAGGTCGTGCCAGAATATATGTCTTATTACTCAACTTTCTTACTTATTATAAAATTTCATGTAACAGGTTTGCATAGCATCAATATATTTGCCATCCCCGTGTTCTCGTAATTGGTTTGACCAACTTTATAACAAGTGAAAAAAAAAATACAAAACTTAATATTTCAAAGTGATACGAAAACAGCAAGACGTTTACCACAATCAGGGATGTTGCAGATCTCCCAGCGCTTGTCCGGATCTGTAGTGTAGCACCAAGGAGCGGGCTCACCATCTGGGTTCCTGCAATAGTTTTTTGGGAGACTGGTTAAGTTGTGTTTATGCGGAGTCTGAGAATTCCATGCTTGACAGGTAATCTCAGATTGTGTGACGCTGACATTTCCTGCATAATCGTAGCCCGAGCTGGATCTTTTGCATTCTTCTTCAACAAGAACTATAACGATAAAGTATATATATGTATTGAACCTCAAATTTGAAATCTCGTATTTTGAATGTTGAATCCAAAATGGGTTTTCTGGGTCTTCATACTTCTGAGCTTTTGTAATTGGTTCATTATCCAGGAATTATATTTTATTACTATATATCAAGGGTATTATTTTCTTTTATGGGATGCGCTCGCTGGAACGGTCGAAACGTAAACCTTTCATGTTATTCAAAACTGAGTTTATTGCATTTGTTTGTACTGTACACATTTGATAAGTATGTTGACATATCACTTTGAAAGATATTCCCCTATCGTTTTTATCGCCTTCATCTTTAATTGCTCGATTTTTAAATTAATATTAGCTACATTTTAGTATATCATGAATATGTATGAATTATATCACTTTGAAATTTTTAAAATAAAAAAAAATGATAGTTGAAATATGAAACGACTTTTTTGCCATCTCAAAATATTATTCTCATAAATTAAGTAGTTAAAGTTATCTTCATTTCCATGATCAGTATGTTTTGTTATCTTTCATATGAATTATGCTTTAATACACCCAAAGCAATCGAAAACAAGACAAACTTTAAAAATCAACTCTTTTAACATAGAATATTTTAAGGATTGTGTATCAAGTCATTGGGAGTATTCTTTTTATTGATTGGCATTTTTTATCATGGGGAACACTAACAAAAGAAATTGAAAACATAATCTATATAGATAAGAATTAATTACCATTGGAAATTATGTGACATGTTTTATCCTCTTTTGTATTTCTGGATCTTATTTGATCAGCTTTAAAAGGCAAAATATTTAAACCCCACATCAAAAGTAATGCGCAAGTCCCCATTGTCGAAGTGCAGATACACACACACACACACATATATGTGTGAGTGTGTGTGTGTGTGCGTGTGTGTGTGTGTGTGTGTGTAATCACTAAATAGATATAATAAATCCCGCTTTAGGATGAATACTACATGTACATGTATGTAGTGCTTAGAAAAAAAATATAAACTTAAGGCAGATTTTAAAATTAAAATGATATAATTCCCATGAACCCTGCGGTAATGATTTTTTTTTCTTTTTTGTCAAAACTGAAAATTCAGACATATTGTTTTTACGGTGTTTTTCCCCGCTGTTTACATATGTTTATTCCTTGACCCTAACACACATACACAGGTGGTCAGTTTCCACACCATGGCACCCGGTCGTGTGTATTGAGGGAGCCTTTTCTGTTAAATTCAAGGTTTTAACAAGATTCCAGACAGACAACACTCACAACATTAACCGCTTGTTATTAAATGCTTGTAATATTTAAAGAACAAAAACATGTACAGCAAGCAGATAAGTTAAACATATAGTTAGGGTCGTCCGTTTCCGACAGAAGACCATCTTGTTTTTCTACTGTTTCTTTCTATTATGATTATTATGATTATTATGATGATGATTATTATTATTATTAAGGTCTTCCGTCCTTCTTTTTATTGCTTTGTTTCTGTTTCCCTTATTATCCTTTTTTTTACCCATTTTTGCGCACGCGATTTCTCACTTCATATAAAGATTTTACCCTTGAATATAATGATGTAGTCACAGTATATGATGATGTTAGCAGTGTATATAATAATGTAACTACTGCATATAATGATATTAGTATTGCATATAAAAAATATACCAATTCATTTACTATAAAATTTATCTTAAGGCAGCTATGGCGTTCCATAGATTTTAATGAAACTTTAGATATTAATCTTAACCTTATTGAAATTCTTTTTATTGATAACGTCATTTCCGTTTTTGAAATATTGACATTTTAACAACTTTTAGAGGATCGGCTTGTCCGGGGATTTTCTCCTTAGAAAATAAAGATATATTCATATTTTAAGGGATTGTAGACCAAATATTATAGTTGTGACAAAAGCATTTCCATTGTTCTATGATAAAAAGCGGCGAAGCTAGCCTGAGCTCCAAATTTAAGAAAAAACAGCTTTGTGATTTGCACAAAATTTCCAGGATACATAAAGTATCAGAGGTAATAAATGTTTTAGTTAGAATTTTGGATGACGTCACTTCCGGTTTAAGATATTAACGATTTAATGAAGTTTTATCATATTGTCCACGCAACTTTTCTGAAACTTATCATGATATTAAATTGAAATGTAAAGGGATTGTAGATGATAGTCTGCAGATGTACTGCAATGTTTCAAAACCTGGATAATGTGCAAGGCGTCGAAACTCGGCCAAGGTTGAAAATTAGCAGCATTTTTTTCACAAAAAATGAAACATTTTCTGCAATATTTTTTTATTTATAAGTACTTTGTTAAGACATGCAACGCAAAAGTTGTTCAAATTTACAAGGGCTTTCATTTGATATCAAGAAAGAGGGGCTGGCTACTCTATTTAAGTATCAAAAGGGCTCTAGATTCTTTTTATGATAATTCTTTACTTAGCAATAATTTGTTATTAATTAAAGAAGCAAAAATGCTCAATGTACAGGTGTTTATATATACAGTACCATGATTAAGTCACATGTTACGTAATTAGGGATTTCAAGGGGCCAGAAAACCAAAACTTTGATCATTAATATTTAAAAACGGATAACTATTTTGAAAAGCACTGTAGAGAAAAAGTTGCTTAGTATAAGGTTTTTTAACAATACCTTAATTTTTTTGTTATTGGCCCCAGAAAGGAATTAACGGGTCGACCCCTAAAGCACAGTTGTTCAGAAATTTCTAGAATGATCAACAATTCTTACACACTTGCTTGAATAAAATATGGGTTTTTTTTACGTCACCTTTCACTTCATTTAAAAAAAAAAAGGACTGGCCCCTTCAATTAGGGGCCAGAAAGGCTCTAAAATATTTTTTATAACTCTTATTTAAGCGAGAATTTGTTATGAATTATAAAAGCAAAAATATTCATTGTACAGCTGTTTCTCTATACAGTACCGTAATTATATCATATGTTACATAACAAGGGGTCTCAAGGGACAAGAAGTCCAAAGCTTTGATCATTAATATCTGAAAATAATAAATATTTTGAAAAGCAGTGTAGAGCAAAAGTTGTTCAGAATAATGTTTTTAACAATATACTACCATTATTTTTTTGGTTCAAGGCCCAGGTAAGGAGTTAAAGGATCGGTCCCTAAAATACTGTTGTACAGATATCTCTAGAACGATTAAAATTTCCTGAATACTTGTTGAACAAACTATGTTTAAATATACAAGACCTTTCATTTCAAATCAAGAAAAATGGGCTGGTTCCTTCAATTAGGGGCCAGGAGGGCTCTAAAAACTATTCATTATAACTCTTTACTGAGGAATAATTTGTCATTAATTATAGATGCAAAAATGTTCATTGTACGATTGTTTATCTATACATAGCCATACTTAAATCATATGCTGCGTAATAAGGGGTCTCAAGGGGCAAGAAGTCCAAAATATTGATCTTTTATATCTGAAAAAGGAGAACTATCTTAAAAAGCAGTGTAGAACAAAAGTTTCTCAGAATAATGTTCTTAACAATATGATACCTTATTGTTTTTTTTGTTGATGGCCACGGTTAGGAGTTTAAGGGTCGGTCCCTAAAACACAGTTGTTTAGATATCTCTAGAACGGTCAACAATTCTTGAAATCTTGTTGAACAAAATATGTTTATATTTATGAGAACTTTAATTTGATATCAAGAAAAAGGGCCTGACCCCTCAAATTAGGGGTCAGGAGGGCTACAAATTCTTATTACTATAACACTTATTTGAGCGATAATTTGCTATTAATCATAGAAGCAAAAATAAGAAGTTATCAAGATGAAGTAAAATCTGAAATCTGTTTTAAATGCCGTTGTTTCAGCTACACTTGTTCTTAATTTTCGAAGTCTGCTTTTTAAAGGAACTTCCAACTTTACTTTCGACATTAACGGGAGACCAACTCATTGTTTGCACTAGTTTGTTTTTGAGATTTTTTTTCTTTTGTTTTTGTTTTTGTTTTCTGGTTGGGGATGGGGTATTTTGTTCATTACCCTAAGAATTTATTCAACCATTTAAAAGAGTCGATGTTATGAAGCTATTCATTTTATATAAATTTTACTGAAATATGAAGATTTTTGTTTAAAAAATACTAACCTCCACACGAGCCAAGTTGATCTTTCAAATCGTTTACTTGTTTCTGCAGTTGTATTTCTCTATCTGTTAAATGCACAAGTTAATATCAAATTTCTGTATTTCATATTGCTCAAAAGGAAGTTCTGGCACCCATCTAAGCATTTAAAATATATTTGTCATCATCATCCCTTGTAATCGCTTAGATCTGAACGAAAATACAAATATTTTGTATTTTATGTATAAAATATACGTAGTCTGAAAGGAAAAAAGAAGTAGAAAAAAACTTACCATATAATTGCTGCACATCTTGGTCAATTTTAATCTTGCATTTTTCTTCATACAAAGCTTGTCCATCAACGCAGGCAATCCAACATATAAAACATGTCACCTGAATTAAATCCAATCCAACCATTTTTAATTTCGTTTTCGTGATAACGCTGCAAAATAGTAAACTTAAAGATAAAATTAGACGATCCCCACAATTAAATGGTTTTAGATAACTAGATATATAATGATTAACAGACATATTGAAGTAAAAACTCGTGTTACCAATAAGAAAAGATATTCGTTTTAAGTTTTAGGAAGAACGAACAGGAAGTGTAACTTTTATATGGTTACATGTTACTAACGCGTTTGGCAGGCTAAAAAGGATGTGGTATTCAAAATGAAGCATAAACATATATTACATGTAACACAGTTGTGATTTTTGGAAGGTCATAAACAGGAAGGTCATTATTAATCATATATAATGATGTGGTAGAACTTGTTAGTAAAATAACAGCTTTATTTTTTTAACTTGTGTATTGATATACAAATTCTAACCATAAACATTTGACTGCTACCACACGGGAGGTAAATGACAATTTTTAGTTCCATATACAAACCACATCAAAATCTAGACTGCTAGTGTATCCATTCTGTTAAGTTTTCATTTTATACATCAACTGCAAAACGGCGCCCAATATATTTATCTTTTTTTAATGTGACTTATCTCTTTATTGTATCATAATATATATATATATATATATATATATATATATATATATATATATATATATATATATATATATATATAACTGAAACAAAACGTCTGTCATGCAATTAACATATTGTCAAGTATATTTGATCAACATTAGTAGTTTGACACTAGAAACAATTTGTATTCTATATTTTGATGACATTTTTTGCGACATTATAATTTATTGTTATTGTTTTCTAGTTCATGTATACTGATCACCAAATTACATAGCTTCGTTTATTGTGTGTTTATTTCTTGGTAGTAGCCGCAGTAGCTGGCTACACAAACTCTACGAGTCTGTGTATTTTGTGTATGCCTGTACCTCTTTAAAAAGTCGAAACATGGAGCAGCATTGAAAATGGTTGACTTGATGGCTATAAATTAAAAAAAATAAATTAACCTAAAGTCACTCAGATAGTATAATGCTTTATACAGGTTTCGAGTTGTGATAAGAAAAAAAAATACGTTTTTTGCGTCTCCTAATAGAATATTTGTGAAACACATCATGATTCATCTTGCGATAAGTCTCCGAAAATGTCATCTGCTATCCGTTTTGAGTGTGATTAAACAAATGTAATGTTTATGTTTTCTCATCAGCATAGACGACTCGTCTGCCGCGTGAGTCTGGTAAACAATTAAAAATGAAAACACATTTAATAAAGTATCCACTGACAGTCTTTAAGCTCAATATAGATTGCTTGATAGATTTAACCATTTTGATTCAGATTATTTATCTTGCTTTTATTCTGCAGCTCAACAGAATGGTGGCAATGTGATGAATTGGACCTAGTAGCTGCGAGCCTAATGTTATCAATGCTTTACCTTGGACTGATCTTTCTCCAGCATGATGCTAGTAAAATGACAAGAGCGTAAAAAGCCTGGCAAATCCGCCCGTACACAGGATTTTTGAAATGGTAAATATGAACCTATAAAAATTGTTATATTTGAAAGTGTGCAGTAGTACATGTATATGAATGATACAGAACTGCATTCTCTGACAAATAAATTATTTACAATAATAGAATTACTTGATACGTCTACTTATCTTCTTTGTTTTTATTTGTTTATTCTTAAACATTACATCATGATCTCATTTCTCTGCTAGCGCTATTTTGTTCCGACATTGTGTGTACAGAACATGAACATTGCGTAATTGTTGTCATTATATAAATGGTATTAGATATTGTTTTTCATGATAATCCAAAACATAAGCTAAAAATGTTTACTTAAAAGCAAATGAATCAATAACACGCCGTCTATACGATTCGAACACCCTCTCAATCGAGGAGGATGGACTACGAGCCTCCGCCTATCACAGTGAGCTACGTTGACACATCAGGTGAATACATTTAACTGACAAAAATAAATAAGGTAAAACTTTTTTTTTGGTGAAAACAACGAATTAGACACATTATGGGTCCAGACTCCATTTTAATAAACCAATATTAAAAATATTTTTTTTTTTCAAATAAAAATATTTTTAGGATGGAGTCAAGGATCAATTCATACCAAAATGTTGCAATTTAGAACAGTGAATGATCCAAGATTTTAGCATAAAACGCTGTGTAGTTTAATTTGGAATCATATACTACCTGTCGTGTTTATCGAATGAAAGCGCAATATTGACACACAAGCCAAAATTTAATATTCAAACTTAAACTGGAATTAAGTCGCCCGGTGACGTTTGTTTTTTACCATAAGCGTGATGACTTAAGATATGGGCTGGATGGGTATCGATTCACCTCTCTGATATATATTTAGCTCCGGAGAGATATACCTGGTGTGGTTCCGGTTTGCAATGATGGTTAGCTCGTGCCAAGTTTAATTGAACGCCAAGAAGTAAAGTTCTACATCTTTGGTTTCGTAACACAACATATGGACAAACTAGATTGGGTTTGTACTAATTGATATTCATAAAATCTTTTTATTGTTTAATGTTAAACCACCATTAAGTATTAGCCGTGTACCAAATGACGGTATGATGACAATGTTTTTACCGAAGGATAAACACATACATGTAATACCTAACATTTTGGGATAATACATATTTATTTTTTGCCAGTTTATAAGATATACGTGCTTGATATTTGATATCAAGTGATTTTTTTAAAATCAAATTTAAATATCTTAAAGACATACCGGTATACATTCATCAAAATTAATGTCAACCCAGTATAATGTATTTACTATTTTTAATAAACACCTATATTAGTCTTGTCGTCGTGATGTCTAATTTCCACTTAACTTTAAAATAGTTAAAAATATTCAATAACGTTGACCTCTCGTTGTGACCAGAGGCCTTGACCTTTGCTAAATATTATAAACACTTCTGGTTTCGTTGAATTTCGCTCAGAGTTTTTGGACTCTTTTAAGTTGCCAATGGAAATGACATTACACTTATGGACGATTAAAATGCTATCAACATAACGATTCCCTTTGATTGATTAATATTAAAAACAATTTTGGCAAAAGCAACACTAAACTAAAATTGAATATTGCAGGTCGTTGAACCAATACCGACTTCACTGACTATTTATGTTTTCATTTTGGCAAGTTTTTCTTTTTAAACTATTACCAAAGACTAATATAAATTACCTCCCAAAAATGTCAAGCATATTAGACAAATTTAATGTTTTGACGATTTGTCACTGTAATTTTATTTCATTCGGTGTTGTCCTATGTTATCTGTACTATTGATGGAAATACATATGTCACGAAATGTTGAACATTTTACAATATTTCCTCACGTAATTTTAAAATTATTGTATTTATCAAAGTGAACACTTACTAAAAAAAAAGAATTAAGGATTTCAATAGTTATCTTTCTCAGCTTGAAGAAAAAGATATGTTATATATTTTAAATAACTTTTCTTTCACAGATGTATTGGTGTCTTAACTTCAGGGCGAAAAACCTTCTTTAAGCAAGTCCTTAAAGGTGGCGTAAAGGAGGCTTAAAGGATATACGATTTTTAAACCACCTTTAAGTCACCTTTAAGCAAGAGCTTATAGGTCCTTAATATCCAAACTTCTTTAAGCCACCTTTAAGACATCTTTAAGCTACCTTTAAACAACTTCCAGTGGCATTTACGCTCCCTTTAAGTTATCTTTACACCGTCATTAAATTCCCTTTAAGTCAACTTTAAGTCAAGCTAAACATTTTCAAATTTAATACACAAATTAAATCAATAAATGCAAAAACTCTTTTTTAGGGGGTGGAAGGGGGTGATCCAAGTGTTGATATAATTTAAAAGAGGAGGGTGGGGTGTTGCAGGCGGTTTTATTTGTCAACACACACCACGCAGAAACAGGTATCAACACCAAATTTTAAAAACACTGCTCTAATGAACAGATTGCGTTAAAAAAAAAATTGTTTCAAAATTATTGTAGCGGCGAGTGCAGTCCCTATTTCTAAATCTGCGCATGAAATTATATTAAAGTATGTTTGTTTCCCATTATAAACGAATCGGTGAAAGCTCTCTCTCTCGTAATTAATATTTAACATTTTACTTAGTCGAAAACCATTAATTGTTTGACTGTTGGCACATAATTTTAAATTTATAATTTCATTGAACCGGATTCAAAATTCATTAATACAAATCTACATGAAATTGATTTTATTTAGAATTTGTTTTCGTAAAAGAACACGCAATAACACAAACTAACTATGACAATTGGTTTTGTTTCTTTCTTTCTTTCTTTCTTTTTTAAACTTTATCCTGCTATTAAACAAAATAAAAATTAAATGAGTAATACATGATTTAATTTAATAATCAGTTTAAGATATGTATTTTTTTTTTTAATTTAGATTATGTATTGGTATAATGCTAGATCTACAATACATGTTAAAGATGAAAAAACTCTCAACTGTCTTTGTTATATCTGGCGGGATATTGCTGCTTTGTTTGTCTTGATATGGTTTTATTCGTTTGTGTATATCTAATTTAAGTCTATTGTTTATTCAACTTGAGAAAACCCCTGGAACTAACACAGAATATACAAGACACAAGACAACAGGTGTGTCTTGTGCCCAGGTGCACGTCAGAGTTCCTAAAGGTCTTGACATCTTATTATGTACGTGTATACGGTTAGTCCATTGAATTTAAGTATTTGTTATACTCTTTACAAATGTAAACTGTCCACGGCCTTTGCCATTTGGTTCTATAGAATACCATTTTCGAAAACTCCGTGCGATGCCTGATCGAGACAAAAGCCATACGTTATCTTATATGTTTACTTCTGCTCCGATCCCTCACCTTTCTCCAGAGACTTGTTGAAATCTGAAGTTAAACATCATAATATCAGGCTATTGTTCAACATGAGACCAATTACAAAGAAATGTCTTTATAATTAAATGTATACACTCATCTTTAATTTTGGATATGAGATGAAAGATCTGTCACAATTTGTATTATTATACTTTCATGTTAAATACTGAAATCTGATTGGTTTAGACGCAGTTTACAATCCGTTCTCATACTCTCAGCGTTAGCAACACACTTGGCAACGGGCCGATAGAACGAATTGTTTCATGCGCGTAAAGTATGCGCGTACGGTCGCCGTAGAACTCACGTCTTTTCTATATAAAAGCAGTACAACTTGCTATACAATTAAGACATTCAGTATAATAAAATAAATAGTGCCTGCTTGGGAGGGTACCCGCTGAAATTGACAACGGTTGACAATGCTTTTCTCGGGGTGTCAATTTCAACGGGTACCCTCCCAAGCAGTCACTATTTATATATTGTCAAGTAATGTAGTAAAAGTACGATGTCCATTTTAAAAAAAGACCTCTGTCGTTTACTGTTTATAAGTAGACATCAAAAGTACTCTAAGCATCCTTATTCCAGTCTAAAAATGCATTACAGTACTTGTCAAATCTAAATCTAAATATAATTTACTATAACAGTTAAAAAGAATGAAAATTTATCAGAAAGTCACAATTTCATTATATTTATACGCGTTACAATAAAATAAAAAGACTGTTGTGCTGATCTGTGCTAAAAATTGCTTAGACTTGTTGGTTATTCTGGATAGAATAACTGAAGCTTTATATTTACCGTGTTATGCTTATGTATTTGGATTTTTATTGTTCATTATGTAACTCGGATGATTTCAAGAGTACAGAACGTCAATTTTTATGGAAACAAAAGTCAATAAGAACAAAAAACAAAGCAAAACCAAAAACTTAAGCTTCATCTGTTGTTGAAGAAACACTTAGTTGATTTAAATCTGTGTACCTTTTCTTTTCTCACATATTTTATTAATATGCCATAGCTGAAAGTTGGGCAGACGATAAAAGAACAGAGTGTAGGATATTATAAAAAAAATAACATTAAGGTCAATCAGTTCATTTTTAATTAAAAAAAAACAAAAATATTTTCTTAACAAAATATGACCATGCCCCTTTTCGGCAGGAAACCCCCCCCCCCCCCCCCAAAAAAGTGTTTCTTTACAAAAAAAATGATATATATTTCAGAAGCCTTCTGTCTGTCGGTCTTATTGTAATTGTTAATGCTGATTTTTAATGTAAGAGTACATGTACAACATGCATGACACAAATATTGACAAGCTCAACACGCTTAACAAGAAAAGTCAAATAATTCCTGTATTGGTAATTTTTATTTGCATTTCCTAATTGCATTTTCTTGAACATTTTATTAGGTTTATTATAATTTACTTGACTTGGACTCAACAACTATCTAATAAGATATAATGATATATAAAGAACAAAAAATGTAGTATTTGTCAGTTCTACATGAAACTTGTAGATATTGTTCATGATATTTAAGAAACATATCAATTGCCGGACTAGTGTCATAATTACATCAAAACAACTTATGCTATTCAGTAAAGTGAATAGTAACTGAAAGTTCTAGAAAAGTTGCTGAATGGTAAATCTAAGCCATTGAGATACTTTTCAAGTAGTCTTCGATTATAAATTATTTGACTAACTACTGTGACTTGGTTTTTTGTTTAATTTCGAAACAAGAACGTATGTACTATGTTTATTTTAAATACATCTGTAATTTTTTTTTTAGACAAACAAACCCCTCTACCTTTCTTAACGTCTTATCTAGACCCAAAGGTTTTGAAAACGCATACAAAAGTTGATGGTCATACATGTACATACATGCAAAATGTCGGACAAACGAACAACAAGTATTGCAAGAAAGTCGACCAACATACATATCGGTCCACACTGAGTAGTTATGTAGTTATAAGCATGTGGCTATCTAAATATGTATATTACAATAGACAGATGAAAACTCAGATGTATCAATCTTATCGCCAACTGCGTGAACAACGCGTTTTAAAAATTTTGAATGAATTATTGATCATATTTTAAGCATTGGCATCACCATCGATAAGTAAACATCTCACTCCCCTCTTTCACAAATTATTTTATACCTAAAAGCACACGGATAATCATGCCATAAACCATTCTCTGACAACATACACTCTTCGCGATTGCCCCCGTTCGGTTGATTTGGATACCAGTTCTTGTAGGTCAGTTCATCGCCCGAGTGATCCCACACCCAATCGTTATATTGTGGGTGTTTTATCGCCCCGGTCCACCATTTGTCTGTCGAAACTGCATTTAAAAAAAGAGAAAAAGTTAAAGTATGTTAAAACAAACATTTCTACATGTAACTGTATTAGTATTATTAATTTTCAATATTGCCAGTTTCGTCAAATAATCTAATAAAATAACCTGTACATATTCATTGTTTATATGTTTATGATTATTGTTTGAAATTAACCCAAAACAGAGATCACAATAATACATCTTTTTTTGCAAGAATCTTAAGAATCTCATTTGTGTTTTTATAATTACTTCATTATTGAAAAGACATAACCATAACTATCTAACAATGACATTAAAGTCATTGTCTCTTTTTGAATTTTTTTGTCCCAACCCATTTTAGGAGAGGTGGGGGGTTACTTCATGCTGAGTATTGTGTTAATAAATTAAGGTCAAGATGTAGCAAATGAAAGGTGCCTACAGGTTTATAAAATGCAAGATACAAATTATTTTAATAGTGCTTCCTACCAATAGCTTTGTTTGATAGGGTGTATCGGGGCTTAAACTTTTTGGTAAACATATTCTATTTTTCATTTTTAATGTAACATATGGAAGATAAGAAAAATATCAATGAGTTTTGTCCTTTTTTTTAGTAATGATACATGTATGTATCTATAATACCTTTAGTCTCTCCAAAAACCGCATTAAACAAGCTCTTGACCAATTCTTTAAAATGATGTCAAATTTAATATTTTTTACTTTTCCCATGATTCTTTAAATAATACTAATAAATTGTTTATTGTCCTACATAATTGATTTAAAGCCGTAAAGAACCGGAAGAAAAAGCATCAAAATGAAGTCATAATTGATCTAGCACCAAAAAGACACTCTGAAGTCATTTACTAGATCTTTCCCTTACGATAAAACAAAAAATATACCTTTATCCTTAAGCCAGTTTTGTTCTGCTTCCGAGTTGATCTCAAGTAGATATGATTTAAATGATTTACATTTTGTCTGTAAAGAACAATCGTATGTTTATCTATACTTTTTATATGAGCACAACATGACGCCTTTTTTCATCCAATATCAGAACAAAACCTGGATGTTGAAAAGCTTAAAATACTATTTCAGGGGACATATTGTGGCGGATATGGTTTTAATAGCCCCTGCTTGTAGCACCTTTTATATTTAACTCTTCGATTGAAAAGTACCTTTGATATTAGAAATAAACACGATATGTTATCAGTAATGTATAATTTCAGGAAATTATTTGTTTAGCGTAAGTGAATCAAGTTACATGTACAAGTACTACTAAAGCAACCGTTACATCACTTAACAGTAAAATTATAGCCGTAAAATGTATTTGGGCTTTTTATTTATTATAAAATGTAATAATAACGCAAATATTGCTAAACGTCTTATACATAATTTTTCCAACTTCAATTTATCTTGTACTGAAGTCGACGCAAAAGTAGAAATTTGGAAATATTAATGACATTTTAGCGAGAACAGGTTATGGATATACGAGGGTCAATCAAAAAGTACTGTCTATCATATATTCAACAATCTTGTACTGAAGTCGACGCAAAAGTAGAAATTTGGAAATATTAATGACATTTTAGCGAGAACAGGTTATGGATATACGAGGGTCAATCAAAAAGTACTGTCTATCATATATTCTACAATAAAGTCATAGCTAACAGATTAATTTATGCAACAATACTTATTTTATTGATATACGACGATTCATTCCATTTGATGAAAAGGTTTAAAAAACAACATGTTTTGTCACCACGGCAGGATTAGATTCTAAATAATTCTTAGAAATTCTTGAATATATTAACTTTTTTTATTTTAAATTGTTTGAAACAATTGCTAAATTATGTCTACTAAATTTAGTAACAGTATGACGTTAAATAACATAGCTATGACAAAAGTCTTCGTATTTTTTGATTGACCCTCGTGTGATGGTGGCCATGTTACTATTTCATTGTTTTTGTACATATTGAATCTAGTTTTATTTTATTGAAACAAATTAAAATTGACATATTGTTTCTCTTATCACAGTTATATCAATAATCACTGTAATTAGGAATCCCTTTGTCTATTAAATGTTTTAGTTCGACGTAATTATGATAATATATTATACATAACTAGCTTATAATAATGATAGAAATTTAGAAATTTATTCCTTCGTTAAAAGTCTGACATTTTAAATGCTGAATGCTGATCAGTGGATCTCTGTATTTAAATGACACCTTAATCAATATAGTTACAAATTAGCATGCCTAATGCCTAATGTTCAGTTAGATGGTGTGGTTTTTTTCTGTAAATCAGCATATATATATTAAGATAAATAATTCAATATAAAAAATGTCAAATTGATAAAGGAAAACTTTCGGTAAATTTAAATCATTTTCTATTTTGTAAAAATTTTCTTCACAATCCCTAAAAACCATAATGTATATAGAATTTTAAAAATCAGTTGTTGTTTCTCTTGGTCAATATAAATACATGCTCCCTGACCTACAATGAGTCCACGTTTGTACATATAAATTGTACATGTACTACAGTACGAAGTGTACATTGTTTTCAGTTTGACATTAAATGTTAAGGTTTCAATACCTTACCATCACTCCATGTAAAAGAAGATTTTATGAAGCAATACTGGGCATTTGCAACCTTTCTCTCTTGATCTGAAATTATGTGCCAACAAAGCGTTAATTTTATATTGTTTTCGCACAACAATTATATGTTACAGTATAAGTATTTTTAAATTGGAAGAATTTTTAAAAAGAATATACATTAAACCATATGTACCAGTTTAAACAAATAGTGTATCATATTGTGAAATATATGTATATATAAACATAAATGACTTGCATGTTCCAGTTTCATTTATACATCTACGTTGAAATTGTAAAATGCCAGCTGTTTCTAAAAAGAAAAAAAACCATATTGTACATATGAATGCGTTAAGTTACACTTAAGTTACAGACATAAAAAATGATAAGTTTTTGCACATACAGTAGAGATAAGACGCAACCTGACACCAGAGTATACCCAAACTCGGTTTACTCTCGGGGTTCACTTTTGGTCTACTGTTTGGAAAATTTGCGTCCACTCGAAGTTTACTTTGGGTTTTCTCGGGATTTGCTTTTGGGGTCCACTTAACGTACTTAAGTATTTTATCTTTCAACCTTCCTGCCTGTAATTCCTGCCACTTGTACATTCGAAATACACATGCAGCGTCTGCTTTCAGGGGTATCATACTGATCGGAATTTATTCTCTGGGCCCCATTTTGGGTTTACTTAGGGTTTACTCTCGGCTTACGCTCGAAGTAAACCCAAAGTATACCCCTAAAACAAACCAATGGTTTTGTTTGGATTTAATTTCTGTTCAGTTGGGTTTGGTCGGTTTTGTAGGAATGTAACATATACAGCGCAAATTATATATTTTTAAAAAAATTATTTCCTAATATTATATTTCTTTATTTTAGTATTTACATAGGATGCTTCTTTTCAAAATTGTGAAACAAACGTACATTTTTTTAAAATTTGTTTCTAAAGTATAGAAAACGGGCTCAGTAAGAACATTTAAAATACCTGTTCAAAATAAAGATACCTTGAAGCAAGTTATTTTGATCTTTTAGGTTCTCCATTTGTGTTTGTTTCTGCACGTCTCTATCTGTTAAAAGTAAATGTAATTGAGAAAAATAATATGTTTTCCATGTGTACGTGTACAATACAGATATATTTAGCAACAACTGATTGAATATAGCATAAATATAACATAAGTTAAAAAAAAACTTAAAAATAAAACAAAAAATACTAAAAACTAGTAGACTAATTGTTCTCGAACAATTACAGGTCTTTCCACCCTTATTGCTAGATTGCTCAATAAGGTATACAAAAAATAGTATACCTGTGATATATGTTGTTCTAGAAAATGGGAAAACTGCAAAGCCTAAATGATTTTTAAGAGATTATTTTGCATTTCAAACCATTGCTTTAAGAATTCCCCGTTGTTTATCATAAATATCTTTTGAATTACTTTCTGATTTTTTTCCCCATTTTCGTTGAACAAAACTGATGTGCTCGCCAAGTGAATATTCTTTACACAAGCATATAAACAGAAAACCTACCAATAGAATGTTCTAGAGGCTAGCTATTTTTGTACAATATGAATGGGACAATATCCACTTGAGTAACCACGGGACTTGATGTGATACCTGGCTGACTTATTGCGCAATCCAGAAAGCTATTAAAACACTTACTAAAATTATGTATTCAACTGATATGAAAATTTATTAATTAACAGATTTCCAAATAACTTTGACCTTTGACCTTTATGTCATTTTGTTTGGCCAAGGTAGACGCTCCAAATTCCAAGTGGTCCGACGTCTCCATGATAAATAAAAAAAGGTGGAAAGTGATTTAATGGAAATGTAAATACTTTCAGGGGCAATAATTGCTAGAAGGGGGCCTCAGATCATTTCGGTATTAATAGACTCAAGAACCCTGTAAGTGTACTGGATACATTCGTAAAAGTTCCAAGTCTATATCTCTTATTTTTTCAGAGGAGTAGCGATAAAAAGCATTTCGTACAAAAGGGGCAATAACTCTGTAATTATTCAAAGGTATGAGCCAAGGGTCTATATTTTAAAAGGTCTTAAGATGTCCTACTACATCCATGAAAAAGTTTTTCTCTACCACCCTAATCAAAAGAGATCTAAAAATTCATAAATTAACAGATTTCCAAATAACTTTGACCTTTGACCTTTAGGTCATTTTGTTCGGCCAAGGTAGACGCTTCTATCCCAATTAGTCCGACGTCTCTATGATAAATAATTAAAAAGTTGAAAGTGATTTAATAGAAATTTAAATACTTTCAGGGGCAATAACTGTTAGAAGGGGGCCTCAGATCCTTTCGGTATGAATAGATTGAAGAACCCTCTAAGTGTTCTAAACGCATTGGTAAAAGATCCAAGTCTCTATCACTTATGGTTTTAGAGGAGTAGCGATAACAAGCTTTTCGTACACAAGGGCAATAACTTTGTACTTTCTGGGAGTTTTTCGACACAGGGTCAATTAGGACCATAACTTTTAATGGCCAATTACATAAAGTTTAAATTGTTTTGATAACCCTAATAACAAAAACGTCAACCCGAGCTAAATAGAAAAAAAGAAGAATAAAAAACATAAAGAAATCAAAAGGTCATTCACCTGAAAGGTGGAAAGACCTAACAAGTCTAGATTTTGACGAGCGTGTCTGTTTTAAGTCAAGTATATGAAACAATATTTACCATGATACGCCATTTCATTTGTGTTGACTTAATCGTCTTTGCTTATTATGTTATTATACCCCCCGGAAACGAAGTTTTGGGGGGTATATAGGAATCACCTTGTCTGTCCATCCGTCTGTCCGTCCGTCCGTCTGTCTGCAAAATTCGTGTCCGGTTCATATCTTTTTTATGGAGAAACATTGGAAGTTCCTACTTCACACAAAGATTGCTTATGACCTGAGGAGGTGTCATGACCTTGCAATTGTTAAGACTGCAGGACAGTGACCGCGGCAAAAAAAAAATTAAAAAAATATATTTATGCAGAAGTTAGTTTTAGTATAACTACCTACAATTATTTAAGTACAATCGTGTGCAACATAAATTTAAGGACGACGGACCAAATTCAAGATTTCACACCTCTGCGCAGAAACCGCGCATATGCTATGAATATGAACTGTTGTAATTACGAACATCAGAATGAGAGAAAATAATAAAATGTTCATTATACTTGACATAATTTGTGATGCCAATATATGTTAAGTGGAGAAAAATTTAGGAGAAAAAATAGTCCGAATTTCCTCTGTTTCCGACAAGTCCGTTATATTTCAACGGTTAATAAATTCTACAACGCCGAAAGGCAGTTTATAATTTTATATTCTGATAGATATTGAATTTACAGTCAGTTCAAGCATATTTACAACATACACCATAGCATAGCATAGCATTGAAATCTCATAGCATAGCATAGGAATCTCATACCATAGCATTGGAATCTCATATCATACCATACAATCTCATAGATTCTCATTCGCAATATCATACCATAGCATACCATAGCATAGCTTAGAAAATGATTTTAACTCGGTTTTAAATGCTTTTACTTACAAGAATAGATATTCATAATGCGGATTAGTTGTAAACTTTGGCTTCTTACCATTTAACTTCGTAATGTTTGGAACTCTTCTATGTATGGAGGCGTGTTTGTTCAAATCTCATAGCATACCATAGCATAGCATAGCATACCATATCATTAAGCCCTTCATTTCAATTTCTCATAGCATAGCATACAAATCTCATGGCATTGCATTCAAATCTCATAGCATACCATTGAAATCTCATACCATAGCATAGCATATAATTGTAAAAGATATGCATGAAATGACTGTATACATTACCCTAATAATAATTATTAATATAGCAGTTAATGTAACGCCAGGCAATAAATATTTATGTCCTTTATTCAATGATTTTTCTTAAGAAAAATTAACCATGCAGCGAACTTTGACACAACCCCTCAAAAAATTTAGGTCGATGACCTACATTTTTTTCCTGTTCATCGGTAAGCTAATTGAATTCTTAATAAAACAATTTAATAAGAGTAAAATATCTATTGCATAATTTTTAAAATATCAGTTTTTATACCAAGCCCCGAAATATTCCCTTTACTTTCTATTATTTCTGCGGATTTTCGTATCCAAATTTTGAAACGCCCCTAGTAAAAAAAGGAAGTCGATGATCATGTTATATTTTTATTGATTTTCACTCACCATTAACTAATTAACAATATATAAAAATTTGAATAAAAAATCTATTGTAGAAATGAATTGGGTCCGCCGTCCTTAAAATTTATAGACCTACGGTGTTAAGTGTCAAGATGAGTTGTAGAACTTGATTTCCGTAAAAACAAATAAATCGAATTCATAAGTAGATAACACATACGTATTATGTCTGGTTTATTGTTTGTTTTTTGGTTTTTTTATTTCAAGATCATAAGTATGTAAAATGAATTCACAGAAATCATTTTTGTAAAGACTGTTAGAATTTATGAAGCTGCACATCGTACACACATTTTAACATTTCTGTATAATATCTGTTCTAATTCTTGCTTCCTGAACTTTTGCTCATATAAATGTCATTCAGAGAATGAAACTTCGTTACTCTGTTAACGGAATGTTTATTGAAAGGTCCAGAAAGGAATCTGAATGGTATTCTAGTACCTCTGCAATTTTCAATATATTTAACTTTAAGTAATCTGTCCGACTCAATTCAGTACAATTGTTCTGCTTAATCCTGTGATTAGGAAAGTAAATCGCTGTATGATTTTTCAGCCACATTGCATTCGAATGCTTGCGTAACTGTCTGTCTTTTACATGTTAAATTTATGTTGACTCATAAATCTCGGCGAAGATTATAACCATCTGTGTACATACCTCGTAAGGATTTTTCTTCCTGTTTACACTTGTTTAATTTGTCTTCCAAACTTAATTCTCTGTCTAAAAATTTAAAAGAAAACCAACACTTTTTATGCATTAGTCTTAAGTGGAGTGCTTACCTTTCACTTAAAGTCACTGTTTAATACACTAATAAAACACTATAAAAATGAATACTGTTTTTATCAATATTGCATGTATGTTCGGTGTTACAGAACTCGACCTAAAGTTTTGCCGATAAAATTTCGTAGGTCTTATTACTACCTACCTTGCAATATGTTTAAGTCGCATTGCATATCATTCATCGACTTCTCATTCCCAGTGTCCTTGTAAATAGTTTGCCCAATGCTATCACCAATCAAGGTGATGATTATGATGATGGTATAAATCATTCCTAAGAAAAAAGATACTGCAACCGGTAGATTATAGCTGCAACAAGAAAAAAATATAAAATGATTACCTTTTACACTTTAAGGTAGAATTGTCCATAAAATTTGGAAAAAAATAATTAATAGGAGGACAAGACAAACAGATTATAAACAGTATACCACAATAAAAAGCATACCATGTAAACCTGCTAAGATGTCTTACTTAAATAGAATGAAACAGATTTGTTTGACTCATTATTACACAATTTCATTGTAGTCGAGTATTGTAGGTCAAGACGATCTATGAGTAGAAAAACAGTCATTTCTATAACATTGAATATTAAAAAAAAAAAAATAGAAAACTTTTAAAAATATCGCCATAATCTTTACTTTTCGAGTCACGTAGTGTTAAGAGACCATAAGGTTACAAGTACATTTAGCCCTGTTCTATATACAACTCGGTTAAGAAGTCAGTGAATGTTGAAATGACGTTGAGAAGTTCAAATTTCGCCATAATCTTTACTTTTCGAGTAATGTAGTGTTAAGAGACCGTAAGGTTACAAGTACATTTAGCCCTGTCCTATATACAACTCGGTTAAGAAGTCAGTGAATGTTGAAATGACGTTAAGAAGTTCAGATTAAAAATATATATCAAAATTCCCATTTATTTTAGTGAAGTTATAATTCAAAGGTGTTGAATTTTCCAGTTATTATATTACAATAGTTCACATTTTGCTGTTGATTAATACTACTTTTCCTTGGGGTAAGGAATGAATTTATGCGTTATAATTACTTGCATATAGTTAGCATTTCTTGCATCGTCATCATTCCGGTTTTTTCCACTTTTTTTTTTATTTTGTTTTTTTTTCCGATGGCATGTATTTTAAGAAAGTGAGAGTTTCTTAATTTTTGTTGTTTGTTTGTTTAGTTTTATTTTTGCTGACATGTATTTTACTAAAGTGTGAGTTTTGTTTTCTTTACGCATTGAGCATGTTAATTTAGGCCCCACGTGATCTACATAACACAAGAGTACACTACTTGTACAAACATAATAATGACAGCTATTTATTTCACACAAAAGTTATTAAGCTATTAAGATGTGTTTTTAAGTACATGTGTAGTAAACGTGCTGTTGTGCTGGCAAAATTGATTGATTAAAAAAAATAAATAAAAAAGCAAGCATCATTCAGCTTGTATGAATTTCCCTTTTCGGAAAATGAATATCCTTTTCCCCTTATTCCTAGCGATATAGGTGTCTTTAATTTTTAACAAAAAAAAATTTAGTTCTGTTGTCAAATATATTGCTATTTCATTATACATATATTTAAAATAATACCCGCGTTACTTAAATCCATCTTTTTTTTAAATTTTGTTGCCAAAAAAGTTCTGTATTTAAGTATAAACAAGTGTTAACTACATTTTATATCATAACTAGTAATATTTTGATAAACTGTAAGTTACAAACTCAAACTGTTTTATGGTCACAACAAATATACTAACTTTAAAGTTATTGTCCATTAGATTTGGCTCATCATATCGGTAAAAATCATTTTTTTTCAAATAAACTGCTAACGGAACTCAGAAGGAAAAGCCATGAACTTAAGATCTGTTTTTGTTTAGTTCAATACAGAAACGTTTGTTAGGAAAAAAGCGTGATGGCTACCTTATGGATATTTAAGATTAAATAAACAAGTACTGTAATAAAGAAAATGCAGGATGTCTTTATTCGAAGTGAACAAAAGTTGCAAGTAGGGAAAGGAAGTGACTTTCATGTACCACTAACCAAATTAAACATATCACTTATAAATGCATCGCTAGTTCTAGAGGATCTTGTGATTATTAAGAAGTGGGTTGTTATGAAAAGGCAGTATAAAAATCTAACAAAGGGCCGGATCGTGTGCTTTTGGAAATTTAAAGTACAAAATTAAAGTAAAGAATTTAAAACGTTTTATTTGCAAAATAATAGATACAAAAATTCAACTTTCATTTTAGAATTGTATTTATGCATGATTTGCTAAACTAGAAGTTTAGTAATTTAAAATAATACGAAAATAATCCTCGTTTAAGGAAACTTATGTTAAAGTTTCTTTGGTAAAACCACCTATTGTTTGATCGTCATTTTTAATTTTCATGTCAATGTTGAAAGCATAACCTGCACTGAGAAAAAGAAACCCACAACAAAGCGTTGGGATTTTTTTTTGTACAATCTTTGACGAACACAATCCTTGACAAACACAAGATTTTATCATCTACATAATCTTAAAAATTCTCTTTTTCGCAGATGTATTGGTATCTTGTTATGCATTTCTCGTCACACCATGTAAGGTTGTACGGACGATACAGACTCAGACAGTCCTGATTATTGTAGTTGTTTGGCTGTCCTTTGTTAATGTTCCATGCGCTGTATGTAAATGGGGATCTGTCGGAGTCCCACACCCATCGTCCTTCTGTTCCGACGTCAGTCCCTCCTAACCAAACTGTCTCTAAATATAAACTTAATATAAGATTATTATATATGACGATATTTATTACCCTAATCTAGGCATAACCTTTTCTTCGTCTTATTTTATTGCATTTTTGGTTTTGTTAGAGTTGGTTAAAAGTTTATTTTTCAGATAAGCAGATAAAAGTAACCGATTGACAAAATATATATATATATCATTTATTTCTATAAAAAAAAACCAAAAATATCAAAATCGAGGATGTTTTGTTAAATATTTTGATATATAAATATATTTGTTATTATATTGAATATCTGTTAAATTATTATGCACATACATGTATTTAGTGTGCATTCATGTTATTATAATTATTGGGTACTTTCACACATTAGGTCTTAAGAAATGGGTAGTGCTGTGGGTTTGAGTGTATTTAATTATGTGTATTAATTTATCTATAATAGGTGTCCATATTTATTTATATTTCCCCCTATTTGTTCTCAATTACTTTTTGTAAGGAGTTATTTCCCTTGGTTATAACCGTCCGAGTTAGCCGCGCTCGGGTCTACAGTACCCGACCGGGATTTATTGTTATTATATAACTTGTACATTTGAAAATCAGAGAGTCTGCAATTTCACTGATTAGAGTTTAGACGCATTTTTGGGGACATGGGGCTAAATTATTCTCATCAACAATAGTTAATATCTCATTAATATCTCATTATTGGATTTAATATGATAATGCTTCATATATTTTACGTTTGTTTACATATTATTGTGATTTACTCAGAATACAAAATTGAATTCTTAAACACTGAAATTTGTTCTTCTTTTATCCGAACTCGGAATTATGTACGGGACTAACTCCTAGACAGTCCCTTTACATAGATGTTTTGGTCAAACTCCTGATGATTTAAAATAAAAGTAGTTGAGTTTATTTCGGTATATATATATAGTTAAAACTGCATCTATTCAATTTCACTAAAACTTATCAAAGCACTATTTATATGAGTATACACAAATTATTTAAAGGTTGTTTATCATTAATCAAGCAATAAAAATCCTACTTGTTAATTTCTTTGCTAATGTCCGGACGAAAATATCTTCTGCGTATGATCCAATTTCAACTAATTTAGCATCCTCTGTCATGCAATTTAACTGGAGAAGAAAGTATATAATAAAAATATGTTCAATCAATTTTCATTTCAAATGCATCAATCATTTAACATCGTTCATGTTTACCTTAGCTTCATCCCACGTTACCTCATCGCGGCCTAACCAATACTCGGAGTTCATGAACACAGTCCATCCTAAAATAAAAGTTTTCTTTCGACAGACAAGAGTCAACGTATTTCTGCGTACTTTAACTGTTTTATCTGCATGGATTACATTTTCACATTGTGCATTCGTTCATTTTAAGCAAATTACAATGATCAGATTTCCCATAAATGGTGCTTTATAATATTTTTTTTGGGGGGGGGGAGGGGGTTGGCTTATTTTTTTCCTTCTTTTTATTATTTAAAGGCAAAAGTCAACTCAACAAACTTGTATACATATACTTAAAAACTACGGATCATACAATGAAATTGATGAATAGATGTACTGAAATAGGAAAAACCAACACGATAAGTTGGTCATATAAGAACAATTGTATTTATTTATGAATTATGCTAGATGGTCAAAATATTAACTATCAGATCTGCCTAAATTTTTTTTTATAATATTGTTTAGAAATTGCTCTTATTTAGTTTATAACAATAACAAAAATGACCTATTGCATTTGGTAACTTTCCTATAATTTTTTTATAGAAATACTTTAATCATTATTAAAATTATATACCTTTTAGGGACTTCACCTCCTTTGTTAAATTGTTTACTTGGTTTTCAAGAAATAATTGTCTTTCTGTAAAGAAAACAAAGTTTTATAATACACGTAAATAACTTTGAATCGTATTTTCTATACCTATATTTCCTCAGTTCGTTATTTAATATTAAGTTGAGTCTGGTCGTGCCAGAATATGTCTTATTACTAAACTTTCTTACTTACTATAAAACTCCTTGCAACAGGTTTGCATTGCATCAATAGATTTGTCATCCGAAGCCCTCTCGTAAATGAGTTGCCCAATATTTTCAACAATGCAGGTGATCACAAAAAGTATACCATAAATCATTTTTAGAATATATGACATTGCAACTCGCTGTTGTTAGCTGCAAACAAAAACATGTAATCATTTCACACACATAATGGTAGAATTTGTCATTAAAAAGTTCACGAAATTCTAAAAGGATATTAAATGTGTCATATGTATACTGAATGTATAATCAAACACATACCGTACAAGCCTGATCAGGGTTATAGTGAGCATTTACGGCTAAGACGGTTATGTTGCAACTATATTTATTCTTATGGAGGTCGTAATTATAACAGTTTTGGGTTTTTTTGTAGCTCGAGTGGATTCAAGAGGAGCGGTCATTTTATAACACTGACAAGAAAACAAAAGACAAAGGTTAAAACCTCTTTCCGATCTGATGATAACTAGCCACTTAACCTCAAGTTTATAAACCATTTATGTTTACTTAGAATCAGCCTCCCTCATGCCGTTGTATACACTGTTATGCAATATTGAGTAATTGGTGAATGACGAACAATGCATTGTGTGTTTCCCTAGAAGGAAATTCACAAAAACATCTTGCGCATAACATGTATGTTGTAAATGGTTTATGTTATGAAAATATTAACACAGCAGATTTTCGTTCATGTTTTTTTTTCTTACCCTGTGGCTTTAATAAGACAAAAATGAATTGTAACAACTTTAATCATTTCCTTGCATCCTAATTCGTTTTTAGCTTATTGTAATTTTATAGCAGACATAGTTATTCCACGCAGCACAGTTAAGGCTGTCAATAAATTCCGTTCAGACAAAAAGTACGGGAAATGTGCATTATGACATCACAGAATATTACAATCCTCCAAAGTACTAATAAATTCATTTATTAGCAAAATTAATTTATACTATTCTTTTAATTAAGAACAACGAATGCTATTACTTACAATTTCGATGTCTGTTATATCGTACACACTGAAAAATAAGCGAGAGTTCGTTCTCGCTGTATTATAAAATATGACGTCATATGCTTCAAAATGACGCATTAAGTTAAGTCATTGAAGGCTATCATGCGGTTTTTTAGCGATGAAAAATAAATTCCATAGATTAACGGAAAATTATAAATGAATATTTTGTTTAACATTATTATTAGTAGAATGCTACCTATATAGTCTTATTTTCAATTTGTTATAATTATGCATCGTATTAAGAGGCAACCTCGGTTTTGTATAAAATATCGTATATTTTAAAGCTGAGTGCCTAAATAAATCACTTTATTGCAAGGGCATACACTCATCTGATCATGACAAACTTTTACATGTAAATTTGAAATATGCTATGTAATTTAAAAACTTCTAAGATCCTTGTGAAATCTCACAAATTAATTATTTTTTCATGAAATTAACACTGTGACCTTCAAAATTATTCAACATATGCATTATTAATTATGTTTTTTTCTAACAAATAATATTATCTTACAAAGTTCACAGCATTTTTTAAAATCTACTATATAATATCAAGTTATTTTATAATTCTGTTGTGAATTTTGACATGATTATGCCCTTGCAATATTCACATTTTTAAATGACCTCAAAACCACAAATACATCTGCTTGTACCACGCGACTGCCATATCACGTGACCACTATGAACATAAAATATTGTACTATTATATATATATTTCAGAAAAATATTGCATTTGAGCGACTGTTATTGATTTTAAAACGGACACGTCCGATGAACTAAAGTATACGTGTTTTCATTACAAAAATTCGCCGATATTTTTATTAGCCGCCTTAACTGTACTGCGCACTGATAAGGTATCTTAACTAATTAAAAAAAAATGTAAAAGACTCGTATGTTTGAAATGCACTTTAAACCGAGAATACGTCTTCAAAGCAGAAACCACTGATTTGAATCAACATGCATTAGATGCACAACAGTTATCTTTCTTTTTATTTTTTTTATTTTTTACTATTTACATTGCACATTATGAAATGATCTCTTACATCATCATACATTTACAGAATATACAAGTATATCAAATCACGGGACACCATTCAGTGTAAATTAATAACGTAATCGCAGTTTCATATAATATCTAAATAAATATATATTCAATAACGAGATCTTAAAGCAATTAAATTTGATGAAAAACAGTTATTGTTTTGCGTGCGATAAGTAAAAAGAAAGAGGAAAACAAAACTACAATAAACTTTAAAGAACACCTTATAAATTATGCAATGCTGGATAAAAAAAAATAGGTAAGGTGTGGTTTGCTTTCAAAAAAATTCTGCGTTCAGTTTGAAAACGTGAATACTATTCCATCGCGCAAAATAAGTACAGTATGTACTAATCTTGTTGCACGATAAACATGCATATGATTGGATCCTACACACTGACACATCACGCAAGCACATACATGCATTTACATAGCCTCGATAATATTATATTATATTATAGTCTCGATAACATCGATTATCTTATCAAAGTATCCTGCTCTCTCTCTCTCTCTCTCTCTCTCTCTCTCTCTCTCTCTCTCAATTAAAATTCACTATATATAGTATATGTATTAGATTTAGTATCACTTGTATGAAGACAACACCTATGTAAAGGAAACAAGCGTTTATAATACTGTTTAAAAATCACTTTTAATGGAACGTTTAGGACATACATCTTAAGAACTATCTAATGAAATGCAAACCGTGGCGTCAAAGTCAATCATGACATCATATCGTATTAAGTACAGACAAGTTACTTTCTACAAATCGCATTAAATTAATCAAGAAACCTTAACATACCCGCATTCACCATTTTAGCTCACCTGAGCTGAAAGCTCAAATGAGCTTTTCTGATCAAAGTTTGTCCGTTGTCTGTCGTCGTTGGCGTTGTTGTCGTTGTAAACTTTTCACATTTTCATTTTCTTCTCCAGATCCACTGGGCAGATTTCAACCAAACTTGGCACAAAGCATCACTGAGTAAAGGGGATTTAAGTTTGTTCAAATGAAGGGCCACACCCTCTTTAAAGGGGAGATAATTTAGAATTATTTAAAATTTGTACGTATTTTTCAAAAATCTTCTTCTCAAAAACTATTAGGCCAGAAATTCTGTAATTTGTATGGAAGCATCCTCAGGTATAGTAGATTCAAGTTTGTTTAAATCATGGTCCCCGAGGGTAGGGTGGGGCCACAATGGGGGGGATGAATTTTTACAAAGAATTATATAGAAAAAATCTTTAAAAATCTTCTTCTCAAAAACTATTAGACCAGAAAAGCTCAAATTTGAGTGGAAGCATTCTCAGATAGTGTAGATTCATGTTTGTTTAAATCATGGTCCCCGGGGGTAGGGTGGGGCCACAATGGGGGGATGATTTTTTACAAAGGAATACATAGAAAAAATCTTTAAAAATCTTCTTCTCAAAAACTATTTGGCCAGAAAAGCTCAAATTGGAGTGGAAGCATCCTCAGATAATGTAGATTCACGTTTGTTCAAATCATGGTCCCCGGGGGTAGGATGGAGCCATAATGGAGAATGAATTTTTACATATAAATATATAGGGAAAATCTTTAAAAATCTTCTTCTCAAAAACTATTAGGCCAGAAAAGCTCCAATTTGAGCGGAAGCATCCTCAGATAGTGTAGATTTAAGTTTGTTTAAATAATGGTCCCCGGGGGTTAGGGTGGGGCCACCATGGGGGGATGAATTTTTACATAGGAATATATAGAGAAAATCTTTAAAAATCTTCTCCTTAAAAACTATTAGGCCAGAAAAGCTCAAACTTTTGTTGAGGCATCCTCAGATAGTGTAGATTCAAGTTTGTTTACATCATGGTGCCCAGGGGTAGGGTGGGGCCATAATGGGGGGATGAATTTTTACATAGGAATATATAGAGACAATCTTTAAAAATATTCTGGGAAAGTTTTCAGTCCAAAAAGTAGTAACTTGTGTGAAAGCACGGGTTTTGCAGATTAAAGTTTGATCAAACCATGATTCCCTAGAGAAGAGTGGGGCCACAAAGTGGGGGGGGGGGGTTATATAGGAATAGAGAAAAATCTTCTACAGGTACAACAACAAAAGGGGCTATGTATTTACCATTAAAATATGTGGATAAAAATCGGATGTTTTAAATTTTTTGAGCAAGATCTACTGTACGTAGTTGTCAAGATATTTGATTTTGATACTGTAATGCTAATTTGATCAGAGTTAAGGCTAGTGTTGCTGAGGTGAGCGATGTGGCCTTTGGACCTCTTGTTATATTGGCACTACCGTTTTTTTAGATCTATAAATCAGTATACTTTTCAGTATACTTTTTTAGTAGTTGCCCATTGAAATTACTTTAATTAGAGTACCTGCTCTTAAAGATGACCTCACTGAGTTTTGTCTGGAGCAGAATAAAATGTTGCTCATATGTTGCGGATGAAAGAGAGAAAACGTTTCGAAATAATTAAGAACGAAGCCTCGCTTATTTTCACTTACTGCTTCACTTGGTTGTTCTCGGGAAAACAAAACACTTGTAAAGTTTATGTCTAACTGACTACGGAAATTACAGATGACAAATCGCATAGACGGCTCGGCTCGGCTCGCTTGCTGTCTTTGGAACTTATCAACCTCATAAATTTCCGTAGTCAGGAAAAAAAAACCCACGGAATTTCAAATACGCCATGAAAACAAAATAAAAACATGAAGTTGTTTTTCTTCGGCATTTATAAATGACAATATTCTTCAAAGCATACCTTGTATTGTTTTAAAGGAGTAAAAATTAACAAAGCTGCGGGACCAAGATGGATCTGGCCCCGAGGTAATAAAGCTTTTTTGAGTACGATCTCATATTCCAAATCGTACTCCGTCCTCCAAATCTTACGCGTACTCAAGGTATCGAGGTTTTAAAACTTTTCCATACTCATACTCGTACTCTGGCTAAGTACAAAACGGCGATTTTCTGAGTAAGCTATGGAGCTTTCTCAAAGTCGTACTCAAGACATTTAATCTAATTAAAATGAAGTGCAAACATTTTATATTGTTCATATTGTAATGTTGCTGTATTATACGCTATAATTTAATCATAATTACATGTATATGAATTAAAATGGAAAGTTTTAACTATTTTATCAATGAAATATCTAGTATAATGGAGGTGAATTTAAGAGTAAGGGCGAGCTGCAACTAAGATTATCAAAATAACTTTTAGATAATTTGCTTCATTATTTAATGTACATAAACATGTAAATCTACGTACAAAACAATTTCATTGAATAGCTCGACTTTTTAAGAACTATGATTTTAGTCAAATACGACCCACACTCCCCATCATTTACAACCAAGAAATCAATGTACATATATCGTTATTAATCAATTTTAATCAGATGCAATTGCGGGGTCCCTTCTTTGATTATAGTGAGAATGTAGGTTAGTTCTAAACAATACAAAGGATGGAGATGCATCAAAGTCTAACACCATCTATTACTTACTTATTAATCATTTATCATTTATTTTGCATGCCACTAACTGTTGAAAGAGAAACATTTTATAGAATAAGCGGTAATTAAGTGGCGGATTTAAGGTGGGCGTCCCCCCCCTCCCCAGAATTGTCAAAATAAAGTTAAATCATACTCCTTCTGGCATTGAAAATGTACAACTTGCGAGTCTTAATTATCTTTTTTTATGATTTAAAACTTGGGGGATTTCTCTACATTAGACTAATTTCAATGGTGTAATATGAAGAAATCCCGTGGGTTCAAAGGTGTGACGTACATAGTAAACCAACTTTGGTTACGCTGTCCTTGTGTCTCAAATATGACCAGTCACCCACATACCCACCTTTAAGTAATTGGTTATACTAACTAGTGTTTTAACGACTATTCCATTGTAATTATAACACAAGCTGGCTTAGTTATCTTTTTTTAAAACTTCATAAATTTACGTTGTTTCATTGAACTTGGTTTTTAAACTGATTAATTTACAGTCATTTGAAAGAACAAAAAATAAAAGGAATTCTTTCTTATATTTCTACAAGACAGAGGAATTTGATAACAGCAGGTTTTAAATCTACAATCATTGAGAAATTGTAAATAATTTTATTGCCTAAGAAGTAAGGAGAAGAAATATCAGAAACCTCTATTTGAAGAGTTCATTTTTACCCTACAAAATCTCTAAAATCATGGAGCTTCCGGGACGGCTTTGCCCCCTGGGTCACCAACAGGGCTTTGCAATTGACCAACTGGGAGCCTCAAAGCGGCCTCCAGACTCCCTGCTTTATACTGACGTCCTTCTAACTTCACATTCTTGATCCAACCTGGTACTAAATATTTCAAGGATGAGTTGGTGTGTGTGTGGGGGGGGGGGGGGGGGGGGTCGAATCCTTTCTGTGGTTTATCTATACGATTGTTTTGTTGGGTTTTTTTTTATTTTCATAGAACAGCTACTGTCTGTAGAAAATATTGGCTTTTAAAGATTTGATTTCAAGTTTTTATGTTTTGTATTGGCAATATTTTTAAATTATGACGTACATATTTGGCTTCCTATTTTACTATACATACTTTAGAGAGTACATCGACAGCACACAGTAAAAAGGTATAACCATCATTCTCTTTCTTTAATTGGGATACATCTGCCAAATCTAATTGGCATTGCTCGTCGATACCGGTTACTCTTGTTTGTTGTCGCTTAAATTTGCGGCGAATGGGTTTATGTAAAGTATAAGTCTCTTGCTCTTTCAACCATTTTTTAATCTCAGCATTAGATATTATATGTCCCCTTGCACGCACTTGCCGATATAAAGATTTGTACTCCTCCATATCCAGTCTTAGGATAGTAATAAATGTCTTGTAGAATGGTTTGTAAAACCTTTTTCTTTTTCTTCATTTCTTTTTTAATATATTCCAATCTAGGAGGCTGTTGTCTCTTTTTCTGGTTCTCTTTGGAGTTAGAAGGAAAGGAGAAGCTTGCGGTTGGTAAAAGTCGAAGGTTCCTGAAACCACGTATCGTCATCATTATCATCAGACTCTTTGTCAGCTAGAATGGACATAGGGGTATTGATTTTTCCTGGTCTCTGCATGGCTTTTATAATGTCTGCACTCGGTAGGTAATCTGTTGGAACATTGTTTTCTTTTAATGCTTGAGCAAATTGGTCTGTTCCAATAGGAGGGCTGATTCCTTTGCGAGATCTAGTTTTCATAGTATTAGTTACTAGATGAATGATATTAGATAGGGGTATGAGTTTTCCTCGATATCTGATTTCTCCATCGGAATTCCATTTCAAGACCTAAGTTTTTTTTAGATGATCTAAGAGAAGTCCTGCTTTCTTTTGCATTTTGTTGCTAACACTTTTAATCACTTGCTCTTCCAGTTCTGAGGAACCTGGATCAGCAGCATCAGCAACAGGAGCAGCAGCAGCAGCAATATCAACATCTTTGTTTGCCTCTTTATTTTTCTGTGTTTTAGGTAATGGTGTTGTAAATGTCCTCGCGGGCATGTTAAGGCTTCCCGATTGATTTTACAGCGATGTGTAGAAAGTCACTTGTCTGTACTTGATACGATATGACGTCATAATTAACTTTGACGTCACGATCTGCATTCCTGTCGATAGTTCTCAGGGAATGTATCTTAACGTTAAAAGTGAATTATATCAAACTAGTATAAAACCGCATGTTTCCTTTACATAGATGCTGCTGTTAATGCCAGACGTACATAATTCATTCATATTAAAAACCTGCATCAAATAATCCGCAGTTTTAAAGCTTCGTTTTAAGTAAAAGACTATTTATAAACTAATGGTTTGGAGATTTTCCCTGCTACGTTTAAACAACTGAATGGAAAAATTTTAATGCATGTAAAAACCAGCTTGGCGCAGGTGAAAATTCAACAGAATTTTTGAATATTTTACTTAAAATTGGTAGAGTATATATAAGTACCAATGTGAATCGTGCTTGGGAAACTTACGGATTTACCCCAATTTTTTGTAAATCGCTTTTGATTAGTAAAAATGTGCATTATTTTGATGATTTGCTAGAATGTTTCAACAAAATCTTCCATAAGCGAAATATTTATTTCAAGCCCAAGCAAGAACTTCAAAGTATATGACATAACAAAGGATTTTTCTTAAATATATATATATGATTTAATGTCATTAATCACCTGCGCCGAAGCGATTTAAATAGATCATTTGCAATAATAAGATTCGCCCGTCACGTGATTACAACGTACATATGACGTCACAAAAATGCATCAAATATAATGTTTAACATCGTTGTCAATAAATGTAACATAGATTTTAAGAAATACTCCCGGTCAAAGTATTTTAGCGATGATTCAAATAATATCGTTTTCCAGCCGTACTTTAGCATCGGGACGCCTTAACATTGCCGCGCTTTCCTTCCCCTGTTCACGGGCTTGTTGGACACTGGGCTTCCGAATGCACTGACAAAGAAAATAATCCACCAGGCGGTAACAAGAAAAAAAAAAACTCTACCCTTCCTGGGGGCTTTCTTTTTACTTGAAGCCGATTTTTCTATGTCAACCATCCACTGGGGGAGCTTTCTCGTTTTAGGAGCCGTGGGATTGATCACTACACTCTTAAGTCGTCGTTTTTGGGGTTTAGCTGTTCTAGCCTTAGCCAGGCTCTATTCAAGAAATGGCTAATAATGACTCCTCCAACAAATCCAGCTCCACCCCGTTTTAAAATGGCTTTAATCCTGTTATCATCATTGACTTTTTTATTGGCAATGACACTTAAATCCTCTCGATGTTTATCGATGAAACGTTGGGTCTGCATATTGATAGGCATGAGTCCTTTCAATAAATTTTTAGCTCCAGCCAAAACCCATTTCATTAAGGCTTTTCGCCCTAACTCGATGATTTCTGTTCGTTTCTCTGGATCAGCGTCTTAATGTACGTAGTAACTTCTTTCCAGTCATGATTTCAACTGAATCGGAGGACAGAAAAACTCTTGTATTTATTCTCTAGCCATGTACACTGTCAGGGTCTCAAACAATTGACTCCTCAGTCGTAATTCATCCGGAGTCTGAGGGCTTAAATCTACAATGAGGTACCCGTGGGGTTGGCGAGTAGCATCTTGATAGGCATGTCTAATTGTCTACTTAACACCACAATTTGAGACTCGTCTCGGGGATTTTTAAACATGACTAAAAAATGAGCATTTAAACTGATAGTGCGATGCTGAGCTGCTCGATCAAATACATTCTGAGTAATGTAAATGACACTAGTATTCCTATGATGAGCTTTCCGTGTAAACCAATCGACTATTGACTCGATCGCTTTACCTCCCATCATATCATCAAATATTAAAAGGTGTCGAGTATTGAGATCCGCCACTAATTTCTCATCGTCCTCAGGAATAATGCGTATAAACTTGACTCTGTCTTGTAAAGATTCGTAAACCGGTTGCCATTCTCGATAACACCAAACGATTTTCTCGGGGTATGGGGTGATCCAATGAGTATTTTCCACTAGTTTTTTAACAAATTCAGTTTTCCCCAACTTGGAAGGACCTGCTACTACCATAGTAAATTCGTGTTTCAATTGAAAACGGGCTAGTGTATCGTAGGAGTACATGTTAAAGAATGGCAAGATTTCGAGAAAATCATTCAATTTATTTGATACAAGAGTCTGAAAAAAAGTAAAAAAAAAAAAAAACAATGTTATATACAGCATCATTCAACAATAAAATCCATCAAATTCAAAATTGGTCAAAATCCATAGGGTAGGGTTCGGTAGTCAGATACCCTCTGGCGTTTATCATACATAATCCTGTATTGTTTGGTGAGCGGTAGCGTCTGGACAGTATGTTGGCGGGTTCTGTGAATGTACTTGGGATAAGTCACATTGATGATATCGATTTCTTCTTTTAACATTTTTACAAGGGCTTCGGGAGACACTATGGTTGAGGCCCTGTAATTCAGAGTCAATCCTTTCACTTTACACACAGATTAACCGCTCTCGGTGATGTAGGCATAATTTTTAGGTCCTCCAGACATGAAATTTACTATCCAATCTCCATCCAGTTCGTCAGTTCAGCCAACTAAACTGTTGATAATTTCAGGATTGAATTTACCCTCCTCGTGTTGGTAGATGATACTGTCGGTATCAAAGTATAGCACACGTTCCCCCAGTTGTTCTAAGGTTTCGTAGAGATGCAAGCGAGCATGAGCCGTGGTAAAACAAGCCAATACCACGTTACCGAAGGGACATTCTTCCAGAAATGCCCGTTTCTCTTGGCAATTGACTAAAATCATGTCCAAGTTGGGATCTTCAGAGTTTTCCAAGAGTTCTATCCCTTTGACCTCTAGACTGCAGTCCTGTAACAACTGTTGTAATTCTTCTTCTTCGGTCAAATAACGAGATTTAGGTAGTTGAACTCTCTGAGCGAATTTTCCCCACAGACAGTTCAAAAACAGTTTGGCAATCGTTCTTTTGACGGGGTTTTTTCTCGATTTGAGAGGGATCTAACATGATACCTTCTCTTTCAAAAATGTCAAGAATGTAGTTCCGTTTTTCCTCTTCGCTCTCACATTCGGGGGGAAATCCTGAAGTCCAATTAAATTCATATATATTTACTGTAGTTATTAAGGATATTAACATTTGTATGATCAGTAAATTGTGTTTCTTTATATGCAAAGTTCTAAATAGATGTAATGTTTATTATTTGTAATATGTTTATACATCTATACCATTCTTGTACGTTAAAGACGTCCAAAGATAATGATGAAAACTCGACATCGCCAATGGTAGCAAGCCTTGACCATTATATTCAGAAAGTCGTCATCGTCATCATTACAAACCTCTAGAAACAGACTATTCTTACTTTGTTCAACAAGCTACAACACAAGAAACAGTTATTCTCATCCAAAGAAAGTTGAATTCAGGTAGGAAAAACAATTTTATTGATGGTAACAATTCTATACTGTGTTACTGACTACTGATTATGAGGAACCAGGTAAAAAATAGGGTCTGTTTACATTATCCATAAAATAAATACATGAACAATAATTAAAATCACTGATTTAATATGACACTCATTACTTTGGAATAAATTAAATTAAAAATTTCGGCATGCATATTAACTGTATACTTAGTGCAAGTGTAAATAAAATTTTATTCCCAATTTTTTTTTTTTTTTTTTTGCAGTTGAAAAACCTGAACAGGAGATTAAAGAACTGGAGGAAGAAATTGAGAAGCTAAAAACACAGAAACCAAAAATGGCAGTTGAAGATATCCTTAACGACACTGAAAAAGTATTTTTTAAAGTCAATATTAACTGTAAACCATCTAATATTTAAAACATCTTTTATTCACAATATACATCAGTTTAAAATCTATCACGGACTTCTTTATGTTTGACTGAGGCAACATTCTGCATAAATACATAGGTGCTTTAATTAGTTCACAACGAGAGATTTATTTGCGAATGAAAGAAGGTTGTGAAACTTGCAGATATTTCTCGTGAAAAAGTTGGTTTACAGTATATTTTTAGCTGACCTGAACCAAAGTCTCAAGTGAAATGTCTTTATCACCTGCCATAGTTCTTGAGTACCTATTGAATTTTTTTATTAAGTTTGTTTGGGGGCTTTGAAGTACCTAAGATATTTTTTTCACTCGTATTCACACAACCACTTCTCAATATTTAGACCTGTACTCTGTCTGCATGCCAAAGATCATGATATTTGTTATTTTTTGTTCTTTTAGATGATGCTCTACACATCATATCCCACAGATGTGTTCAGCATAATTGTCCAGATGATCCAACAGATGGCAACATTCAATTACTATGCTGGATGGGAGGTCACCGGTTTTAGCCTAGAAGACCAGCTGCTCATTTGTTTGATGAAACTTCGATTAAACTTTAGAGATTTAGCTCTTGCTGTCAGATTTGGAACAAGTCGTGCTATAATATCTAATATTGTGAACACATTTATTTTTGTCCTACACGAAATCTTTATCGATGGCGTATTTATTAAAGGCAATAGGAATTCCCTCTCAACTAAAGTGTAAAGGTTCTATGCCAAAATATTTTAAAGATTTTACATCTGCAAGAATAGCGATGGATGCTACGAAAGCTACTCAAGACATTACATCGAATATGAACAAGCAATCGTTAACATACAGTAACTACAAAAGCCGCCAAACTGTTAAGGCTGTTACTTGTTTTGTTTTACAAATGGAGCACTCGTATTTACATCCGATCTATCTCCAGGATCAACTTCCGATGCCCCCATAGTAGAGCACTGCGGAATTCTTGACCAGTTACAGCCTGGAGATTTTGTTCTAGCGGATAAAGGATTTAATATTTATGACAAATTTCCTACAGGGGTATCATTGAACATCCCTCCTTACCTGTCAAGTAAATCTCATTTTACTAAAGAGGCAAAATTGTGTTACAAAATTGGACGTAGTAGAATACACGTAGAGAAAGCGAACGAAAGAATTAAAAACTATGAAATTCTCAGGCATGTTCCTTTTCAGTGTAGACATTTGACAACAACACTATGAAACTCTCAGCCATGTTCCTTCTCAGTGTAGACATTTGACAACAAAACTATTTCAATTGTGCGGCTGTTTAGTTTATCTTCAGGCTATTCTCCTTAAAGAGATGACAGACAAATATGAAATAGGTAAATGAGTCAGAAATGTTTTAATTAACATGATCAATACAGTAAAGTACATATCGAGAAATCATTTTTTTATGCACTTTCAACCATTTCATGTATGTTAATTTTACAGATGTATTATGACAATAATATTTCTTTCTTCTCTTGATAACTTGATGACTATCAATAAGAATTGTAAAAAAGATTTTGATCTACTAGCCTGTGTTTTTATATGCCAAAGCTTTCAAAATAGTTTATAATGTATAAGAAAATATATACAAAAAGAATATTAATGTTGTGATTTACAGCCCATTTCACTTCCTTATCAGATGTGTGTGCAATTACATGTAGTTAGGGTTGGGTTTTTATAGTAAAGAATCATTATATGGTAAAAATAATTGATATTACAATACTGCAAAATGTGTTAACTGTGATCATACAGTAATGATATGTTTTACTGTAAACAAACTACTGTAACTGTTAAATACAGGTGAATCAAAATAATATATAGTTATCACATGTACATATATCATGTATGTCATCAATTTATCATTTTTGAATTTTGAAAAATAAAAACTAACATTGTTGAAATGTTTTGAGCCCATGTGTCGTCTTTCAATATCCTGACAATTTTCAAATCTACTAGAGTCCATATAACAAGGTCACAGCAACGAGTTCATGATAAATGAAGTTGTCCTTGAATTTGATGCCAGTAGTCGTGTGTTTTCTTCAGAGTCAAACTCCCATCTTCATCAGTGACTGAAACAGTGAATTATAAATTGATAAGATGCCACATTTATCAAATTGTAATTTGATAGAACATGTATTATTCATTTGATGTTCTTACAAAATGTGCAAACTATCTCTGATAAAATATAGGTATTAAATCAAAGATTGCAGAGTAAACCTCATACACACTCATAATATATATTCAAAATAATAATACGATAAACCAACAAAAGCTCATCAGTATACATGTACATGATCGGGGTTGGTACATGTGAAGTGCACTCACTTGAACTTTGTAATATGTGATTCATGGAGGCCTGCACCGATAAATTGATTACTTGATATTCTTTATCAAACACAAATTTCAACACTCGGTCACTCTCTACTGCTGCCTCACTATTCCTTGTTAACTTTCTGTGACCGTCAACATACGTTGCCCAGTACGCTATGGACAACGCAATAACTTTGACTGCACGGAAGTGTATATTCTCGCAATTTCACGGAAGTCAGGTGCCGAGACTTACGGAGCCTATTTTAAAGAAAAAAAATGGAGCTAGAGGGCTGGTGGGGTAAACGGGGGGGGGGGGGGTAACAGAAATGAGTTGTTTTTTTAAATAATGAAAAATGAGCACAAACAGAAAAACTACAAAACTGACCATGTGACCGCTAGAATTAAAACAAAACTAACATTACATAATACAAAATAATCACTAAATCCCTCAATTCCAATTCTTTTATCGTGCCAGCACCTACCGTACATGACGTAACATTGTAACACAGATATATTATACAATTATTTAATGCCCGGGCAGTCGACTGCCCAGGCATTAAATAATTGTTTTATTACCTAATTCTATTTTGAGTATTTAGTGTTCATAATTATATTTTATAAAAGATCTTCAAACATTATGCGTCCAAATCATTGTAAATAAATACCTAGATGACCTAAATGTTAAATATTAAGAATGATAGTAAAACAAACTTAATACAGTGATTTTTTCATCTTTTAAAACAAATAATTGAGAACATTTCTATAACTGAAAAATTAAACAGGTTTTTAGGTTGGTAACTTCGTATGTTTAATATAATACTTTACATAAGTTTGAATCATCATGAGGTGTGTTATAGTGATAATGCATACCTCTTTAACATGTTTAAACAACATATTTAGTCCATAGTTGGTATTTGCGGCACGGTCTGTTAGTACTCTCTGAACATAGATGGAGCTGCTGGTACTGGTGGCAACAAGTGACGGGTTTGGTGAATCAGATTCTGGAAGGATAGTCTGGAGAAGAGCGCGTTCTTCGGAAAGACTGAGCTCTAACAAATCCATGTCATCTGGAAATGGCTGAAAATTGTCTTCATCCTTACCTGCATTGGAAAGCAAAAACATACATATTAATCATATTAGTTCTATTATAAGATGTCTTTATAGATAATTTCACCATTTGGAAAATAAAACAATACCTGCAGCCATAACACTGTGTAGAAAATTGTTGCTTCCATCCTCTGGTGGGGAAGATATTTCACTCTTCTGTGGTGCATCTGTAATATAAATAAACTAGCTCTCTCTAAATAAAGTTTTCCACCATTTAAAGGCCGAGGTTTTTGACCGGGTAGTTTACCTCAGGTGAGTTTTGGTGTGGGCGGAGCTTATTTCATACAGGCGTGAAAGCCCCGAGCGAAACACGCTCGAGTGTGGATTCAAGCTATATACACAGAATGTTAAAATATATAACCTGTGTTAGAAGCAATCGTAATATTGGTTATTATAACTAAATAGTATAATCATTTTCACTTTGAATAATTTTATATCCAAACTATTTTTATTTATTTTGTAGGTTGAGGACGTTAGCCATTGACAAATTATGCAGTAATTGCTTTATTCATTGATAATATTCAATTACTGCATAATTTGTCAATGTTTCCAGCTCTAGCCACGGGGAGGCCTCCTCAATGTAGAGCCATGTTATTGAATTATTTTCTTTTCACTTTTTTTGCTTCTTTTTTTCCGTTTCTTTGGTTTTTTAACAATTAAATAATAAAACACATTTACATGTACATACCTTCATGTACATATATATATACAAGAACTGGGACATTCACATATTCTTCATACTAGAAAAGATCCATAAATCTTCTCCAGATCCTCTATCTAAAGCAGTACGTCCTTGGACCAAGGCTGCGTTTAGTACGGCCGGTTACGGACTGATATGTAGAAGTCGCTTGACGATCCACGTTTTTATTCCAATGGCAAATGGCGAGCGAAGTCCGCATCCTGTAAGACTCATCACCAAAATGGATGCGTTTGTCAAGGAAAATGTTCATTGCTGAAGGATTCAACAGAGTATGTGTCCATAGCGTGCACAAAGTCCTCCGGACACTTATACACGACTGTTTTTCTGATGGCCGTCCTCAATAGTTCCTCGGCTCTGGGATCTCGGATCAGCAGCTTACTTGGTTCGTAGTTTGGATCCTGCCGGCACCTACTTTCCTCAGAACATTTCCATGAAAGTTCTTGTATTGTTCCAGTTTTTGTCGCAGAATATCCGGGTCGTTGTCACAGTTTCTGATGGCGTACTGGACATGGACGCGTACGGAGTGAACCTTATCTGATATTTCCTCATGCCATGTTTGTCTATGCTGTCGTTTAGGTCCTTTCCCCACTCTGTTGATTTCCCTCTCGACAGACTTCGCCGCATGCCACGTGTCCTTTTGGTTCAGAGTGTCCGGGCGTTCGTCTCTGATGAACCTATTGACGGAGGAGTTCCGATCATGGGCATGAATGTGCACTCTAACGGGCCCCCCTAAGGATGGAATGTCACTATCGAAATAATTATATAAACGCCTTGTCCCTAGAAGTTCGTGTCGCTGGGTGCACTGATCGTCGGTCCTAGTCACATGTTCCTCCCGGATCACCTTGTGGGTTCAATCCCCGATCCACACTACGTTGGTGTCCTTCGCATTACGGCGACATCCATGTGTAGCGTCCGTTAGAATGCTAATGGCTCAATCGTCGTGTTCTGAGCTTCCTATTTCTTCCCGTAGCGCGTTGTCACACGAGGTATTTTTCTCATCTTGGACAGCCTGTGCATATTGGGAAAGGAGTTCCTTCTCATCTTCAAATTGTTGCGGATAGAATCCCATCCCACTCTGCAGTCTGTCGATTTGGCTAGGAAGTAGGCCCGTACTGAGAGATGCGTGCATCCATGTGTGTTGGCGAGAAACATTCCATTTGGTAGGTATGGGGAACTTGTCCATGAAACACAGTGTCCGTATGAACACTGTAAGCTGTAGACGGCCACAGTACCAACCATGAGAGTCTTATCATGACGACAAGTAAGTCTATCTGTACAATGTTCACTATGGTTAATCCAGAAGGTCCACCAGGGAACTTCCAGTCGACACAAAGTAATGGGAATCACTGTCGTCCTCCGGAGTCCTGGGTGCTGGAGCTGCATGAGACGATTCACATCCTTCACTTCGGATCAGCGCATCCAATGCTCTGGTTATAACATCCGAATTGTTGACACATTCTCTTCTTTCCCTGTAAATGTCTTTGATCATCTTCATCTTCTCTTTAATCATGGAATTCGCGGAATCATCTCCTGGTAGTTCCAGTCTGAATAAATTTGCACGTTTACGGGCACTTCCTGAGGTTTTTGGTGTCTTCGGGGTGGTTGGTAAAACCTCCATAGTTCAAATAAAGATTGAATAAATATGTCGTGTAACCGCTATGAAATCTGCAATACGAGTGGATGGTATACATACAGTAACATACAAGTAATAGCTTTCCTAAACATATTTATTTCATTGCAAGAACTTGGTTCTATGAATTTTAATCTGTCTTTGATTTGTAGTTCTTTCTTCTCGCAGTCTTCCAACTGCGCGTCTCTAAAGTTGGACTGTTTCAAATTATCTTTATTAAGGTTTTTTTTTTACTTAAAATGAATTTTACATATTATTTATTTTGAACCTAAAATATTTTGCGTACATGTTATTTTCTCTTAAAACTTTATTTGCCGCCAACAAAAAAAAAATATATCAATTAAAACTTAATTACGAACACAATACAATTGTTAGAATAATGCTTAGCTTCCCATCATGGATTATTCCACTGTAGTGGCGCGTAAGATTTTGACAATATGGCGCGGAGTAGAATTAATCCTGTGCCTCCTTTTATGCAGATTGGAATTGCCCACCGAGTTGGGTGCATTCCATAATACCCGTATCTGGGGAGTCAATAAAACTCTTTTTTGGCATTTGTTTATTAACAACTTTTACTTGTTATATATTAATTTTACTTTAGTTTAGCAAGAATCAATCGATAACTATGCACTAATTATTTACATTGAGTAAAACACGGAAGTTACACCCCTTTACAATGAATGAAATCCCTCAAAGCACAGTAAACGACCATGCCCGCTTCGTGTCTCTAATGAATATTAAGCTAACGTAACAATACTTAGTTAATACTTTAATACAAACTGGCAATTTTGTTTAGAAATGATAACCGAACACAATTATAGTTTAAATTCTACCGTGTAATATTATAATCATTAGGTACAACTTGTAAAACATTGCGATTCCCCCCCCCCCCCCATTCACCGTTCAAATGTAGGATTGCACACGTGTACAGTGAACTTGCTCAATGCTGCTTTTTACATCCAATACAACAATTTTGTTTTTCTTTTAAACAAAAAAAAAATAATATCAACCGATGCATGTTTAATGTGCCGGCCTTTAATTGCCTCGTTAGGTAATAACTTGTTGTGATGAAACCCCCTCCCCTTCAACCGTTAAAACAGTGCTACCTATTTTTAATGACAAGGTTAACTTTTTAAAAAGCTAAGAAAGTCAGCCAGCGGAATTTTACTTTTAGGGCAAAAGTGAATACACAATCTTTTAAAATACTAGCTAAATAGTTTCCAGAACAATATAATAATATGCGAGTGCACATTTAGTTTGCAGCCTTATTTTTATGGCTGTACATGTAGGTGACGAGATAAGCGTGTAGCGGTGCACATGCAATGTATGACTGCACACCTACTTAATATACTTATAGTTGTAATTTTGTTGACATAGCTCTCTGATTTTTATGGTTTGGTGGCAAACTACTTCCAATATATTGACTTTTCAATCTCACTAAGAGAGTTGGGAAGATATACGCGGACTCCGGACTGTGGCTGCAGACGATTCCCAATGACAGTCTTTCAATACATTAATGCGCAGTTTGACATAGAAACTGACCGGTTTCATTGCGTCTTCGAATATTTCTAACACGAACTGTCTAATTTCTTCCCAGAATTCCAATTTACGCAAACGCACATTGAAGTTTCATCCTAACTTAATATAGTAAGCCCGTATTACACACGTGCACAGTGAACCTCTTTTTAGCTTTAAACACTTGCTCACTATTGCTTAATTGTAATTTGTTACATCCATTACAACTTTTTCGTTAATTGCGAATTTGAAGGTCGTCACATTATAAATATGCATTGATAAATCTTTTTTCAATGAAAAATGATATTGCTAGCTTCCATTGTTGACTGCACTGTTTCGGATGTTGTAACTTTTAAACCTAAGATATGCCTGACGTCATGATGTCAGGCAATAAAGGATACGATGGTGTGGTATACTGTTTTGATAGCAATTAAAAATTAGGGTGCATGCGGTGGTTGAATGATAACAATTATTCGTATGCGTAAGGGTAGAAGGACAGGGGGGGGGGGGTGGTTTATGTTATGTATCAGTTCACTATGTATCGGAATTGAGTGTTATGATGTGTTTGGAGACGTTAGCCATTATTAATTATGGAACATTTGTAAATCAAATTGCTGTGTAATTAATAATGTTTACAGCTCTAGCCACGTGGAGGCCTCTCCAATGTAGAACCTTGTTTTTTTTTTTTTTTGTTTTTTTTTTGTTTTTGTTTTTTTTTAATTTTGATTTTTTAACAACAATGCATGTCAAATAAATACATTATAACACATTTGAGAGTCAGTACAAGTCAAGTCAGTATAGAGTCAGGTTCTTTACTGCCACATATGCCCCATATAGGGCTGGTTTTCCAGGTTTGGGTACCATGACCGGACTTGACGTATGACACAAACAGGCATAATGTCTCTCTTGAAGCCATTCGACTGCCAGACGTACACTTTTCTTCGAGAATCCTTGCTGGCTTGCTATATACCGAGCGTTATCCCACACCCCGCGATGACTAAGCATGGTCCAAAATTTTCTATATAGCTTTTTCCTGTTCTGGTGATTTTTTCTGGACGGTGCATGGTTGATTTCAGGCCACCATAACTGCTTATGAGTTTCGTCCAATACGCAGGTCGGCAGAAGAAATCTGGACATTCCGGTTTGCCTACAGTTCCCTCTATGACCGGTCCAAGCGAAACTGGTGCAGATTCGGACATCCTCCGTTCTTCCTCGGGATCCCAGTCCCAGCCATTGTATGCAAACAGGGCTGCTATCGCTGCTAGATTCTCCTCCGATAAATTCACCGTGACTTTAGTTGCCATTTCGCGAAGAAAAGTGACAATAAAATTTCAATCAATATCTAACACTGCATTTTTATGACGTCTGATCTCATCATTATAATTAACTATAATTATTTGCTCAACATAATTATCTATAATCACAAGTTAATTTACTACAATATTTTGTTCACTTTTAACGTATTGTACGATTGAATCATTTTCTTCAATGTACATAACTTTGAATTAGTTATCAAAATTTTTCTTTTGAATAACTTAAGCAAATTTATTGATATTTATTGATATTTATTTCATATTTATTTCATTTTATTTTGATTAGTTCTCATTTACGTAGACTTCGCGGTAGCATACGTGGTAAACATAAAAGAACAAAAATTAATTGCTCGGGCGCAACGAGCGTCAGCCGCAGTATACACATCTCCGCCGAACGTCTGTCAATCACTTTCTTTCACCCAATACAATGCCTGAGTTCGCTTGATTGACAGGTGTGACCAGACCAGGTAAATTTTAAGGCGGTGCTTATTTCCTCGGTCTTTAAATCTTACATTTTCAAAAAAAAAATAATCAAAAGATCACCTGAAATGAGCACTAATGAACATATGTTCATATAGAATGATTGCCTGTTTTTCCTTTTGGCTCTTCCTTGCTCTTTTTTGCTGTTGGGTTCCCAAAAATTATAAAGGAATACAATTTGAATCAATTATAAATCAAATCAAGAATGATGTTGGTAATAAACATAAAGAAAACATATCAATATTATCATTATCATAAGGGTTTTTATAAATCTATAAGCAAGAGCATCTCAATATTAAAATAATGGTGAATGAAAATGCTGACCAATGATATTACATGTCGATCATTCCTTTAAAAGGAATGACGTCTGCTTACTGTTACTAATATAAATTTAAAACCTGGATCGGTTTTTCCGGAATACATCGGATCACAGTCTATTGACCGGCGGTCCAATAGATCGCAGACTATTGACTGGCGGTCTAATAGATCACAGTCTATTGACCGGTAGTTCAATAGATCGTTTCAATAGTTAAGAAAAACTTAATACACATACAAAATAGACGAAAATATTTACTCTGTAATAAAACAACAAAATTCCGTTGATTAGGTAATATTTTTTTTATTTCACATATACTTTGTACCGCTTTTGTTCGTTAATCTTCAGAACAATTTCTTTTTTACACTTTATCATTTCATGAAATCAATTTGAGGCTAAAAACTTAAACAGCATAAAATTAAAACAGTTCTTGTTTTTGCTGCTAAATGAACTCATATATGCTTCTGTATTAGATACCCGCTGACCGTTAGGTAGTCTAGCCGCGACCGATCAAGGGATGGATGCCTGATTATGCTTCAGATTTGGAATGATATTGCTTTTAATAATAAACTGAACAATTTATTAATAAACACTTTATCCTTTTATTGAATAAAAGAAAACTTTTATATGTTACATTTATCAAAATTAAAACATATTCTATGTTTTTGCGGCTAAATAAACTCATATGTGTTAGACATTTCGTTTTATTAAAAGGATGTTATCGAAAACAACATCTAACTTACTACAAAGCCGAGTGGATAAAGCGTCAGGCTTGTGATCCATACATCCCGAGTTCGAATCCCGCAGGGGCTTTTGCTGTTAATTACTGAATTAAATTTTCAAGATATTCATTTTTATCCCAAAACTGCAAATTTGTCGCTTATTTGCCATATGTATAGTTTTTTTAATTACTATATCTTTCATAATCAAATCAAAATAATCACTGTTAATTTGAGACTTTTCCATGTGTGTTATTCCACCTTAAAAGTTAACACATGGCGCCATTTTATATGGCATGCTAATGTGTTTAGCTGTGACAATTTTAAATGTTGATATCTAGTATAAAATCTATAGACCTTATAGTTTAAAGACATGTCCTTTTAATACAAATAACAAAGACATAGTTACTGTATACATGTTTATTCATTGGAGGTCATCATCAGATGATTTCCAAACAAACGCCGATTTCGAGTATGGGTTGGCCGATTTCGAGTATGGGTTGGAGAGCCACTTTTTGGTACTCAGTGGACCTTTCTTCTTCATCTCTTTGAACATGGGAGGGTGGCATGCTTTATCTGTTCTCATCTTGGAAAAGCCTGTATTTAAAATTAAGGAATATATTTTATTATAACATGATATATAAAAGTTTATGTCATTATGAAAATTAAGTTTAACAATATTAATAAATTATTAAAGGTGGCAACAATTACCTCTTTTCTGTTTCCTCACAGATGAAGAACTGCTACCAGAACCATGATGTGATGTTATGGCTTTGGACGTTGATGCGAAGGGTAAAGGAATATCGCTATGAGAACCTGTACGTTCAGAACTATTACTAACCTCCAAAATCACTATTGTGTCTCACCTCTTCCAAGATGTGATAGCCACTTAAAGGTAAATACAGATGTCATTTTATTTACATTACAAAAAAAATAAGTACTGATTAATGATTTACTTTTTAATATTACCTTTGAGCTTCTCAGCTTTTGACTTTGGTTTGGTTTCTGCGCCAGCTTTTGACTTGGGTTGGGAATCAGCGCCAGCATATTTCGTATTTGGAACTGAAGTAAGAATATTTATTAAAATACCCGTAGTTTGAATTTCTTTTAAATTATGCAATATGTGTACGTTATCCATTACTTTTCGATTAACCCTTCCTTTTTGCAGACCGTCGCAATGTCACTCCCTTCAAGCTTGAATCCGATTTAAAAACTCCTAAAAATTAAATAAAGGTAAGTTCAGACATGTATTTATGAATTTGCCATTATGAAGATCCATAAAACAACTATATAAATATTTGTTTATTTAATGTGTATACCTGTCTTCTCTTTAGGTTTGGAATGCTCATGTGAAGAAGATACATCACATGTGTATACATCTGCTGTAAAAGGAAATGTTTATCTTATCAACATTTTATAATACATGTAACTTTGAATTGCATACATCAATATGGTGATGTCCTAAACATATTCTTTTTTTTTCCTCATCATTTTTGATAAATTACAAGTAAGGATTTTATCCGCTTCGCTGGATTCATCAGTGGCTGAAAACATGGCATGCATTAAGACATCGAGGCTGTTCGACATCCTGCCCCGCCTTTCTTTTAATTCCATAGAGGACAGCTCTTGGTTTGGTGGGACGGCGGAGTATGTAGTGTCACTAATAATCACAGGACTGTCATCATGATCTGCATTCGATGTTGCAGCATCTGTTTTCGCCTGAAATAAAAAAAAAACACTCTTTGAGAGAATTTAGAGGCAGAACAGTGTAGGGAACATACCTGCCTTTATTTCTCAATAACTAAGTTGGGAATCTGAATAATCTGCCAAACCTGTCCACATGTCAAGCAAGGGTGTCGTATAACGGTACACAGGTGGCCCAGTCAATGTGTAAGTACTTCTAAGCTGGTCGAATAAAGATGTATATACATGTATGTTGGCCTCCACGTCTACCCTCCACATGATCTGGGCCAAATGTCCCTCAAACTGTGTTATCTTTATTCCAGCCATTTTTCTGAAGTGGTCCTTTGCATGTTTCTATACACACTCAATTCTGTTAGTGTGTACTTGGACTTCTTCGGTTTTTTCCTTTGTTTACATGTTTTCTTAAATGCGCGTTTGTGCAGTACCGTGAAATGGCGATAGCCGATATCATTTATAAGGCAGCCGGCAGACAAACATCGCTCTATATTGATGACCCCTTCTCAACATGTCTCTCTATTCAGGGAAGAAGTGTTGCCTCAGTTCGATCGGACACAGGATATAGACGAAGCATATTTGATTCACTCTCAACAAGTCCAAAAATCAATATCTAGAGAAAATGTAAAGCATTTCTTAATAAGACTTCGATGTCATTAAATAAAGGATGGGTACATTAATTCACTTAAAGAAAAATAAGTGCATATTAAGCTAATGGACATGACAAATTTAAACTTGCTATCAATCTCCTGATTGGGTTGTCTTTGTGAATTCCTACTCGTCGGCCAATAGTGACGTCAATTTTCACAGTACCCTGAAATTTAACATTTCTAAGAGTATTGTGGAAATACTCATTGAAGACTTCTCTCATGAAAGATGACCAGTTCACGGCGGTTGAAGTGTTAGCCACACCAGAAATACGTGCGCATTGGGCTAAACTGTTATTTTCCAGATAAGATTTAATAAATAAAATGATGCATTGTAAAACTAAATTGCTCCTGTTCAAAATGAGTATGATCTAGAAGACTTGGTGTGCTGCCTATTAACATTGCACCGGAAAATGACGCCGCAATGAGCAAGGCAGAGAGCAGCAAGTGTCATCTTGCCGGTACAGTTCTCCACATGACATGCATAGGAAGTGGCTACGAGACCATTCTGTCTGCACCAGAAGTAAACATCTTCGTCGCTCTGTGCAAAAGGGTGAAAGAAGTTCAATGATTTTGCATATTCCGCAGGGGCTATATCAATAATGTTATCGACAATGCGTTCCCGATTGCAACCGCCACTCTTTCTAGTCCCTGACATGATTACCGTGAGTCCTGAGAATACGGAGTTTTTATAGAATAATGGGGTGGGACATGGAACGGAGAATGAAAATGTGTGTGGGGATTTAAAGACAAGAACCAATTAAAATGCTTAGCTTGATGGGAAGGGTCAATGGAAATGATAACAATAGTGTGGGCGGGGAAATATCATTGCAAGGACCAACTAAAATACTTCAAATATGGCATGTCTATTTTTTTTTTTGCAAACTCAGCAGAAATAAAAAAAAAACAAGTTTTTTTTAGACAATTTTCTTTATGTTTATAACAAAATCTGTTTTTTTTTTCAAGGCACATATCGCCTAACCTGACCGTCTAGGTACTCGTATCGCCTGTTGCTTACATTCCATGCATATAGATGGTAATTCCTGCCATTTGAGGAATAATCAAAACGAATGTAACTGTACATTAATTAATGATGGATGTATTACTATTTTAATACACTTAAGAGCAAATAAACATTACCTGAAGAAGGCATTGAAATTATTATATGCTGATGGACCCCTTGCTAGGGATACCCATTTCATAATTGATGAATCCAGAGGGGAAAAAATGGGTAGAAAATGACATGCATCAAACACAAAAAAAACATTCTAAAGGACATGTTGTGTTTAATTTTAAGAATGGAAAGTTAATAAAAAAAGAAAAATCAACAGAATCTCGAAATCCCCGATCCACGATACAGACATCGTCATCAGATATCCAGTCGGCAAGATTTTCTGCATTAGATTTAAACATGTTTTGTAATGGAAGCGTCATTGTTTTTTCCGTTTGCTCTGTAAGGCCCAGAGTATACTCAAAACATATCCATCTGATCCAACAATAACCATCATTTTGACAAGTGGTCGATGTTTGTGCATACTGTAGGAAACATGTTGGAAATGATAATCAGAACTTTTTTTAATGTAAATATAGGTTCCTTCCATGACAAGGACTGCAGCTTCGGAAGTTTCAGATGTAAAAAGGGTTTTGGCAAGAGGGCTTGTGTGCTGTTCTGCGAAGGTGTCATGGTCGATATGATGAAATCCGAGATGCTTTGGAATATAATCATGAACTGAAGCGTTCTTTGTAGCATGGAAGGACCTTTGTATCTGAGATTTCTTCATAGAACATAACACTGCTAAAAGATTATTTGATAGCCGTGTTCGAAGTTTCACAAGGAAGATAGCAAGACAAGTTCTTGTAGACCTGACTGATGTATTTCTCAAAGTGGTAATTGATGACAGCACTTCAGAAAACTGATCCCTGGACAACCCTGTTAAGTGATGGTAATCTTCATCTGACAGTGACAAAGGGTTTTCAAAATCCAAGCGCGTTATTGAATACATGGACTGTCTCATCCTTTGAAGGAGGTCTACACTATCTGTCATGTTTAGGTAAGTGAAATTAATGGTTCCTTCAATCTGCGACATTGCAGTTTCAGTAAATAAGCCATTATGAAGATGAGACTTGCATGATCTACATTTTTCATTCACATATTCCCTTTTCAAAAAAAAAATGTTGGTTCGTGCTTGCAAAGGCACAACTCGCATGCGACGTGGTGACTTTTTACATACAATGCAATACCTGTGTGATTTTGAGGTGCTGGGAATCTGAAGTTTAACAGATTTTGGACTGAGGTATATTGGTGGCTCATCATTTACAATATTTTGCAGTGGCACTGTCTTAGATCTATAGAATTCTCTTGAACAATTCGAATAAGTAACATCATTTTCTGTTACACTGCGTTGAAGAATTTTTGTAATATGTTGTTTGAATTTGCCTGATTTTACATGACGTCTATTACTTGGTTTGCATCTTCTGTTGCAAATGCAACATTCATATGATTTAGCCATAATGATTAGAACCTACAATAATTAAAGAATAAAGCTTGTTATTCTTTCAATTTAATTTAAGCTTATAGATATATCTGTTTGAGAGAACTAGTATACATTTATCTGCAATCTTGAAGTTGAGAGAGAGAGAGAGAGAGAGAGAGAGAGAGAGAGAGAGAGAGAGAGAGAGCAAAAGGATCGAAATAGATCTTTTCAACTTAATTTCTATGTCGTTTTGTGTAGATAATGAAATTAATCATTATTTTTTGATAAATATTTATCAATTTATAACTCTATGTAACAATCAATAAATAACTTAATATCAGACCGTCCAAATAATGATGACCGGTACCGATAGTGTTGGGCTATATTGCCTGTTGGGTTTATAAATATAGGTCCCTTATAAGTGATATTTAATTTTTTTTTTATTTTACACTTTTTATTTCTGTATTTTAGAACTAGTTACAGCCTTAAATAAATCCAGATGGGATAAATTACTAGATTAAACTTGATATGTATCATAATCGATTGCTGGGTAAGTATAATGTAATTTTAGATTTCCCCAATAATGAACCTATTTGTTTTACGTTGAAGAGTTCTTCCCCTTTTGTTTATGCTGTATTTAAAATATATATTAACTTTTCTTACGCATATTTTAACGATTTGTTCACTCATATAAACACTTATTTAGTGCATTTAAACAAAAAACTGCAAAAGGGAAATATATACTGCTACAAATTAACGACATTATGACATACGATGATTCGTAACTAGGGATATCATCGTAACTAGGGATAAGCGTCTGTGACAACTGATGAAGCGAAAGTAGACATATGTGGGTTTTTTTCCTTCGGAATTTATGTTTACCTGAAATATTGTTCTCTGAATTTAACCTTCATGATGAAATATTATAAATTTGTGTTTTTAATTGATTTAATTGTTTATCATGAATTTTCCTTAAAAATTAAACCAATACACACTCGTATTTTTATCGATTGTACGTACACAAGCTGAGGCTCCATCAAGGATATTTTGTTTACTTCTTAAATTATTTCAGAAGCTTTCTTATTTTTTTCTTTAAATCATAAGTCTATACTCACACCTAAGATCGTTTAATATATACTTACATTGTGGGATTATATATTATTTCTTCTTTCTTCTTCAATATTTTTTAGCAGAAGTTGGTTCGTATCCCGATCCCGATCGTAATAAATTTTAACAAAAAAAAGTACAAATCCTTTTCAGATAATTTTACTGAAATGCAGGGGCCTATAATAGCCATTACCCTACCTTGTTCTTTGTATTATTACATGTACATACTAAACTAACAAAACATTTTCTTAAGTAATGCATGACTTATGAAATACGATATAAGTTGATCACGGTATAATGATTTCCATAATAGATAACAAATTAGGTTTGCACCTTTAAAAAATATTGGGCAGTTCTGCTGTGTAAAAATTACTGCTAATTTCATGCGAGCATGCTGATTTTGACAGATTTGTTTCATTCAGTGTCATAAACTTTGTGAAAATTCTTATGCATTTTAAAAGAGACTAAGACCAGGAAGAAAAATAATCCTTTTAAATTAAACCAATCAATACACGACCGTTTAGTGAGGTTTCATTTAAGACCCTTAAACACGGGAAGAAAACGTTGAAATATTGGTGATTGTTAGAATTTTTGTTGGGTTTGAATTTAAAAAAAAGAAGAAAAAACACAAAAACCCCCCAAAAACCAAATGTCTGGGGTAAGTAAGCAATTTTGTTTTCTTCGGCACCTTAAACATTTTGTCTTTTATTCTTAAAATTTTGATAAAATATTCAAACTATTTTATTCATTTTGGGTTTTATTAAACGGGTGCTTTTATTTACAGTATAGGTAAATATTGCACAATGTTGATACGTTTCTGTTTTAGAAGTGATATTAATATAATAATACATGTAATTCTTGTATTGTAATTCAGAAATTATATGTTAAGTGACGAAATTAATATGAAATGCACATAATAAATTTGAGGGCTAAAATAATAAAAACCGACTATTTATTTTTTTCCAGTTGGTTTGTTGTTACTTAACGCTGTTCATGTCGAAGGAAAGATCGTTTTGAATTGGTGTTCAAATAGTTTGTTTAATTGCACGATTTACATATCTACCGCCCAAAACGAAATTTGGTCCAACTTTGATATATTTCCCTCGTCTTACTTATTTCATAAGTAAATAAAACAAGCCAATTTTAAGTTACATACATTGAATAATAAAGAAGTTCTAGCAATGTTAAATCTTCGAAGGTTGGAAATTCGGAAATTTCCTCATTGAATAAACCAGACATGAATCAAAAGTATTATATGTGTAACTCAGATTGCATACCAGAAAGTCTAAAGGATATGAAAAGGTAAACCATTAATTCATTTGCAGAATTGTATGAACTGTTTTACACCAATTCGTACTAAATCGATTACACCTTTTTTAACATGATCACAATATTTTTTTCTTAAATGAAAGCACGACATACGGCAATCCTATTTTAAAGAGTATCGTGAAGAATATACTGTAACCAGGGAAATATTCGCCTCCGTTTTATTTTTTGCCCTTTTCGCCCTCGTTGTCAGCGGGCGAATTTAAGACTGGGCAAATGCTTATGTCTCAAACTATCTTTCTTTATTCCAAACTTTGTCTGCGCGAATTTAAGACATTGCGAAACTGTTTGCAAGTGAAAAAGGGCCAAATAACACGGGGCGAAAACAAATCTGTATACAGTTATGATACGTATATGCTTTAGCTCCTCAATATTCTGTCATAACTTGTCTGTATCCAGGGCAGTGTTATGCATTGTAAATCATTTTGAAATAGGTTCTAATGTATAGATCAATGTACCCGGAAGAAATTTGTTTTATTCACTCAAACTGTATGTATACTACTTGTATTTAAGTGTCCTCAAGGTTACTTCAAAAAGTCGGTAGGCATGTTCTTTATCCAAAAATAGCGATTATGTCATTTTAAACCAAAAATTTCAATTTTATTTTTCTAAACGTACACTGTACTTAACACTTTTCAAAAAAGTCTGGCAATCGATATAAAAGATTTTGAAACGGAGAAAAATCAGATTTTATGTTTCCAAAACATAGGTGTCGGAATCGGGGGTGGGTGGGTGGGTGTTGGAGGGGCTAAGGGGGGGGGGGCTGCCCCCTTAGTTTTTCGCAAATTTATACACATCAAAAACGTTTTTTTACTTGTCAAGATTTTTGATGAGTCTAACCCCCCCCCACCACCACCACGCACTGTCAATTTGCTTCCGACGCCACTGCAAAGTGTTCCTTCCTCTACTTATTTGACTTAAATTGCAATATACAACGTAACTAATCAGGTTTTATTTAAGTTTCGATTTGTTTGTTCAGATTTTGCGGGATTCGAGCTATGAACAGTGTGCTGCTGTAAATAAGATATCAGAGGTTTGTACAACTATATATCATGGAGTATTTAGTACAGGCAACATATCATTTAACAAAATCATAAGTTTGATATCCGAAGATTATCATCGATGAGTTTGCCAGGTAAGGTTAAAAGAAACTGCTTTGCACATACGATGGCTCGTGTGCTGTGGAGGATATCGTTAGATAGAAGGGAAGGATTTTAACATGAATATGTTGGTACGAGACAAATTAATCACTTAAACAGCTTACACAAATTATTGTCAAACTTAGTTTATTTAAAAGTTCAAATGTCAAAAATTATTTAAAATATAAGTGCTAATGTTTATATTAGCTAATTTATTTTTTTAAGACAAATAAATTTAATGTCCCAGTGATGTTCTGATTTTTTTTTTTGAAAGAGAGAGGGAGAGATATTTAAAGTCTCAAAGAACACACCTCTTTTCTTTTAATATATACCAAGTGTCCATTCTTTTACTTTATTTGAAGTTATTATCAATACATGTAGTTGATTGTATTTATTAATGGTTTTATTCATAGAGTGACTAATTAACTCCGTGATGTTAATTCAATATCACTAATTTTAATAAGAAATTGACACAAATGCTCTGTACAAATGCGACATGCATTTAAATCAGTTGATATATAAAGAAACCACTTTTTAGTGCTTTATTCACATTTAAATAACGATGACAATGAAGCATGTGCTGGTTGCATGTCAAATTTTCTATTCCCTGTCTTTTACACGGTATGTTTGATTATGAAAAAAGTAGGTAAATCAATCATGTTTTATACTCTTATATAGTTTTATCATTAAATTCTTTTTTGTAGCATGTTTAGTACAGAATTCCATCAAAACTTATTATTTAGTACTTAATGATTTTTGCTTTTATTTCATTTTATATAAAGAATCAGGGATCAAACCCTTATCGTAAATAAAAAAAAAAACATCAATATACGATGAAATAATCTTTGCCATCTAATTTTGTTTGTTAACTTTCTAATATTTCTCGCTAGGATGAGCCCCACCCAGATTATGTTGAACTGTCAAATTCTACGTATGACAAAATACCAGATGTAAGTACAATGTAGTTTAAGGGGCATGGTCACGATTTTGGTCAAATTCTTCTTTTCTGTTTTTATTATTTACAATGCTTTAGATATCAAGTAAAATTTGAGAGTCATTCTTTGAGTTATAAGCAAGATACAGAGCTTACAATTCTTTGTCATGTAAACAAGGTTCGTGCCCTGTTTTATGTTTACATAGAAAAAAAAATCTTTTTCAAGCTAATTTGCTTATTCATTTTAAGCATAAATAAACAGTTCCAAACGTATTCATTTGAGGTTAAAAATTGGAATTTTCACTTCAACATTCGAAACGTAAACAAAAGCTTTGTTTACATAGCAAAATATTGTAAGCTCTGTAACTCGCTTATAACTCAACGAATGACACTCAAATTTTGGTTGCATATTAAAAATGCCTTACTAAAGCATTGTAAACATGAAAATCTGAAAAATATTTTTTTTAACCAAAATCGTGACCATGCCCCTTTAAGAGGGTTTGATGGTCGCGGTAATTGTAAATCCATATTTATCTACATTAAAAACAGAGCTCTATATAAAAATTAACTCTAAATTGTTAAAATTATGATTTTTTTTCAAACTGAACACAATTTTGTAAGTAAACAAATCATATATAAACTTTCTGGTAGATCTTGAGTCTAATTTGATCGTCGAAACTTTTTAATTCTTGCATTTATAAAACAAGAAGAATTATTTCGTTATTATCAATTTTTCTTGTACATATTTATTATGATTGCTTTTTGAAAACGAAACAAAAAATAATAAAAATATACAATATGAAATTAATTGCTTATTAAAAATAAGTGGTTGCATTCTAACCAAAGACTTAAGGTTAAATTAAATATTTTTTAATATAGCTTATATTCAACCATATACTGCTATACGAAAGATAATGGCTGTACTATTTTGTCTAGCACCATTTTAATGGGCAGAATTCTGCTATGTTGAAAGGATCGCAACACGAATATATGACACCATTGGAATTTCAGGTAACTCAGTACTTTCAGGCCTTTAATTCAATGACGATTATGTATATATTTATCGTTTTTAAATATGTACGTCAGCACAGGGATTTATTTTTAGACATTTTTGTAAAGTTGTATTTTTGTAAAGTTGCATTGTAGCTAAGCGTGTATTTTAAGTGCAATATAAACAAATTCAAATCGTACAAAATAAATATTTCTTTTCTTCAGATTGAATGTCAGCTTGTCAAAAATAAAGTAGCTTTGTGGAATCTTCATCTTATATTTTTGTAAAACATACAGCTTAATTTATATGATAAGTTTAATTTATATTACGTGCTATGAATTGCTTATATTAGTTAAATCAAATAATACTTTTTTTTAGAGTATTTAATTATAAACTGAATGAAAATTAGTGCATCTTCGTTGTTTGTTTGTTTGTTTTTCTTCACTTTTTGTATTTGTCATTACATCAATTAACAGATTGGAATGAATTTATTTAACAATTTTGGATAAACAAAGGTATAATATTTGACAATATCAAAAAATGTAATATGCATACATGTACCACACAATCAAACATTTCTTTTCTGTTTTCATAGTATGAGGTTTGTTACGGTATTTTTAGCCGAATTTATTCACAGTCGAAATCTTTATTTTCAATTTAATCTAAGTTTTAACACTTATTTAAAACAATAGACTATGTAGCCTCTGCATTCCTCTCTTGAAATCAGGGATTAGGGATAGGCGATTTCAAGGTCAGCGATTAAAAAAAAAACAACAAATAAACCAGGGAAGGGTTTTTTTTTCCTCAAACAGCCCGGTTTTCCCGACATGGGAAACCACAATTTCAAAAGGCATTTAAATCGTCGATCATTGTGCTTAAAGGTTTTAAATGGGGTACATATTTAACTTCTCCATTACACACATATATTTAACGTATGAGACAGCAAACCGTCGTGACGTAAAATGATTTTTGTCATTTTCAAAATAGTTGTATGACGGATTCCTTTAATATATGACTCATATCTTGATACGATTAATAACAAATTTATAACAAAATTGACATAAACAGAGTAGAACTCTTTGAATGATGAAAAATAATTGATATGCACAAAATAAAATACCGCCTTTTTTTCTTTTACAAACACTTAAATTTTGTCGCGTGAGAGTAATATTACGGTTTTAGTTATTTTGTAATTTGCATCATTTTAAAATATCTTATTAGGCGAGAATGCATTTTACAGGACTGCAGTCTAAAGGATTCCTTGGAATATGAAAAACCTATACACGTTGTTCGCCCATTAAGTCAGTTACAGCCACAGAGACAAGAAAACATTTATGTACCCGAACTTCCCAGAGTAAGAACAAATTGATTAAATTGTCGTTACTGACCTGGTTATAGAAATCGCTTGGCTTTTTAATATGGCATCACGATTTATTACAAGACTACAATAAACGTCACATACAGTTGACACAATTTTTTAAAAGTTATTACTTTTAACGTTTACAGTTTTATATACATAAAATATTTTGGCAACGCAAAACAATTATTTGCTTGTGTATATCTTGGACAATATTGCCTTACCAATTTTTGTAGGAAAAAAAACTTCAACTCTTCCTAATGCTATTAAAACATTAAATCTATTTATTTTAAAGAACCACTCACACAATATTCACGAAAAAAGTTTGCAACAAACACAGGAACAAAAAAGAATACAGGTACTGTTCTTGACATTAACAATTTCCTTGAAATCTTAATCAATGGTTACTAGGATTCATATCCGAAAAACTAGTTTATTTATATCAATATAATCTTCAACTCTATAAAAGGATACAACGAAACGTCATCAAGTGGAAACCAAAGTGCTGAGCAACCAACAACACTATTCTAAAAAAAGCAAACGTCCTTGCATTATCGCAGTGGTGTTGGTTCTGACAATAGTAATAGCAAGTTGTGTAGCAACCGTCTTAGTTTTACACTTCAAGGAGCAAGGTAAACATTGAACCTGAATTTAAAAAAGATTAAACAATTGTAATATAACTGTATTATATGGCCTGAGCTATAAAGATGAAAACATTATATTATTTGTGAATATGCGCCTGTACTACATTGTGAAAACATAATTGAGTATATTTAAAGCCCTTTAAAAAATCAATGATAATATTTTACCCTTTACTTACTAGTTATTGATAATAGAAATTAAAGATCGATTATGTACCTTGTTTCACTTGAGCCCCCCCCCCCCACCTCTCTCTCTCTCTCTCTCTCTCTCTCTCTCTCTCTCTCTCTCTATCTCTCAAAAAAAAAAAAAAATACTGAAAAGTTGCTAAACTTTACATGGTTCATTGCTACATAACTCTTGTCATGTATCCATTGGTCTTAAATCATCATCACGCAATACTAATTATAATAACTATTTGATTTAAACTAGACAAAAGCAACTCTGATGGCCAACAGCAGGATACAATTCGAGGTAAGCTCTCTTATTTTTTGCAGGTTATACAAACATAAAACATGCAGATACTTGTAGTTCTATGATTAAATTAGATAATGTTGATAAATGTGCACATGTATTATTTTCATGATTCGACAGATTTAGTGTTATTGCCTAAGGATCTTTCAACAAACCCTAGGTTTTATAAAAGCATCTTTACAAAAAAATCTACTTTTTTCATATTCATATCGGTTTCAGGCTAAAATGAGTTGAAAGACATTACCGGCATTTTCATTCTAGAGAAGACATCGACGATTCCAGCAATATTATTTAACACCTCTACCACTATGACAGCTAAGACTACATTTGTACCATCATCGGTTACCGCAAGAACACCTGCCCAAAGTAAGCCTCCGTCTCCAACGATGGCACCTACAACAGTTGCCAAAACAGAAGCTGCTACAACATCAACCACACCAACAATTGGTGTTCCTGCCACGGTTATAACAACATTAGGTCCAACTACTACAGCCGTTATACAAACGGCATATCCATCTTCAACTGCTTCCTCGACAGGTTTGATGAATATTGTACCATGTACTCTAGCTAAACTGGAGATTATTAAATTTCTTTCTCGTCAAACTTTGAAAAATACCATTTGATAAAATCTATTTCATTCTCTAAGTTTTCCATGTGAAGTAAATCCTTATTGCAAATTAATGTCAAGTGATATTGGTGGAGTTAATTTCATTTTGCTTGCGTTGTTATTTTTCAACCTAACATGTAAATGTATTTTAATGTCAGACATCAGAAGTATCCGCCTATAAAAAGAATCAACATGATTAAAGTTACTGTTATGTTACAGGTATGTTCAAAGACTGTAAAGAGCTGAAGTTAAATGCTTACAACAATGATGGAGTGTACTCTATATATCCATACCTCCCGATAACAACGCCAGTCAGAGTTTACTGTGATATGACGACCGACGGTGGTGGATGGACGGTAAGACTTTCTTTTTTTATCTAATAGCAACTACCACCAGATGAAATACCAATGTATTTGTTAACTATAGAAATTTAAAAGTGTGCTTTGTGTCTAACGTAGCATCGATCATCGAAACAAAATTAATGTTTGAGACACGACAAAAATAGGCATTAAAGGTGAGTGTTTTAAATAATTAGGAAATGAATCAGAAGCCGCAGTATATAGGAACAAGCATAGTTTTCGAAGCATGTTTGTTAAGGAAACACCCATTGGTTTATCTTTTTTACTATTAACTGTGATGTGAACTTCTAGGTTTTTCAACACAGAAGAGACGGATCTGTTGATTTTTATCTTCTCTGGGACAATTACAAAAAAGGATTTGGTGAGCCAAACGGAGAGCACTGGACTGGTATAAAATATTTCAAAGTTGTTATAATTTAATATATGTACGATTACTTAATTGTTTTGTCTGTCTGTTCTTTCTTTCTTTGTTTTTGTTTTTTTAGAGGGGAGGGGAATGAAAATAGTCTGGTAAAACAAAGAATAGTGTGATTGTACATGTAATATTTAAAGATGTGGCCAGTTAATTAAATACCTTTTCTTTAGGGAACGATCACCTTCACCAATTGACATCTTTGGGGACTTCAGATTTTTACGTACGTCTCGAAAAATTTACTGGGGGATGGGCCTATGCAAAATATAACAATTTCAGTGTTGCTGACGAATCAGATGGATATAGAATGAGACTGAAAGTCGGGTCCTATCAAGGAAATGCAGGTATGATCAATCACTTGTTTATTCTTTTTTAGATATGCATATTTCGGAAAACCCTACAAATTTGGTTATAATGTTATAAATGTAAGTACGCATTAATTATTTTAACAGATAGCGTTAGCCAACTGACATACGTCGGACTTAGTGTGTGTAGATTTGAATTTTTAAAAGATATATACAGACGTGGGTTTTTTTCTTCAATCAGTGGCGAGGAATCTGCTGTCAGTTTTATATATGTATTCTGACTGTGGACCATCAATCAGATTAACCTGCGATTAACTTGGCGAGGCAAGCTACTTAAAAACAAGTTGATAAAACAGGACTATCAACAGTCTCGTTTGAAGTCATTTTTTCGTAAGTTCTATGGTCGATACAACGACCTTGTCAGCAAATACAATCTTCCACTGGGTCGCATGCTGACTGACGTTTTTTTCATACTAATTGTTAGACCATAATTAATCACCTAATTGTCTACGGACTTTTCCGTTTTTCCCCGATTACGACAAAGAGCACACGGCGGGTGTGACCGGTCAGCAGAGGATGCTCACTCCTCCATGGCACCTGATCATACCTTTATCTTTTTGGAGGTCCGTGTTGCTATATTGTTTTCTAGATTTTTGAGATGGTTGACGGTTTGTTATTCTCATATTTTCATTGTCCTCTTTTTAATTTTAAAAGTTATTCTTAATAAACCCGTTTATAAATACGAATGAAAATCAACAACAACGGCATGTTTTCAAAACGTGGGTTTTTTTTCATTCCTGCAAATGCAAAACTATTATCTCTCGTTGCTAAAAAAACAAAGAGTCAAGAGAGTAGTTCGATGAAGTGAAACGTGTCCATGTTATCTGCCATTAATACAATCCTAAAAAGTTTAAACTGAAATGAGTTTGGTATTTCTTCTTGTAAAAAAAATGTTTCCATTCGATTAAGGCTATCTACTCGCCTTATACATGTAGATGTATAACTTCCTTTTTTTAATCATTATCTTACAGGAGATTCCATTGAAAGTCATGGGACTACCAATACAAATGGCTACAAGTTCAGCACCTCCGATATAGATAACGATTTTGCTCCCGCAAGTTGCGCCTTCGCACGTAAAGGAGCTTGGTGGCATAACGTCTGTACTTGGGCAAACCTGAATGGACTTTATGGAAACGGAAGTTGTATAGCCAGTGGGAATTGTAACTTTTGGTATTCGTTGACTAACAGTTATAGTGGGGTTAAGACGTCCTTTATGATGGTTCGACGTGTTTGATGATGCCGACAATTTTTCTTTTATAGATTTATATCTGTTTATAGACAACAAATATTAGAATATTCATGTTTTATTCGATAAAGAAGTGTAGCATGTATTGAAATGAATATAATATAGCTAACAAATATATCAAAGAACATGGTTCACTTGTGGTCAAAATCGGCCCCGTCTCAAAATTTTATCATATGTTTTCCAAACATAGTCTAGGAAACACCCTTTGAGAATCAGCTTAATTTTATATCCTAGCATTAATAGTTTTCAGTATAGAGCTGTTGAAAAATACCATTGTTTTTCGTGTCAGATGCACCAGAAACGTCATGACGTCATTATTCTTTATGATAACGTCGCATGCATACAAATTGCGCAGTATGTATACTCGAGACACCGGCATAACTTTTCAATTCTGCATTCATTTTGAATTTGCGTATATACATTGTTTTTCAAAAATCTTCAGAGAAAGTCAGATAGAAAATACCGGTAGACAATTCTATCTTGTGATGCATTCAGTCCTTTCTGGTTTTACGGATCATACGCGTTTTATGTTTCTCTTTCGGTGAGATTATCGATGTGCATATTATATACAAAAAAATTCTTGATCTCTCTCATTTCCGCTTTACGTATTCAACTTATACTTTCCAGTTTAAATTACATGTCAAATTATTTAGGCGATATTAGACATTTCTTTTTGTAGTAAGCGTTGCCCCTTATCGTATAATACCATGGGAATTATATTACAGAAAGTAGCGCTATCGTCACACCGGTGTACCAGGGCACCGATTTTTACATACGTACATTCTTGAATCAAACCTCAATATTTTTTTCTCAATATAATATTCTCGATCCAAAGAATATAATGTCGTTTATTATCACAGTTAAACTGAATATTATGTTTATTTTGATTACGGCATGCCTTTTTCCCGCACCAAGCAGTTGCCATATAAGGTCATGTCAAAATTCGACAAACTTGTAAACTTTACATTTGCTGATTTGTAACATGTCAGATGTGCTATGAAACAAATGCAGAAAATATGAATTAAAAATGTGCAAAGTTGAAAATTAAATTAACTAACAAAAACAATTAAGTTGCAACATGTGCTTAATATAAAGGAACAGAGTCAAATCTTGAAGTGTTTATGCCCGGGATTTTATAGGTTATACGATCAGAATTACACAGCTCACACACCAACACCATGCGCGGATCTAGAGAGGGGGGGGGGGGGGGCGGGGGTACCGACCCCCCCCCCCGGAAAATGATAATTATTAGATATACATTGTAAAAATACCGCAAATTATGCCTCGACCCCCCCCCCCCCCGGCAAACACAATTATCCTTCGGACTCCCCTGGAAAAAAATTTCTGGATCCGCGCATGAACACGATTGCATATTCTAACTTCAAGTTTACAGGTCTGGATTTTTTAACACGATTACCCTCCATAATATTTATTATTTGCAACTTTTTCTTCTTTCGTTGAACTTTGCTCTCTTTTTGTATAATACACGGGGATATTATCGTTTTTCGGTGCCAGGCATTATAAGAAAAAAAAAAATACTAGTCAAGTGGACCGGTGATTTGATGAAATTTACCGGTCTGAATAAATATTCACAGGTCCATATATATTTGACTTTCAAACAAAAGATACAAAACAGTATTTAAAAATGACCAATTTATAAGTAGTCTAAGAGAAAATTTCCCCAAATCTCCACTCTTTACCTTTAATTTCTTTGCGTTGAAAACGTAAGCATAGTTCGGTTGTATAAAAATAATAACTATAAAAATTTTCGGAAAAAAATATTTGAGTTATGTAAAATCTTGTTATCATTTTTTTTATTAATGAAATTAAAACAGTTTTTCAATGAACAATAAATTGGAAATCATAGATGTAAATAAATAGCTGTCTGAGACTTTATCGTAAGTAACTCATCTTAAAATTCTTCGTTAATTAGCATACCCTTACAATTCGCTAAGATCTTGTCAAATGTGAATCGATTTGTTAAATCAAAAGGTGTTTGCAAAAAAATTAAATCCTGCTTGTAAAAATGTTAACTTCTTGATTTGGTAGTTTTTATATTTATTTACCGGTCATTTTGACCGATTAGATAGGGAAAATTACATTACATTTGAAATATTGTTTTTAGAGAGATAAATAGAGTATGGAGTAAATTGTAGTCCAGGATATATTTTAGAATTTACTTAGGTGTGGCTCAAATCTCAAAGAAAATTCATTACCATATATTTATATTAGGAGTTCGTTATGCTATAAAACTGGGAATTTTCCGTTTATGTAGATGGCTCAAGAAATTGCCCTTGCATCTTATTTCGTCCGATAGATTTTCAGCTTTAAAGAACTTTACAAGTTTTGCATATGATCTTGCTGTTATTCAATAAATTGAGAAATAAAAATAAATTATTAAACACATAAAGACGAAGAATAGAAAAAATAAATACACGCATGTCAAGATTTGGGGTTTGCGAGTAACATGGGATTAATTAGTCATAACATACATTAAAACCTATGGGGTTTTTTTTTTAGGGGGGGGGGGGCAGGCACACATCGAAAAATGAATCGAACACATAAATCGACCATTGACAAATGTATGGAAAACTATTACAGACTGGTTTTGGAAACTTTCTTTTGAATGGTGACTATTAACTAGCGGTCAAAAATAAGAATTCATCCCACATACACAAAAGGTAGCCACTTTATTAAACCATAAGAAGAGAATACGGGAGTTGGGGTTGGGATGGAGTGTTAAAGACCATACATCCCATGAAAGGGGAAATCTCTTGAAGATTTTTTTAAAGAGAGATAGGTAGTAAAAAGTATATAACTCCGGCAATACTTTAATCAGCTAATACTTCATAACTTATACTTAAAATTAAAATTTTGTTGATCTTGATCCAACAACCTGGGCGTTCACAGGTTTAAGTTTAGTTGTAGAAAAAAAATATTATAAAGACCGCGTCATTCATATAATGAAGATAGTTTACCTTCTATTTTAAAAGCAACTACTTGTATAAATTTTCGCAGAATAATTAATACATAAGAATAAATGTTGGGGAAATTTTAACAAGTCTTCGTATTACTTACGTCATATTACAGTGACGTCATATCTAATTTATAGGTGCATGTACTTCATAAGTGTCGTCTGTTTACATGATTCATACAATGATAGATTTAACAAAAAAAACTTTTCAACATCCTTTTTATTTCTAACTCTGATAGATCCGAATTGAATTAAATTACATAGTGTATAAAATATCTTACTGCAGAAGGCATAAAATACATTTCACATCGACAGGTACGATGTGTGAACTTTAAACTGTTTTAACTGTTTTTTATCCTACATATTTACATCTAAATAAATGTAAATAAACAAAAGGCATGAATCTTACACTAACAGTATTTAAATTCCCTACCACATAATTGTGTATGTACACGATTTCATTTCTTTGTAAAATAAATATACAGTCGGTAGAACTACATGACTGTGTAATTTGCAGGTGATAGCTCCGTACAAAGCATGAAGTTATTTCACGTTTTTCTATGGTCCAATTACCTTGATTTGAGAAAATCACGATGAACAGCTAGTTTTTCACATATTTGAAATATTGATGTACATTGTAGAACCATCCTTGTCGAATTATACCATGTATTACTTGTTATCGTATCTTCGACATCTTCAGTTGGTATAATGTCAAAAGTCGCTAGGCTACGGAGACGCGGAAGTAGATTGTGCATGCAATAAAACAAGATTTTCGGACATATAGTTAGTCTTCCTTTCATGTTTAATATTTTAATACACATACTTTTTAATGTTTAAATGTTATTTACATTTTAAGTATGATTTATACTTATCCGATTTATTTATCTAACGTTATATTGATACACGATAACGTTATATTGACGTTATCAGAATACGGTTTTTTAAAAAATAAACATGGTCCGCACAATATCACCACCACGATTTTTTGCATACACCTCAAGATAAGTAAGTTATTCAATATGACAAAATTTGGCGATGGTGATTTCATGCGGACCTATCCAAATTTCCAAAACATTCACAGCATTTCGTGTATTTTTCCGGAAATATGCATTCCCACGGCATTTTTTCGCAATTTATTTAGCATATACACTTGGGCAATCACAAGTACTTATACATTTTTGATAACAGGTAAAACCAGAAAGTATTTATATATGCACAAATATTTGTTCCGACAACTTTGAAATTTTACCCTATCCAAGGGCCAAAATAAGTCACAAGTGAACCAAGTTCTTTATTTCAAATCTATTTGATTCTTAACTAGCAATAACGTCTTGATGAATCAGAAAGCGCGAACGGGCAACATGACTTTTTTTACTTATGAATTTTACATCAAATAGAAAAACACAGATTTTTACAGCTCACCGAGACGAGGCATCTCCTTTCTGAGGCATCACCTTTACGAGATCACGTTTATCATATTATATAATCAACGTAATGAAAGTACTGACACGAGTTAATGTTTTAGGAATCCGACATTTATTGACCCTTTTCTGCTCTCAACTAGCATAATTTGAAATAAATCGTTAATAAAGTATACTAGCGGAAAAAAGAAACTGTGCATTATTTAATATATGAAAAAAACATTTAAAAATTACAATGAACAAATTTTATTTTTTGTAATACTGTTCACACATGTATTCGTAACAACATCTCATTACACATTAATGTCAACGTCGAATAACGTCAATTTCAGCACACTCGAAAGTCACTGTTATTTGAAATTGAATTAACAAAATTAATGATGTTGGTTAAAGCCTGGCCTAAATCAGCCAATTGCACTGGCTGATTTGGTAAACGGCGTAAACGGCTTTCCATTTCATCCCAGACGTGCTCGATCGGCGACAAATCGGGGGAAACAGCTGGCCAAGGCAATACATCGACATTCTGTTGAACAAACAAGTTCCTGACTACACGTGCAACGTGTGGCTTTGCGTTGTCTTGCTGCAGAGTGATGTGATTTTGATGTCTCTGTATGAAGGGTATCACATGACGCTGAATAATTTCATATCGATAGCGTACGCCGGTGAGATTTCCATTGACAATTTGTAGAGGGGTCCTTCCACGTGCTGATATTCCACCCCACACCATAACGCTACCTCCACCAAATTGTCGACGCTGCACAACACAAGCGTCCTTGTAACGCTTCCCAACGCGACGATATACCCTACAACGGCCGTCACTGCTATCCAAATGAAATCTGGATTCATCAGTGAACAGAATATTGTCCCAGTCCTGTATTCTGAAACGCAGATGTCGTGTGCACCAAGCTAGTCTGGCGATACGATAACGTTGAAGCAGTACTGGGCGCACCGCTGGACGTCTTGGTCTGATGTTTTCCTCGCGCAGACAATTACGCACAGTTCTTGGACTAATCGGTCGAGGCTCTGGAATGCTACGGGCAGTCAAACTTGCTGTCTGGAAACGATTTCTCAGATGCACAGGTCTAATGTGGTTGTCCTGTTGACATAACGTCACACGAGGTCGCCCAGATTGCGGTCGATCCTGGGTGTTGCCAGATTGTTGAAAACGTCTCCATAATGACTGGATGATGTTCCGATGAACTCCAAAGTGTCTTGCTACAGTATTTTGTGCCATTCCAGCTTGGTTTTCGTTGAGTCGTGGCATGACATAGGGGTAAATTTTGTTGAAACTAAAGTGATTTCCTTAACAAAAAAACTTTAAACAAATCCTTTACAGTTCTTATTCCAAACAGCATTGGCCCGTAAAACTCGTGCGTATAAATTCTTCAATAAACAACAGTTGCTCACTAACCATGAAAAAGTCCGTGCACCCGGACGGTTACCATCCGATATTGTCGAAAACAATACCAATATCGATTGTTTAAATTTTATAAATACAAACAATAGATATAGAAAAATTATACTAAATTTTATAATGCACAGTTTCTTTTTTCCGCTAGTATATTTATGCATAATTATATTTACAATAATATTGATGTTTCCCAAGAAATGTTTGAAATCATACAGCCCCAACTGAGTTTAATTTTGGCACCTTTTTTTAAGATCAAAGATGCATTAACTATTTGAAATCTTATTATTCTAGGCCACAACATATCAAAGATAAAAAATCATGATTCGTAAAAATTCATTTAAAAAAAAAATAATTATATAGAGGAGTATATCTAAATATTCTTTAAAGGGACTTAGACTGAACATTTTAAATTTTATTTTTCCTTTTTCTTTATGTTCAGAATGGTTGATATGTGTTTGTTCAAAATGTAAACATACATTGAACTGGTTTGTTTCTGCCCAGAACTGACTAAAACAGTCGTCATAACAGGTTATGGCCATAAATATGAGTTTTACATATTGTTAAGTCTGCAAATATATAGAGTTAATCTTTAAAAATCTTCTCCTCAGAAACTAATCAGCCGGGTGATTCTTTAAAATTGTTTAGACTGTGGCCCCTTGATGATTCTTTGGCATCACATGGTGTTCAGAGTTTGATGTAGGTTTATATCCAATACATAAACAATTGTTTAGGATCTTTTTGATAACTGCAATGCTCAACATGTGTTATGACTATAAAATCATCCTGTTAGAAAAGGAACTTATGATAATAAAAATAAGAATATCCAGGGGGGAAAATGGAAAATAGCCAACAAATTAGATCATGCAGCTTTAAACAGGTGTTTTGTGTATTGTTATGACGAGCAATACAACTAATGCTAAGTTTTTTTAATCGGCCACATCTAAATCACGTTATATATCTTTCTCATAATTAGATAAAAATACCATCTACCGGTAACTTATTATTAGGTAGAGGATATATATTTTTATTATGAAAAAATGTATACAACGTCTGTGCTTATGATTAATCTGTGTCTTATCCACCAAGAGTAAACCGTCATAATGATCAAATGCTGCTCTCTTTTTATGTCATTTCTCATGTTATTATGCTTCCTTTCAGAAACGTGTTCCATTATTTTTACATTACATTTCAAACCATTTTTACAAAACTATATAGACACATGATTTTATAGGGTTTTATAAATCACATGCACATGACGTTTTACACTTTTCTCTTTAAAATTCATGTACTATATATTATAGTACAAGGATTTTATTTCGTTAAGATAAAAGTGTTTAGAAACGTCAGGTGCATGTGTTATATCTAAACAATAAAATGCTTTCTTTGGTGATTCATGGGGGATACATTGCAGAAAAAATACATAATCCGCGTTAGCAGGTTATCTAATTTTTCTGCAATGATCGCTACCTTCATAACCCGCATGAATCATCAAAGATATTTTTATTGTTTGTAGTTATATCTTTCTTTTAAAGTGGCATGGTCATAATTGTTTAAGAATGCATTTCTAATGATCAAATGAAATTTGAGAGTCATATTAATAAGCAAAATACAAGGCTCGCATTTCTTTGTCATGTAAACAAGGCTCGTGTTCTGTTTCTGTTTACGTATATATTGGTTCAATATATATATAGCTGTAAACAAAATTTTCGAGCTGATTTGTCTATTTTCTCAATCATTTCAAGCATAAATAAACAGTTCCTAATATTTAACACATTTATTTTAGGTCTACAATTGGAATTTTTACATCAACATTCAAAATGTAAAAGAAACAGCCAAATCATCTCCTATGGGAATTTGCAGTCCGTGATTGTTCTTAGGTCGCTGAAAGTTTCCACCAATCGATAAACGGGGCATTTAGATTTCAGTCTGGTTGTATCTATTATGGAGCTATGAATTAACTATATGTTTCCGTTAGAAATAGAGGGTATCGTACTTGGTAAATGTAAATATATAGCATTTAAAGTTATTCTACATTGATATATAAATGTCCTTAATATAAAATTCAAATCATAACATCAGAGAGCAAAAACAAGATGACATGATTATACTGATGTCCAAAATGCACACCATTAACTACAAGCTGCCATTCTACAGACTATAAAAAATAGGTAAAATAGCTTGTCTCTGTTTATCAAACCAATTTGTAAAAAACATCATAATCATAAATCGCCACACAGTAACTACATGTACCACGCTAATCTATTTTTAAACTATGACGTATATAAACAGGCGCGCAGTTTCCCTGATGTGCATGTTGCTGGGCCACACTGACCCTTCAACTCGAAAAAAGATCAAATCCCCCCTCCAAGCTATTGATTATTTTCAACTTGTGTGCCTTAACTCTCTGTTTTGTCACACTAAAATTATTTCACGTTCGATAAAGTTTAAGTAATGAAACGCATGTTCTTGAATTTTAACTCTTGAGTTGGAAAACGTTAAACATCAACCACTGAGCTGAGGTCATTTGCATAAAAGCGATTACAGCGCGGGCATCACCGAAGTTTCATATACATGCATTTACGTCAAATTTAATTATAGCGATATTTTTATCAGTCAATAAAAATGTTTTTGGCTATTGACAAACACACTTGATATGTTGAATACAATTTATTGATGGCAAAAATAATGTATCCATAGTATATGAAATGTGTTGTGAAGATTTTTCTTGAATCTATATTCTTGTGCGGATTGATATCAATTAACAAAAACAAAACCATAATTTTCTCTTGATTAAAATACTTTGAAAACAAATTTTACCTCCGATAAACGAAGTCATTCTTTCATGATTCATATCATTGCATTTTGATAATTGATATATTAGTTTGACCATTAATACGAAAATGTGATTTAACCAAGTGATGGGAAACCCCTTTGCAGTGACTATACTGAGTTGATAAACATCAACTCGTAAAAATAATAGTTTTTATACCCCCGCTCCGAAGGAGAGGGGGTATACTGTTTTACCCTTGTGTGTCTGTCTGTCCGTCTGTCTGTCCGTCCGTAACAAAAATTTCTGTCGCATTTATCTCAGCAACTATTTATCGCAGATGCTTGAAATTTTTACACAGTGTTTGTTAGGGCATGCCATATCGTGGGATATGTTTTTGTACCAATCGGACGTCAACTTCCTGTTTAAATGACGACTTTGCTTATTTTTTAACCAAAATTTTCAAACAAATTTTCGTCAAAGATTTCTCAGCAACTATTTATCGCAGATTTTAACACACTATTTGTATAGGCATGCTTTATCGTGGGATGTATTTTTGTACCAATCGGACGTCAACTTCCTATTAAATGAGTACTTTGTTTATATTTAGCCAAAATTTTCAAACAAATTTCCGTCAAAGAATTCTCAGCAACTAATTATCGCAGATGCTTGAAATTTTAACACACTATTTGTTTAGGCATGCCATATTGTGGGATATATTTTTGTATCAATCGGACGTCAACTTCCTGTTAAATAATTACTTTGTTTATTTTTAGCCAAAATTTTCAAACAAATTTCCGTCAAAGATTTCGCAGCAACTATTTATCGCAGATGCTTGAAATTTTAACACACTATTTGTCTAGGCATGCCATATTTTTGGGATATATTTTTAAATCAATCGGTCGTCAACTTCCTGTTAAATGACGACTTTGTTTATTTTTAGCCAAAATTTTTAAACAAATTTCCGTCAAAGATTTCTCAGCAACTAATTATCGCAGATGCTTAAAATTTTAACACACTATTTGTTTAGGCATGCCATATTGTGGGATATATTTTTGTATCAATCGGACGTCAACTTCCTGTTAAATAATGACTTTGTTTATTTTTAGCCAAAATTTTCAAACAAATTTCCGTCAAAGATTTCGCAGCAACTATTTATCGCAGATGCTTGAAATTTTTACACACTATTTGGTTAGGCATGCCATATCGTGGGATATATTTTTGTACCAATCGGACGTCAACTTCCTGTTAAATGAGTACTTTGTTTATTTTTAGCCAAAATTTTCAAACAATCTTTCCTCAAAGATTTCTCAGCAGCTATTTATCGCAGATGCTTGAAATTTTAACACACTATTTGTTTAGGCATGCCATATTGTGGGATATATTTCTGTACCAATCGGATGCCAGCTTTCTGTTAAATGTCGACTTTGCTTATTTTGCATATTCACATCAGAGCGGGGGTATCACTAGTGAGCATTGGCTCACAGATATCTTGTTGATATTGCATATTCATGGATACTGTTGTGTGGTTTAACACAATATCATATATCATTTGTTTATATTTTTTGTTAATCATGTTTATTTCATACGGTATTGTAAGATACAATGTTTACCACTACACTAATATAAAGTAAGATGTTGCACCATATGATCTTATACAATATTGTGTCACACATGTATGATATATCATATTATTTTACATCAATACGATTATTCTATATAACGCGACACCTGATTGGTTCTAGACAGTCACGTGTCTGGACAATAAAACGTCATATTTCCAAGGCTTATCGGAAGCCTCGTGCTCTTTCCTGCAAGAGTTATCGTTCATTTAAAGAAAAATCCCAAGAGTAGCAGACATCATAATTATTTACTTACATGATGTAGAAAATGTTTCATCTTCGTAGCGGGGAGGAAATTAATTACTATTTAACGAAAAAAGAATCCAAAAACACCAATCGACATCTTTGCCTGCTAGACTTTTTTGAAGCGACGGATTTACATGTAAATATTGAGGATTGTTCTAAAGAAGAATTTAAAAGTGTTTTGAGAAAATTTTACGTCAGTTCGAGAAAAACAAACGGGGAGCGGTTCAAGAAAACATCTCTACAAAACATAAGGTAAGGGTTGAAACGATATCTAAATGAAAACCGTAGTGAAGACATTTTATCTGATCCAGATTTCCATGAAAATAATGACGTCCTTAAGGCCGTATCAACTGATCTATAAAGGAGAGGTCTCGGAAATATAGAACATTATCCCTCAAAACCGGAAAACGACCAAAAGAAACAATACAGTAGAAGCACGCCTGTTTTTGACACTACTACACTGTATGGACTACATAAAAAGTATGGTTCGATATTATGTTATATCTGTGCAGACGAAGACGAGAAAACATACGTTCTACATTGTATGACAAAAGACACTTTCAAAAATTGGGAAAGATGACATGTGCACCGGAAGACAATACGTGAACCGATTCATGGATAAACTAGACATAAACCATAGGGCAGAGACAGGAGCGGGCGCCACGGAGGGCAGAATGTACGAACTATCGGTGTTTGTTTATAAAACCATATCAAAGTTTGATAGACAACACGATCTGCCCTTCCACAATTATACCAGCAATCTTAACACTGACCTAAATGATTTCTGGCAGAGATCCAGGGATGTCTTTCATCAACAGGATGGAGTCTGGTATTTGAATTCTGCAGTTGGAAAAATTACCCTAACTTCATGACGGACATTTCTAAATATTAAAGAAAACCTTTCTCTTCAATACAAAAAGCGTTCCATTAGAGCTACAAGCATAACAGTTTTGGATGTAGGGGGAATAAGTGGGTGCCTTATCATGAAAGTTTCAGCCCACAAGTCAGAGTCGTTAAAATCATATTCTCACTTTGTAAGTGACCAAAAGAAGAGAGAAGTATCAGACACTCTGAGCTCAGCATTTGGCCATTAACGCGATCTAAGAATCACATTCTTGAACGATTTAAGGGATCAATCCGATGTTGATAGTAAACATTTTGAGCGGGAACCATTAGATGTCACTCGTTCATGCACCACAGATCTGAAGACCATATTGTTTGAAATCGATCAAAACAAAGTCAACACCCAGAATCAAGTTGATGCATCTTCCACAAGATTCCTTAATTTTATACCAAATTTATCTGACAATTACAACGTTCCCATTAATGTAAATTTCAAAAATAATATAGAGTGACCCAGTGCCTTAAAACATTCAACGTTTTTTTTTGACAGTTATTTGTAGTTATTTCCAACAGATTTTAACAGTTTTTTTTAAACCCCAAAGATAATGAAATAAAAGGTCCAGGGGTCACATCGGTCACCTGAGCAACACAGTCTAACACTATACATATATGTAAAATAAATTGTGATCCCTCGCTGTGGCCCATCCGGTCCCTGATGGTCATGATTTGAACACACTAGAATCTACACTACATAGAGATGTTTCCACACAAGTTTCTTCTGGTTTTTGGTAAAACAAAGATTTCCACGATCTACTATCATGTAACCCTTTGCCCCCCCCCCCCCCAACATTTGTTGCCCAACCCTACCTACGGGGGTCATGACATGGTCAAATTGGCGGATGATACAAGAAAGTTATTGAATATTTATTATGGCGTATCCTGAATTATTTGGAAGAAGGGCGGAGACTCGTGCTTCGAACTCGTCACCGCCCTATTACAAACAATTCAGGATAGCACGAGTCTCCGCCCTTCTTCCAAATAATTCAGGATACGCCATAATGAATATACAATAACTACTACTTATAACTCGACACCATGTTGACATTCCGAGCTCTCGGGATTTTTCATAGTAAATAAACTGAGCTAGAATTATCTTTTCTTTGCTACAGAGACAAAACACGAAACGCATTCTATCGTTTAACTGGGATCATAGGAAATTTATCATTTTAACGATATAACATTAATCTACACTCTCCTTAGGAATATGATGTGAGTTTTTTGCATGGAATTAAATAGTCTTTACCTTTCGTCTATTTTTCCACAATATCACATTTGCATGGATAAACTCAGAAACGATAATATAAATATGTGTATTTTTATTGGAAATTTTCTATATGATCTTTTTATATATATTTATATCTGATGAGAGAAATTTTAAATAACAAATATATATCAACTTGTGTCTTCTCTTATTTGAACACAGTGATGAGCCTCACCTGATTTAGCGTGAATGTAATGCGCCTTGCGCAAGATAGTAAATTCCAAAAAATCAGGATGATTTCCGGAATGTTTTGAGGAATTTTCTTTGATTATTAAATAGCGAAGCTTAATTGAGAAATAATGTATACAAGTTGGATATATTCAAGTATCAATGATGTTTAAAATCTATAAAACAAGACAGTACTCTTCCGATTTATCGGTATTAAGGGCCAAAAATTGGAGTCTATTATTTTAATATAGTAGTATAGATACAAATGAATATCTAGACCAACAAACATCTTTTTAGATAAGTATTTTAGCCAAAAATTGACGTTATCGAATACTAACTGAATTTGTCAGACTTATTCTTCAACCGTGTTTTACAAAGTTAGTCTGTTGATATAATTTATTTCAAAGGAATAGGGGACAATATTTTACTTGTGAATATGACACTGATTTCTACTGTATTTTTTTTAATCAAAGCAAATGTATCATTCTTATCGCTATTTGGAAACTGGTCCCAGTATTTTTAGATTAAGAGGTTCAAAACATACAGTTTTGGTTTAAAAATAACTACGTCTTTAATCATTCTCTTAGGGACTTAGACATACTAATTTAAAAACAAAAGTGCATTAAATAAAATTAACCTGCTTCCACCTATCTCTTCCTAAAGAGGTTCAATGTTAAGGAATTAGTGTGCTTATCTTATTACAACATTAGTATATTAATAAGACATACGCATTTTAATGACATACATGTACACTAGTAATTGTTTTAGAAGAATGTAGTCATGTATAGTACTATCACAATACTATTTAAAATTAAGGTTTAAATACATTTATTAAAGTGAAATTTTACTTATTACATCAACGCGCTATATATTTGACACCTCAGGTTCTCGGGGGTTTCCGCTTATTGTACCTACTCTGCATCTGTATCAGGTTATTAGTCATACCTTATATGAAGTCATTGTTTTCCAGTTTAACAATTAAGGTGGGTGGATAATATCTTTTTCTAAGAGGGATTGAACGATCATAACGCGGGTATGATAAGGCAACAAATCGAGTAAAATTCCTCTTATCGATATGACGTCACAATAAGCAGCATGGTGTCATATTTTACTCAAGAAATCTGTCAATTTTAACTTGATCTCTGGTCCAAATTATGAAAACTACAGGCGTTAAATGTCAATAGAAGCTCTTGTAACAAAATATATCTTCGATTTCTCTGTATTATGTATCGTTAACATTGATGACGTCACAAGCATGTTTAATAGAGAAGATCAATGTCGGGAGACAAATCATCGGAATGCAGTGCAAACAATGCCGAAATAAGACTTATTCAATACCGATAACCAAGATTTAGATGAGTGTCAGTTAGGATATAACCAGGATAATACAGGCATGGATATTTTGTTTCATTAGCGAGTGTTATAAGGTAAGCAGATAGACATTAATGTGGCTTGACCGGCCTTTTCTCTGTCAGTGTGTACAAAAGAGACAAAAGTGTAACACTACCCCGAATATTATGGAAGATGAATTTGGCAAATATCAAAAGCACATGACCTTAAATACTTGAAAAATGCTGCTAGAATCCTTTGGTTTGTTGTAAATGGAAAATACGTAGTATTTTCAATGAAATTGAAGAAGTTGAGGAGGTTTCCGGTGTAACAATTTTGAAGTTTTCACACACAATATTATAGTTATTCATACTCTTATTTCATTGTCGTAATACGTACCGGTTATTTAGTAAGTCATGTTTAAGATGTTCGCTCCTAACAATTTTGAATCCACCGCGCAACTCGAAGTGCCATAATTCTGATAGACGTCGTAAAATGTCAGAGTTAACATTTTTCGATGAATACAATTCAAAGATTTATATGTTTATATCTAAAATAATATACATTGTCTAAAAATAGGTTGCAAACGGTCTTCGATATATTTTAGTCGCGTTTGTTTTTTCGAATATCTTTGGCGCAATTTACGACATGCTCTATCCCACTGTCGTCTGTTTGTCGTCGTTGTTTAATAGACGGGAACGTGTGAAATGGGTAGGGTTAACAAGAGAACGTGGTTTTGTACCGAAAAAGAAAGAGAAAGAAGACAGACAGTGTCTAGGCGTCTTCGGATTCGTTTGGCGATCAGGAAAGACCATTCATACTCAAAGCCGGGAGGTATAGTCAGTGATAATCAACCGAACAGTACAACGACTTCTCCTCATGTTCCTGATATAGGCCATGTCAACGACGACTATTTATTGATGGAGAGATATCATCTGAGCCGGATAGCACTTGGTCCACTGGTCGCCGAATTGTGGAACTTGGGGTACTGGCTGAGGCCCTCAAATCCTGTAAGAAGTGTGGCATCCCACTGCATCTCCATCACGCCATTGGTATAAACACTTACGGGTTGGCTGCTATCCTAAAGGTACTATTATTATTATCTTGTGATTATTTGTTTTGTTTTTAACCAGGGACGTATATACTATACTAATACTATATATACTTTATATATGTCTCTGTTTTAACTAATCAGTCATGCTTGAAAAAAAATACAACAGTACAAAGGCTTCATAATACACAGCGAGTTGTATTTTGTAACATAATTTTACTAAAATCCCAGTACCTATAGGACAATCTATCGAAATGATATGTCTTTTCTCCCATTTCATGTTCATTTCATCAGTCAAGCAATGATCAGCTGATGATGTTTACAAGTTGTTATCCCCCTCTCCCCTTTCTTTCTGATTTGTTTAACTCTTTGTGTTATTAATTGCCTTGATTGAAAAAAAAAGATGGAACACATTTAATCAAATTATAAATCAACCACCTTTTTTATTATTTAGATGGAACATGCGTGTGTGTGCATTATATAACTTGAACCTTACCGTTATTTTATGAATGTCTTACTCAATATTAAATGTTTCTGACTCATGAGCGAATTTTAGTGTTAGAAGTTTATTGCAAACGAATGCTTTGTAAGGTAAAATATGGAGGTGATCCAAGCAAACTATGATAGACATATTCGAGATCTTTCGGACAACACCCCTGATAAGAGCTAGCTTAAGCAATTGCATATATATCTCCAATAAAATGGAGGGTGGCCAACTCTCAAACATTTTATGCTAATTTTTTTTCTTCACTTTTATGCTTCTATTGCTGCAGAATTACAAGTACTGGTAATTAATGTTTTCAGTATTGTATATCCTATGTATATTATGAATCTATATTAAATCTATAAATCATGAATCTGTTCTAATTTTTCATTGGACTGATTCAGGAGGAGGCGGTCCAATTTTACAGCTGAATTGCTTAAATTTATAAATGCATATATTATGTGATTGTTTTTTTTTGGGCCTTTGTAGATTCCTTGTGGTAATTCAAACTGCAATTACGTCAATAATATCCCAACAGGGAAGAGACATGGAGTCCATCCCTCAAGAACCTGGGATGTAAATTCAAAGCTGGGAACCGGTGAGATATTATTTATAAGTTTACAATCAACTTACGTAATAGATGCTATTTTTTAATCCGTTTCAAGGACAATCAAATGTAATAATGTTATGAAAATGTCTCTATATATCTCATGATAACAGGAGTTATTTTACAATATTGTAAATATGTTTTTCTCACAAAATTTATGAAATTCAAATCATAAATTTGGTTCAAAAGTAGAGTGTCATTAAATCATTGATATGTAAATGCCAACTGATTGATGTAAATGATGAAAAATACATGATATAAGCACCATATTTTTTGTACCAGTACTTGAAATTATATTTTCTGGTACTGGTAATATATAAGCATCTGAAATGCAATAATACCGTAATTTATTTCCTGTATACATGTATTGATGTAACATTAGCTTATTGAGATGAACCCATACATCAACTCCTAGCTCAATCACTAAATATTGATTTTCATGTCATCAAATAGGAAATATATTTTTTTGTCTAGGACAAATTAAATGTGAACGAGGATTTAATCTAGGTCATTTAATCTTGGTAATTTTACACACCCTTCTGATTGTGACAGTGTGTATATAAACGAAGGTGAATCCATACACATACCTCATCCTTGATTATATATGGTTAAAATTTATATTCAAGTATTAAAAATATACTGATTACTTACAGCAATTATACATGCAGGTGGAGGTGTTACCCAGTTTAATAGCATCTTGGGTGCCTTAAATATCCCACCTATTCACCACAAAATGGTTGTCAATAGACAAGCAGAGATTGGTCCACATATAGAGGCAGTTGCCAAGGACTCAACAAAACAGAGTTTAGAAGAAGAGAGCCTATTCACTGGAGGGTATGCATTTTTACCCCCCCCCCCCAAAAAAAAGAAGATTTTTTCTGATATTTTGCTTTGAAATATAAAATTCATTTTCACCAATAGTAATTGCCTACACATTTACACTACAGATCATGCAATGTGTACCCTGATGCCCATATATTTTACTTTTTTTATTTATTCGTAAAAAACTTTCATCTTCTTGTAGGTTTTGCTAATTAAATTTTTGAGTCAGTAAGGTAAATAGGGTCATAAATCTATTATGACTCATGAATCTATTAAAAAATCATTATGCATATATGTATATATGTAAATCTTTTTCAAGGACGGTGAATGAAGAGAGGGAAATTTCTGCTTCTGTTGATGCTGGCTGGCAAAGAAGAGGAAGTGGAAAAGCTTATAATAGTTTGAGTGGTAAGTGTGGAAGTACTTGTAGTATTCTTATTATGATAAAACTTTGTATATCTGGAATTACATGTATTCTCCCAGTACATTTAAGAAATAAATAGCAAGTTAAAAAGTTTACCAGGAAGATGAACTTGGTTTGTCACAGATCAAATCCTATGAAGCCCAAAGGGATTCTCAAAAGATTTGATTGTGTACCAACCAAGTTCTTTCCTGGTGAACTTTTTACCATTGTTGTTTATTACTTGTATTTACGTTTGAAAAAAGCAAATCATTCAGAATTAATAGATTTACTGTGTTTTGTATGATTAGAACAATACAACTGTCAATCAATAAAGTTTTGAGGTAATCATTGTGACATCATGAAAATGAGTTCACACAGAATTGAACGTTTTCGCTATCCTATAGGTTCACATAAGAAAGCATATTTACAAATGTAAATATAAAACTTTGAAGTGTACAACAGGTTAATGTTGTGGGAGGAAAACACACGACTTGCTGAATTTGAAGCAAGTCTCAAACATTAAGTATATTTTTGAAGAAAATATAATTAAGCCATTATTTTATCAGCATGCATGTTCATTCTTTAAATATGCAAACATATGCATATATTTAATTGTCGGAACCTAGCTGATTATCTTAATTTAATATAAAAATATATTTGATGTTTTCAAAGATGGCATAAAAATTAGTATATTTCGTCTTCATTCAATTATCGTGTTTCTAATTTATAATCAATGTAGTAATTTAAATATGGAATATATTCTATAATACTTATAGGACATGCAACTATGATAGGGGCAAAGACAGGAAAAGTGCTAGACTGGAGCTGCAGAATAAAGTCCTGTCGTGTTTGTATACATGCTGCCAAGGTAAACCAGCCGGCAAGACCCAGCATTTGTCAGAAAAATTGGGAAGGTATTGTTAGTTGATGTAACAAAACAAGAAACCTTTTTTTACTATCATATTTCTAATCAATTTCTCTAAATGACATCGTTTCATTACACCCCCGCAAAAGAAGTTTAGGGGGGTATATTGGAATCACCTTGTCCATCTGTCCGTCTGTCGTCTGTCTGTAGACGCAATTTTGTCCCCCCTATAGCATTTTTTACTATTGCATGGAATAGTCTGAAAATTTGTACATATGTTAAACACCATCTGAAGATGTGCACCTGCAATTTTTATTAAGATCAGACCAGATTTAAAGATTTTATGACAGTTTTCAGTTTCCTTTTCCTATGTATTGTACACTAATGTTGAAAACTAAGGGAGGTAATCCTTACAAAAATTATTACGGTAATTAATAGTAAACACTCTAATTTATATTAATACATCTAGATGGAGGTTTTTTGTCATTTTTTCATAACTAAATACATGTTTTAACTTACAATGCAAATTTTTTGTTTGTCAATGATAAGTTCTTAGGAGCTAATATGAACATCAAAGACAAGTGTGGCTGAATTCATTTGTCCCTAAGGGGCCATTATCTGAGCCATAGTTTAGATGGAGCACGTGTTTAGGTAAAATTTGTAAATTGGGCAGTGGTTTGTTGGTTATTTTAATACTGTTTCATATAAACCAAAATGTTCTATCATTATAAGGAAATAAATTACTTCATTATTAATAAACAAATGAATTATTTTACATAATGACACTTAGAGGCTTTTAATTTTAGTAGTTAAATAAATTGATAAAATTACCCTATAGGGCATTAATGTATTACAAATAAAATTCAAAATCATTGATATGATTGTAGTGTTTTGGCAATTTTGAAATGTAGTATTAAATTCTCCTTTTTACATTTAGATAATGGAAGTATGCAAATTATGATAAATGTTTTGGGAGGTTTATCCAAGTTAACAAAATGCAAGCTCATTAAAGAAAATCATAGTCTTGTGGGATCAATTTTCTGAGATATGGAGTTACATTGTACCATAAGAGAAAGTGAGGAAAATTTTGAAACAACTAATTGCATCTTTCAAGATTCACATTAGAAACATGTTTCAGTTGACTTACTTAAATTAAAATTCATGTTTGTCCCATTTGAAATTAGCCTTGCAGGGGTATTAGTCCCATTAGGACAGTTCTAGTTTTGTTAAATATTCAACCAAGAAAAGAACAACTGGAAATACTTAGTTAGTTAAGCTCTTTAATCTTAAATTTATTGAATTTTCATTCATTTTAGGTAGTTCCAAAGCAATGGAACAAGATATGGTTGTGGAAATGGTGAAGAAAGTGAATCAAAGTGGTGTTAGAGTCTCGACCATCATTGGTGATGATGATGCAGCTACAATTTCACGATTACGACATGAAGTTGATCCCAAAATAGAAAAGCAATCAGACAGGAACCATCTGAAGAAAAATCTTGCAAATCAGCTATATGCTCTACAAAAGGTACACAAGTCTCTCTCCAGTAAAGTAATAAGATATATTCAAAAATGCTGGAACTACATGATTGCTCAAAATGTTGGAAATGAGGATGGGATTTCCACTGGTCTTGATGCCATGTATAAACACCCGTTTGGGGACCATTCTTCATGTGGAGATTGGTGCAGTCATCATGAGAATCCTGATATGAACTATAAATCACTACCACATGGAAAGTGTCTATCCGACTCAAATTTACAGAGGTCTTTATTAGATCTATTTAGCAGGTATAAAGGCATTTGCAAGAAGTTAGCTCATATGGGGTCAACTCAAGCTAACGAGTCACTTAACATGACAATTGCATCCAAAGCTCCCAAGAGATGTCATTTCAGTGGTTCAGCAAGTCTGGGGTAAAGGGTGGCTGCAGGAGTGGCACAAAAGAACATTGTACACTCTTATGTAGCAAAGGTAACAGTCAGTCAGTTCTAGGAAAATTGAGTGTTAAATTCATTTTTGTCAAAATATTATCTTTGTTGCATGTGCACATTTGAAATTTAGTCATTATCTGAATTTTAACAGGTAAACATCAGAGCCGGATTATCTCCTGGTACCTATACACATAGATTAGCTGTACTTAGGGATTTGCAGCATCGAAAACGAAAAGCCATTGCAAACACTGTGAAAGCAAAAAGAAGGAGAATTAATTTAAAAGCCCATAGGTAAGAGATAATATACTTTTAAGAAGATACATGAAGCGTTTATACATGGTAATACATGTGAAGAGGAATGATTGATCTCCACCATAAACAGTGGCTATATATATATACTTGTAAAGATTTTATCACTTTACTGAGTTTGTTGTCATTTGAAATTGTTATTTTCTTAGATTGCAGAGAAATGCCTGCCAAGAAAAGAAGGAAGGTCCCACATATTTCCCTGAAATTGGCCTATGTCAGCAAGCTGATGCAACCCTTGCCAAGATCCCAATACCACTCATTCCACCAGTACCTGAAGCGGTTAAATGTAATTCAGAAACCTATGTACCAGTTTATTTTGACCTGGAGACAACTGAATTGGGTACTTCTATTTTAAATTTATAACTGAATGATGAGTCGTGATTTTGATTTGTTCTTTAATGAATGACTAACTTAACTAAGTTGTAAATATGATTTTGTATCTGCATGTCATTTTGCCATTATAAAAAGGATATACAATAATTTGTTAAAATTTGACTGATATGTGTATTAATTATGTGTTTATTATTTTAGAAAGAACATGTCACATCACACAATTGGCTTTTCTGGCAGAGGAAGAAGAATTTAAATCATATGTGCTTCCGAAGCTACCAGTATCGAAGGAGGCACAAAAAGTGACTGGAATTAGCTGCCAAAATGGAAAACTGTACCATTATGATAAAGAAGAAAACGCACTTTCCATTTCTGCAGCTGTGGACAGCTTACTGACTTTTTGTGAGCAGTTTGGGAAAAAGCTGATTTTGTTTGGGCATAATATTCAGTCCTTTGACTGTCCCGTTCTAATGCATGCTCTACAAGCATGCAACAAAGTTTCTGAATTTACGGAAGTAGTTGATGGTTTTGTGGACACTCTGAAACTCTTTAAACTTGTGAAACCTGGATTGTCATCTTACCGACAAGAAAATCTTTGCGAGTGTCTTTCAGGTATTGTGTACACTGCACACAATGCTATAGATGATGTTTCTGCTTTGAAAACCCTTGTGCAGAGTTATTTTACATCCAGCGAACTAGACAACCCTGACATTCAAAGGTGCTCAGTGACAGTTCAAAGCGTTATAGCATCCTACTTATACTCGTGCCAAATTAGATTGAATCTGCCATCCCTTCAGCCATTAGTTGCACGGAAGATCATCAGTCAAGGGATTGCCAGGGAGATTGCTGGAAGTGGCCTCCAGTATACTCATCTGCAGACAGCATTCAATAATGATACCCAGAATGGTATTTCAAATTTGTGTCGGGAACAATGTGGAAGCTCAGTGAGAGTTACAAAATCCAAAAAAATTATAAGCAGTTTGAATAATCACTTTGCACAGTGTAATGAGAGCTGAATTTTTATTTTTGGAAATTGTTTTTTATTGTTTCACTTTCGTAACTGTTTTAATTTGCTAGATTTGTAATCGTAATGTTGATAATTAGTAATAATTAATTAGTTGTGAGTGTAAATTTGGATGCGTCAATTGTCCGCTCAAATTTTTGTTAGATTTGTAATTGTTATGTTGATGGGAGTGTTGATTTGGGTGCGGTAATTGTCCGCTCCAATATATTAATGTTAGAATTGTAATTTTAATGTTGATAGGTGTGTTGATTAGGGTGCGGTAATTGTCCGCTCCAATATATTTATGTTAGAATTGTAATTGTAATGTTGATTGGAGTGTTGATTCGGGTGCGGTAATTGTCCGCTCCAATATATTTATGTTAGATTTGTAATTGTAATGTTGATGGGAGTGTTGATTCGGGTGTGGTAGTTGTCCGCTCCAATATATTTATGTTAGATTTGTAATTATGTTGATGGGAGTGTTGATTCGGGTGTGGTAATTGTCCGCTCCAATATATTTATGTTAGATTCGTAATTGTAATGTTGATGGGAGTGTTGATTCGGGTGTGGTAATTGTCCGCTCCAATATATTTATGTTAGAATTGTAATTGTAATGTTGATTGGAGTGTTGATTCGGGTGCGGTAATTGTCCGCTCCAATATACTTGTTAGATTTATATTGTAATGTTGATTTGAGTGTTGATTCGGGTGCGGTAATTGTCCGCTTCAATATATTTATGTTAGATTTGTAATTGTAATGTTGATGGGAGTGTTAATCGGGTGCGGTAATTGTCCGCTCTAATATATTTATGTTAGATTTGTAATTTTATTTAAATATTTATTGAAATTAATGATTCTTTTAAGAATTAAAGATTGTTTACGTAAAAGAAACCTTTTCTCATTGCGTGTCAGAATCATTGGAAGTTGGACTGTTGGAAGTGTAATAGTGTGTATGTTAGGTCCGTGTAACTATATAATAGGCTCAGTACTGCCATGCACCTTCTTGCACAAGCTAGTGGGTTAACCCTTTAGTTCAGTCTGTAGAGTGTTTTTAAACTGAAAGATCCGATGTTCGAGCCTAGCTCATTCCTCCTCCTTTATTTTATTGGGGCCCAGTAAAATAACCCACGTGGAGTGGCCAAGTGAGTCTTGTGTGAGATTTATAAGGGATAAAAATCTCAAAAGAAAATGTGGGAGAATGTAATAGTGTGTATGTCAATTATATAAAAGGCTCAGTACTGCCACCCTCTTACTAGCATTAGCTTGTGGGTTACCCCGTAGAGAGTTGGTTTTAAAACTGAAGGGTCCAAGGTTCGAACCTAGTTCATTCCTCCTCTCCTATAATTACAGTAGTATTCTATGAAATTTACTTTCCATTTTTGACAATATATCAAATACAAGACTGCATTATTAATAGAATATAATTTGATTCTATTAATTTTAACTGTTAACTATGTTTGCATTGCAATATACACTACATAGTAAAAAGTTGACAGAGGAAATTCGGACTAAGACCCTTTTTTTTTATATGGTCCACACCATTATGAATTTTGGTTCTCATTCGAAACATTATGGTAATCAATGTTTATATTCTTAATATCGGAAAATTGACAATGTTGCTTAAATTTTTATTACACTTTTAATAAATACTTTTTTACAGATTGAAACTTTTCTCCTAATATGGATATAAGGGCGATATATAAGTGTTATAAGGGAAAGTAAAATCATTTAATATTTTGTAATGATAAGAATAACTAATTGTGTTCACATTATTATGTGGGTTTTATATAATATTCATTTGACACACTTTTTAAAGTTTTTAAACAATGACATAAGTTATTTTATGAAATGTCAACATTTTGCGTTCATGAAAACTGTACTACTTTTGGGGCCCCATATCTCACTTAAATGGACCACATCCATATATACTTTTGATATATCTTAAAACCACTTTATCTAATATTAGTAATTAAAATGATATGGGGAGATTGTCATATTTTAAAACTCGAGGAGCCAACATCCTTAAGAAGTCGTTCAGTTAATTAATAAATTTAGGGGGGACAAAATTGCTGTTTTCTGTTTTATGTAAAAAGCTAGGGATAGAGAAAACAAGGACTACGCCTTACAGGCCACAGTCTGACGGACTAGTAGAAAGATTTAACCAAACTTTACAGCAAATGTTGACCAGTTATGCCAATGACAATAGAAATAATTGGGATGAAAATTTACCATTTGTTCTTATGGCCTATAGGTCTTCAGTTCAAGAAAGTACTGGGTGTTCTCCCAATTTACTAATGTTTGGTAGAGAAAACAATAGTCCAATTGATCTCATTATAGGTAATCCTCCAGATACCTCTAACCCCATTTGTCCTGTGTGGAGATGGTATACCCCTACTGTAGGAATAAAATTAGGATTAGGGTGGATAGGTCCCTACAAAGTAATTACAAAAATCACAGATGTGACCTATAAAATTCAGAAAACACCTGAAAGTGCATGCATTATAGTACATGTAGATCATTTAAGACTATATGAAGGAATAATTCCACCAGTTAAGTTGGGTACCAGAGGTTATTCCCCTTGAAGAGTCAATTCCAGATACTGCTATTACCCCAGTAGATACTGAATCCAGTGACGATGAACAGGTTTTATCTCATTTTAATGTAGAAGCCAGCCCAGTTGTAAAAAGGTCCAGAGTAGGCATAGCTATTAAGCCTAGGGATATCTATTCTCCCTGAATCAATACAAATACAATACAAATATATAATATCATATATTCACATTAGTGGATATGGTGGTTGATAACATTTTAAAATTATCTCCCTTGAAAATCTTATTGTTTACCTTCAGTATCATATGACTTAATATTTTACATGTAAATTTTCAGGTACGCAGTCTAATTTCTTGAGCTCCAATTCATTTCCAAGTTATTACTGTTTTTGATTTATAGTGGATATAGTCAATGAGAGATATTTTGTTTTTATAATGAAATGCCGTAGTTGACGCAGTATATATATCTATCCAGCAGTCTTAACAGTACTTTCTGCTTCATTTAATTTATCTAACTTAAGTTTGTATGATATATGTTCATTGATAGAAACTTCTATAGATAAGTCTATGGGAGTTCAGTAGATGAATTTTGAGAAATATCTTGACTAAGTTAGATTTCATCCATTAAGTAGATTTTATGGTTGCAGTCGTTCATGTAGTAGTAGAAGCTAGATTGAGTACCGGTATATACATGTATCTAAGCTTGTTAGACCAGGAAGTCTAGGTATTTGTAATCATAATGTTCTATTTCTCTATATTCAGTTTAAAGCTTTCAAGGAGTTCAAGGAATATACTTATAAATGATTACATGTATAAACTGTTTATTGTTCAATAGAATCTGATATGGCAGAAGCAGATGTTTTAGTTCTTCAGGATGATGAGGCGGACAATCTTTTTCAAGATGGGGAAGGAGAAGAATGGCCAGAAGAGGGAATGACTTGTCCCATTACCGGCTGTACTGGATCCGGTCATCACTTCAAAACAGTGCCCATTTTGACAGATTTCATAAGCCAAATATTTTCATCTTCACTTGTCCAATTTGTAAATTTAAAGACGCCAGGCGATCCAAAATTACTAGGCACACCAAGAAACATCATAAAGGTCAAACTGTACCGCATATTCCATCCAAAGAAGTCAAAACTTGTAAATTCATAGATCCTTGCAATTTCAAGAAGCCAAAGAAAAGTATATGTCATGCAGAGAGGTAGAAAGGAAGATTAGAACGTATAAATAGTATACCTAAAGAACCTTTGTTTGAACTATCAGATAATTACAGGATACCCACACGGAGGATATAAATAACTTTAAAACATAAGTCAAAATTGTATACTGTGTGTATTTGACAAAAATGTTAATTTTTGTTTTAAGGGGGGAGGAATGTAACAATTTTGAAGTTTTCAGACACAATATTATAGTTATTCATACTCTTATTTCAGTGTTAGATTATCAGATTACGTATTTATTTTTAGTATTTCATTGGTTAATGTGCCTATAAATAGGGCTGCTTAGCAGTTTTAAATCACTCTGCTAGGGGTCAAAAACTGCAAGGTTCGTTTTTCTCGAGAACTTCGTGTTCGTTTCTCTTTTTCAGCTCGATAGGGCCTTAGTTAGAAAAACATGTAGAATTTAGTATTTATAATATTTCAGTAGTATACTTATTATAACTCTTTAATTAACAATGTAGGGGACCCTTGTAGAGTCAACATTGATTCAGGGTAGAATTAGATATCCCTTACCTATCAAACACTGGATTCTTGAGTATTACTATTTTTAGACCCGGGTTATCTTATGGTCTATTTATAGCCGAGCCATACCTTACTTTTGGGTGTATGGAAGCCCGTAAGTGCAATATTTACTTATTTTTTTCCAATTTTCTAAGGTGGTTTTTCCAACTTAGTATTATTTATTTTTCATATTTCTGGTGTCCCAATTCAAATATTATTTACATTCTTCCTGTTATATTTTTGGGAATCATATTTGTTATTTGTTATCAATTATTCTAAAGTCATATTTACTTTTGTTGTAATAAATTTGTATTTCAAATCATTAAGGTGTTGATCATAATCTAGAAATCACAATCGAATCTGGGTAAAAAATTGAAACAGTTGTATAGAGAGTCATCTGTTTAATATATATATAAATTTCTAAATATTTTTGGAGTAAACATTAAACAATAGATAATTTTTATAGAGTTTGGGTTAATAACCTTCCCATAATACACTGTTTCCGGTTACACCGGTAAATAATGACAATATTTATTTTATGCGATTAACGATGTGATTCTAGCAGCAATATTAATAAACATGAACTTATTGCCGATCGAATTATTGTATCATACATACAAATAAACTTCGGAGTAGTGTTACCCTTTTTGATTTTTTGTTAAGGTACAAAAATGATCTATTTTTAACTGTCACGTGATACCATGGCACGGCAGCTTTAAAAATCGACTTTTTTCCGAAGTAAAAATATAATATCTTGTTGAATACATTCACTTGATATTAATATTCAGCACTGTTTTCATAAAAATAAACAATTTTTAAAATGACCATTATATCGGCGATCATTAAACTCTAAGTTGCCTTAACCTACCCGCGAAAGCTATTTTCTTTCTCACATATATTAATTATAATACTTCAAAAGTAAACATTAAGTGTAATTTTTAGGTCTTATGACATTTGTTTTCTTCGATGCACGAGTAAGGGGGGATGCTGGGCGGATTTACATGTAATTCTCGCTAAGCACATGCAAAAGTTATGGCGGATTAACCGATCTGCAAAATCCAACGCCGTGAATTGCATGACATTATTCAATCCTAGTGGCAAAGGGGATTTTTCTTTCACCACGTTAACTGATTTTCTTTTTTATTTTCAATTGTGAGAATCATGCCCAAAAGAAAAACAACACTTTTAGCAAGCACGTGTTGATATGCCCAATTCCAAGCGAAAGCAGGTGTCAGAACCAGCAGATGCCTCTGTCCCAGCGTTGGGCCTCAGCAATGAACAACTTCGGCGTTTATCCGAGGCGGTGGTCTCTAGCGTTGAATCGAGAATCACTGTACCTTCGGCGGTTAACATCCCCGCATCCCAAAGAGATCCCTTAGAGCCAGAGCCAGGAACTTCATTATCTGATATGATGAATGTAGAACTTGTCACAACCGGGAAGAGACCTTTTAAGCATTGTTGACCGAATAAGGGTTAGGCTGTTTTAACATTAAATTACAATTTCTTATGATCAGTATGTAAATTTTAATAAGCAAATTGTTAAACAACAATCCAGATCACAACCATTATGTTAAATACTTTACTTACTGGCACTGGCTTAATGTCTGAAAGGTCTAAGGCTAGGCAAACATTTATCGCACATAAAGTAATCAAATGTTTCTCTACCGGGTTTAATCTGTATTATGAGGGTGCGAGCACTGCAACCTGTCATAATCTCAAATCCCTAAGTTGATTATTAAGCAGGTCTTGTTGGGTAGTTGCTGGTTTATTCTTAAATTCACAACTATCCAACCTTAGGCTGTAACATAAGGCTGTTGTCAGTTGGCTTCGTACAATTCTCGTCATTTAACATACATATATCCAATGGCCAAAGAATCAAATGTAAATCATTTCATAGACCAATGATAAAGCTGTAAAGTACACTTCATTTGACGAGCCTCTGGGAATTCCTACCAGTAAAGGACATGGTTTCTTGTTCAGGTTTCAAAGTGCTCTTAGGTTATTACATATTCGCATTTAAGATTTTAATTTGCTTGGATGTAAGGTTCAGGGCAATATTCCCATTGATACATGCCTTCCACTGGGTTGCTCTGTAAGTTGTTCAAAGTCTTTATAAGGTTCCAACAATTTTAGATTGGGGCTTGAAATAAAAAATATATATGTTATAATGTTGTGTACTATTTTAGATAATTTTTCGCTTGCTGATACAAAGAACTCGTTGAAATCTGCAATAATGTATTATTATTAAGCGGGGGGGGGGGGGGGGGGGGGGAGTCTTTACATTATTTAAAAATATAATTTTGTTTGAGTTTTAAAGATACATATTATAATTTTAACTTATATTGTATTATAACAACTAAATAAATTAAAGACAAACATTCAAGACAAGTCGTATTTTCAATGCAAACCAGTGTTCTACTTAAGGAATGAATTTAATTTTGACGTATGTTATACGATATAACATAAGTTGGGGCAGTTTATGCTTTATAAACCGCGAAGCGGTTTATAAAAAAGCGTAAACTGTCCCAAGTTATGTTATACCGTATAACATACGTCAAAACTAAATTCATTCCTTATAATTTAATAAATTAAACAAAACTAACTCTCCGTACCATTTCCATGCTTTTGTTTTAACCGTAAATGAATTTTAAACTACCCGCGCATTAGTACAACATCCTTAGTAACAGCTGACCCAGATTAGAACGAAGCGAGGGATGGCGGCCATATTTGAATTTGGTGCTTGGACGCTGGTTCGCGACTTCACAATTTACTTATCAAATTTATAGGGACAGTTGTTAAAAGTTGAACAAGACTTAAACTCAAAACAGAGGAAATGTGAAGATTGCAGAGGCAGGCCTCTTGGGGCCGTGGATGCAACACACGAGGCAAGTTCATGTTCGGCTCATGTCCGAGATCGACTCGGGATTGGGAGCGGTGTGTGAAATGACCGAGCATGCTGAAAATGGATTGTTTGTATTTTACGGTTTTACAGTAAGTACACTAAGAGTGTCGCTCATTTGTTTTCTATGGGCCGTCGAGCAACTGCTAACAAAGGATTCATATTTACAGTTTATGTTTTAAGTCCCGACATCATTCTTTAACAGTCTAACGTTAGTAATTGGGGGGGGGGGGGGCTTGTTCAATCAGATGGAAATCTGTTTGCTCGTCAAATGTTTCTACGAAAAGAGGCATCAGAATATTAAAACCACACCAAAATACCATCATAATAAACCTAGATAGCTTAAAAGTAAAGCGCTCTGAAAAGAGAGATATGCATGCAAATCCCATTCTGGGTTCAAATTTGGTGTTTTGGTAAATAAGGCGTTTATTTTTACTATGGTTTTAAATTTATTAATATTTTTTTTATTTATCCTTTACATACCTTGAAAAAGATTTAACTCCCCTCCTCCCATTTTGTGCTTCTTTTTGTAGAAATTCATTTTTTCTGTCTTGAAGTTGTTATAGTTCAATAGTGAGACATTTTTAAATTATTTTTTTTTAATTTGGAAAGATTGGAGAAGAATTTAATACAAAAAACTAAATTATTTACATTTTATTTTAAATTTATATTATGCAAATGAAAAGAGATAAACTTAAATCATATTCTATTTATTCACTCTGGTATACACATGCATGCATGTGTACATGTAAGGTTTATACATGTAAAAAAAAGTCGTTCCGGTTAGATGTTGTCAAGGGGGTGTGTCCCCATACCAAGGTATGTTATACAATATAATACATGTCCCTCCATCTGTATCAGCCAATCAAATGAGGCGTTACAACCAAAATTAAATTATATTAAGATAAATTATATCATTCAGAGTGTTCTACATTAAGATACATTATTATATCATTCAGAGTGCAAATACAACGCAAAATGATAATATGTTTGTATCATTAGGGGTTGACCCCCTTCACACTCTAAAACTCAATAAACGTTAAGAGTTACCCAAGCGAAATGCAGTTGTCGATTTAATATTTGTTTTTTTTTTATTTTGGGTTTTGTTTTGTTTGTGTTTTTTATTTGGGGGGGGGGGGGGTGTTTTTTGATGTTTCGATGAATCGATAGTGTCTCAAAAAAATATAGCCAAAAAAAACTTTTTATGATATGTGCATTATCACAATGATTTTCAAAAATATTAAGTACATGTAGATATTTCATTAATGAATACCCTGTAAATTTACAATAGTTTAAATTGTTTCTCTATTAGTAAAAAAAAAAGTTTACAATAGCAAACAATGTTCCAAGACAGTTATGCTTATAAAATGAAGGTGACGTTTCGTAAGATAACTTTTTGCAAAGTAACAAAGTCACATTCTACATCCATTGTAAACAAGCTTAAACATTTTAAAAGAGATTAAGATCAGGAAGAAAAATTGCATTTTAAAATAAACCTTTCAATACACGTCTGTTTAGTTTAGTTTCATCTAGAGGCATTTAAATAGGGGGAGAGAAGTTTAAAATCTTGGTGCTCATTCGTTTTTGTGTTTACATGTATGAAAAAAATGTCTGAGGTATGTAACAAATTTTAACTATTAATGCACATTTTAAAGCAATCATTCGTAATATGTTGATGAATTTGTTTTATTTTTTTTATGATTATCATTTGTATCTTTGGTTTTTTACATGGGTGTTTATATTTAAAGTACCTTTGAAATCTCAACAAAGTCGGCAAGTTTATGATAAAAATTGATAAAAAAAAATATTCATTTTTGCATCATTATCTAGAAATTGCATGTTTCTCGCATTATTGTTTTGGGGTCAAAATCTGATTGAGAGCGTCCATAGACATGAGTTCTGCAATAATATTTTTTTCCGCTCGTTTTAGCCGGTTAAAGACAATATATTTTTGCAGATTATATGTACAAAGGTTGACACAGGTTAACTCTTACCAATAGATAAACCAAAAATGATTCAAAAGTTTAATAAGTCAACTCGGATTGTACATTAGATAATGTAAAATCTTATCAATATGTGAACAATTAATTCATTTGCCAAGCTTTTTTTTCCCTTCAACTCTCACAGAATGTATTAACCCTATTTCTGAAGTGATAGCAAATTGCTTACGAAATAATTTCAAGCATGTCAAGTGCCCACATTTTTATTGAAATATTTTTTTTTAAATTATGCATAATACTTGCTACGCGCTTCATTTATTTTTTTAGTATTAAGATCAGTTTCACCTATTATAAGTCATTTTGAATCGTTTTTTATGCATGCATTGCATCTACCCGAAAGAGTATTATTTAAAGTCATGTATATTTCTAACGTTCAAATGGCTTTGAAGTTATATATAAACGTCGGTTAATTTGGGGTTTTTTTTCTTTTAAAAATAGAGATTAAGTCGTTTTAAATCATAAATTTGCATTGTATACCTCTAAACGCACACCCTAATTGTAACCTTTCAAAAAAGACTGGCAATTGATATGAGAGAGATGCAAAACAGAAGTATATCTGATTTCATTTTTTAGAAGTGATCGTGCATTTACTTGAATGACTTCACAGTAAAAGACACCAACATATGAATAAATTCAGTATTTATTTAAGTCTTGATTTGTTTGTTTAGAGTTTGCGGGATTCTAGCTATGAACACTGTTCTGCTGTAGATGAAATAAATGAGGTTAGTATTAAATTTGCTTTTTGACTGGAACACCCCCCCCCCCCCCACACACACACCCGACCGATTTTTACAGAAAATGCAAGGGGATTTACTCCCATATTAATACAATAATATATAAAGACTGTTACAAAATATATTCAAGTGGATAAACAAAAAAAAAATACCAAAAATATTGTTTTAAAAAACCCTCATCCCTCTGCACATAAAAGAAATAAATACAAAATCGTTCTAAATACATGTACATCTATCACTTAATGAAATAACTAGTCCCTTATAAATTCCACCAATAGTATTAATTATTTTGTCAAGTAATGGTTGCAAGAAATTCTTTGCATATACGATAGTGTGTGTTTCACGTTAAAGTTGAATAAAAAAAATTCTATATGTGGGTATAATATTTAGGAATAAGGAATCATTCTTTGAGTATTATGAGGTGATAATTTCGGTCGGGGCGTAATCAAATCCAATAAAGCCCGAAGGGCTTTATGATAGATTTGTTCACGCCCCGACCGAAATTATCACCTCGTAAATAGATTTGATCACGCCCCGACCGAAATTATCACCTCATAATATTCAAAGAATGATTCCTTATTACTTATATTTATATAATTTTAAGCCATCGTACGATTAAATATTTAGATATAAATAGGCAAACCCCGCTGGCGCCACTATTTGGCGTCATTTGAAGTTATGGGTTATATAGTACAAAATCGATACGTAGTGTTATCACAGGCAAAGACACTGGAAAATGTAAATATAATGCAATCATTCCACATTACAATTGTCCAAAATGTTTAGAGGTTTAAGAGGCAATAAACGATCTAATTGTATACGTTGATAATAATCTAAACCTTTTTTTTTCAATTCACAGTGATTAGAAGGTCCTAAAGAGCAAACATATTTCATGAAATATTTAAGAATTGTACGATATCGTAGTGTACTTGATGTTATTGTCAAGTTGACTGTATATCATAACGGTTGTATCTTTACAGTGACAAATGTATACCTTGATAATATTTTGTTACTTATTCTTACATGGAATTATAACAAAGGGTCTTTACAAATGCGTTACATATACATGTACAATTGAATTGTATACATTTGTAAATGTACCCCCTGCTTTAATTTAATTAGTGGATGAAAAAATGACAATAACAAACCGTCAACCATCTCAAAAATCCAGAAAACGAAATACAAATTTAAAGCAGAGCAACACGGACCTCCAAAAAGATAAATGAAACGCTTTCAATTCAAAAAACAGTAAAACACGGTTATAGCGAATACAATTTATAATGAAATGACGCTTATAGCGAAGTGAGAAGTGATTTTCATTTCCCGTGACTTTATTACATGTTGTTAACTTGACGGAAGTAAAATCACCCATCTCTGATACTTCGTTCTAAGCATGATTTTCTGTAATGTTGACAAGGTATGATGCGTTGGTCGCATGTTGATTTTTTTTAGCACGGAGTTAAATAAGACATATGTCATAATCAAAATATTTATCTGTTCAATCGAACTTTCTTTTTTTTTTTCTCTCGTACAGTTTGATCATTTAAGTCATTATTTGTGTAGTATGTTTAGAACAGAAAACGCTTTGAAACGTATTTTTTGATGATATTTGTTTTGTTACTGAGAATCAAGGAACAAAAGCATTTGAGAAAAATATTTTAAAAACAAAAATTAACATGCAATAAAAATAATCAGATTACTGACCAGAGATGTCTGTACTGAATATTTTTTTTTCTCTAGAAAAAGCCGGATTCGGATTATGTAGATCTATCGGAGTCTACGTATCATTATATACCGGATGTAAGTATATCTGTATTTAAACTTGTGTATTCATAACACAAGAAGTACTCTTTTGTCTTTTGTCTATTTTATTAAAGTACTCATGATCGCATTAATCTTTTAAAAAAATAAACATCTGCAAGATATACATGTAAAGCAATTAATATTCAAAAGCTCTCGATTTTACTTTTACACAACATTTAAGATTAGCAATTGATTGGCATGTGATGCTTTCTTAAATTCAATCACATAGGAACTATGTAAAATCATTTGAATTACTTTCGTTAAGCAACACTTCGATGGGCAACATTGTGCAGAGTTGGAAAGATCGCTAAACGAATATATGACACCTTCGGATTTTCAGGTAATTTAATCTTTTTAATGTTTTAAGTTTAATTAAGTTTAGATTATGTTGAATAAAGAAACTTTCTTCAGATTTTTATAAACAAAAGACATTAATTACGTAATATTAGGATCGTCGCTCATTCGTAAAAAGACTTATATCGTTTATAAAGATCAGGTACGAACATATGAATTAGTCTAACATTAATATGATATTGTGATTGTTGAACAAGGACAGTGGGGTTTTTTTGGTTTCCAAAAAAAACCATTTTTCACAACATGGAAAACCACAAGTATGGAACGCATTTAAATCTTTAAGGTCAGGAGATGAGAGCCTGTCGGTAGGATCTATGTCTAACTTCCCCATTGCTCACACATTTTTAACTTATGAGACAGCAAAGCATTGTGAATTTAAAGGGCCATTTATTCTGACAATATTCGCATGACAACCGACTTTAATATATGACTCGATTCAATTTATAAATAACTTTATAAAAGAAATTACATAAAAAGAGCCCAGGTATTTATTTTGATGGATAACAATAATAAATGCACATAAATTAAAAACAACTTGCATGTATTTTCGTACATGCAATACCACATGTAATTGTACGCGTGAGGGTAATCCTTTTTGTTATTTGTGGTTCGCCTCATTATACATATTTTGGAAGGATTTCGAATTCGTGGGAAAGTTTATTTATTTTTTTTTTTTTTTTTAATTTTAATAGGACTTCAACCTTAAGGATTCCTTACAATATGAAAAACCTATACAAGTAGTTCGTCCATGGAGTAATTTGCAACCACAGAGACAGGAAAACCATTATGTACCCGAACTTTTTAAAGTAAGCGGAATTGGATTCAATTACATATACCGACTTTATTACAAAATCGCAACTGGTTTATGTTGTACATGTAGGGTATGATTATACAGCACCAGACTGACCTAATAAGAAAGATATATGGTTAAAAATGCTCTTAACGGTTTAAATTTGTAACATAATTATGTTTTACTGTGATAGTTAAACAAACATAAACCAGTTACTTGATTACGCGTGGCTTTAAAAAAAATGTATTTCTGTTAAAAGAAAATTTACAGCTTTAAATTATATTATTACAACTTAAAAAAAAACATTTACATTAAAGAGTCGATCAAGCGATCTACATGAAAACAGTGTGCAACACAGCCATGTACACAATGAAAAACAGGTATAATTTTCTTGATTTTAAAAAAGAACTATATATGATATGAGTCAAATTTGGCCCCCATGATTTGCCATTTTTTTTTAAGTGCTTCAAATACATTAAATTGTGATTTTACCTTTACGAAGAATTGATATAAGATATAATTTTCACCTATTTATTTGATTTATTTACACTCACTGGCAGTATATGACGTCAGACGTGACGCTATTTTTATAATTCAATCAAAATCAGTCAAAAATTGGCATTTTTCTTATCGTTTTTCGATTGGAAAATATAGAGCGCAGCTTTGAACAAGCAAAATATTTTTGTCACTTATTAGTCTTGGATAGATACATCTCTAAAAATAATACTTTGTTTGTTCAATGATGCGCTGAATGCTTTCTGAAAGAAAAACTGCTTAAAAACAAGCCGTTTTAGGCTAAAAATGCGAAAATGGCGGGAAATGGTTAACTTTATGATGTCATATATCTAAATTGTGGACACGAGAGTCAAAATGGAAATTATGAAAAAAAAATAACATGTATATATGTACAAAGAAAACAAAGAATGACAGTCAAATGATGTTTATTTTAGGCGGCCGTTTTAAGCTCAACTCATATATAGTCCTTTTACTGAATTTTTAGTTACCTTCAGTGTACTGGGGTCGTATGCATAAAAATTCTTAAGTGCTTAAGCATATTCTTAAGTACAGAATTTGTACTTAGCAGATTGAAATTTGACTTAGCATATTGCTTAGTATGTTGCATAAAACTTCTTAACTCTTAAGTATATGCTTAGTATATTCTTAAAGTTGAGTATGATATTTAGTTGTCATAAGTTTTTAAGCATATACTTAAGTAAATCCAAAATGGCCGAAAGAAGGAGAAGAACATTTAAGCCAAGAGTTGATCCACTAAGATCTATGACCGCCGCTGAGTTGCAGGCAAGATTTAGATTTAATCAAGAGGGTATTGAGTTTATAACAAATTTAATCTGTGATTTCATTGATCCTTCGACAAACAGAAACTATAGCGTTCCAGCACATGTTCAAGTTATGGTGACATTGAGATACTTTGCCACTGGAAAAATGCAGCTGTGCAGTGGGGACAATTTTGGTATTCATCAGTCTACTGTATCGAGAATAATTCACAGGGTGACCACTGCCCTTGTACAGCCTCATATCGTTAGAAGATTCATTTCCTTTCCTGTACAGCCGGACATTATCAGAAAGCACCAGTCTGATTTCTTTGGCATCGCACAATTTCCGGGGGTTATTGGGGCCATTGACGGTACCCATGTACGCATTCTAGCTCCATCTGAACATGAACCAGAGTATGTAAATCGCAAAAACTTCCACAGTATCAATGTCCAGCTTGTATGTGATGCAAGCAATAGAATTCTAGACTTAGTTTCAACTTGGCCTGGAGCGACACATAATGCAAGAATCCTTCGGGAAAGTGGACTTTTCCAACTATTTGAAAGACGCCTCTTGCCTGTCAAGTGTCATCTCCTTGGGGACAGCGGATACCCTGCAAAAGACTGGCTGTTGACTCCATTTTTAAATCCAGCTAATGGACCACAGTCTCGTTACAACAGGTCTGAAAATGTATATAAGTTGATAAATTCTATAATGTTTGCACTACACATTAGATAAAGTTTTTAAGTGTTGCTGTTCATAACATTACAGTGGCATGGTGGGTTTAACTGTTAATCAACATAAAACGATACAATGTAATAGTATGTACATTTATTTCATAGTGATTTTAAACGTAACGTTTCGCAACGTCAACAGAAATGACGTCATCTTATTGTTATGTCATTCCGTCAGTGCGAGAACAAAAATAACGTAAAAGTTATAAAGTTTTAGACACCGATGTATTATTCTTGATATATGTCTTTTTTACTCATTAAATACTGATAAAATCGCATACCCCTACAGCTGTATGCAGACATGTAAGTTTTTTGCCAGCTTACCTTGTTATATGAATAAACTTTACATCCCGAGTGATTTATTATCGTCCAAATTTATCTCAAAACTGCAATCCCATTACAAATAAAAGATGGATATTTTTATTTGAAATAACGAACCCGACAGTTTGAATTGCAAGTGCATGGTAATATGCTAAAGGACCCGCCATCCGGGTTCGATTTTCTTCCTGGGCAGAAAGAGAGTCCCTGTGTATTTTTCCCCCAGCACAGATTCAGAAAAAACTTACACCAATATCAAAATAGTAAAGACACCGAAATAGGCCTCGGAGCCCCCCCCCCCCCCCCCGGAAAACAAAATAATCCCCCCCCCCCTCGCACCGTGGGAAAAATTCGCATGTTCATTATTTGATGCATAAGATATAACAAGCCATTTTACCTCTCATTCATGATATTGAATTAATTAATTAAGGTCGCACAAATGCACTAGAACAATTGTGGAAAGAACGATCGGCCAACTGAAGAGACGATTTCACATCCTCCATGTTGAAATTCGACAGAGCCCTGACCGTGTCAGCAAAATCATCACTGCATGTGGAATTCTTCACAACATTGCGAAGATGTTTAACATCCCCCTGCCACAGGAGCACGGAGATGAAGACGACAATGACGATGGACCTCACGACAATGACAATGCAGACCACTTAGTTGGAGACTTCCAAAGTGCTGATGGTCGTGCATACAGAAACCACATTGTCTCAACCCATTTCACTTGAATGACAAATGAGGTATGTACATGTAAATGATTTTTAATTTTTTCTTTCATGTTAAATAGTTTCATTCTCTATTTATGAAGAAAACCAATTTTGATTCATGGCTCCATTAAATCTGACAGGACTGGAATATGTATACACGATCCAAAGAAAACATGTTATTGTTTAATCATATCCTACGTTGACTTAAAGCTACATATTCTATATTAACGGTAAACGCTATTTTTGTTATGTTGGAACCACCTGGAATTAATAGACCGGAATGTAAAAAATAGTAATTTGAATAGAATTGAAATTACATATAGAAATTATGTACCTAGAATATTAAACACGAAACATTACGAAGCATTCTTCCTTTTAAAAACACTAATTAAATTTTGCATATAGCATTATATATAGCATTAAAACAGCTAACAACATGAATGTTCACTTTTAATTATCTTTGAAAACTTTAAACTTCGTATTCAACATTTACAATAAATATTTTCTCAATATACAATAAAATAAAAAAAATATTTTGAAATACTACTATGTAATTTATATTAGATCATGTATTGTATGTAACAAATCCATCACTCTGAGTCGTTCTGTAGCCTCTTTATCTGGAGTTTGACAAGTGTATTTCTGAGCGTGAAATTTTCTATTTCCAGTTCTAATTTTCTTTTCTGTAGGTCAATCATACAGGAATCGATGCTGCAGCTACATGTATTGCAATTCCGTGCAGGGAGGGTAACCAAACTAAGCTGCCCGTCGCCGCTTTCCCTGGTGCTTAATATTTGGAGATCTTGGGCGACTGCACTAGGCCGCTGTTCAACCATTCTCGTGCTGCATAGCAATAATAAATTTGTATTTATTATTTCTTTAAAAAGTTCTTGATCTTATATTTTATAGATCACAGGGATGCTTTAAAATCAATTCAACCCAACGGCAACGTACCCCCTATTCATGCAAGTCGTGACATTTAGTATATAATAGATCAAACATACGCTATATTTGCTGTATTGTGTTCATTGTCAAGCATTAAGAAGGTTGTATCGACTGCACCAGGTATTCCAGATATGCTGATGTTATCAGCTCCGATAACACTCTCTACGGCCTCTGCTAATGGGGTTAGGGGTTTTCCTGCTGGACCGCCGCCTGGAAATTTGGTGCAAAAAGATTGAAAAAAGATTTTAGATATACATTAAATTAAAACTTCCCTATTTAATATTATAAAAGAAATATTATCTATACAATTGAAGCATTTGACAACTTTAATGATATTTGTTGCCCTAATGGAGTATTGGTACACCGCCTTTTCTGTTCAGGCGACCAATTTAATAACAAAGTAAACGTAGGTGAATCCTTTTTCCTAAATACCCCTTTGTACCAATAGCTAATTTTAGATATGACGTCAAAAATATGCGATAGATGACGCTTTTCAAAATGTAAAGTGCACTTCCTATAATAAATTGATCGTCATCCGATTGTGATAAAAGTTCTTGATGAGTCGATTTATGGATTGATTATGATATTGTGTTCACTGATCAAGCATGGACATTGGCACGATTCATGAATTAAAGTAAGTTTTAACTTTATACCGATATATTTTCCTATCATCAACCTATAGTTCTTTATTTCGCTTGGTTGGTTGGTTTGGGGGGGGGGGGGAGGGGCTCGATAACGGCTCTACTCATGGTCATTATGTTTTAAAAATGTTCATCCATAAAAGAGCAATAGAGGCAATAACTTAGGACAGGCTATAAGTAACAGTATTGTTTTGTTTTTGTTTGTTTGCTTTTTATGTTCAGATAAAGGGTTAAGAAAAGAAAATACCTGTCATTTTCATGCTTCTACGAGCATCAGAAAGCTCTGCCTTCCCTTTCATTTGTATGTTGTGCCATTTCTTTTCTACCTCTTCCACCGAACGCTTTGTGGAAGAAGTAGAATTGATCGAATCTGTAATCTTCTGCCATGCCGTCCTTTTACGAATAGTAGTGACCCCCGACCCGAATTTTGCTCGAAGAACGTCTTTGTTTTCTTCCACCAACCGACTAAGGTATATACATTCGTCTGTTGTCCAATTGGGTTTTCTTTTTTTAATATTTATCGACTCGGAAAATTCTGCCATCTTCGATTACAATAGATAATTATAGCAGTAAGCAGACGATATGCACATACATCAAAAATCGCGTGAATGAATTTGAACAACGAGAAATATTCATGAAAATTCATTCTACAATTTTTGTTTTGCTTTATTATATAAACCGATATAAATTTTTAATACAAGATATTTTTGAATATCCATTTACATGCTTGCTAACACATTGTTTACATGAAAGTGAAAGCGGAAGTGACTTTGTTGACATATCAACGATATACTTAAGCAGATTGCGATATGCTTAGCTAAGAATAACTAAGCATGTTGCTTAGAATTTTTATGCAACGTAAATTAAGCATATTGCTTAGTTAAGAATATTCTTTAGAAAGTTAAGCATAAACTTAAGAAGATTCTTAGAATTTTTATGCATACGACTCCTGAGCTTCACATTCCTTTTTATTTTTAAATCAATTGAAGAACAATTTTACGACAATCGCACAAACCAATATCATATCATATTTAACAGCATACAACGCAGAACTTTGAAGTGGAAACCAAAATTCTTAGCAGCAAACCACAACACTCTAAAAGAAGCAAACGCCCTTGTATTGTCGGAGTGATTTTGATTTTGACAATACTAATAGCAAGCGGCATAGCAACGGTCATGGTTTTCTACTTCAAGGGAGAAGGTAAAATTCGAATTTTAAATCAGAATATATTTCTATGCGTATTTTTACAGTAAAACCTTAGATAAAACGATGAGGAAAATGGATGAATTGTAAAGATACTTGCAGAATAACCTCCGAGGTCGAGAAATGTTGTTTAGAAACATACATGAAAACCCAGGGTTTTATATTTCTAAACAAAATTTCGAGACCGGGGAGGTTATTCTGCAACATTCACGATAACAAGAACTTTATTTCTATTCTATTTACAGCTCCGATTATCGGTTGATCAGTTTATCTATAGAGAAAGGAAGTAGGTCATAGTTTTAAGCGAGATGAATTTGATTGGTTGAGACGGCTGTTCCGCGTAACCCCAAAGGTTTTTGTTTGTAATGGCTAGTAATGTTTGTTTACAAGTACATCGATCGCAGACTATCGATAGGAATCGAATGCAGACGGTATATTTTTCAATGAATGAAATGAACACTTAAATTATTTATGAATTTTCTTTTTATTTATTTAGATTACTGAATTCGATAATTAACGTAATAATTTGTTGTTGTTTTTTTTATTTGGACGAACAAGCAATGAAAATGTGTTGGGGGAGGGTCTTGGAACAGCCGCGATTAGCTCTTTGAAATAAAAATTAAAGGGAATATGTATCGCGCTAAAGGACACTTACCAGTGTTATCAAGGTTTTTTTATATAAAGAGCAAGATTTTAGGTTATAAACTCATGATCGACCTGAGTTGGTATGTGTTTAAGATCTAATAATTTATTGATGACGTTCGTGGTACATTGGAGAATAATCTCCGCGGCATCTCTTTGATCTCGGCAATAACTGTAGTAAAACACATTACATTTCTTAAAAGCACTTATTTTTTTGAAACTGTTTAAACGATATTTGTTTTAATTGTTCACTAGCAGAAAGTTTAAATGTCACATGTGTTTCCTGTTTAATCAATAGACGTTTTACAAAATTGTATATATATTTAAAGCAATTCAATTGAAACTCATATGAATTCCAAAAATAGCCAAAGGAAGAAATTGGCTATAAATCCTGAATATAAAAATGATTTACTAACATGGAACATTATTTAATATATCTGTTTATGTGTCCATTGGTTTAAGGCAATACAATTCAAAAATAACTCAGGTTTGTATTTAAACAAAACAACGCTTATGGTCAACAACAGGGTACTGCTGAGGGTAAGTTCATTTTGTGATAGGTTATATCACATACCACATTCACATACTCTTTATTGATAACTTTTACTTTATAATTAATGGATTGACATATTGATTGTGTTGCGTAAGCATTTTTTTAAAATAACGTCTACATTTTCTAAAAGCATCTATTAGTTTAAACAAACGATATTGTTTTTATACTATAAAGTGGGTTTCAACACAAGTTTTAGCAACTTATACACTCAGGTGCCAAAAGTATGTCATTTTTTTTCTTTTCACTATATATTTCACTAAAAACCAACATTTTTCAAAGACTCGTTAAAAATATGTTCAAATATGTTCAAAACAAAACAATTTTTCATTCTTGTCCCGGCAAAGTTCTTATATAAACGTATAGACAATTGCCGTGCAGATGTTCTTCATAACGCCAACTGTAAAGAATCTTTTCTATGAATATTAGCAATATCACTAAGAAATAGTGGTATACGATTGTAGTTAATTTTATAAATGAGCTTTAGTTTATCAATATCCTGTCTTTTAGCCAAAGATTCTCACTCCGTTTTGAAATACAATGATTCTGTGGAAGAGCAATCATTCCATACAACATAAACATATTATGTTATTGGTTAGTTTTATTGGGATTAAATTCAAGTAACCAATTACCAGACCATTTTCAAACATATAAAAATCATAATTTAACACATTTTCCATTTCTTTTTTAAAGTTTTCATCAGCATACTTTATTGAGTAATCATCTGCGTATATTTTCCAATATCACAAAGCATATTTTAGAAGAAAATTTGTTTGTTTATCTTCATATGGACGCTATTTCACTTTTAGAGAATAAATTGACGATTTCAACAACGTCATTTTACACTTTTACCACCACGACAACTATTACATCATCTGTTTCATCGTCGGTTTCTACGTCGCCAACGATGTCGCCTACAACAAAATTTGTAACAACATCAACAACAACTGTTCCAGCATCAACTGCTGTCCCCAACACGGTATTTACAACAACAACAAACCCAAGCACCACAACAGTTTTACAAACGGTAAATCCGGCATCGACTGCTGTCCCAACTACGGTAATTACAGCAACAACCCCAGCTACCACAACAGTTATTCAAACGGCAAATCCGACCTCAACTGCTGTCCCAATCACTGTATTTACAACAACAACGTATCCACCTACCACAACAGTTTTACAAAAGACAAATCCGACATCAACTGCTGTCCCAACCACGGTATTTACAACAACAACGTATCCACCTACCACAACACTTATACAAACGACAAATCCGACATCAACTGCTGTCCCAACCACGGTATTTACAACAACAACCCCAACTACCACAACACTTATACAAACGGCAAATCCGCCATCGACTTTCTCATCACCAGGTCTAGTGACATGTTTATTGCATCTAGCTTATCTTAAGATAATTTTTTACTTCTCTTCAAATCTTTTAGAAATACCTTTTAATAATCATTTTAGTCTCTAAATGTAAACCCTTAAAGTAAATATTTATTGCAAAGTATTCACAGTTGATAATAATTTGGGTTTTTTTCTCTCAAAACTATCCGCTTGTAAATTTAAGTCAAATTTTATTTTATAGGTATGTTCAAGGACTGTAAAGAGCTGAAGTTAAATGCTTACAACAACGATGGAGTGTACTCTATATATCCATACCTCCCGATAACAACGCCAGTCAGAGTTTACTGTGATATGACGACGGACGGTGGTGGATGGACGGTATGATTTTCTTTGTTATCCAATTGCAACTATCACAAACAAATATATCGATGTATTCATTAAATTTATAAATCAAAATTTTTCATTGTTGTTTATCGTAGCTCCGGTCAAAGATAAAAAAAAACCCATGTTTTACACATGACAAACATAAGCATTAAGAGTGTTTGTAAGTCATTGGAAATGAATAAAATGCTGCAGTGTATATATTAACAAGCATCGTTGTCAAAGCATGTTAGCTTGGTTTAACAATTCATTTGTTTTGTTGTGTTACACTGTTACACTACTGTGATGTGAATTGCTAGGTTTTTCAACACAGAAGAGACGGATCTTTAGATTTTTATCTTCTTTGGGACGATTACAAAAAAGGATTTGGAGAGCCAAACGGAGAGTACTGGCTTGGTATAAACTATTTCAAATTTGTTACAATTGTATATACTACATGTAAGACAACTTTGTTTGTTTGTTGGTTTCTTTTCCTTTTAATATTATTATATGTAAAGGTGTTATTTTAATTGATCAATGTATATAATTTGATAGTAACGTTTAAAGATGATGGCCAGTTATATAAATACTTTATGTTCGGGAAACGATCATCTTCATCAACTGACGTCATTGGGAACTTCAGATTTTTACGTGCGTCTCGAGAAATTCACTGGAGGATGGGCCTATGCGAAATATAACAATTTCAGTGTAGCTGACGAATCAGATGGATACAGAATGAGACTGAAAGTCGGGTCCTATCAAGGAAACGTAGGTAAATACAAAATAATTGTTTATTTTTATAAGACATTCATATATGAAATACCCACAAACCATCTGGAAAATAATTTTTCTTTAAATAAGTGTATTCATTAATTTATGAATATAATAATTCTAGATAGTTTAACAATTAGTACAAGCCAAATGTTATACTTATGAGACTTTCGTGTTATATATATTTAACTTCTAATATACTAGCCAAATGTTATACTTATAAGACTTTCGTGTTATATATATATTTAACTTTTAATATAAGATATGTACGGATGTTGGGTTTTTATTCAATCATCGATGAAAACCCCCTTAGTTTGGTATGAATATACTGACAGTGTGTTATCTCATTTAACATGTCTTGCTCTTGAAAATAATTCTCAAGAAACTGTTTATAATTACAAATGCAAATCAACAGCAACGGTATCCTTTCGGTCGTTATTTCTATGCTTTTAAACAATAAATAGCTTCGCTTTGTTGTTTTTCTTAATTGAGTACAATAAGTGTTCATTGGGGGACCTTCAATGAATTGACCATTAGCTTTACATCGCGTTTATTTATCTGTCAATATGTTATTTCCAGCGTTTAAACTGAAATGAGTAGGATTTTCTTCTTTGAAAATATTCCATTAGCTTAATTGATATCCGTTGTTTGATAAAAGTTATTTGAATACCTAATTATCACTTAACCCCTTTTTAAAGTATAACTTTAAGTAACATATTGCTTAAAACATTATCTTACAGGAGACTCCATTGAAAGTCATGGGACTACCAATACAAATGACCACAAATTCAGCACCCCCGATATAGATAACGACTTTGCTCCCGGTAGTTGTGCTGTCGCACGTAAAGGAGCTTGGTGGCATAACGTCTGTACGTGGGCAAACCTGAATGGACTTTATGGAAACGGAAGTTGTATAGCCAATGGGAATTGTAACTTTTGGTATTCGTTGACTAGCAGTTATAGTGGGGTTAAGACGTCCTTTATGATGGTTCGACGTGTTTGATGATGCCGATAATTTTTGTTCCTTATACTTATGTATTTTTGTTTTTCGCATAAGCAGTGTTTCGTGTTTTAAAATAAATATAATATCGGTAGCAATCACATCTAATTCATGTATAATTGAGTTGTATATATACAAGTAATCAGAAAGCACAGATAAGCAACACGACGTCTGTGTTCATAGGTTGTTGGTCATTCATAATCCCATAAGATATGAAATGAAAACTAATATCGTCACGATTATGCATAAATCTATAGTAACAAATTACAACGACATTGTACATGTAATAAACATAGCTCTGATGTGCATGTGTTATTCAACTTTAGGAATGTGCAAAATAGTACCACGTATTTTATTATTATGTTAATCATGAATCAGATCAAAACGCAGTATATATGCACTACATGTATAATGTTTTATGAATTTCTTTAATTCTGTACTCGGTGAAAATAATCAAATTTAATGATTTCTTTTTTTTTACAATTTACATTTATATGAATTATTGTACGATCAAAATAAAAATATGTATATTGACCACTTTAAGTGCCTTTTTGGTCATCTGAATTTGTTTTAATGTGGGACCTTATTAATTATAATGTGTGTGATAAAAAGCACCGCGAAGACTTCGCATTTTTGGTATTTTTTTATGCTTAATGATCTCTTTTCCTTTTATATACATGAAACTAGTTGTAAAATAATCATAAAATAATGATATAGTTTGATGTACATTGAAATGAAAAAGGAAAGAAAATGGTACAATTCGGTATATAGTGGCTAATACACTTCTATGCTCAATAAAAAAGACACTTTTAAAATGATAATGCATGTACGTTTCTCTCAGTGTTATGTCAATTAATTTGTTTGTTCAAACATTCATCACCGTTTTAAATACATGAACATTTTTTTTTACTTTATGCACATTTATGCATATACAATTGTAGCACTTTAACTTATTAACTTTATTGCAATTACATGTACGTGTTTCACCTAATAGAATTTAACAATAATGCCAGTTTTGTACAAAACAAATAATAATTAAACATATTTTTTACAGATATGCAAACAATCAAAATCAGTAGATCATATACCTTTACATATACAAGTAGCCTACACGTAACAAAATCAGATGTCGGTTTAGGAAAGGAACGTGTCCAACTTTATATATAATTCAGTGAATTATCAAGTTAACAATAATTATTACATAACAAAATTTGTTCCTTATCCTCTGATTTCTACTAATTAAAAACCTCAGAATAAATGAAAAAATGACAATAACAAACCGTCAACCATCCCAAACTAAACTAACTAATAAATCGCAATCAAACGTACATTAACTAGCATGTACATTTTAAATTTATAAACAAAGAGGGATAATTCTATTACAAGAACGAAGCTCTATATTAAATTTATGTTGATTTATGTTCTCGAATTCGTGGACACACGCGGTCAAAAAAAAAAGTTGAACGGTATCGAGATTTAATTAGAAGTGAAACAAGTTAACATTTTCCCTCAGTGAATGATAACCGAGTAAAATAAAACTTTTTTTTTAGCTTTTGTCGTCGAAAAATAAAACATTAGTTCGACAAAAGTATATATGTGTAACACAGAAGCCGATAACGTTACATATTATTTATCATAATATTATTCATACCATTATAAAAATTAAAAAGTAATTAATTATAAGAAGATGTTGAATACTATTTTCAATAGCTTATTTTACTTATATACATGTTCGGAAACATGGACAGGAAAACTTGAATGTGTCCTTGAAGACGGTCATATTCTTTAATTTTTCCCTTAAACAGTAAATATCAGATCCCAACTAAATTTCAGTATTCTGTGATGTTGGATGTACAATACACATCATTGATCTATGTTTGGTCTAAATTATTGCTTTATTTAGACTTTCAGTCTCCACTTTAGCTGATCACAAAGAAGATGACAAGTGTTCTACAGTAAGAACAGCGGCCTCTGATGTACTGTCCAGCGGAACATCACTTTACTTGGACGATATGCGGTTAGATGAAGGAGAATGGACAGTCTTAACCGTGGTCAAGGCGGTAAAACCTATGCATAAGGGTGGAGCGTTCAAAAATGAAATCTCGGGAGAAAATGCGAGACTTCAGATAGTCCAATCAGGACCAACGTTAAATCAAGCAGGACCTTTGGTTCAGATCTTATAAAACCCAGCGCCCAACTCTTTTTCATCGTTCCCCGTTTGCTCTCCATCAAAGAAACTTATTTACTGTCTGCAGTGAACGAACTGAGGGAAACCGACCTACGATATAAGAACTTTGCGTGACACATCGAATTGAAGAACTTTGCAGGGAAATTCCATTCTAAGACCGTGCGTGAAACTTGTGCTAGGGCTCTGTTAAGGACTTTGAACGAACTGGCTTCGATTGGCTCTAGTTTATTTTATTAATATTTTTCTTATTTCTTTTATTATAATCGTAGAAAGTTAAAAATTATTATTGTAATTAAATTTATCTTAAAACACAACGCGGGTATAATTGCATTTCATTTTTTATATCTATACGATCTTTTTTTATTACTTTGAATTTCTAATAAACTTCAATTATACCTGTGTACAACTCTTGTGATTATTAAGTACAGTGAAATCATTTTATTCGTGGGGGTCAATGTTCGTGGGTAGCCAAAATTCCCTGGTTCATCGGGACGTCATTTCGTTGGTAGCAAGTTCTATTTCGTAGATAAATTTTAAACAGATGCTTCTCTATACGTTTGTGGGGGTCAAAATTTGTTGGCAAGGACTACCCACGAAAGTCATGAACATTGGTACCCCACGAACAATGATGATTACACAATAATAATCACAATTGTCTTACATGTGTTGCTATAAATAGATAATTGAGTTTGGTGTATATCAATTGTAAATCATCAATTACTTTACCTATTTAGATGACCAATTGATATTATGGATCATATATTGCTTAGCGTGAAGTACTGTAACAGTAAACAAGAGGCCAAATGGCCTTAACGGTCACCTGAGTAACATAACCCATACACAAACTTGTCAAGGAGTCTCATATATGCATTTAGTTAAGTTTTATTCTGGAATAGAAAAATTTTTAATTTGTAATGACGACCACCTCCCTGCCTGAAATCTTTCAAAAACGACTATTAAACCTATAATTTCAGCGAAAAACTTAAAAGATCATAAAAGAGTGCATGACCTGATATTGAAAAGGTGCAAGACTCTGATAGAAAATAATTTAATAATAATAACAAGGTGGCTATTATTCATGTTTTATCTAAAACAACCTCCCATCCCCCATCCCCCCGGGGCAGACAGAAACTCTCCCTATGGGCATTTAAACAAACGAAAAAAACCAGCTTTATCGATAAAAGCCATCATGAGTTACTCACTTCTCCTGTTCCAGTTTTTGAATATTCAACATTCGTTGAGAATCACCATCTGGCATATATACCAAAATCATTTTACCTTTATATATCAGTGATTTTAGTTAGCCAATTATTACTTTACTATTAACAAGTCTATTTGTTTATTTTGAAAGTTCAAAAACTGTTTTTGTTTCAAATGATAAAAAGCCTTGCATAACTCTTTTGATCATACAACTTCTTTATAATTACATTATATTCAACGATTTATTACTACATATGAACGAGCAAAGAAAGATAACTCCATTAGGAAGAAGCAAGGGAAAACAAGATGTAATTATAATCGGGGCGATTATAAAGTCTCCCAAACGAACGAGGCTATCATATAGAGTAGGGATGACCCACAAAGTTTCATGTGGTTCCCAGGGGTCCTTAACTATATATCAGGTGAACTAACATAAACAAGGAACAAGAATATATATGGTTTAGGGGTGGGGATATTAACCGTTTTCAAGATATTCAGGCACTACCTGTTTGAGAGGGGTCAGGACCACCCCAAGGGCCCATGACCTACATACTATATGATGCCCCTTGACACAAGGAACAAGAATATATATAGTTTAGGGGTGGGGATCTCAACCGTTTTCAAGTTATTTGTGCACTTCCTGTTTGAGGGGGGTCAGGACCATCCCCGGGACCCATGACCTACATACCATATGATGCCCCATTGACACAAGGAACAAGAATATATATGGTTTAGGGGTGGGGATATTAACCGTTTTCAAGATATTCGGGCACTACCTGTTTGAGGGGGGTCAGGACCATCCCTGGGGCCCATGACCTACATACCATTTGAAGCCCCTTGACACAAAGAACAATAATATATATGGTTTAGGGGTGGGGATCTCAACCGTTTTCAAGATATTCGGGCACTACCTGTTTGAGGGGGTCAGGACCACCCCAAGTTCCATGACCTACATACCATATGATGCCCCTTGACACAAGGAACAAGAATACATATGGTTTAGGGATGGGGATCTCAACCGTTTTCAAGTTATTTGTGCACTTCCTGTTTGAGGGGGGTCAGGACCATCCCCAGGGCCCATGACCTACATACCATATGATGCCCCTTGACACAAGGAACAAGAATATATATGGTTTAGGGGTGGGGTTCTTAACCGTTTTCAAGATATTTGGGCTCTTCCTGTTTGAGGGGGGTCAGGAACCACCCCTGAGGCCCATGACCTTCATACCATTTGATGGCCCTTAACACAAGGAACAAGAATATATATGGTTTAGGGGTGGGGATTTTAACCGTTTTCAAGATATTTGGGCCCTTCCTGTGCCATATTGGCCCCACCCTAGTGCCTAAACACCTGTCCAAGCGATCATAAATTTCACAATTTAGGTAGAAGACTTCATGTTCATCATATCCAGGCCTTTAGTTTTTCACAAATATATATGGGAGTAGAAAAGAAGATTTTCTAAAATTTAATACATTTTTACTTTATGGCCATTTTGGCCCCACCCTAGAGCCTGAACCCCTGACCCAGGGACCATAAATTTCACAATTTTGGTAGAGGGCTTCATGGACATCATATCCATGCATTTAGTTTTAAACAAATATCTATGGGAGTAGAGAAGAAGATTTTCTAAGATTTAATACATTTTTCCTATATGGCCATATTGGCCCCACCCTAGAGCCTGAACCCCTGACCCAGAGACCATAAATTTCACAATTTTGGTAGAGGGTTTCATGGACATCATAACCATGCATTTAGTTTTTAACAAATATATATGGGAGTAGAGAAGAAGATTTTCTAAGATTTAATACATTTTTTACTATATGACCATATTGGCCCCACCCTAGAGCCTGAACCCCTGACCCAGGGGCCATGAATTTCACAATTTTGGTAGAGGGCTTCATGGACATCATAACGATGCATTTAGTTTTTAACAAATATATATGGGAGTAGAGAAGAAGATTTTCTAAGATTTAATACATTTTTTACTATATGACCATTTTGGCCCCACCCTAGAGCCTGAACCCCTGACCCAGGGGCCATGAATTTCACAATTTTGGTAGAGGGCTTCATGGACATCATATCCATGCATTTAGTTTTAAACAAATATCTATGGGAGTAGAGAAGAAGATTTTCTAAGATTTAATACATTTTTCCTATATGGCCATATTGGCCCCACCCTAGAGCCTGAACCCCTGACCCAGGGGCCATGAATTTCACAATTTTAGTAGAGAGCTTCATGGACATCATAACCATGTATTTAGTTTTTAGCAAATATCTATGGGAGTAGAGAAGAAGATTTTCTAAGATTTAATACATTTTGACTATATGGCCATATTGGCCCCACCCTAAAGCCTGAACCCCTGACCCAGGGGCCATGAATTTCACAATTTTGGTAGAGGGCTTCATGGACTTTATAACCATGCAATCAGTTTTTTCCTCACATGTGTGGGAGTAGAGAAGAAGATTTTTGAAAATCTGGCTGTTTTTTGCATATTTGGCCCCACCTGTGGCACCCTGGTGGTGGTAGAGCCACCAATTTCACAATTTACATTCATCTTACCATAAAGATGCTTCACACCAAAAATGGGAACAATTGGCCTTGTAGTTTTTAAGAAGAAGTTAAAAATGTAAATTGTTAACGCACGACGCACGACGACGGACGAAAACAGATAGCAATAGGTCACCTGAGTTTACTCAGGTGACCTAAAAATGGAGATTCGTCATTTAGTCAATTTAATGTCATCTAAAAAGGGCAGAATGGCAGAGCTGTTCATTTAAGTGTTTTGTTTTTTTTTTTAGCAAAATCTCTGTCATATCTCGGACAAATGAGAGGCATAATTTTAAGTCTTGTGTAACATATGCACTGACCTCTGAAACCTATCTTTAAATAAATAAGGTTAGAAATTATCGACAAAATCTTTTTTCCAAAAAAGAAAGTTTCTTTAGTGGAGCGCAAATAAAGCAAACAACTGCCAATTTTATGCTTTATTGCACAAAAAAAGGTAGGGATTTCTTGAAGCATAACTTTTTCACAAACAAGATCCGTTGTCCCTTTAAATTCGAGATTTAAACACAGAGAGGACAAGGAAGAAGAAAAACCCCACAACAAAGCATGACCAACATTTAAAGTGTGTGCACAAGAAAAACTTCGCAGTTTTTTTAATATCAAGGACACAGCTAGTTGGTTGCAGATTCGTTCATCAATATTATGATCTTGTGAAATGGCAGGGGTAAGGCATTTTTTCAGATTAAATTAACATAAATATAATAAAATGAAAGTTGTTTTTGTTGTTTCATAAATTTTAAAAGTGAGATAACGTACATGTTTCTACGTCTGATTTTCTTTTTCATTGTTCTTCATATAGTTTTTTGTTTGAAGACAGTCCCAGGTTGAATGTATTGTAACATTGAATGTTTGATTTAATTGTTCTTTTTCGCATTAAATGACTCGTTATGTGTACCACGTAATTATTTTATAAAAAAACAAAATTGATAAGGAAGTAGATGTTTCTGATAATATTCGGTTTAATTAGTTAAAAAGTAAACGCTTTAGACAAAAATGTCAGAGAAATTGGCGGTAAAAATAAACTCTCTTGATGTTTTTAATAATTATTCTAACAGTTTATATGTAGATTTTTAAGTTCTACTGTTTTATTTTATCAACTAGATTAGCAATTTACACATTAATGACACAATGCTGAAATGTTGAACCATATTTTTTTTTCATTTTCGTATATACTGTGTCCAATTTTTTTCTTATCTTTTTTCTTATCCTATTCTTCATATCTTTAGGTCAAATTTCACTTTTTATCACTGTCTTAATGAGAATTTCAGATAAAAGACTGATCTGAAAAAAAACAACACAATTTAACTTCATACTTATACATCATTTATTCATATAGACTTAGAAATAATGTCCAAGGTTTAATACCAATCTGTCGTGGTATAAAAAAGTATGAAATTCAAAAAACGCTAGTGTTTGCATTTTTTAAACCAAAGTTATAATATCCAAGGTATTTGCCCGATGGCTAACTCGCCCTACACTTTCGCCAACTCGCCCTACACTTTCCTCCATGATGAAAATTAGTCAAACCGCTTTCCTGGGCACCCCCCTTTTTGAAAATAAATTCTTCCGATCAAAACTAAAATTGCATCAAATTGTTCCATTTTATTTATTAATACTTTTTTGTATTAACCAAAGATGTCCCATCCAAGGTCTGAATATCTGCCCGTGATACGTGATGAACCCTTCCTTCACTTTTCGCCATGACGTTAGTCAAACCGCGTTCTTGGTTACCCCGTTCTGGAAAATTTTTTTTTTCATATCAAAACTAAAATCATGCATTCAAGAAACGAATTACCTTTAGTTATTTTATTTATTCAGTATTTGTCAAATCTTAACTTCTATGTATAATCCAAGTAATTTCCTAATAAAAATATTCACTGTTTACGTAATCATTTGATATTATTTCATTGCAATGATATATTTTATTATTATACTTTCATGTTAAATACTGAAATCTGATTGGTTTAGGCGCAGTTGACAATCCGTTCTCATACTCTCAGCGTTAGCAACACACATGGCAACGGGCTGATAAAACGAATTGTTTCATGCGCGTAAATTATGCGCGTCCGGTTCGCAGAAGAACGCGCGTCTTTTCTATATAAAAGCAGTACAATTTGCTATAAAATTAAGACATTCAGTATAATAAAATAAATAGCGCCTGTTTGGGAGGGTACCCGTTGTAATTGATTCCCCTCGGAAACCATTGTCAACCTCCGCTTCGCGTGAGTTGACAATGCTTTTCTCGGGGTGTCAATTTCAACGGGTACCCTCCCAAGCAGGCACTATTTATTTTATTATACTGAATGTCTTAATTTTATAGCAAATTGTACTGCTTTTATATAGAAAAGACGCGCGTTCTTCTGCTAACTTCCATTGACTTAGATCCGCCAAAGCGTGTCCACCACCTTACTCTCATTTTTGTTATTTCGAGCTGGTTTATCGAAATTGAAAGTAGGTTTTTAATTTAATTCTCAATAATAACTTATCAGGTTAAAATTTTTTATAGCTTACGGACATCATATTACACGTGTTGAAATACCAGAGGTATAAGCAGTTACTCTGGTGCAGGCGTTTCGTAGTTTATTTGCGATATGTCTTAATTTATAAGTATAGAATTAAATGCGTCTCTGTATACATGAAATCAACTATTAGGTTGCAATGACTAATAGGAACAAAAATGACAGTACGATTAGCTAGATTGTAACATTAATTCTGAAAGTTGTTTTTCTATATTTTATTTTAATTAACTGGTCTTTATATACCAAAATATTTAAAAATATGCAAGATATAAATACCTCCTTATTTTCATTTCTCTCCAAACAGATATATTTTTCTGATTTATCAGGGAAGCTGGATGATTCACAACCACCGGTAAGTTCAATATAATTAAATATTACATTAATCTTCTTGTTTAGCCTTTTCTTTTATAAAACATTGATGCAGATGAGCAATTAAGTAATAGGGAAATAAGTTCAACTGTATATATTGAAACACATACCGAGAAAGTCATTAGAACTTTTTGCGACTCAGTTTTTACGGTATTCGTATAGTCGTAGTTGGAAGTACATCCTCGACAAAAACAGACGCATCCACGAAATAGCATTCCCACGAACAAACAAAGAACCCATAAAACTCGAAATTAAATTACAACACAGTATCAAAACTGTTAATGTCAAAGAGATAGAGAGAGAGAGAAATAGAGAGAGAGATGTCCGTTATTATTAATTAGATTTGATTTTTTTTAACCGTAAAATAAAGTTTTTTTTAAATTCTATTAATTCTCGTGTGGTCTTATACGAGGGTTGCTCGGAAATTATTAAGACATATACTCTTATTTCCCTGGGAAAACAGATAAACCCTTGAAATTTCACTAATACGTACACAAGGATAGAATTTATGAATGTGAAAAGTTTCTTGTCCATGACATGATTAGTTCATTCCTGATAAACTGACCAACTTGCCTTCGCCCAACGACCAGGCGCAACCGCAAACTTACCGCAACGTCATTCTCATTGATCCTATGTTTTTAACACCTAACAAACAAAGGAAAATAAGAATTAATTCTTCTTGTCTCATCTTTTGTTTACATTTCAAAATGTCAACATTTAGCATATTCTCTCCATTCTTGATTTTTGTGAGAAAAAAAATCAGGTTATTTCTAACTGAAAGTCAATTTACTGTAAAATGTCTCCTATAGTCAATCTGTGTTCATATTTTTTAACTGTTGAACTGTTGATATCAGTTAGTATGTAAAAAGTACTTGATATTTAGTCACTTTGTCTCAATTCTAACTAAACAATCAGTGAAAAAGACGATAAACTAAAGATTTTTATCCCTTGCCATCGTATATTTTTGGTTAAGCAATTGGGTGGTCTGAACAAGTCTTTTTCCGAAATTTCCACCAATTTATATATATTCGCTGCGCCCCATTGACGTCTAAATTCAAGATTGTCTGATTACTATTGCTTGGTAGATATATATGTATCATATCCGTATTTCAAATCGAGCACAAGTAAAACTTAATCAAAAGTTAGACACAGTAAATAGCAAAATGAACATATATAATCTGATTTCGTTTGTTACAAACTGTAAGTTTGCGGACACTAAGAAAAACGATTTTTTTTATTCTCCGAATTTATGCTTGCGCCGGGTACCCCGACCACTGATTTGTTTATCTACCGGTGTAAACAAAATATTAAACATTTTTCTTTAAATTACTTTGTTTAATTATTTGTTGAAGTTTCTTCATTGATCATACCAGTTTCCACCCTAATACGTCACTTAAAATGAGAAATATCCGTATTGTCTCAATAATGTCCGAACAACCCTCGTAGTAACTTTTTTAAAACAACAATGGATTTACACATCTGTCTTGCAGTCATATGAATCCTTATTCGGACGACAATCTGCGTCTTCCCGAGAACAAGAGAACACACCACCCAATACAGACCAAAGAGTAAGTCAATTGGCATTAATATATTTTTGGATGGCTACAATTTCGTGAAAATACATTATCAGATATGTTTCCCTTTTCTTGTGATTTTTTTGTGCGGATATTGTGAATATTATAAGATGTACTGGGATATCCTTATGACAATATAATTATAATTCATGCATCTCTTAATCTCGTGATGTTCTAAAATTTATATAAGGGAATAAATAGGTACATAGGGAAAATTGACGTGTGTTGTATCCAAAAGAGACATATCTATTATTTGAATCAGTTAACTGGTTGGCCATCACAAAATCTTTGTTCTTACAAAAATAAAACACACATACACAAAATAAAGCTGTATATTTAAACAATAAAATGCTCTTTCTGGTGATTCATGCGGGATATGAAGGTGGCGACATTGCAGAAAAAATACATAACCCGCGTTAGCGTGTTATGTATTTTTTTTTCCTGCAATGATCGCTACCTTCAGACCCCGCATGAATCATTAAAGAAAGCATTTTATTGTTTATATTTACATCTTTTAATATTGATTGTAGAAAGTAAGTAAAATTCACTAAATTATTATTAATGTATATTGTACGTTGGCTAAAAGAAACAGTCAAATCATCTCTTGTGAGACATTGAGTCTGACATCATCATGATTGGAGTCTGTGATTTTTCTTAAGGCGCTGTAGATTTCGACCAATCGATAAACAGGACGTGTCGATTTCAGTCCTGTAAGTTTCAACTGCTGTAAATTTCGACCAATCGATTAAAGGGGCGTGTAGCTTTCATACTGGCTGTGAATTAACAATAAGTTTACGTAAGAAATAGAAGTAAATATTAAATTATGCATTTTTCAAAATTTTGTTCACATCATTTTATATTTGCTTTACAATAATGCTTTGGTTACAAATGCAATGGTATACAAATAAAAAAAATATACATGATGTGTTTAGTTTTTGTTTTGTTTTCTTGGATTAGAATATTCAGAAAAGAGTAAAATGCCAAAAGTTAATTTTTAAATAGGCTAGAGAGGGAACGTTTATTGAACATAATAAGAAGAACAATCGATTCAAACATCTTTCAGGCATATGATTCCCTATACGGACGACAATCTGCACTTTACAGTGAACAAGAGAACATAAGGTCGCAAAGTAACCAAAGAGTAAGTCAACTGGCATTGATTAATTAGACCAACATACATGTGGATGGCTAAAATTTACCACGGTAAAATTTTGTGGACAATTTTTTTTCCAGATTAATTTTTTTTGTTTCTCATTATTTTGTATCCGGATACTTTGATTAATATAATAGATACCGGAAAACCTTATTATAAGCAGATACATTATGTTCATTCAAAAATTGAGCATTGGAAATATTCATGGAACGATTTGCAGATTTGGTCAACTACTTAAGACGTTGTGTTTTATCCGCGTTTTTCTTGTAATTAAGCGAATGTATTGAACAGTACAACATGAAGGTAAGGCGTTTGCATTAACTGATTTGAAATTATAATACATATGTAATTATGTATATCTCTTAATCCCCATATGTTCAAAAATGTTTTAAAAAATAGTAAAATTTTACAGGAATGTATATATATATATATATATATATATATATATATATATATATATATATATATATGTTTATATCCACCTCAGTTATCCGGTGATCTAGCACAGAGTCCTAAAGATTAACAAACGAAATACAAAACCTATCTGTATATTGAAATTTGACTTCAAAATTAATTTACATAAACTTATATCTTCATACTTTTATTGTTTTAGTTAATAGTGTAATCTATTCAAATTAGAACCACTCTCTTCGGATGATAACGGAAAAGATAACTATAATTTTAAAAAAAAAATAGATATTCATGCATATTTATTGGAATAAAAAGAAAATGTAAACAACGTTTTATTTCTAAATATTTTTAATAGGGGAAGTATTTTGAACGTGAAAAATAACAATGGATTCAAATTTATGTCTTTAAGGTACATGATACTCTATATGGAAGACAGCCTGCCACTCACAGGGAACGAGAAAACCCAACGTCGCATACGCATCAAAGAGTAAGTCACATGGTATTAATTTGACCAATAATGGCTAAACTTATTATTTATTTGGTTAAATGTTTAAGAAACATATTTTTAGATACCTTTATTTCATCTTTATTTATTTTTCAAATATCAGGATACTTTATTCATTACGGAAACATATGTCTAAAATGAAGAATACAGTTTGTTTTAATTATGAGAAGTTAGATATAATCTTAAAACATTGAACATTAAAAAAAACTAACAAAACCTTTTGCCAGTTTGTATCATCTATGTTCGGTTTTTTATGTGTTTTTATTTGTTAAAATAAAGCGAAAGCGTTGTTAAGTACAACAAAATTATAGCGACGAACGACGGTGAATAAACTGATATAAAATCATCGTTGTTCTTTACATCACTTGTGTTGATGTTCAAAATTTGTCAAGAATAGCAAGATGCCCGGTGGGATTTTTAAATTGAATATTGGCATTGCGTGTAACTTTATATCAACGTGGTTACTTTCTTCATATACGCAATTGTTAAAATAATATACCTCCGATTTATTGTTACATGCGATGTCTTTGTAATTAGCATTATATGGTTGTAATGCAATACATTAAGGAAAATTCAGTGCATACCATTGTTTAAAAAATACTGCTTGGTGACTTTGCTTAATTATTTTGAACAAAAAAAAAACTGATGCATTATCAGAATACATGTTTTTTAAAGCTTAAAAGTAATAAAATGATTGATAAGGATATTAAGTATATCATTTTAAAATTTTCTAAAATCATTAGACTTTCAAATTATCATATGACATTTTTATTATATATGCATACAAACCCAGGCATTGGATGTAGCTATGTCAGTCACATAAAGGTAATTAAAATATTTGGGAAAAATAACTCTGCTTTTTAGTCCCTATTTAGATATTTTAAGTCAAATTTCAGTTGACTGAATAGTAGATCTTTATCGCTTGAGAGATGGTGTTTATTATCTTTTGTAAAAGCAAATAGATGTGTGCAATTTGTGTACATAGGATTAACATATTCATTGATGTCATTCTTTGAAATGGAAAATTTAAAACAAACTAGAGCAGAGCTCGTGGCAAAGCCACGAGTAGGTCTTCCGTTGTTGCTGCGAGTTGAAAATTTATATGATTTGGTGTCAAATGATTATAATGACTAATGACTAAAATTTCACTTCTGCTTTTGTTATAAAAACGTGTTGTGATTGAAAACCTGTATAAAGACAGGAAGAAAATGTTTTAGGAAAACTATTTGTCAAACACAGTATGTGTAATTGTTTTGAAAACTCTTTAAGGCCCTGTCACACCAAGTTGCGTTCCCAGGGCGTGTTCACGGCGATGTAAAATTTATGGAATCGCCGTAGGATTGCAACGAAAATTAAGAAAAAATATACAATCTTGTTTAAAAATTTTACAAGTGAAAATGTCACGGCATCCTGACGGCGACTAAGGCGTTCTAACAGAGCTCCCAACTACGTTTCAACAAAGTTCTACTTGGCAATTGACTGCGCTCTCGCTGGGTATCCGACGAGCGCTCATGACGTGCTAGGAGTTTTTACCGCGAGTCCACGGCGTGCTCTGCGTGCTGACTGCGTGCACATGCGCTGTTGGAGACTTTACGGCGCTGTCACGGCGACCTTACTCCACTTCTACGGCGTGTTTATCAGAACGCAGAGCCACGGCGCGTACTTTGTGCATGTTCAAAGTGCACACCGTCGCATGGCGTTCTAAAATGTTCTAGGATATCCCACCGCAGCGAACGTTGATGCCGATGCGTTGTTCCGGCGCTGTAGCAGACTCTAGTTCGTTTACCATGGCGTTTTACATTATTCAATGACACAGCGGGATCGCCGTGAGGACGCAGCTCCAGTGTGACAGGGGTTTAAACAATGAGAAGTTTAATAGCGAGTAAAATTTTTAAGGGTAGCAAGGATTGTTATATACATGTACTCATGATTCATGAAAGGAAATGTATTTTTTTTTAAAAAACGAACCCGCCTTAAAAACATGTAACTTCTGTAATTAAATCTTTCTAATTTTTTGAAGACTATGTGCAAGTTTGAAATTGTTGCGTGCTGTCAAAATTTGGTAAATAGTCAAAATTGATGGCATCTCTGAAAATTTTTTCAGGGCTCATATTTAATAATACGAGTAGACTTGGAACATTCAAAATAATAATCAACTAGCAAAGATCATCGGGAGAATTTATGCATAAGTGAGCGTCTAAATTTTACACCTGATATAAAGACACCACTATGTAACGTAAAATTAAATAACATAATTTACAGAAATGAATATTACTTCTCTCGACGATGCAATAATATGCAAAATCCCTATTTTTATGTCATTTTTTTCTCCGTTATCGGATCAAAAATAGTTCTCTCGGAGAAAGTTTACGTATGTATTTTGGAAAAAAAAACGGGAGAAACTTCAATAAAAATAAGCGAAAAAGTATGGTGTTACGGTTTTTATTTTCAGTTAATTTAATTAAATGTGACAATGGGGCATATTCGGTCGGATTTTTGGGGTAACACGTACATGAAGTAAATTTGATGCAAGTTCCATGTTTGTTTTTTGTTTTTCTCTGTTTTATCATTAAGATATATTAAAAATTACGTACATGTCACAAGTAATATTTGCCTTCTCTATTTATCGTGTATATTAATAGATTGGGTATTCATTGTTGACCTAAAATTAGTATTCCACTGGCTGTAGCTAACCTTGTAAGTGAATTAAGTTGCATGACAACCTCATACCACACAACTTCAATAAAACGGTTTTTAAATCAATTTTCATATAATTAGCAATAAAGAAAATCCCCAAGAACACATGTCCATCTCACTTAAGTTTAACTTTGAGAAGCGCATATATTTTTTGGAGGCAGATATGTCGCTAGATTATAGTCTGTAAGTCAAGTGAACTAATCTGTCCACACTTGCAATACTTTGATGATTTCTATGGCGACCGCCTGCATAGCATAATGTAGTCGTATTTCATAACATCTAATCCCAAGAACAAATTACATTTGACTTAAAACTTTAAATTATAATATATATTATTCTGTCCATAACTATATATCATAGAAGTTTAGCGTGTTCAACAGGTTAATTTATTATAGCCACGTTCTCAGATTACGATCTCGCACCTTTAATGTGAAAATGAAAGTCTTATTGTTTGATAATTGACCACTTTGAAAAAAACACCCTTCGAACTGTTGATTAATTGCATAACAATTGATGATCTGCAGCCATAAATAACCTGGGGCTAAATATGTTCTGAGCTGTGTGCGCTGAAGCGACTCAAAATTTTCGGTAGCACGTGGCGATTGAATTTACGCAATAAAGAAAGTTGAAATATACAAAGTCTGACCGAATAAAAAAAACGGGAGGGAAAGAGAAACACGTTCAGGAGAAAATGTTACACATGAGAAGAAGTCACTATCAAATGATTTTCGACAGATCTGGAATTTAAAATTTAAGTATTTTAGAATTTAAGTTCGTTTTCACAATGAAATGAACGACCATGTAGAAACACTACAGAAGCTATTAATATGTGACCGATAGAATTTGTAAAACAAAACTTGTTTCAAAATTCATGTAAATATTCTTTAAAATAATCACCGAATGCCTCAATTCAGGGCATTCTTTTATCGTGCCAGCACCTACCGCAAACATGTAACATGGAACTTTGATCATAATTTGATTTGATTTTTAAATTACCTTGTACGCTGTCCTATAAATCAATGCTAAATCAACTGTACGAGTAAAATAAATTTATCCGTTCACCTTAAACCAATATAATAGTTGAAAACATAATAAAAATAGTTGCGTTCATACAAAATAACAAACATGCACGCGTGATAAGGTATATGTAGAGGATGTCCACTTGCGCGGGATCTCCTCGGCCATGTGCGAGGGATGATCATTATTTAAAGGTTTTAATATTTGTGTTGTTTTGTTTTTTTGTTGTTGATTGAAAACATTATTTGTACAGTTTTTAAAACATTTAAGACTTACAAACCAACCATTTAAATATCTCTGACGAGTGTAATATCGCTTTTATTAATTTTCAGAACGACTTTTTAATTTACTCTCCAATGTTTAATTTAAATAAATACAAAATGAACAAACTTTTATAACATAAAATTAAAACGGTGTACAGTGTATTTACGGCTATATAAACTCAAACACGTTCATATTCATGTAAGTGTGCGGGTGCGAATCTTGTGTATTAGATAACCGTTTACCGCTAGGTAGTGCAGCCGTGGCTGATTTCCTCGGCCGCGGGCGAAAGATAGATTACGTAAAGGTTTAACGCATACACACGCACAGCTCAGAACCTAGGAATATTTGAAAAGTTTGTAATTTAATGACTAAAATCTATCAAATAGATATTATTTTTTTTTACTTAAAACCCACAATTAATCTATATATCTGATATTGCATTAGATTGAGAATGGTATTGCTTTTATTAATTAACTGAACGATTTCTTAACAATTCTTCAGTTCGCAGCTAAATTAACTCATATATGAGAGACGCAACTCTCGTGTATTAAATAAACGCTGACCGCTATGTAGTCCAGCCGCGACCATGGTGGCCGATTTTTCGGCCGCGGGCGAGGGATAGCTTACGTAATGATACGCACACAGCTCTGATTCAAGGTGGATTTTAAATGCATGCAGTATGATAACTAAAATGTAATGCATAGAATTTTTTTTCAAAACGTATTTTGTGTTTTACTAGAAAAGAAAAAGAATGTTTTGTTTTCCGATTTTCGTCTTTAAGGTTTGTGCACTATAAGAACTAAACAACAATGACTTAAACTTCTTTAAAAAAAAACATGTGTTCTAATTTTTTTTTCTCATGAATTAAAGCCCCCTGTATACACCATCATACTTTCTGTGGTAACTTTATGCCAGTTTTACGCACAAAGACCTTCGTTAACTTGCCAAATGAAAACAGGTACATGTTAACATGTAAAGCTTTTTACACTCATACTACACAAATCACTTACAAAATAACATTGTAACGACCTTTATGAGATCCCAACAAACAACTATTCCAGCGACGGCCATATCGAAATCCTAACCGTTTTTGAGTTATTAAGCAAAATCTTTTAAGGGCTACTGGCCCTTAATTTAAGGGGCCAGCCCTTTTTTATTGGTGTCAAATGAACGCCCTTAACATTATGCACAACTTTTGTTCTATACGTATTTAGGAAATATTTCAAACTAAAAAGTTACGAAGCTAAAACATTAGAAAAATTTTGCTATTTTTAAAACATAGATTTCGATTGATTAATTCGAGTGGAATAATTGGAAAAAAATAAAATACAAAAATCAGAGGACAATATTCAAAGTGTCAATAATAAAGATTTTTAACTAAAAATTATTTGCTACGGACCATTTCGGAGCCTTTGTCTAGAAACTAATGCCCCTATAATTTTAGAAAAAGGAGAATCACTCAAAACCGAAAGTTGCGATTTCAATTTTATTTTGTGCTTTAGAAACCTAATTTAATTTACAATATACTGTGAAAATTGGATTGAAATCGGATGACAAACAAATAAGTTATTGAGGTTTTAAAAACGTCTAGAAGAAGAATTAAAATAATGAAGAATTACCATCAGAATCAGTACAAGGTCTTCCGTTGGAAACGGAAGACCTTAATAACGTATTGAGTCGTATGTGCCATTGACTAATACTCTCCACTGACAACAGAACGAAAAAAGAAATACGAAGTGGATATTTTTTTTTCAAGTTTATTGTTAGAAGTCGTTTAAGGTAACTCCAGTGTCTTTCGAATCCGGTTCTTTTTTTACACGGCGTGCTAAATTTCCGGTTTCAATTTTGGCACACAACAAGTGTTTTAAAATAATTATGGTTTGGTCAAAAAGTGGAATTTTTTAAAAAATATAGCATCTCCGTCGTTTAGAGGGATCGGAGAAAGCAAGGGAAGCAGCGAAATGTAAAAAGGTAAATGAGTTTGTAATACAATTGTACGTATTGTATGCATTCTCCAACAATTACACTGCATTTATGTAGCTTGATGACCTCATGTGTCCTCCGGGACAAGGAGAGGATAAGTGAGTAATTAAAGTGTGTAATTAAAACTACATGACACTGATTGGTGTTTAATCCACAGATAAATAATAAGTTAAAAAACTGGGATAGAAAGTATTTGACAGAAAGGGGGAGGGGGTACTACTGCACTCAACTATATGAGTTTTTTGGCAGTCTTGACCTTAATTTTATATGTATAATACAGTTTCATTGAGTATATCAATTTAAGTGACTGTTAGATTGTGTCTTTTTGGTACATTTCATTTTTTTCCAAAGTTTGCGAAAAACAACTTGTAAAATTTACATTTTCAATATGGGGGTACACATGTTCAAGAGACTATCAAGCAAAAATTAGATGGTCAATTTTGATAAACTATGTTTTTTTGTTAACACAATATGTAACTCTTAATAAATATTCTTTAAAAAATGTATGTAAACTGAATAATTTTTAAAAAATTTTTAAAAATATGCAATTTTGTGATTTTTTGGGGGAAGGTCGTGGCAAGAAAAAATGTAATATTGTTATATTTTCTGTAGAAAATCAATAAAATTTTTATGATTTAATGATAATCAATTGATTTGCTTAAATTATAACCTAACATGATGTATTTTGGTGCATAATTTTATAAATTATGAGATCATGCATCATGGTGTTCAATTTTGGCTGTTAAATTTTTGGACCTTGTGAGCTGAAGCTCACTGTAGGAAAACAAACGTGCACAGGTATGAATATTTTGGTCTCTATAGTAAGTTTATAAGTTGTTTTAACTATTAAAATTAAAAAATGTTTGGTTTGACACGGATTTCTAAAACACTGGAGTTACCTTAACATATTTTTCTACGTCGTATTTCATCAAACAACAATTCATGAAAATAGAGAAACTTCCTAGCAGTTAAAATACACTACTGTATTAATACTGTAAAAGTTATCTCATGAATTCATTGAAAGCAAATTAACAAAATACCGTCAATCGTTCTGGGTTTTTTTAAAGGATCAATCCATCCAAGATGAAGCAAGAGAAGCAAATAGAAAAACAAAATGTTACGTGATCGTGTTTGTTTTTCTATCTTTTGTGTCCATTGCTGCAATAATAGGACTGGCTTTACAAAAGTCTTTCAAGCATGAAGGTAAACTCTTTGGTTAATACATTATTTTCTATTTTAAAGGGTTAAAGAGGAAGTTTTGTCGTCATTTTGTATCTGTTTTTGTTATGTTTGTGACTTTAGTTATCATGCAGGAACTTTTCCTTATCATTTACATGTATGTTTGTCTTATTATTATTTTAAACTATCGGTGCATGTGATTGCAAGAGGGTTTTTTTCTTTAAAAATAACATTTATTACGTTTGATTCATGCTTATATGACCTTCTAGAATATTCCGTTTAATATTTTGAACTCTCTATAGAGGCCATTTCATATAACAATTTGTTGTTGAAGCAAAAATTTGAAAAACAAAACACCGCCTCTTATAAATAGTTTACTATTTTGACTGTATATGCCATGGGCAGTTCTGGGGGGGGGGGGGGGTCCTTAAGACATAGGCCTATTCAAAAAATATTATCCTCACCCAGAAAGAAGAAGTATTTATAAAGATTAAGTAGAAAAAACGAACTTTAAACCTGAGAAAAAGGATTTTTTTTTTTACTTAACGAAACATAAATTTTTAATTTAAAAATGATTCCTTAATATAAAAAGTGTACCTTATGGATAAGTTGTTGACTACCTAGGCTCCTTAAAATCTGTTTTGACAACTACGCATTATCTTGAGAAAAATGTACGCAACCAAAATCAAATAGATATATTTACATGACATTGGCAATGTTCATTTACACTTGACATCTTGTGTCTTTTATTAAAGAAACTGGAATATGTTGATTATGTTCGTTAGTTATTATATTTTCTATTTATTTATTAATTTCTTTTAATTTTTATTAATTTATTTGTTTTATTATTTTCTGCAATTTGAAAAAATAGAACAGTTTGTGTAACTAACTATTGCTGTATGATGTATTCACAAAAAATGTTCTGCACGCCGTTTCATGAATATGGTATATAATATTTAATATCGATATAAGCACAGACCTTGAAATTGTCAAAAGTAGAGTCGTATTTTTTTTATAAGTGTGTAGATTTAAATGCTGATTTATATGGAATATATATATGCATTCAATGCATTTTTTTAAGATGACGTGGAAAGAACTTCAGCAGATGATGTTCAGTTATCACCTACCAAACCTTTCCCAGTGTGTTCATCTACCGCTTCTACCCCATATCCATTTCCTATCATACCTTCAACAAATCTTTTAACCGGTTTGTATTGATAAAATTAGTATGGCAATAGTTCGTTAAAAATACCTTAATTAAAACGCAAAATCATGAAGCTGTATCTCTCGCAAATGTTTAAAGGGAATTTTTAAAACAAAAATCAATTTAAAGCAATTGCTAAAAATAGCAAGTAAAATTACTACGACTGCGAATATTTCCAGTAATAGACGTATGAAATAATGATTAATTTGAATAAAAACATATGTTCAAATTTTTTCTTAAAGGAAGCTGGGGAACAAGGTTCATTGTGTTGTTCATGAAAAATATAATGAACACGAAAAAAACCATTTATGTCACAACAGTCAATGAGGTCCATATAAAAATTACAACTTCAGAACGTCTAAATAGTTCTCTCAAAAGTGAGATTGACCAAACCGCCAATATATCCTCTTTTAAACAATTCGTCATTCCACGTTCCATGGAGTTAGAAAGCTTTAAAACAGAAACGAAATGTATATTAATTGAAACTTCTGAAAATGCTACGGTTGTAAGTCAAGCAGATGTCTATTCATCGGTCGGGATGACAACTCACATCCCGATACATAAACTTTCAACTAAATATGTTATTGTCTCGACCAATCCGGTGAAATACTTCAGTCAATTCGCACTTGCTTCAATTGATGAAAACACAATGGTATGGATAACCTTCCGAATGAAAGAGGCATTACTAATTGACGGAAAAATATATCAGAGTGGGGAAACTTTTAGCATCAAACTGAACCGTTATGAAACCTACCAAATTCAACATACTGTGGATATGACAGGAACAGTCATTGAGTCATCTTCACCTATTGCCGTTTTCTCTGGAAATGATTGCAACAAATTAAACGGACAAGGGTTTTGTGATCACTTAATTGAACAACTTCCACCGACATCCAGAATAGATACAGTCTATGTCGTTCCTCCCCATCTATACAGCAATACCAAAATACGAGTCATAGCTATTGATAAGTCATGCATATTCTACAACTGCACAAATAAAACTAATAGGAAGTCGTATGAACGTACGGAATACTTTGATATTGATATTTCAATCAACGGTTTGTGTTATATTCAATCGAACGAACCTATTTTGGTGGCAAGTTTCGGTTTATCTTCTTCAATAACAAACCTGGGCGATCCATCGATGGTTATTGTTCCAGGAATTCATCAGTACCAAAATTACTACAAAATAATAGTTCCTTTTGGATATGAATACAGCTATATAACAGTTATAATGGGACAACGCGACAGTCTACTCCTTATTAACGGCTATACAGTAAAACCAAAAAATATTCTTTATCAGGAAATCGTCTATTATAATTTTCATTTCAGGGTGATGATAATTCGTGTTTTTGCAGGTGAACTAACGGTTACAACAACGAAAAGCGAAAATTTTGGACTAATATGTGCTGGCATGAAATATTTCCAATCCTATGCCTTCTCCGGGAATTCCGTATTATAATGGTCGTGTTGACAGTAAAATTATCTAATATACAACATGTTCAACACTGGTGTGACGTACACTATATGTAGATGCCAGTTAAATAGTATATTGTTTATACATACATGTAAATCAACAATGTATCTGTGTAAATTATAATAAAAATGTTTAAACGGGTTTTCCTCAGAATATTATATAATATTGGATAAATAATTTGAATAGAAATGCTCAAATTATGGTATTCTGTGCGTTTTTTAAAAAAAATATTTATTATACATATTTCAGTTTGTATAGATTCTACTACCTGTTATGCATTAAAGGAGAGAGAGAGAGAGACAGAGAGAGAGAGAGTGAGAGAGAGAGATGTATGTACATATCATTTAGATATTATTAGCAAATATATGTATGTACAACTTAAAGTATAGTAATAAACATAATCGCTGTGTTTGTAATACACTTTAAGCCCACACTAATATTGGAGAATGTATTTACTGATAATATGTTTTTCAGAATTATGACACCATCTTTGTAACTAATTGATCAGACTACAAATTATCGTTTATTTTATATCATAATTAATGTGATCACAAGACTATCAGATTAAACGTGCAATCTCTGTTCATAAAAAAATAAAATAATAATTATACATTTGTAATTAGCTTTTTATTTTTATTTTTTATTTTTTTTGGTATCGTTACTGATCAAATCGTGTTTTAACTGTTGTCAATTATACTTTGATATTTCCCCCAACTTACAAAGAATATGAGTAAATGACAAAAATAGTTGTTAAGCAAATTTCTTTTAAAGTTTCACCTGATCTATGAACCAAAGTATAATCTACGATTGTTCTCTCTTCTTAAGGCCCGACACTTTTTCTTAATCATTCCAAACAGAGTTCAAATGGCAGGCATATCAGACACCATGAAGTAAATGAAGGTTAAGGAATTGTTAGTAAAACATATTCCTTATCAATATTTAACAGATGTAAACCTTATTAATTGCAGTCAATATGATTGTAGTTGAGACATCTTTAAAAACTTGTGTATGGTTTTTATTTTGTTTTCTTTAATATCTATCAAACCGTCAAAAATACCGAATTAAAATGCATTTTTATGAGCGCTGTAAACAACCGTTGCATTTATCTGTGCATACTATTTGTACACACACGTTAGGACGTCCCTTTAACTCTAGATTTTTAACACGAGCAAGAAGAAAATACAATTGCACCTTTTCATTTTTTTTTAATGTTTTGCATAAAGAGACGTGATTAACTGAGATATGTTTCACTCTGCCTGTTATTAGTTCGAAGATATGGTCTTGGCTGGTACCTGCAAATCTTTTAAAAAATAGCTACCAATGCACATATATTCACATACACCGCCAAAAGTAGGTCAGATATTGTATTCAATATATATGTATTATATCATCCATACACATTCCATCTGATATCCAACACATTTTAATAAAAAAAAAAAACGGTTTTCAAAATGAAATTTTCCATTTATAAATTATTATATTTCCTGTTTTATGATGCCAAGTTATTTGTGTCACGATTATCATCATTTTTTTTCTTTGGGCCCTTTAATATATGATAATGAAACTGTTTTTAATGTGTCTAATGATTACAAAAACGGCATAAGTTACCTTAGTTTTCCTCGACATACATAACGCAGGAAAATGCACCACATATTTTCATATTATGCAGTAAGCTGATCCGTTGAATTTAAATGTGCATACTTGACAAAGGATGATTTTTATGCATGAATAGTTTGCATTTTGACTACGACCAGGAAGAACAAATTGTACAATGATCACCAAGCAAGCTCAAATAAATAGGATGTTCCGTGTAAAGTAGTTAAGCAACAGTTTGGGAATCAACACATCAGTTAACTGTTTTGGATAGTCAGGAGAGATGTATACCGATAGTTCTGAGGTAGGTGATTTTTGTCTGTTTTAAGGAACTGTCTCTGCGATCTGCGAATTGCGATCGTATTTAAGATAATTTATAGAGACACCGAAAGTATGGACACAAGTTTTTCTTTTTAAAAAAATTTAATCAATAATGTAGTAATTCTTCAATCCATTATGTTTAGGGTTCGGGAGGTTCAAGCTACGCACGTTTTTCAGCTATCAACAGTTCAAGAAATTCAACACAGGTATTTTATTGAACAATTAATACTTTTAAGAAAACTCAATACAAAAACACAGTTTTCATTTAATTTATTGTAGCTAAGACTCGCATGTGAAGATTTTATATCATCATTTAATAATACCAGTTTAATATGATGCTGCCAATAAGTCTGTATGTGTTGATTTTTTTTTTTTACATACAGGTGAATCTCGATAACGCGAACTTCAGGGGACCATGATTAAACTTCGAGAGATTTTTTTTACATACATGTAATTATACAGCATTGTAACAATAAAAAAAAAAACATTTATTTTGTTTCTTTGTACAGACCTTAGAAATATACACGGTGATTGCCACTTCCAAATCTACTACTTATGATAATATTTCTGAGGTAGGTTTCTAGTAAATTCAAGTATACATTGTAAATGCTGTCCTATGTATTAAATCAACTTCTATTTTTTTAAATGTTCTCTTTATTGTATTTAATAATTTTAAATAAATCACTTACTTTTTATAAACTACATGTATGTGTGTGCATATTTAGGACGTTGTTTACTCATGGGTTGAGTTCTCAAATTCAAGATTGTTATAAAGTTCAATGTCATAAGTAAAACTCGTTCTAAACACAAAAATATTACTGAAATGAAATATTTTTTTATTGACATAACATTCGATATTTTTCACTATATAATGGAATCATGCTCTAACAAAATCGGGCTAATTCGGACTACATTTTTCGGAGTTTGTTTTTCACTGAATTATTTTGGGCAGTACAAAAATATCAAAAGTAAAGATTTTCTTTGTTAGTCAACATAATTTTGCATCGTTGCTGTTACTTTTTTTTCTTTTTCATTTATCTTTTTCATGAAGAAAAACGTATTGCACTCACTACAAACATATTGAACGATGCTCAAAAATGAATAAAAAACATATATCAGAATTTTGATCATTGACTCCATATGCTTTTACACCAGTATAATCGAGTCAATTTAGTAAGTTTAATTATATAAATGTTTAAGCATTATCATCATTCAATTGTTAATTAAATTGAATCAAAAATGGGTAGGGATTTGAAAATTAAAGCTCTTTAGTGTTACTGGCATTCGTAAACTATATTTCATTTTTAAAAGAGTTTAGTAATTTGTATTTTTTTTACAATTAAGAAAATCTAAAAATCGGATAGTGTAAAATTTTATAGACTTTTCTTAATTTTTCAAATAAATATTCAATGTCCAGTACCTCAATAAGTAGGTCATTGACCTACATTTTTGAAAGTGAAAAATAACACTACACTCAAAGGTTAATAACACACAATAGATATTTTTTCATTATCATAAACTGATTTTATTTTTATTTCTGAGTAAATGTAATTTTTAATGAAATCTGTAATGAAAAACTTGTGGGTTTATACAACGTTCTTAACTTAATGAACTATATGTCTTGAGAAATTTTCATTTGCAGGGCTATTATGACGGACTAACTGGTGAATTCAGAACACCCAAATCGGTAATTATTGCACTTGTTCACTTATCGAGAATGGCAAATATAATTTTAGTATGATAATTGGAAAATAATGATTTTTTAAAAAGTATATTAATATAAGTAATTTTGTCGTTTTCATGTTATAAAATTGACATATCTAGTAAATTATTACATGCTGCCATCATGAAAGGTGGGATAAAATAGGATGCAGGATGCAATACAAATGATAGAAATTTAAAAGTTAAAGCTGACATGAATTCATAAAAGCATTTAGTCGCCATATTAGTTCGATCGCTCCTCAACTGTCACTGGCCGATAAAGTTACGGTTGGTTGCATTCCGATCAAGGCATTCACGTTGCACGGATTTCTAAATGATAGAACTACACTATTACTTATAAGGTTAGTTACTGACTCACTATTGAAATATATTGGGTTGATCAATCTCATAGCCGAGCCAGTAACTAACCTAATAAGTGTTTTGTTTTCCCGAGGACCATCAAGCGACATATTTATTAACAAATAGCGAAGACCTACGCAAAGCCATGTACAAGATGCCTAACATCTCGTCCAATTTAACTCATTTAAAGTAGTACAAAACAGTATCCGAAAAACAAACACTTCGGAAATCCTCGCGCAAGTCAAACGTTTACGAGAAACAAATAAATGACGTATGTCACGTTAAGTGTCTTATTATGACGTCATGCCGTGCAAGAACTGTTCAAATAATACTTTGTAACAAAGTGGGGAGGGACTGGTTTAAACTTCTTTTTAAAAATATCTAGTGGTGGAATTTGGTATTTACATAATATTATCTACATATTCCAACAATTTATATGATAGTTTTTCATGGAATTTGAATGATAAAAAATTTAAATAAAAACGGTATTTAGTATGGCGAATAGCTCCAAAATAGGGCCTTCTTGCATATACTTTGAACTGATTTTATTGGTACAAAAAATTATCAAAGTCAATGATTATTATTTTTTAACGTTTAACGTGTCTTAGTCTCTTTGTTAATTGATAATTGCCAAAAAAAAAAATATTTTTTTTCTTTTTAATCATGTATTCTGATGAGCCTAGCCCTTTTCTAACAGGGTGTCGGAAGCCATAGTTGTGACCTAGATTACGAGAAAACTAATGGTGGAATTTTTTTAAAAACTTTGTATATATATACAGTTTAATATGATTAACATTTGGTGCAATTTTTAAAAAAAATGAATTATGGGAAAAATTTTCGCTATCTGTTTTGTACTACCTTAAACTCTTCAAAATTATCAATCTCACCTTTCAAATACTCTAAAAATCTTTGCTTCAACCATGTTTACTTACAATGTTTTGTTGCTTTTCAATTTTAAATGTGTTCCCCCTTTCCTCTGCAGAGATTTGAGCAAATTTCGGTGCTGCCATTTTGTTTTGCTCTAGACACAACAATGTGACGTCAATATTCAAAGGGAAACTACTCTAATTTTAAAGAATTTCAAAGGGCAACTACTCTAAATACTTTAAGAACTTACGGCATGCGGTTTCTGTATTAAATACTATGAAATGTCGAAATGAGTAAGCGAAGCGTCGGTCAATGACGGCCATATTGCCTAATATTAGTTCCCACTGAACTCACATAGAGATATATGTGGCAATCACGTGCTATGTTTAAACCAATGAAAGTGTCTCATTTCAGTCCGAGGGAAAACAAAATGTAGTAATACGCTTGTAACAATGAATAAAGAAAACTACAATCAATAAAAAAATAAAAAGATGGTTTATTCTTAGAGAGAAATCCTAATGTATCCGCAATATCTTGCTCAGACAGTGCTGTGTTGTCCTACTTTGCATGCAAATCGAACACGTGTGTCGTTCATTCAGAGTGCATAACATCTTATCGTAGACCCCGACCGCCCTACATCCAACGCAGTAGATAAGAAATGGTTAACCAAAGAATGTATAAACAACGTAACGTCGCTTTTATCAGTTTCTAAAGACACTATGTTTTTTTAAAGTCCATGCTGTCACTGCACAGTCTGCAGTGCGGTTTGCTCATGTGCGATAAAATAACAATATGACACTGGAGAACTGATTCTTCAATGATCGATGATTTTTGAATTATGTGTGCCGGATTTCAGTCTGTTTTGTTTCGTCTTTTATTGGATATTTCTAACCAGTTCTGTGGTTGTCATATTTTTTTTTTGTTCAAGGCGCGTTCATTTAAAACTTTCCGTCCAGTGTAACGTGTGGGTAAATGAAAAACCTGAATGCGATAAAGCATGAATTGGGCTCTCGGCCTTATATAGGGATTGTGTAGCGATGAGTAGAACAACAGAAATAAAAAACTAATATGGAGGTAGTCGGAGATAAAAGGGAAAAAATGCGTATATATGAATTCATGTCAGCTTTAAGTTCCATCGTTTCCTTTACTATCCTGCCTTCTGTAACCAATCAGATTTCATGTACATTTAGATAGAGTATAAATTTCAGAGTGATTTAGCGAAACGAAAATTAAAGTCACAATACATTTACAACGTCAATTTTATTCGTTTTACAAGTTAAAACATTTAAGAATGATTTTTTAATGCATTGTATTAACAAATCGGTGCAGAACATTGATGCGCGCTAGTCAGCGCTACATCACCGAAAACCAGGACGCGCGGGTAGGTGACACATATGGAAAAGTTAGCGTCTTATTTTGACTGATATATAAAAAATCGTAAAAAATAAATAACTGTTTTGAATCAGTCCAAACACTTAGTAGTATCCTGATGTCAATGCAATACATTTAGTACATTACTGACACATCAGTGCATTATCACGTGACAACTATAAATAGTTTATGTATATTCCTTAATATAAAATGAGATAGAGCAACACTACCCCGCGGTTTCCACAAAACAAGAAACATATCAAGGGAAGGCAAACCAGCTCAGTTTTATAAAAACCGCTGCTAGAATCCTATATTCTCTCGATTAAATAGTTATTCATTCGGTCCTCAAGAAACCTTCTTAACTTTTATACAGTTTGCACGGAAAAGTTATGTTTCATCAAAGCAACACAAACACGGGATTCTACCAGCAATTATCATGTTAAGCATTAATTACACTCTGGATACATGTAAAATTTGAAGGTAAATATGTAAGGGGTCGTGTTGTTCTAGTCGGATATTTATATCGTAAACAACGACAGAGGAAAGCCTGGCAGAGAAATAAAAGCAAAATTCCATACCTTTTAGCGAATGAAAGATAAAATCAACCCTCTCTTCTTTTGTTCAATTCTCAATAAATCACAACGAAATACTTTTTAGAGTTCTTAGATAACTTATATTTTTAATCTGTTTACAATGCTTTAAGATCAAATTTACACCACATTACACTTTCAGTCATGACGTCATCAATGTGTAAATCAAGTAATACAAACTATTTTGTGAAGAAATAAAACTGTATCCAGTATTTTTTATTTGTTTTGGGTTTTTTTTTAATTTTTTTTTTTGGGGGGGGGGGGGTTGGGGGGGGTTAGATTTTTTTTGTTACATTTTACTGTTTAAATATTTAGATAGGCAGTTGATAACTCAGATTTGTGATTTCATAGAATTACATATAACTCATATTCCATATGCTTCCTAAACACTCCCGCGTATCTGCAGTTATGTAGACATCTTTTTTAGATAGGAAGTTTCTATTATACAGTGAAATGATATATCAGAATGTCTACCAACTTATACTACTAAATTGAAATAAATATTTAAACTATATTTCATATGCTTCCCCCGCGTGTATTTATGTTCGATATTAAACTGAACAGATCAAATTAATAAATGTTAGCTGACTACATATGCGTATGGATCTATATATTTAAATATAGAAAACTGAATCGGACACTTAATACTGATTGCTAAACAGAAATAATTATATATGTTGGTAGTGAATCTTTCAATTTCAAAAGTGAATTGATGGTAATGGAGAATGTATCTTTGCGTATGTTCCCTCTATTTAACATAGTTAACACCCGTCTCATAATTAAATTCTTCTCTTTAACTTGACATGGAGAGTGTCTGAGTCTCCAAATTAGTTGTAAAAACTGTGTATTCATGATACTCAATTATCACGCAAGTGCAATTTAAATGCCGTGTAAATGGACTCCTTTAAACATTTAACCTTCAAATTATTACTTATGCTGTTTATTTTGATTCTTTTAAACTTCCTGGTACGTTAACAAATGCAATTATAAATAAAGTATAAGTGTGTAACATGCATTTAAAAAAATGACTCCCTGCACATCCATATTGGACCGATAAAAGGCTGTGTTAGAACACCTCTTTCTCTTTTTCTGTCACAAGAACATAAATATAAATTAAAACTCTGCTTTTCATTTTGCTGTCATTCAATACATTTGCTTTCTATAAAAGGCCCGAGTTATTCATAAATATTGAATATTCCTTTTAATTTCTAATGCTTTCGTGGGCAGACCTCCGCTTTTATCAAATTACCTTGGATTTTGTTGTTGAATTCATTTGATTTGAATTGAATTGATCCATAGAACTTATTCATTGATTTTCAATATCCTAAAACATATTGTTCTGATACGATCTCTGACTGAAAATTTCTGTATTCAATAATTTGTTAATTTAGGATAGCTTTAAATTGAGCAGGATCAAATGAAAAAAAAAACAGATTTTTTTTTTGCAACAACAACATGACATTAGGTAACTTTATAAAGAAGAATCTAATACATGTGCATTTGTATCTTCATGTTTAACATTATCCGGTTTTCCAGTTTGTATGCAAAATCAATAGATGCAACAAATGTAAAATGAAAAGAGTATCTAAAAAGTGCTTAAGTACTGCAAAACACTTACAAAAATAATACTGTGGTTTCATTAATATTCCATGAACACCAATTTGGGTTTTGCTGTTGAATTAAATTGAATTGATCAACGAAATTGAATGTTCAATAATTTCCAATATCCTAGAAAATATTATATCGATAAAAGATTCCTGACCGCAAATTCACAAAACCTTGCAACTTTAGTAGTCTTTAAATCAACGAAGATGGATGCCACCAATATTCTTGAAACCACAGAACATATATCCTATTTATAAAATAACAGTTTTGTTTTGCAGAGCCGACCGGGAATTCTGCCTAGAATTAGTGTTGAAAATCAGCAACATGGAAAACAGGTTTAGTTTGTTATTTAGATTGTTGTTTGTTCACTACATTTGTTTTATATAAAAGGCCCAAGTTATTCATAAATATTGAATATTCCTTTTAATTTCTAATGCTTTCGTAGGCAGACATCCGCTTTTATCAAATTACCTTGGATTTTGTTGATCCATGAACTTATTCATTGATTTTCAATATCCTAAAACATATTGTATTGATACGATCTCTGACTGAACATTTATGTATTCATTAATTTGTTAATTTAGGATAACTTTAAATTGAGCACGATGAAATGAAAAAAAAAACCAACAGATTTGTTTGGCAATAACAACATGACATTATGTAACTTTATACAGAAGAATCTAATACATGTGCATTTGTATCTTCATGTTTAACATTATCCGGTTTTCCAGTTTGTATGCAAAATCAATAGATGCAACAAATGTAAAGTGAAAAGAGTATCTAAAAATTGCTAAAGTACTGCAAAACACTTACAAAATTAATACTGTGGTTTCATGAATATTCCTTGAACACTAATTTGGGTTTTGCTGTTGAATTAAATTGAATTGATCAACGAAATTGAATGTTCATTATTTTCCAATATCCTAGAAAATGTTATATCGATAAGAGATTCCTGACCGCAAATTCACAAAACCCTGCACTTTAAGTAGTCTTTAAATCAACGAAGATGGATGCCACCAATATTCTTGAAACCACAGAACATATATCCTATTTTGAAAACAACAGTTTTGTTTTGCAGAGCCGACCGGGAATTCTGCCTAGAATTAGTGTTGAAAATCAGCAACATGGAGAACAGGTTTATTTTGTTATTTAGATTGTTGTTTGTATATTGAATTAAAAAAATGAAGGAAAAAAATAACCCGGTTCCTTTTTCGCTGAATATCAGATTTTCATAATGTGATTAGTTCGTAAGTTAGTCATAAAATATCTACGTCAACAATATTTTAATCCAAAAATAGGTCATTGACCTATTTTTTTGAAAGTGAAAATTAAGGATGACGTTTTCTCAGAATGAAAAAAAATTCCACTGATGATATAGAAAATTCATCTATTGTATGTTACAGACCTTTGATTGTAGTGTTATTTTTCAATTGCAAAAAAGTAGGTAAATGACCTAGTTTTTTAGTTAATGGCTATTGAATATATTTCAAAAAATCAAGAAAAATCCAATAAGATTTTACACTACCATTAGGAATTTCTTAATTGTGAAAATATTAGAAATAATTAAACACTGTAAAAAATTAAATACAGTTTATGAATGGTAGTGGCACTAAATAGATATAAAGCATTAAAATTTCAGCAATTTAAAAATATTCCAGTCCGAATTTCCTCTATCAGTTTAAAATCCCTACCCATTTTTGATCAAATTTTACAAAAAATTGAATGATGATAACACAAAAACATTTCTAGTATTAAACTACTTATATTGACCTTATTCTGTTGGTATAAAATTTATATGAGGTCAATGATCAAACTTTTGAGATAAGGTGTCTTTTATCGTTTTTAAGCATTTTTCAATATTTTTCCAATTCGTGCCATACAATAATTTTAATGAATAAGTGAAGTAAACCCAACAGAAAATATGCAAAATTATAAAGACTAAAATATGAAATCTAAACTTTTAATATTAGACTACTGCCAAAATGTTTGAGCGGAACACAAAATCTGCAAAATTTACTCCGAATTTCCTCTGTTTGGCTAAAAGTCAATTTTTGTTTAAGCCTAATTCCATAGTAGAAAAATAGATTGTTATGTCAATAATAATTCATTTCATAATTACTTTTTGTGTTTAGAACAAATTTTACTCATGACTTTGAAGTTTATAACAATCCGAATTTGAGAACTCAAACTCTGAGTAAACGACTCCCTTAACACTACAATGAAGGTCTATAACACACAATAGATGGTTTTTTATTATCATCAGTGGATTTTTTTTTTATTCTGAGTAAACGTTATTAAAAAAAACCTGTTAATTTCAATAAATCATTATTGATATTTAATGTAATTAATTTTTTATGTAAACCATTTTTCATGATTGATTCTTTATAGCAAAGTTTCAATATTAATTCTTTAAGAAAAACTTCAACAAGGACCAACAACAGACTAAAAACTCCAAGCGTCCATGTATAATTGTGATAGTGTCGGTTCTTGCCATTGTAATATCTACTACTATTGCAACGCTAACAGTGCTGTTCCTTAAACAAGGTGAAGTAAATTTGATTTCGAAAACTTTATCAATTTAATTAAGTGTTCTCAAGATATACTGTGGAATCATCATTGTTCGTGGAAGGACCAAAGTTCGTGGTTTTCGTAAGTAATCGTTGCCCACGAACTTACATCATCACGAACGTATATGTAAGCATATGTTTAATGTTTATGTACAAAAATAACTACCTACCAACGAAGTCACCACGAATATTGACGCCAACGAATAAAAATGATTCTATTGTAGTTGACTGCATAAACACTTTGACATCGTTGTCTTTACAATATCAGACGCCGTAAATGATATGTTATTATGTTTATCGACCAGAATAGAAATAGGTTTTATTTTAACCAAACGTAAAACCTTACAATTTAATATCCAGTTACATTATACCTTGTCCGTAAAATACATAACTAACGTTCTACAAAAAGGTGAGATTAACCATTTAATTGAGTGTTAAATATTCGCAGCAATGTTAAGGCGTCCCGGAGCTAAAATACGGCTGGAAAATGATGTTATTTGAATCATCGCAGAAATACTTTGATCGGGAGTATTTCTTAAAATTTGTATTGCATTTATTGACAACGATGTTAAACATTATATTTGATGCATTTTTGTGACTTCATAATTACGTGACGGGCGAATCCTAACAATGCAAATGATCTAATTAAATTGCATCGGCGCAGGTGATTAATGACATTAAATCATATATATTTTTAAGAAAAAATCATTTGTTATGTCATACAGTGGTAGCAACGTTATTGTTGACATATAACACGCACGATTCTGATACACGAACGATCACGCACGGTACACGAACGATTCTGCACGATACACGAACGATCACTAACTTACTGAATTTCCACGATACACGAACGATAACGATAAAACACGCAAACAAACGATTCTACACGATTTCACACGCAAAATCATAATTAATTTTTAAGATTAGAATTAAGGAAACGTATTGCTTTAATTTGTACTACAATATGCTTGTGTTTTATTCTAAAGCGGCTTGTACAGTAGCCATGCATTGCTTTATTTTTTACGAGTTAACAATATTATATAGGATTCATACACAAATTAATTTTTTTGTCTTCACTAGGAATATTAACTCCTGTCATAAGTTAAAGAAAATTAATTGTAAAGAAATATATATAATGTGTAATCTATACGAATGTATTTACTTACGAGTTGATGTTTATGTAATATGATTCCCTTATGAACGATTTAACTATGCGAAATACAGGTAATTTTTTTTACCTTGTTCCAAAGAAATTCGATTTTACACATCCCATATTTTCATAATTTACGGTACATAATTGATTGAAATCTATTTAATTTAAATTTTAAAGCGTCTAAATTGATTTTATTTTTTATTAATGTTTACACAATGTATCAGAAAGGAATTTATATCGTAAATATCATTTGAAAGAAAACTTAGGGTATAATTGTTTAGTTTTGAACGGAGAAATAGGTTAGCTTGACCGCTTTCAATCAACGTGTCTCTCTTGCTAATATGATTAGAATTATGTGTCAACATAAGATGAATGCTTGATATAGACTGAATACAAAATTACGCAAAACTAACTCGACCTATCAAAGGATTGAATGAGTTGTTGAAATTCTAAATAAATGTATTTAATGACGATAGAGAATATTTTAGAAAGATTAGCGCTGACATGATACATGGATGTTAACAATTGTCAATATTCTTCTATTAAAAAAAGTTTTCAATTCATATTGTTGCATTGTTTAAAATACTACTCGTCGTTGTTTTAAGAATAAATCCTGGTCTCTAAAAAAAAGTTACAAAACGAAAATACCGCACGATCACGCACGTTCACGCACGAAAAAAACCGCAAACTAATATTTCTGATACACGCACGATCCCGCACGTTACACGAACGATCACCCACAGTACACGAACTATTTAACACGATTGGCTTGTCAACAATAACGTTGTTACCACTGTATAATTCGATGTTCTTGCTTGGGCTTGAAATAGATATTTTGTTTATCAAAGATATTGTTAAAACATTCCACAAAATCATCCAAATTATGCCCATTTTTAATAATAAAAAGTGACTTACAAAAAATTGGAGTAAATCCGTAGGTTTCCCAAGCACAATTTACATGGGTACTTATATTCTCTACCAATTTAATGTAAAATATATTAAAATTGTATTGATCTTTCAGCTGCGCAACGCTGGTTTTTACATGCATTAAAATTTCTTCATTCAGTTGTTTATACGCAGCAGGGAGAGTCTCCAAACCACTAGTTTATAAATAGTCTTTTACGTTAAACGAAGCTTTAAAACTGCCAATTATTTGATATTGGTTTTTAATATGAATGAATTTTGTACGTCTAGCATTAACGGCAGCATCTATGTAAAGGAGACATGCGCTTTTATTACTGTTTTGATAGAATACACATTTAGCGTTACAATACATTCCCTGAGAACTATTGACAGGAATGCAGATCGTGACATCAATTATGCCGTCATGCAGTACAGACAAGTGACTTTCTACACATCGCTGTAAAATCAATCGGGAAACCTTAACCTACCCGCGTTTTGCAGCTCATGCGTAGATCCTAAAAAGATAAATCATTAGAATTCATGGTGGCTCTATTTTCGAGGTATTTGTGGGTAGCCCACTCTCTCGATTTTACATGTTCGACGAAAACAAATTTAGAAAGTTATTCTTCTTCATGAAACTGAACCCACGGAATAACAACCCCATGAATAAGCAACACAAACCCAACAATCTACGAACATTGACCCCCAAGCATTTAAATGATTCTGGTATACATAATATACTACAGCCCAAAAGTAGCAAGATATGGGCATAAAAGTGTCGCGAATAATTAGGTAATCACATTGACATGAAGAATAATGTGAATGTATTTACGATGTTTTACTTATTTCAGAAATAAAAAATACATGACTATACTACAACTATTTAGTGTCTTTAAAACCATAATTTATATACCTTTTGATGATTTATATTTCAGATTCGCCCAACTTTGAGCCTTATACGTTGAGCCTTAACCGAAGCCATTTAAGAAAAATTGATGGAACCGGTACGCTTCATTTTTGCTTGAGCAAAAAGGAAATCAAACCATTAAAAAGTTATGTTTAAGTTATACGCAAATCAAAAATATTTTTTTTTTACAGAAATCTTTAGTGACTGCAAAGATATAAAGCTATTTGGAAACGATAGTGATGGGCTGTACACTATTTACCCCGACCCACTTACAGAAACGCCAGTCGTCGTCTACTGTGATATGACAACAGACGGCGGGGGGTGGACGGTAATAGAATCAATAACCAATATTTTTTTTTCAAGTGTGTTACAAAAAAAGGCAATATAATAACCAACGACACGTATCGATGAAAAAAAAATAAAATAGAACAGTCTTGAAAGTATTGTAATAATTACCAAAACAAAGAGAAGAGGAGGGACTGATAAGATTAATAAATCAAGGGAATTCATTATATTACTTTTTCCTGTAGCATGATCCAGTTACAATTTCTATAGGTACACAAGTGACAAAAAGTTATTTTTTTAAAAAAATGCAGGTTTTCCAACACAGACGGGACGGATCTGTTGATTTCTATCTTTCTTGGAACAGTTACAAGAATGGCTTTGGAGAGGCATCGGGGGAACATTGGATTGGTATTGATTTTATAACATCTTGCTTTCTTAAATAGTCACAATTATTTGTTTATCGAGTTTCAAAATGAAAACTGAAATAAATAAAAATATTTTTTTTTTGAGACGCGGTTTTCTGGAAGGGGGAAGGGTGGGTGGAATGGATATTTTCATATGCTTTCATGCTTTTGTTTTCCTATTTTTTGTTTTATTTAATTGGACTTCTTTATTTTTCAATCTGACATTCACTTTTTGCAGGTAACGACAATCTTCATAAGCTAACTACTTTAGGAATGTCCGACTTGTACGTGCGTCTAGAGACATTCAGTGGAGACTGGTATTACGCCAAATATGACGATTTTAATGTGGCTAATGAATCTGATGGTTACAGATTGAGACTTAAAGTCGGGTCATATAATGGAAATGCTGGTACGTTATCTGTGTTATAGTTTTTTTTTTTAATACATTGAAAACTTGGAACAAGTATAAGTCAAATGTTAACAATAATTGCTTACTATTGTGAAGTAATTTCATTTAGTGCAATGGTTTTTGTGAATAATCTTTATTAAGTTTTTTTCTCTATATATTCTTATGTAAAAATATGAACACCCCCCCCCCGATCTTGTGGTCCCACCTCACCCCTGGGGATCATGACTTGAAGAAACTTGATTTACACCACTTAAATATGCGTCAACACAAATTTTAGATTTTCTGGCCAAATGGTTTTTGAGATGAAGTTTTTTGAAAAAATACCAACAAATTTTTAATAATTCCTCATTACCTCTCTTTGAAAGAGAGCGTGATCTTTAATTTTAACAAAGTTGAATCTCCCTTATCCGATGATGTTTTGTGCCAAGTTAAATTAAAATTGGCCTAGTGGCTTTGGAGAAAAGGTCGAAAATGTAAAAAAAAAAGGTTTACGGACGGACGGAGAGACAGGCAGACGGACATACAGACAGACTGACCAGACAAGAAGTGATCAGAAAAGTTCACTTGCGCTTTCATCTTAGGTGAGTAAAAATCTTTAAAATATATCTAAATGACACAATCAGCGAATCAATAGTTTTTTCTGTCACCATCACGTGACCTCCCGTTTTTATAAAAAGGATATTTAGATATAATATACAAAGTTATATATTCAATTTTATAGGGTTTTTTCTTTATACATGTAATGCAGAACATTTTATTTAGGAGACGGCATGGACAGTCATGACAGTACAAATCCAAATGGCTTGAAATTCAGCACACCTGACAGAGATAACGATAACGCCATCGGGCTGTGTACTTTTGGTCGCAAGGGAGCATGGTGGTATAATGAGTGTACGCTGACAAACCTGAATGGGATTTATGGGAACGGAGACTGTTTGAAATTAGAAACATGTAACTTTTGGTATCTGTTGAATAAAAGCTTTGTTGGTGTGAAAACTTCCTTTATGATGGTTAGGCGTTCAGAATATAAATTTTATTGTGCATCGTGTCCGTCTAGCAAATGATTATGCTGTTTGTACCAATTTGTTAATTCTGTAATGACGGTTCACATATAATCATCATTTATTGTTTATTTTTTTTTAAACTGTTACGAATTACTTTGCATTTATATTATTTAAAAACAATATATTCATGTGACATTTTCAATGCATTGTTAGATATGAATTTAATTTTTTTCCCTTCTGTTCACACACATACTCACATATTAATATTCTTAAACCGATTTTTAAATGATTAAAAAGAAAAAACTAAGTGTCCCATGCCGACCATTAGAGTTATTATAGCCTACCTGAAAATCATGCATGCATTATTTCCTTGTGTTTTTCCTTTACCTCAATTTGGCCGCCGTTTTTTAGTAGGATTGTCAACACTTAAATGTTCTTAAATAACTGCCCTTTATGTCAGTTTCATAAAAAGTTATCTTCATTAGCCTAAAAGTATTTATTTACGTAAACATGCACAATAGTTTTTTTTACCAAAAAAACTAAACACCAAAAAAAAAAACCACACAACAAAAAACAAAAACACCCCCCCCCCCCAACAATTGAATAAACAGAATAATACATGCACAGCTATATTATAATAATGTAACAGGGTTATTTTCGTCCCGTGTTATTTTCGTCCCGTGTTATTTTCGCCCTTCTTCACTTGCAAACGGCTTCGCTCAGTCTTGAATATCTGTAATTGTATTTAAAGACAGATAAATTATTCCTTTCTGTTTTGAGATATTTTGTCTTGAGTAATAATTAGCAGCTTAACTTTGCGTAATTGATTATAATACTACTACAACAATAAATACCAACGACAGTGCATTGGTTTTCTAGGTTTGATATATTTTATTTAGGATCAAGTTTGTATTATACTTTACGTGTATCATAATTGTATCCCATTGTTGTATCTTCGTTTTTTTTGTAATTAGCTTAATTAAAGACAATTTTAAATCTAAATTAAATGTTCTGTTTTGCCTTACTCGAAAAAAAAAAACTCCAGCATAGTCTGCTTGGCTTGCTTATCAAAACTGATGACAATTCTATAACGGCTGTTGCTGCAAAAAAAATAAATAAATAATTACACTAAAATAATCATCACTGCATAACCAGGTGCATTGATGTATTTTGATGAATACACATTTTGGACCGATTTATTCATTACTATTATTTTTAAATGTAAAACGTTTGGAGAAATACATTCAAGTAACCTTCTGCAAATAAAGGTTTGACATGATTTGTATTACTCTCAAGCAAATAAGATCAAACAGATTCTAAACCAGGAAGAGAAAAGATAAAAAAAAATCATTCAAGTTATCCTTACGCTTCGAAATTGTATGGCTTGTTATCGTCCAAAAAGTTAGTTAACAACGCTGTTGTATTATCGAATTTTTACTGGATTTATGAAACAAAATCAAAATATGACTGAAGTAAGTATTACTTTTTTATATTCAACTCTAATTTGATGCAAAAGAAGTGATATATCTGGAACTTGCTAACCAGATCAACTAGATTGGCCTACTTATATATCACTTGACTTTACATACTGCCTGTATTGTACAGTAATTGTTAGTATTAGTATTTAACTATGTTTTTAAAATAAACTTACTAAATCATATTTTTGAATCGTTTTACATATATCCATTAACAAATCAAGATTTAGAAAATCTGTAGAATTTCATTATAATGCATCATCGTTGTTATCAGGTAATATTGAACCATAAATTACCTTGAAGATTAGCTGTGGTTTAAATTGTCTTATTTCAAATATCGATCAGATCAGATATCAGTGACATGTACATATTAAAAAGGTTCTTGAACCTTATTTACCATAGGCAAACGTCAGCGTCTTTTAAGGCACTGGACATTTATTTTAAGAATGTAGTCCAATGAAAGCAAAATTAAGTACACGCTCTTGAATAAATATTTGCACCCACGTTTGCAAAAATAAAATCACAAAAAATAAATAAAAAAAATATACAATGCTAACCTCTCCATTTTTAAACGTCTTGATTTGTAGGCATATGTAATTGATACCTCGAAATGTTTTGTTTTGTTTTTTTGTTTTTTGTTTTTTTTTTGTTTTAGATTATTTCGAACAGATGGGGAAAAAGCGCTGGAAAAACCTTAACCGTGTTTTCATATATTTCTTTCTTTCTTTAGCTTATGATGTTGCACATGGTCTAATTTTACAGTTTAACTTTTTTTTCAAAACAATATAATTCTTCAATTTTAAATGTTGACCTCCCTGTCAGTGATTTATTGTTTGAATGCCGTAGCGACCCACGCAATGTGCAATCAAAATAAATGTGAAATGTAAATATACTATAAAACATGCAATCTCTGTTATCACTCGGACTGAGTTAAAAATTATTGTCAAATGTACACATCTAAGACAGACTTATATATATTTATATATAGATATCTTCATACTACTTAAATAAAGAATGACAGATTTATATGTATGGTGAATCGCAATACCAAAATAAATAAGAACAAAGCTAATGCAAAGGATATGAACTATGTATTGTGTATTCAATACAATTCAAGTGCTTATTTATTTAGTATGGTTGTTTTAATAGCATTGTAGATTATTTTGACCAAAGAAACATATCAATATTTTCAGCAAATTAAAGTTGATGATTCTGAAAGGGGCATGCTCACAATTTTGGTCAAAAATTATTTTTCCGATTTCTATGTTTATAATGCTTCGGTAAGGCATTTTTAATAGGCAACAAAAATTAAGATATCTTTTGTTGAATTATAAGCGAGTTACAGAGCTTATATATATTTTTTTGCTATGTAAACAACCCTTTTGTTTACACTTGAATCTTAAAATAAAAACTCAAGGATTTGACCTAAAATGAATATGTTAAACGTTAGGAACTGTTTATTAATTCTTAAAATGAATGCGAAATGTACAAATCAGCTTGAAAAATTTTTTTTACTGGTACATTTAACCTATGTAAACAAAAAAATAGGGCTCGAGTCTTGTTTACATGATAAAGAATTGTTAGCCCTGTATCTTGCTTAAAATTCTACGAACGACTCTCAAATGTCATGAAATCATAAGAAATGCAATTCTAAAGCAATATAAATAAAAAAATAGAACTAGACGCTCGTTGCAAGCAACGAGATGTCTTCCTTTGAGTGCACCATAAAGTAGACTATAGGGATAACTGTTCTTTTCTATCATTTCACCCTCTATAAGAATTGATATGTTTCTTTCAGTAATTTTACTAAAATTACAACAATGCACAATAAATTCACTAAACTTAATTGGCAGCAGAATAATTCTGTTTTGACGAAGATTGGTAATACACAAACTAAAAGCGGCAGAATATATCTACAATAATTATCATATTAATCAAACTAACACTAGTTCTATGTTTAGGGAGTTAACTATTTTTTTTCTCAACTGTAGCCTAAGGCACTTGTTTGATTACAGTGCATATGTTAGCCAAATTGATATACATGTAGAGACCTAATTGTATAACCATTATGCTTCCTACTAACGAATTAATTTTGTTTACCAGACACATTCGGCTATTTACAACGAGGCACAAGTAGTAGTGGGCTTTCTCTCTCCTGATCTTGATAAAAAATCGACACCAACAACAACAAAACAGGTATATCTTCTGTTAAAAACTAATTGCATGCACATACGTTTAAAACGATTCAACTGAGACGAAGACGTCACTGAATACAACATATAATTAATTAATATTCACTTTTTCTTTAATTATCTTTATTTTTTATATGTCGCTTTTTTCATTCTGTAATTATATGCTATACTCGTTAGGTTGTATATTTGTTATCGATTTTTCTTATAAATGGACACATATAATTTAAAGTTGCTTGTAATTGAAAGAAAAGATGCAATAGTAAAAATATGTTTATTTCATTTCTAATAATAACTTTAAATGAATTCAAACCTTTGAAAAAAGGTAAGGGGTTTTTATCATGTCTCGCACCTAGTTGCACGGTGAACGAACTCCAAACAAAGGGGGAAAAGAATATTTCAATAAGGGTTTAATAAACATTATTTAACACTAACTTATTTATTTTGTTTACCAGATAAATCCAGCTGGCTACCAAGAGGCACAAGTAGTAGTGAGCGTTCTCTCATCTGATTTTGATGGAAAATTAACATCAACAACAACAAAACAGGTGTATTTTATCTTTGATTTAGTTGCATGCACATGTATTTAAGGTGGCATGGAACACCTTCATGTTGTGACGTATTAATTATCGAAATAAAGAATAAAACCAAGGGTATTTTTATTAATAGTTTCTCTCTCAAAATTGCTACATAGCAGTATGGTGCAAAGGGTAAGAGGGATCACTACGAATCCGCTAGGCATGAGTTCGAATCTCGCTAGGGATTTATTATTTTTTCCCGAAATTTTTAAAACATAGTTTTTTGGTTAACTATTTGAAAATTCTAAGCCGGTGAAGGTGTTTTAATTATAATGTACTTTCATCCAAATTAATATCGATTGATGTCCCATACCACCTTAAATCAATTCCGCAGATATGCAGATGTTGCTGAAGACAACTTACATGAACTGACGTTTAAAAACCTATTCGATAAATAACAACCAATGCAACCTCATGTGAAAATATTTTACATTTTTTTTGCCATATTCTGATTAAGTATAATGTTGCGGATGCATTTTCAGCGGTCTGTAATAAAACAATTCTTTTTTTTGTTTTGTTTTGTTAGAAAACTACAAGTAAATATTCCTTTTCCAACGATCAAAATCATATTTCTTTGTCCACACAAGCGGATGATACAATCGTGACATCATCAGATGTTTTGCAATCTGGGATATACAAATCTGTAAGATAAGCACATATATAATTTGAAGTTGCTTATAATTGAAATGAATGATACACTTGTAAATATTTTTATTGAAATGAATGATACAACTGTAAAAATAAAAAAAAAAGAAATTCTATTCTATTTCTATTCTAGTTTTCTATTCTATTTTTTTTTCTTTTTGATAGTTAAACCCAATAAAACATTTGAAAACAAGTATGCCGCTTTTAAGTAATATTTAATTGAGTAAAATTATTCTTTACATGATAAGTTGTGAAAATTTTGACTTCGATTTTTGGTACAAGGCTTCTACAATTTCTTTATTCTAGAACGATCATAATAATGGAAGGTTTAAAATACACATTAACCTGTGCTTCCAACGACATAAGCGAACAATGGTAGTCGGAATATTGATAACTCTAGTCATAGCAGTTGCTGCTGTCGTGGCATCGGTAACCTCTACTGCTAAAACGAAAAGTAAGTTTCAGTAAGTATATGTATATTTGCGACTGCGCTTCACTGTCAAGACGAATTTTTATGATCTCCTTGTATGTAAAATCACTGTGCGTCATGTTAATGATATAACTGTTAAAGTTGTAGACTGTAGTCAGTTGTTGTACCATTCCATTAGACATTTTTAACAAACCGTTAAATCAATTCATGTAGAAGCAGAATAACACAGTTGGCCAGTTTGGTAAAGGAAAATCTCCATTGGCATTTTTTCCCTATGTTTTATTAACATAATAACAGGTGTGTGATTTTTGACTTATACTATGTCTAAGTAGTCGTCATTATGAAAAGCAGTACTACAAAAGCAGAAAGCTATTTAGACACAATATACTTAAAACAGCATTACATTTATAAAGGAATATTTAAACATTACGTTATATTTGTCAACATTGACGATGAATATTCTTAAATATTGTTAAAATAATATTTCATATTTTGATAATTAACTTCAATTGGTTGATATGACAGTAAATTCGTTTAATATAGAAAATGTAAAACTTGACAGTCAAGTTGAAAATACTACAAAAAGTAAGTGTTTCTTTAAACAATAAATGTAGCTTTAGGTTGAAAATTGTGTTTTAGATTCATTTTATATATATATATATATATTTTTTAATTTTTAATCATGAATTTATTTAATTTTCATTTATTAGCTTAAGCAGTTGAATGTACCTTAATACATATATATGAATACATCTATGTCCATGGTGTGTTTTAATGTATATGGCTTGTTCCTTTTTTGGAAATTTACTATTGGGTGTTTGTTTCTTGACTATGTTTTAATTCCCTCACTTAACGTATCTTTTTAAAACTGCTGTATGTTCTATAAAGACAGTAGTCCGCCAACACCAATATTAACAACGAATGGTACACCCCCAGAGACAACTAGTTCAACTTTCCCAGCATCAACAGGTAACTTTTATGTCCGAATTCTAAATTATCTCTACTTAAGATTAAATAGAAATGCAAAGGTTGACCCTGTTTTAAAGGAGATAACATAGTTAATCAACTTTTTTTTAGGTATTACGGACTTTTCATGATAAATGAAAATTAAAAAGTAATAAAGTAGAACCTTTTGAAGTACATCTTTGTAAATACAAATACACACAAGTACCTAGTATATTGATTTAGATGCTTTGAGAGACTGCAAAGAACTACATTTAAAAGGTTTTAAAGCTAATGGAGTGTACACAATATACCCATACTTACCTGTGACTACGGTAGTCCGGGTCTATTGTGATATGACGACGGACGGCGGTGGATGGACGGTAAGGCTGTATTTGTAGAATTTTAATTTATTCAAATTTGATTTATCCTGTAAAACCAATTAAATGGTTAATAATAATTAGACGCGGGGTTTTTTTTTTGTTGAAACTTGAGGAAAAAAATTGAAAGTCTTATTTAAAATTATTGCAGTAAATTTGATATATAATAAATGTCAAAATTATTTTGGTAAATACAGTGAATGAAATTCAAATTTAATTAGCCAATATTAATGACAATCAAAGAAAACAAACTGAGAAGTCCTCTCAAGTGTAGTATATGTTTAGCATTATTTGTATGCATTTTTTTTAGAAAAATGTGATATTGTTATATCACACCAGGTGACACAATATGCGTCCATTCAAAATACAACGTTAGATAATTATCGATGATATCCAAGTCAGAATGCTATGTTTATCAAATAACCTTATCCTCGGCTTAAAACTCATTAAGGTACAGTTCGAGAAAGTAATGAATACATGGCTTCAAAAACATTAAGTGAATGTTCGATAAAGTAAAAGACACATAACATAGATAATGATTAATAGCGAAAGAAAAAAAAGTGTGCATTTCAGGCATTCCAACACAGAAAAGATGGATCTGTTGATTTCTATCTTCCATGGGAAAGTTACAAGAAAGGCTTTGGGGATGCAAATGGAGAGTTTTGGCTAGGTATGTAATTGCATTTCTACTTGATATTAAGAACTATTCTCTTGTCACACATTAATTTTGAAAATTATACAATAATTTCTGTGTATTTTGTTTTCTTTTTCTTTTTTGCGGGGTTAGAGGGTAGTGGTGAGGTGAACAGTCCAATCGGTATGAAAATAGAAATATTTTTCTAGGAAACGATCATCTTCACCAGCTGACTAAGTTGGGAATATCTGACTTGTATGTTCGTCTAGAGAAATTTACAGGAGGCTGGACTTACGCTAGATATAACAATTTCAGTGTGGCAGAAGAATCGGATGGATACAGAATGAGGGTTAAAGTCGGATCTTATCACGGGAGCGCTGGCACGTAAAAAAATATTTGATATGTTTATGCTTACAATGCATATTCGATATGTTAGAAACCGGGTATGATTTATATTTAAAAAAGAACAATTCATATATTGCATGCACATAAATATGTCACGGTACCTTTTTTAGTATTTAACAAATTATAACAAATAAATGGGGCCCATTCTGACTGTCAATCAAAGAATATATTAGTTACATGGTTTGAAGTTGACGTAATATGAGTTATTTGGGTCAGTAAATTCCAAATTGAATATGAAAATCAATCGTTTTACAACAGTGTTACAAATTTCAATGTTGGTACATAATACTCAAAGAATGATGTCATAGTGTCCAAGGGGAGGTACATTTTGTACTCACGGGGTAAGAATATATACATCTATTCTTCATATGATTGTTTTTAACCAATGATTTACTCACTTGTTGACAGGAGGTAAGATAAAGTGATTTATAGAAGAAAAAACGAGACAGGACAATATACATGTGTACCAGTTCTAACGTTTGGCTGCTAATTAAGAAAACGCGATTTGTTACATTTGTCCTGCATCGTGTTTTTATCATCTTGACAGTTTTTTAAGCCCTTTTCACAATTAGCGCACGAGCACTTTACAACACTTTACGATCGGGATTTTTTGGCTTCGCACGACCTATCGCATACGTTGCATGCGTTTTTTTTTGGTCGCATCAAGTCTCCTCAAAATAGTGGACATGCACACTATTCAGACGCGACCACATGCGAGACAGATTATTGCAATGCAACGCACGAACATTAGTACGAACGTTTTACAACGTTTTGTGTACATTTGTACTCGCAAGAGCCATGCACGATTTTTTAAGGTCGTAAGATAAATTGCGGCTGTTTATGCGTGTGTTGTGCGACCATGAGACTGTCGCACAACGTGTCTCATGTAACCTTGCAACGTTTTAACTATCATTGCAAGATTTGTCGGTTTCAGTTATCATGCTTTGCCACTATTAAATATTGATACAGCGTTATTTTCGCCCCGTGATATTTTCGCTTCTACTTACGGTTTGCCTCGTCTTGAATTCGCCCCAGTAATGTTGTCGCGGGTATGTCAAGGCTGCCCGATTGATTTCACAGCGATGAGTAGAAAGTCACTTGTCTGTACTTCACAAGATATGACGTCATAGTTAACTTTTACGTCACGATCTGCATTCCTTTAGATCGTTCTTAGGGAATGTATCGTAACGTAATGAGTGAATTTTATAAAACCGCTTCATTCCTTTACATAGACGTTGTTGTAAATACTAGTGATACTAAACTCAATATCGCCAATATGGAGTATCAAAAAATCAACAGTTTTAAAGCTTTGTATTAGGTAAATAACTATTTATAAACCAATGGTTTTGAGACTCCCCCTGCTGTATGTGTACGTGTAAACTAATGAATGGTGATATGTATATGCATGTAAAATACAGCTTGGCGCAAGTGAAAGATCAATACAATCTAAGTATATTTTACGTGAAAATGGGAGAGAAAACTAGAGCAGAGCTAGTGGCAAAGCCACGAGTAGGTCTTCCGTTGTTGCTGCGAGTTGAAAATTTCCAAATATGATTCGGTGTCAAATGATTATAATGACTAATGCCTAAAATGTCACTTCTGCTTTTGTTATAAAAACGTGTTGTGATTGAAAATCTGTATAAAGACAGGAAGAAAATGTTTTAGGAAAACTATTTGTCAAACACAGTTTGTGTAATTGTTTTGAAAACTCTTTAAGGCCCTGTCACACCAAGTTGCGTTCCCAGGGCGTGTTCACGGCGTTGTAAATTTCATGGAATCGTTGTAGGATCGGAACGAAAATTCAGAAAAAATATACAATCTTCTTTAAAAATTTTACAAGTAAAAATGTCACGGCATCCTGACGGCGACTGAGGCGTTCTAACAGAGCTCCCAACTACGTTTCCACAGAGTTCTACTTGGCAATTGACTGCGCTCTCGCTGGGTATCCGCCAAGCGCTCATGACGTGCTAGGAGTTTTTACCGCGCGTCCACGGCGTGCTCTGCGCGCTGACTGCGTGCACATGCGCTGTTGGAGACTTTACGGCGCTGTCACGGCGACCTTACTCCACTTCTACGGCGTGTTTATCAGAACGCAGAGCCACGGCGCGTACTTTGTGCATGGTCAAAGTGCGCGCCGTCGCATGGCGTTCTAAAATGTTCTAGGATATCCCACCGCAGCGAACGAAGATGCCGTTGCGTTGTTACGGCGCTGTAGCAGACTCTAGTTCGTTTACCATGGCGTTTTACATTATTCAATGACACAGCGGGATCGCCGTGAGGACGCAGCTCCAGTATGACAGGGGTTTAAACAATGAGAAGTTTAATGGCGAGTTAAATTGTTAAGGGTAGCAAGGATTGTTATATACATGTACTCATGATTCATGAAAGGAAATGTATTTTTTAAAAGAAACAAACCCACCTTAAAAACTTGTAACTTCTGTAATTAAATCTTTCTAATGTTTTGAAGATGTGCAAGTTTGAAATTGTTGCGTGCTGTCAAAATTTGGTAAATAGTCAAAATTGATGGCATCTCTGAAAATTTCTTCAGGGCTGATATTATTTAATAATACGAGTAGACTTAAACATTTAAAATAATAATCAACTATCAAAGATCATCTGGAGAATTTATGCATAAGTGAGCGTCTAAATTTTATACCTGATATACAGACACCGCTATGTAACGTAAAATTAAATAACATAATTTACAGAAATGAATATTACTTCTCTCGACGATGCAATAATATGCAGAATCCCTATTTTTATGTCAGTTTTTTCTCCTTTATCGGATCAAAAGTAATTCTCTCGGAGAAAGTTTACGTATGTATTTTGAAAAAAAAAACCGGGAGAAACTTCAATAAAAATAAGCGAAAATTATGGTGTTACGGTTCACATGTCCATCTGACTTAAGTGTAACTTTGAGAAGCGCATATATTTTTTGGAGGCAGATATGTCGCTATATTATAGTCTGTTAGTCAAGTGAACTAATCTGTCCACACTTGCAATACTTTGATGATTTCTATGGCGACCGCCTGCATAGCATAATGTAGTCGTATTTCATAACATCTAATCCCAAGAACAAATTACCTTTGACTTAAAACTGTAAATTATAATATATATTATTCTGTTTATAACTATATATCATAGAAGTTTAGCGTGTTCAACAGGTTAATTTATTATAGCCACGTTCTCAAATTACGATCTCGCAACTTTAATGTGAAAATGAAAGTCTTATTGTTTGATAATTGACCACTTTGAAGAAAACACCCTTCGAACTGTTGATTAATTGCATAACAATTGATGATCAGTAGCCATAAATAACCTGGGGCTATATATGTTCTGAGCTGTGTGCGCTGAAGCGACTCAAAATTCTCGGTAGCACGTGGCGATTGAATTTACGCAATAAAGAAATTTACAAAGACTGACCGAAAAAAAAAACGGGAGGGAAAGAGAAACACGTTCAGGAGAAAATGTTACAAATGAGAAGAAGTCACTATCAACTGATTTTCGACAGATCTGGAATTTAAAAAAAAGAGCACTTGGCAGCGGGGCGGTGGGAGGGCAACACAGAAATAAGTTCGTTTTCACAATGAAACGAACGACCATGTAGAAACACTACAGAAGTTATTAATATGTGACCGATAGAATCTAAATAAAACTTGTTTCAAAACTCATGTAAATATTCTTTAAAATAATCACCGAATGCCTCAATTCAGGGCATTCTTTTATCGTGCCAGCACCTACCGCAAACATGTAACATGGAACTTTGATCATAATTTGATTTGATTTTTAAATTACCTTTTACGCTGTCGTATAAATCAATGCTAAATCAACTATACGAGTAAAATAAATTTATCTGTTCACCTTAACAAATATAATAGTTGAAAACATAATAAAAATAGTTGCGTTCGTACAAAATATTCAAACATGCACGCGTGATAAGGTACATGTAGAAGATGTCCACTTGCGCGGGATCTCCTCGGCCATGTGCGAGGGATGATCATTATTTGAAGGTTTTAATATTTGTGTTGTTTGTTTTTTTTTGTTGATTGAAAACATTATTTGTACAGTTTTTAAAACAAGACTTACAAACCAACCATTTAAATATGTCTGACGAGTATTTCCGATTTGGAGTAATATCGCTTTTATTAATTTTCAGAACGACTTTTTAATTTACTCTCCAATGTTTAATTTAAATAAATACAAAATGAACAAACTTTTATAACATAAAATTAAAACAGCGTACAGTGTATTTACGGCTATATAAACTCAAACACGTTCATATTCATGTAAGTGTGCGGGTGCGAATCTTGTGTATTAGATAACCGTTTACTGCTAGGTAGTGCAGCCGTGGCTGATTTCTTCGGCCGCGGGCGAAGGATAGATTACGTAAAGGTTTAACGCATACACACGCACAGCTCAGAACCTAGGAAGATTTGGAAAGTTTGTAATTTAATGACTAAAATCTATCAAATAGAAATTCTTTTTTTTTTTTTAACTTAAAACCCACAATTAATCAATATATCTGATATTGCATTAGATTGAGAATGGTACAGTATTGTTTTTATTAATTAACTGAACGATTTCTTAACAATTCTTCAGTTCGCAGCTAATTAAATTAACGCATATATGAGAGACGCAACTCTCGTGTATTAGATAACCGCTGACCGCTAGGTAGTCCAGCCGCGACCATGGTGACCGATTTTTCGGCCGCGGGCGAGGGATAGCTTACGTAATGATACGCACACAGCTCTGATTTAAGGTGGATTTTAAATGCATGCAGTATGATAACTAAAATGCAATGCATAGAATTTTTTTTTTCAAAACGTATTTTGTGTTTTACTAGAAAAAAAAGAGAATGTTTTGTCTTCCGATTCTCGTCTTTAAGGTTTGTGCACTATAAGAACTAAACAACAATGACTTAAACTTCTTTAAAAAAAGCATGTGTTCTAATTTTTTTTATAATGAATTAAAGCCCCCTGTATAAACCATCATACTTTCTGTGGTAATGTTATGCCAGTTTTACGCACAAAGACCTTCGTTAACTTGCCAAATGAAAACAGGTACATGTTAACATGTAAAGCTTTTTACACTCATACTACACAAATCACTTACAAAATAACATTGTAACGACCTTTATGAGATCCCAACAAACAACTATTCCAGCGACAGCCATATCGAAATCCTAACTGTTTTTGAGTTATTAAGCAAAATCTTTTAAGGGCTACTGGCCCTTAATTTAAGGGGCCAGCCCTTTTTTATTGGTGTCAAATGAAAGCCCTTAACATTATGCACAACTTTTGTTCTATATGTATTTAGAAAATATTTCAAACTAAAAAGTTACGAAGCTAAAGCATGAGAAAAATTTTGCTATCTTTAAAACATAGATTTCGATTGATTAATTCGAGTGGAATAATTGGAAAAAACTAAAATACAAAAATCAGAGGACAATATTCAAGGTGTCAATAATAAAGATTTTTAACTATAAATTATTTGCTACGGACCATTTCGGAGCCTTTGTCTGGAAACTAATGCCCCTAAAATTTTAGAAAAAGGGGAATAATTCAAAACCGGAAGTTGCGATTTCAATTTTTTTTGTGCTCTAGAAACCTAATACAATTTACAATATACCGTAAAAATTTGAATAAAATCGGATGACAAACAAATAAGTTATTACGGTTTTAAAAACGTCTAGAAGAAGAATAACAATAATGAAGAATTACCATCAGAATCAGTACAAGGTCTTCCGTTGGAAACGGAAGACCTTAATAAGTACCAGTGTGAATCTTGCTGGGGGAAACCTACCAATTGACCCGATTTTGTGTAAATCGAGCTTAAAGGGTAAAAATGTGCCTAATTTCGATGGCAGTGCGAAATGTTTTGACAATTTTTCAAATAAACGAAACATTAATATGAACCCCCAGCAAAAACTGCAAAATACATTACTTAGGCCACACCAATTTGATTTCTTGGTCGCCGGATCCCCGCGCACGTGCCTAAGGGCTTTCCAAAAAATAATATTAAAAAATAAATACCGCACCCGGAAATTTTCGTTCCGTTTTCCGCTCAAGTTTTGGTTCTTTTATATCTAATTAGTCGTTGATCATCCCAAAAATGTTCCGGTAGATTGTCCGCAAGGTTTACATGTAAATAATGACTGTATGTGTGGATAGAATTAGCGATCAGGAGGGGTCTGATACAATTGCGAATACAGTCACCAACTTTTTAATGCTTTTTACAAGTATTTCGAAGGAAAACATGACATTTTAAAATAAAATGTAATCGCTCGCCTCATTTTTTTGATGTCGCCCCAAAATTTTTAATTTCAGTTTTTTAATTTTAAAATTAATAAAGCGCCCGCTCGCCCCAATATTTTTTGTCTAGAATCCGAAGACCAAGAAATCAAATTGGTGTGGCCTTATCGAAGGATTTTTCATAAAAATATTTTTGATTTAATGTCATTTTTCAATTGCGCCGTTGCAATTTATATAGATTATTTACCGTGTTAGGATACGCCTGTCACGTGCTTAAGAAAAATATATGACGTCACAAAAATGCATCAAATATAGTGTTTGATATCACTGTTAATTTATATAATAAAAGTTTAAAGAAACTCTCTCAGTTAAAGTATTTTTTCGATAATTAAAATAGTATCGTTTTTCGGTATAAATTTTGCTTCGGACAGCCTTAACATAGCCGCGGTGGTAAAAGAGAGATAAAAATGGGACGAATAGTTCCCTTATACAGTGTACACTGTATAAGCATATCTGTTTCAGGCCACAAATGACATTGATTTTGGCTGTTGCTTTTGTCATCGTCTTGGGCGGAATCTTCTCTTGCATTCAGCTATGTCTACTGAGGAGCGTCGGAAACGGGCGGTATATATACATCCTCTGACTCGTGCAAGCATTCGTACGATGAAACGCATGATCAGACGAGCGCCGCTCTTCCGATCGCATTGGTGCACGTTCAATCGTCTGATCACCAGGTCTCTCGTGCGATCCTTTCGCATCATCTTACAACACTCGCTTTTATTGTACAACAGTCGCATATAGACGCAAGCTATATCGCAAGATTCAATGCGTTTACATCGCACAACGTTCGCTCTGAATCGTGCGAGTTTCGTAAGAGTACTTTTTCATATGCGATTATTTTGGCAACATTTACGAACCATATTTAAGTTTTTGGTCGCAGGAATATGTTGACGCCTCTGCTCGTGCGCCAATTGTGAAAATGGCTTTACCGTCATAGTCAAAATTGACGTCTCTTCATATGTGAATAAATGTAGAAAATAGGGATTAAAATACAGTATATTTATTTTCTAAATGATTTACATCTTTGCTTGACCGTTTTTATTCTGTTTTTTTTTTTACCCATATTATCTTTAAGCGATGCTCTATTTATATCCTTGTTGTTCATTCTTATTGAAAAGGAGACTCTATAGAAAGTCATGGAACCACAAATACAAATGGACACAAGTTCAGTACAAGTGACGTAGATAACGATTCTGCCCCCAGTAGCTGTGCCGCCGCACGCAAAGGAGCCTGGTGGCATAACGTCTGTACTTGGGCAAACCTGAATGGACTGTATGGAAATAAAACTTGTTTGACATTGGAAAATTGTAATTTTTGGTATTCTTTGACTAACAACTTCAGTGGTGTAAGAACGTCTTTCATGATGGTTCGGCGAGTTTAACAATATATAAAAATAGAATTTCAATTGAATTCATGAATGCGCAAAAAATGCACTTGACGTTCATTTGTAGTCTATCTAGAATTAACATGTATTTCGATTTCGATTATATTCTATTTCTGACTTAAATTTTTGTTGCGAGATTTGTTGCATTGAATGATTTTTTTCGCTGTATCCTTATTGTTTGTGACCTTCTGTAATTATTCAGTTGCGTTTTATTTCTGTAAATTTCTGCTCTGACAACAAATATCCATTGTCCGTGTGTTTTCTTTTTAATGGTTGACAAGCGTATCTCAGGTATATATTAAAAAATAACCAATCACTGTAAGTGATTATCATTTATAAATTTATAAAATGTTTTGTTTTTCATTTATCGGACTATACATGTATCATAGTGAAAATTAAAACCACTGCTTTTGTCCTTACAACTATCAATTAACATTTCTCTCATATTAATTTATTTCGCGACTGAAATAAGAATATCCGATTAAGCTTATAACTGCAACTAATAAATGCATTTTGTTTACTTCTCTCGTTGATTGACATTAATAGTTTTCTTATCAGCTACAGTATACGGCCCATGACATAGTGACATTTAAGATAACAATACTGCATGATTAGCAATCTTGTGTTTAAGATATTTAATGTATAACGTCTACATTTTGTTCCTCAAATTATAAACTGTCCGATATTTTTAATCATAAAATCTTTTAATGGTGATATTGAATGAAATGCTCTGACAAAAGAATTTTAAAAAATGTTGATCAGTGGCCAATTAATTGCGCCTTTAATCTTACATTGAAAGTAATGAACAGCGCATGTTTGTAAGGATATTTTTAAAAAAGTAATGATTATTTCTTTTAAAAACATACATTAAAAATTAATTAAAGGGACATGGTCACGATTTTGGTCAAAAAATATTTTTCCGATTTTAATGTTTACAATGCTTCAGTAAGGCATTTTTAATAGGCAACCAAAATATGAGTGTCATTCGTTGAGTTTTAAGCGAGTTCCGGAGCTTACAATTCTTTGCTATGTAAACAAAGCTTTTGTTTACATTTTTTTAATGTTGAAGCGAAAATTCCAGTTTTATACCTAAAATGAATGTGCTAAACGTTAGAAACTGCTTATTTATGCTTAAAATGGATAAGAACATAATCAAACCAGCTGGAAAAAGATTTTTTACTGGTATATTGAACCTATGTAAACAAAAACAAGGCACGAGCCTTGTTTACATGACAAAGAATTGTAAGCGCTGTATCTTGCTTATAACTCAACGACTGACTCTCAAATTTCATTTGATCATTAGAAATGCATTCCTAAAGCATTGTAAATAATAAAAACAGAAAAATAGAATTTGACCAAAATCGTGACCATGCCCCTTTAAAATATGAAACAAAATTAATTATTTACGGTAAAGGCTTTATTTCAAACAGTTTTTAAATATACTTTCATTTTCATCTATATCATTTTTATTCAATGTAAAGAGTGAAAACAGTTAAACATTCAAAACCATTTCCCCTAGACCAATGCCACTGTTATTTGTTAATTCAATTTTGTTAAGTGAACAAAAAATAGTTCATACCTTTTAACACTCAAAAAATTAACAATTAGTCTGAAGTTTATTATAGTAAGACATACAGAATAGAATATTATAGATAAAATTAAGCTACATATCCTGTCAATTTGACGTATGGTACATTTACATATGTATGATAGGTGTGTTACTCTATCACTATTTACTAGTGCATAATTTCAAAGTAATGTCATAGATAACAAGTGAAACATTTACAAGCCTACAAAAGATTCGTCGTTCTCATAGTCTGACCTGTCACATTGTAATACTGTTAGTTGAGGTTAAAACTTAGTGATATGTAAGATTTTTTTCGGGAACACTATAATTGTATATACTATTCCAGAGCATATCAGTATGACACAAATGTTGTTCTTAATTTGAAAAAAAAAGTCTTTAAATATGAAGATACTGTTTTATTGAAAGCTGATTAAAAAAACAATCAATCAGTTACAATTGTACCTCAGTCAATTAAAATCGTTTTTACAATGGATTCTTTAAGCTAAAAGCCAGCCACCAAAATATGTTCGTCCCCAGGAATCACTCAAAATGTTACCAAGGTTGTAGTTATCCCCAGTGATACGTACAAACACTTCATCGTCAAATTGAAGATGAACGATGACCGTACCTGCTGTGTTTCCGCCTACTCCATCTCTTGAGTCAAAGTAAACGGAACTTTGAGGTGAGTTATTTACTATCAGTTCAGTCGATATATGAGCATCACTTTGAATCCTAAAGGACCACGTGAAGACATAATATCCAGACCGAGGTGCAATAAATATTCCGGAATGGTGGTGATAACCGTTCCCGGTATTTGTGATTACTGTGTCGAAGATTAAGACAAAATGGTCGCTGGGTCTTGTAAATGTGTGAGAGGAGTAAGCGTAGAAGGCGATTGGAGTGTCTGCAGCTCGAGCTATCCGTTGTTGTGCGGGTGTTTGTATCGCTGAAAAACATAAAACTAGTAAAGTAACCAACAAATGCAATTTTAAAAACACTTACCAACATATATGAAAAAAAAGACAATAACAAACCGTCAACCATCTCAAAAATCCATAAAACGAAATACAAATTCAAAGCAGAGCAACACGGACCTCCAAGATAGAGGTAGGATCAGGTGCCTAGGAGGAGTGAGCATCCTCTGCTGACCGGTCTCACCCGCCGTGTGCTCTTTGTCGTAATCGGGAAAATAAAAACCGCAAAAGTCCGTAGACAATTAGGTAATTAATTATGGTCTAACAATTATATTAAATCATTTATATAGTCCATTCTTTATTCTTATTTTCTTCTAATTTGCATAAATAAATACCATATTTATTGTCTATTGGCATCAATTGAAATTTGGTATCATATATATATATATATATATATATATATATATATATATATGCCTTGCACTTGTATTTATTCAGATGTATTTTTTTTTATTTATTGCTTACCTTTTTTAGATATTCCAGACCCTTTAAAAGTGAAATCTTTCCTTCTCGTGGCATTCGTTGGTGTGGGTTCGATCAATATTAGTTTATTTTCAACTTTAGGCTTACACACGCGTTGACGTTGCAAGTGCAATATTTTTGCATCTTGTGTTTCAATCATTGTTTTAACTTCCTTTATTTCTTCGGATTGCATTTCATTTTGTCTTTCTAATGCTTTTATTTTTTCTCTTTGATCCAAAACTAAAGATTTCAACTCAAACACCATATTCCGTAACCTGATATCATCACTTACAGCATATATTGTATCTTCGGGATCGGCGAACACTACCGAGAAATACCCGACTGAGCTTATAACCGCTACTAGTAAATACATTGCCTTTTCTTCTCTCGCTGTTAAGACACTAATAAATGTCTTATCAGTTACATTAAAATACTCATTCGAGACTATGACGTTTAAGATAACAATGCATCATGGTTAGTTATCGTGTGTTAAAGGTAGTCCATGTATAACGACCAGTTTTTATTCATAATAAATACACTGTTTCGATTTTTTAAAATAATTTCATCATTTTGAAGGCGATATCAAAAATACTCTTACAACGGAATTTTCGACGCTGACCATTGGCTAATTAATTAGACCTTGAATATTATATTGGAAATTATGGACAGCTCATGTTTTAAAATGAATAAATTTTTTCGGAAACAATCAAAGTAATGTCATAATAGAAAAGTTTTACCATCTACAACTCGGGAAAGTTAACGACACAAGTAAACCATTAAGGTACTAGAGCACATTATTCATTTTTTAAATAAATGCGGTTCATACACTGTACGGTGCATAATATTACAATAATGGATATGGTGATTTCCATTTTAATCAGTACAGTAAATGATGGCACTCAGTTAACTGCTTTATTGTGTCCAAGGTTTCGAACGGATCCGATTGGACCACACCAAATTATTTATTTATTTTAGATGCCAGTAATATCGGTGTATCATCAGAAAAAGTTTTGGTATCATTATACAGTTAACAAGGTAGATATGTTGTACTTTGCAAATTCAAAGTTAAACAATGAATTTGGAAATCCTATGCATTTCATGAACATCATGTCATAAACATGAACATCATTAATAAATCCTGTCGGTCGCTCTAAATTTTCATAAAAAAACTAAAAAAAGTAAATGCATAATGACAATAACAAACCGTCAACCATCTCAAAAAACCATAACACGAAATACAAACTCAAAGCTAAGCAACAAGGACCTCCAAAAAGATAGCAGTAGGATCAAGTGCCAAGGAGGAGTGAGCATCCTCTGCTAACCGGTCACACCCGCCGTGTGCTATTTGTCGTAATTAGGGGATTAATTATGGTCTAACAATTAGTATGAAAAACTAAGATTGTATTTGCTGATAAGGTCGTTGTATCGATCATGAATTTTTTTTTATTACATGGCATGTATTTGTTTTAATTTTTCAAACATGTCTATTACTACATCATAGTTTAAAAAGGAATAGAAACTAATGGTACCTTTATTTTTTCACATAATCGTTTAAAAAACATTAGTTTGTATAATTGCACAAATGTTAATTAACAATTAAATATACAGGTTAAGTATTTCGCACATCACTTTATTCCCTGCAGAACCATATGATGCATTACCAAACATTATTAAAAAAGAACCATACTTGGTTAAGAAGTATTCTTTATTGGTAGTACATGAAGTCAGCTAAAGTACAAATTTACGCTAAAAGCCATCCAGCAAAGTAGGTTCTTCCGATATGATCACTTAGTATGTCACCAAGATTTTGGAACTGGGTCGTGCGTACGAACACATCGTCCCCCTGATTGACATGAACCACCACCGTCCCTCCTGAATTCCCACCTACCCCTGGATGTGCATCAAAGTAGGCTGACCCCTTCACCACATTGTTTACGACAAGCTCTGTCGAAATGTGGGCATCGTTCTGTAATCTGAATGACCAGGTGAATACGTAGAACCCTGTTCGAGGGGTAATGAATGTTCCAGAGTGATGATGGAAACTGTCGCCGGCATTTGTTATGATTGTGTCAAAGGTCAGGATGAAATGGCTACTTGGACTTGGGATTTTCTGAGAAGCATAGGCGTAGAAGGCAACCGTGTTGTCTGCGTTTGGTGCCGCTGTTGTTTGTGTCGAGAGTAGTCTTTCTGTGGAATTCATTTATTTGAATTTGTTAACATATATTCTAAAAAAAATTGTTTTGAATTTGAAAGAAAGTTTTTCAGATTGCATATTACTTTTGTTTGTAACAATTATCACAGGAAACAACCATGTTTCCAAATTAGTAATAGTTTTGAAATGTTCATACAAATAATGAATTGTGTGCATAGCATACACTTATTTTTAGTTTTGTTTGTTTTTATCTAGTGTTAATAAAATGATAATAAAGAAACAATCAAATTCATAAATCAAACTAACCCTTTCTAGGAACAGAAGAACCAATTGAGTCTAAAGTGTTGCGAGTTGATCGCTGTTTTTCCACATTGTAAAACATTTTAGATACTTCTTTCACTTTTTTCTCGCATACGCGAACATTTTCATTCAATTTTGCAATTGTTAGATCTTGTGTCTTTATTTTCTTTATTAAGGTAATAATTTCTTCAGAACTTTCACTGTTCTTTTCATCTAGTGAGTCACACTTCTTCTCCAGAGCTATTATTCTCTCATTCTGATGCATCACAATGTTTTTCAGTTCCAACACCATTTCTCGTAAAGCAGTGTCATCATCATTTGATAAGAACTCATCACTTGGTTGTGCAAATGAAACTGTTAAGCTAACGAAAACAAAAACAATCAGCATGCCCCCCATTCTTCGGAAATAAGTTAAGCCAGTTCAATATAGGTCAATCCAACCATGATAAGGATTCATGTAAATGCAAAGTACAGAATATTACTAAATCTCGAATGCCAATTCTTATCTGCATGGACTATGCTAGACCCCAGGTTAAAATCGGTCGAGGACGAATAGAAGTACACATAACTTTTGTTAAAGTAAATATTTTAACAAGAGATTTGTATTGTTAAAACAACGAAGATGTATTCACATTGCAAGTGTTTATTACATTCTATTTTTATTTAATTAAAAGTGAAATATGCATAATTTATATTAATTTTATTTTGCATGATGAAAAAATACATCATATTTGTCTTAATTAATAGAATGATGTTTAAGCTCCCGTCGAAAAGGTATAGATGGCTCCAAAAAATATATTACCCTTGTTAAAATTTAGCTAACATTCCAAGATAGTAATCATTTCTTCATATATCGCTTTAATGCCTAAATATATTGCCGTTTAAAAAATATGTATCAGAAAATTCATTTTTGCTGACCAATATTCAAAAGAAAGTCAGGCGAAGAGCAGATATACAATGAGTAATTTTATGCAATGCATTTAAACGATGCATTAATGCTGTATTATTCTTGTTTATCTGATTGTTGCGCTATTAAGTTGAAAACAAAATTACAGATGATAGTCAGTCACTCTCTTTAATCAGGGAAATGAGTGTCCTTTTAATTAAGATAATAAATTATGCTGCTTGTGAAATGCATCGTGGATTAATACGATAGCCTTAAATGGTTCTTGCTCATAAATACGTTATAAAACTGCGCTTTTTCAACTAATTACTTTCTAAAACTGATAAATTATTAACATTTTACGATTAAAATACTTTTTTTCTTAATTGTAAGTCTACTTTATGTGCTCGGGATAAGCTTTAAATATTAATTATATCTTGATTACTTTTTTTAATCTGCGTATACGTTTGAAGATTTTACTTTCAAAGATTAGATTTGGAATTAATTATTAGTACGTTTGATGATTTTTTACTACAAAGTAAAAAAAAAACTGTTTACAGTCTCATTCACTCTCAAAGATAACGAGAAAAATGAATGGGAAAATGAATGCGATAAATTGTGACGCCAATCTGGCTAAGGAAAATCCGGTCAATACAGCCTGTAAAATACAAATGTAATATAGGATTTTATCTTTCAAACAACCCTAGCTAAATTAGTGTGCGTTCATTTTATTTTCATTGTTCAGACAATGTATAACTACTTGTATACTCGGTTTTGAGTTTAACGTTAAGATATTTTTTATATATGTTAAAGTTTTAAACTGTGAATGGAAAATTACGTTTTAATAAAGGAAACTACCGCGTTATTGTACAGTAATATATATGATACGCCATAGTGAACAATATGGGTACATGCACTATGAAAATTATATAATATTGTATAAGAAACGGACACATCCGTGCGCTATGCTACAATATAGTCACTAGTAAAGAAGACAATCTTGGTTTATTTCACGCTACGGTAGTCTATGTTACGATATTATGGCACACACTTTTAACAGCCATTATTTAAAACAAACAAAAAGTAAACTTCATTGCAAGACAACGTTGGTATATTTGACGATACGGTAGTCTAGGTTATGAAATTATTACAGACATTTAATGATCCTCGACACCCCGTGACCTCCAATTTTTATGACAGTACGTCACAAAATGGCGATTTCAACGCATTCTGATACAGTTTATATCGCCAAAGCTTGTATACTATCTCTGTGGCGTAACGGGTGTAGCTTCGGTCTACCAACCCACAGGTCCCGAGTTCGAATACTGCAGGGATTTTTATGAAGATCGGTAAAATCTAAAAAGTTGATTTTCCCCCCAAATTAAAAGTTTTTGTGTTCATTTTCAAGTCAAACACATACTAAAAATCCATATATTCAAGTATTTTAGAAGAATGGGCTTGAAAGCAAAACTTTCCCCGGGTGTGTGGAGGATCCTTAAGTAAACTTCATTGCGAGACAACCTTAGTATATTCAACGGAACGGTAGTCCATGTTACGATATTATTTCACACACTTTTAACAGCCATTATTAAAAGAGAATAAAAATAAACTTCATTACAGGGCACCCTTTGCTTATGATGTGTTTAGTTGTACAGTAGTCTGGGATGTGACAAAACACAGGAAAACAAGAAATACTTGGAGTGAGATTCGTAACATAAGAAAAGTAAGGAATACACCTTTCATTCTTTTTAAAAAAAAAAAGATTGCCTGACTTAACAATATTTTAAGCTGTATCAACTACCATATAAAAAATAAAATGCTCCTGTTGTTCATTAACTCAAAAACACAGAGTGCAGATTCAAGAAATAAATCTTTTTTATTAAAATACATATGCATATTTTGCAATTAAATTTTTTAATACTTTAAACTATTTCAAGAAGTTTTCGAATAGTTGTAATTGAACGTTTGTAAATGAAAAAAAAAATTGTTAAAAAGTGATTTTACTATCGACGAAGACAACAACACAAATCACTTAAGTAAACACGTATATTACAGGATAATACAAAACAAAATAAAGCTGAAAAACCACAATAACTCAAGACGGACAACGTGCAACGCAATGAACGCAATATATAACAAGTATTCCTTTTAAAGGAATGATCGGCAATAATGATATATGTATATTGATAGCTAGAAGCAATCAACATGATCAGTTTGATGTAAAATAATAAAATAAGTACTGTATTTTTACAAAATATAGAATATTTTGAATCTGTACACCATAATTTCATTATCATAAACCGTCAACAAATTTAATTTTTAAATAAATTTGGGAAAAGCCGTTCGTAAACTCCTTGTCTAATTTTATATTTTTAACGTAATTATTAAATGTTAATGTATCTTCTTCTTCTTCAGAATACTGAGTAGGGCTCTTCAAAGAGCATTAACACGTATACAAAGAAAGAGTTTTATTAAAATAATTTAATGCGACTGAAAAACATTGAATGCCATCATAACTTGCTATTGAGGTCGCATTATAACGTAACCTTGTTTATAAATCAAGCCGTCTTCCTAGCTACTAATATGCAACATCAATAGATCGAGGTCAGTTCATGGAGCATCGTCTTATGATTGAGGTCAGTTCATCGAGGTCAACTGCATTACTGAATGAATCTTTCGATCGAAATTCTTACGCGTGAGACAAAATGTGCATTCTTGAATTAACAGGTCGAACTGTATTTTATGTATGTTTGCATCTCTTAAGGCAAATGAATTGAAATAAAACCGAGTTAAATGTTATATAAATACTAAACCAAACTTCAAGTTTTTATAAGAACTACTTATGCAAGCGGAATGTGTGCGCACGTGGAAGCATTTGCCGGATGCCTCATATGGACACAACAGTGATCGGCCGAAGCCGATCACAAAAACATTTCTATGCAATGGTTCCTTTTTTTTTTTGAGTATATTATCTTACAAATAGAAATATATGAGAAATGCAAGTATAACATACATATTTCTAGGTTTTGTTTTCCTCTTGGTAAATATTTGGGGAAAAGTTCGTTTTTATTTGAACAGCAAAACATTTTCGTCATTCAAATGATGTTCACTTGTCATCATCGCCATCCATTCAAATCTCCCCGCACCCCGTCCCCGAAGTTATTAAAAAATCGATATTTTGTTCTAAATAACAACACAAAACAGACAAATGATACATATATCTATTACAACATGTTTGATAAGCTGCATTATTACACAGAAATAATATCTTACAATTTTTTTTTTCAATTATCAATTTCGCTGTAATTGTAAAATGAAATGGGACAAAATGTCATTAATATTGGGTAGATTTACCAAATACAGTAATGATGTTTATAATTAAGTTTGCATTTAGATCGTGTGTGTGTGTGTTTTTTGTTTTTTTTTTGTTTTGTTTTTTCTTTTTTTTGTTTGTTGTAGTAGTAATTGATTATTGTATTAATGTCAACAACTTTGTTTGTTAATACACATGTAGGATAACACGAAAAAAAAAACCCACACATTTTTTGCAGTATCAATCAGTGATCTTAACATGATATTTCTTTATTAAAAATGTCGAAAACAATTTAAATATTTACAATATGGAAATTCAAATGCATTGACAAGAAAAGATGAACTGAAAACGGGTGACTCAACAAAACTGCGCGCTATACGAGACTTTAAATGCAATTGATCTTTAACAAGGATACCGCTAAGCAAAGCATTACTTCGCGAGATGAATTATACTGGGTAATGCATTATTTATGCATATGCAATCATCTAAATGCAACTAAAGAGACCATACTGTTTTGTGGAAAGTCAGGGCATATATTATGCATATAACATAAATCAGACAAAATATGAATTATTACACGAATATTCATCTCCTTAAAACTTTTTTAATTCATATTTTGATTTATACTTCAACCTTCAAGCTGTTTAGTGGTTTACATGGTGGAAAGGAGGGAGGGGAATTTACGTGGTTGTACAGTCGCAGAAACACTACACATCAACTTTAAGGTTTAATAATATAGCTTCATTTATTGATATGCATTAATTTTTAAGCATACCGAAAGGATTTCTGCAAGCAAAATATATCATAATGACGTAGCTGAAGATTTAGTGATCTGTAATTTGCTCTGGTGAAAAATTAGAGTTGGCAACAAATTGCGAAGGGGTTAAAAATTAATTAGATGCTACACAAATTGACAACTTTCCTCAGTGTGAAAACGGTTTTATTTAATAAATATTAAGCTAGTTTTGAATAGTCATCTTGCCGGAGTCAATTGTTTTATTAATAAATAAATCTTTATAAATGGTATTGTATCTATTAATGTTTGTTGTTATAACAGTAGTTGAAGTTTTAGAAATATATTTAATGAAAGGTGCCTACAGTGAAACAAAATTCAACATATTCCACAATACTTTCTTCACACTGCCTTTGTTTGATATAATGCATCGGACCTTATATTTTTGGTATACACAGGAAAATTATGGTTTTAAGCTGTCAATTTCTATGAAATATGAAGGAGATTAGTAAAAAAATATCGGGGTTTTGTTAAAATATAACTGAAGTGTCTATTATCTCTCAGAAAACGGTATTAAACACGTTTTAACCTCCTATAAATAATGTCAAATTTATTTATATTTCGGGAATCTCAGGATACATGTAGATCATGTCACAAAATGTCAAGACATTGCTTATTTCCTATAATTTTTATGGCCCGAAATTTAAAAGAAAATAAAGAAAAAGATTCATCAAATCAATTATGACGTCATAATGCTTCTGGTGCCAAAAAACGACACTCTGAAATCATTAGCTAGACTTTTAACTTATAACTAAACAGATATAAATATATTTTTTCAAATTCGTTTATCTAAAATCCGTACACCTCTACTTCACAGATTCCAAGGTACACGGATCCACTCGCCAATTTCTGAATAGTGACGCTACTACCCAGGGATCCCGGAGGACACATAAAGAGTATGGCGTCATTGCTGGCTGAAGGGCCCGGGTACAATCCCCCGCATACGTATTTGTACGTGTCTATTGCGATTTGGATGTTGTCTGCTAGGGGGGCTAAATGATAAAATTAAATTGTCTTCAATAGAATGCAGAAAGTGTATTGGCATACAGTGTTTATTCATCGTACAAATGAATATAACGTTGCGGTATCATTATTCTTCGAGCGTACTTCATTCCACATTCAGGTACTGTAACACACAAAGAACCATTTTAACATGAGCGTGGCTTTTGGGTAGTTGTGTCAAACAGCAATGTGACGTAGCAATGTGTCATAGACTTGTCTATTTCATTGCTAGCCACTCGGCCATGATTCTTCGAAGTCAACAAGATTTATCTGGCTTTTGATCTAAAACTACGCAATCGGTGCATACTTCGCTTGAAATCGCTTCACTTTTGTTTTGACGCAAGAAGCTAGATAGCTACACCCTACTGAAATTCCAAGGTCTTGTCAAAATGGTTCTGTTAAGAAGAGTTGAAAACATGACGATAACATTGGAAAGAAAAATGAAGAGTGTTAATCTTGACGAACTCTGAATTTCACGTGGAATATAGTCCAAAATATCTTTTATTTACACACTGCGGTAATGTTAGATGCATCTTTTTTATGTTAATAAAAAAATATGGACACTTAACACTGAACGAATACAAAGAATCACAAGATAAAGCTATCACATACTAGGCCTACACAAATGTAACGCTATTAAATTGAATGATAAAATATGTAATATTATTTCCAAAAATACTTTAAGTATAAAGTGATATCAATAATAGTTTTTGAGTGTACTGAAAAATTATAGTTTAAATTCTTAAGTCTTAAGTTTATAAGGTCAGAGTATTTTCCATATTGCTTATCATTCTGTCTAGCCGTCTCTTTTTTTACTCTTCCTTTCTAAATTTAGTAGCAATACTCTTTTCTTTTGTGGTTTTATTTTTATTTGTATTTGATAGAGTTGTATCTAATGATCTTGATTATATAATACCTACTACAAGGGTAGCGTGTGACCAAATCCCTTCTATTGTACAATGTTTAATATGGTTGTTATGTAGCCTATGGTGAGCCAATTTAAAAAAAAAACATAATATGATATCAGTATTACCAAAAAATGGTGAAATTTTACCGTGAAATTTAGCAAGAGTCATTTGTATTTGTGATCTAAATGATCAGAAGATTGATTAACATGTAATAATTTTTCACGAGAAAATGAAAATTCCAAAAATAGTCAAGATTTCAACCTCGTCAAACTTACCAGGTTTTTCGCATTTTGTAGCAAAAACCCTGAATTAATTAATGAATATGCAAATACCAACATAATTTCATACTGTTCGCAACTTTTAGGAATATTATTGAAATCTGGGACGGATGCTTCTCCAGATTTTATACGGATATTAATTTATCGCTTGTAAAAAGAAATACTTGGTATATCTTCAGCATCCGTTTCGTACAATGTTGTGATTAAAACGTGATACAGAAAACCACGATTATAACGAAGTCCCGGGGACGGGCATATTTACTTCGTTATAATTCGTAATTCGTTATATCGTTCAAGTTTACAACATGCAATAAAATCACGGGGAATGAAAAACACATCGATGTAAGCGTCAATTCATTATTAGCGTGATGGTAATAACCGTGTTTTACTGTAGCTCAATAAATAAAAATAGTAATGTATAGAGCACGGTGTCGCACATTTGACGATTAGGAACAAAATAATGGGTAGCTTAACGCTTTTAACGCTTACCAAAAAAACCATTTCCTGCGTAGATGACAACCTTTTCTATATAATACGTGGTATCCAACTGAATCATCAGCCAGGGAACTAGGGACCAGCTTGAGACAGCTTCTAAATGGCTGTTTACCGGACAGTATGTCAACCCGTCAACAGCTAGTGATGAACTGTGATTGCTATTTAATGTTCCGCTTAACTGTGTGATTCTCTTATATGCCACTGTGAAGACAATATTTTTTTTAAATTTATAAATAAGGTTTTACGAGAGAGACAGAGAGAGAGAGAGAGAGAGAGAGAGAGAGAGAGAGAGAGAGAGAGGGCAGCAACATTGTTGGTTAAAAGCTAAAAGTTTAAAGTATTTATGTTTTTTTGAATACTTACCTTCTTAAAAACTAATTTAAATATAAAGTTCATAGATAAGAGCCGCATGATGTTTTGCAATAAAGGTTTAACTCAGGTAAGTGTGTTCTCTTAGCAAGCTTAAAACGATTTTAAATGTGTTTCAAGTAATTTTGCTGATGTTTTCATAAATATTTATAAACGTTAAAATTTTACTTACGATTCTCTCTGAATGCAATATTCTGAAAGATTAAATAAGATCAATGTAATATTAATCAACAGTTCTTCTTTTGATATAGTAACAAATGTGGTTCTTCTTTTCATACTAAGTTTAATATACCTCTTAACCAAGAGTTGTTTAAAGACAGTAAAAACAGTGAAAACATTCTTTAAAAACGAAAACAAAAATATGAGCTACTAACCTTTTCAACGTATTTACATCCAGGTTGATCTATAAAAGTGAATCCTTTAATTTTCTTCCATCTACAGCATGTTTTACAATTAAATAAACTCTCTGTAACTTTACAGAGCTGGAAACCAAAACAACGTTGGTCGAGCTCGCAATTAAGCACGCACATGTGCCACATTTTCCCATAACTGTTTTCTTCTAAAGCAAGCAAATGTTCAAAATCTGTCGACTTCAGTTTACCGTGGGTAACCTTTTGAAAATCTTTGTTAACACATTGCTGAGAAAAACAGCTTTCAATACAAATTAATGAAAGTATGAACAGGAACGTTTGTGTCATCTCTAAACAGATATCTGGAATCGGATATAGAGTTGTTTAAACCATAGCATTGATCTTCTCTGCATGAATTGTGCACGGATGCACGCACCGAAAAGACACTGCCCTACATGTTCTTCAGCCTAATTATATACAGTGTTAGTTTGATGTAATCATCGATGTGATTAATACATCACATTCATTATTGACGCATGCAACCAATCCTTTAGGCGGCTTTATCACACGGTTGCTGATCAAAAACGTCACCATAGAAATACACATGGACATTTTAAACAATTATAGTTTAATTATTAAACTTCTTAACTGATTCGGTTTTCTTTTTTTTTATATATAAGACGAGTTTGTTTTTAACTAGACTTTTTTGTATTCCAAATACTACAGATGTAGCTAACGTAGTCTTAATAGACAGAAGGGCCCTAGCAACAACGAATTAGTGTTGTAACAACAAAATGCGCTTTGTTCAACTTAAACAATTAACACGGTTGCTGATCATATACGTCCCGTAATGAAAGAAATCCACATGGAGATTTTAACAATTATCGTTTTAATAGCTTAACTTCTTAACTGATTCGTTGTTTTATATTAGACGAGTCTGTATTTAACTAGACAGTTTGTATTCCAGAGACTAAATAAGTACCTTTCATATTCTTAATAGACAGAAGGGCCCTAGCAACAGCGAACCATTGGCGTACCGTATGCCGTTAAACTACAAAATGCGTTTTGTCTAGCTCTAACAATATCTTTAACAACTTAAGAGATTATATGAAAATTATAAAAACTATTTTATGTTCATACTGCAACAATAATTTATTGTTGTATTATTTATGTAAGTGATCAAATCAGTATGTGATAATTATCTAGTAAACGGAGTCAATAGATAAAAAAACCAAACAAACACTGATTAGGCCACACCAATTTGATTTCTTGGTCTTCGGATTCTAGGCAAAAAAATTAATTTTAAAATCAAAAAACTGAAATTGAAAATTTTGGGGCGAAATAAAAAAAATAGAGGCGAGCAATTACATTTTATTTTAAAATGTCATTTTTTCCTTCGAAATACTTGTAAAAAGCATTAAAAAGTTGGTGACTGTATTTGCAATTGTATCAGACCCCTCCTGATCGCTAATTCTATCCACACATACAGGCATTATTTACATGTAAACCTTGCGAACAATCTACCGGAAAATTTTTGGTATGATCAATGACTAATTAGAAATAAAAGAACCAAAACTTGAGCGGAAAACGGAACGAAAATTTCCGGGTGCGGGATTTATTTTTTAATATTATTTTTTGGAAAGCCCTTAGGCACGTGCGCCCGGATCGGGCGACCAAGAAATCAAATTGATGTGGCCTTATATTTAAATTAAATAAAGATTATCTTCAACAAGATACATGTGGGCATTTTTTTCTATAGAAACGCAGCTGTAACGAATAGAATTATAAATGAAACCATATCCTTGCAAAACAGAGGGAAAAAAACCTGTTTCTCAATTAATTAAGTCATGTCCATTGATTTAATAACTTTTGAATCCTGTCTCGCACTGATAAACGTGTATCAACACATGTATTAAATACATTTACTATTAATTGCTTTTCAGAACTTAAAGCTGCTTGATCTGATTTTATATCAAATTTTGTGTATGCTTAAAAACGATGGTTATGCTAAGAATGTGTATATTAATAGACATTGTACAGTTGTTGTCCGGTCAATGAAGTTATATTTCTGTGAGAAAATGATTACAATATTTGTATACAAAACAAACTCGCCATAAAGGATACCGCGTAAGTTCACTTTATATCAAAATTCGCTTCTGACGTTGAGACGGGAATGATTGTATTACTACTTCGATGTCCTTATGAATAAAGTCATAGTGTTTCTGCAATTTAAAAATAACACCAGTGTACAGTTTGTTCACTAAATTTTATATTTCTTTCCCCCGAATAATTGGGTTGATTCCACTTGCATTGAAGGTAAACAATCAAACTTTAGAAATGTTGGTGATAAAAATTTAGACAGTTTTTTTTGGGGGGGGGGGATTTTGGGGTGTTTTGTTTTGTTTCTTTGTTGATTTGCCAAAATATTTTGACCTTTGGTTACAGTCCATGAAAACAATAGCTACTTTATTCTCTCCCAATAGAGCGATTTTTTAGTGGCTAAGACTATTTAGTAACTTTATTTATTTACATGTTTTCTGTTTGCGAACACAGTCTTTGACAGAATTGATGGCATTAGGTCTGATGTGCCATCATCCAGAAGATCTTGATTGTGCTGCACATGTGCACTTAAATATGGTCAGCGGGGTTATTTAAATGCTGGTTCAGTTTTAGATTCCACGCACCTGTTCAAAGTGTTACAAATCTCACGCTTTTTTTCACTCACAAGTTCTGTGTATGAATGAACAGAGCATTAGAGCATGCAGACGTATGTTAACTTTATTTATTTAAAATATGCTTTGTGTCGATGCCATTTCCATCCATATTTGTAATAAGTGTAGCTCCTATGCAATAGTATATGCTACATCTTTACTCTTTACAATATAAATTGTATACCTAACAAAAACACTGCATTAAAATAAACATGTCAAACCTATTTGTTTTAATAATTTTTACCTGAATACTAATTCTGATTACAATAAGCCATGTTAGCTGATACACGTGGTTATTAATAAGGTACCGACCAATATAAAATAAAAAGAATGTTTTTCAGTTTTACCTATAATTAAAAATTTGGCCCTCCTTGTCATCATGATCTGTAATGTGGTATCAAGAATAATTCTTTGTCTTTCCTCTCTTTTACCCTGATATACTTCAGTCCTAAAGAATTTGTGTTCACCTTTTTTTCTCCTCCCTCGCATTTTCCATCCTCTGTAACAACTGTAGTACGTATTATCAAAAAACGCTCTATTTATTTTGCAAGGATTAGGTGTAGTCTAATTTAAAACAGTCGCTTTCAGACATTTTTCTTAAATTATTTTGTTATACTGTCTTTGCGTATTATGTCTTAAATTTTTCTTAAAAAAAATTGTTGAATACCTTAAACATTCTTGGAAAAGATACTGTGGTTTCATCAATATTCGTTGAATACCAATTTTCGTGGATTTCGTTGTTAAGTTGATCCACGAAATTAAATGCTCATCGAAGAACAATATCAACTTACATTTTGTATTGATAGGGTCATTGGCCACGAATTTACGTATCCTTGAAACTGTGGTTTTCAGAAAATCCACGAAAATTGATACCCACGAATATTGATGAAACCACAGTATTTAAATTACTGCTTCATTTTCTGGAAAAAATCCGAAGATGATCTTCATGAATTTCATAGTAAATCCAAATATTCAATTCATCAAGGTATTCAGTGATTGTTCTATTTCATTTCTAGACATTATGGTTTTAAAAAACCAATCAAAAATTTCAACATAATGTTTTTTTTTTACAAAACCACGGACACTTATCAATATCTAAATTCTAAATCAAGTCAGCCTACGCAAACCAAAAGAAATATCCCTTACAATTAATCAAGAAGAATTTGCCCTATTGTAAGTGAAGAAACAAACAAAGATCAAAGATTGACAGAATTGAAAATATATCCACGTGCTCAAAATTATCCGAAAAACTCATAGATTCAGCCATAGAAGAAGCAAAGAAAATACCACAGAATATACTTAGAACAACAAGAAAACAAAAGAAAGAGACCTATTTTTAATTCCTTTTGTAACAACTTACATGTACAATCCCAAACATTATAATATTTTTCAAGAAGCTAAAAAGAATTTTTCTATCATTGAGCGGGATCAAGGACTTCAACAACTAATTACAAAATCTGACCTACTACATAGCCAGAAGACAATCAACAAACCTGAAGAAAATATTAACAAGAGCGAAATTTAATTCAACACAAGAAAAATATGCGGAGATTCAAGGTGCGGCACGTTAATAAAAATATGTCGTGTAAATCAAAAATCTTCTGTACTGTATTACATGTACTTGTTACAACTGTGGCGAAGATTATATCGGCCAAACCGGAACACAACTTACCGCTCGCATGCGCGTCCATCGCCAACAGATAAATGATCCCAGCACCAAAAACACCCCTTGCAGTGAACATTTTGACAGATGTGCTAAGGGAGATTATCAAGTATTCCCATTTTATAAACTTAAAACCGATTCAACCGCCATGAAACTTCTAAAAGATAACTATTTAATTAAACTATTTTCCAAAAAATTCCAACAAACATTAATATCTGTATAAATAATCATCTTTATTCCAGCCAGTCTTTGTAATCATATTTTGTCTAAGTCGGTTTTCCCGAACTTTAACATTTTATATTATAATATCAAAACTTATGGCAATTTAATGACGAAAGATTAGAAAATAAATGATGTAGGTGTAAGAAAAATATCACGATATAATTATTACATAACATGGTGCATCGTTGAAAAAGGTAAATACATAGATTTTCTTAATGTAAACGTTTTTGACAAATTTTATCCACGTTACCTTCTGCAAATACTGATCTGACATGATTTGTATAGCGCTCAGAAAAAAAAAGTTTAAACAGAATCTCAACCAGGAAGGAAAAAGATAAAACAAGTAATCCAGTAATTCATAGGCAACGATGTGTTATGTCTTGTTATCATCAAAACACTGTTCTCAAAACGTTGTTATGTGTATCATTTTTTCGGACTTATTAAAGAACATCCTAATATGAATGCTGTAAGTATCAATATATAATGTGCTACTCTGAAATGATGCAAAAGGAATAAAAGACCTGGTCATACCTAACTATATTTATATTGGTTGAGTTTATATGCTACAATTTTTTTTCTTTATAAACTTATTACTTATAATATTTTTGGAATGCTATACAGTTTTCTATGAATATTTCAAAAATTGAAAACGTTGTGGAATTAGAGAATGGAACATAATTGTTATCAAGCTTTATCAAATCATAAATTACCTTGAAGATGGGCCATGGTTTAAATTCGTTGATGTCGAGTAACAATCGATCGAAGATTAAATGTATATCATTTACATGTACATATAAAATACGTATATGCACGTTATTAATGATATACACACAGCAACGTCTCTATGTGCATTGGACATTTACTTTTTTAAGAATGTAGTTTCAAGACAGCAAAAATAATCGGATCCGACTTTAACGACTTTAAAATAAATGTTTGCACGTTACCCTTGCTAAAATAAAACAACATCTATCAGAAAAACCACCAATGTATCCATTTATTTAAAAAAAACAAACAATTGATCCTCACCTGAAGAATTTTTTTTTCTCATTATTTGTTTCCATATTTTGTTTTTTTGATGGCATTTTTGTTTTTTTGTTTTTGGTGCATTTTCAGCGGTCTGTTAAGAAAACCTTTTGGAGCAAGCATCAGATTTTCACAAAAAATCATATTTCTTTGTTTGAAAACAGGATGATGAATACGTGAAATCATCAGATTATGAGCAACCCAGGATAAACAACACTGTAAGATTTGAGGATGAATGTAAACATGTAGTTTAAAGTTTCTTGTAATATAAAGAAAGGATACAATTGTAAATAGTTAGAATATGTTTCTTGCATTTCTTTTGGTATTTTCAAAAGTAGATTGTTTCACAAGTAATAGCTTTCCAAAAAGCTTGCCTGACTTAACATATTTATTTCATTGCAAGAACTTGGTTCTATGAATTTTAATCTGTCTTTGATTTGTAGTTCGTTCTTCTCGCAGTCTTCCAAATGCGCGTATCTAAAGTTGGACTGTTTTAAATTATCTTTACTAAGGAGGGTTTTTACTTTAAATGAATTTTACATATTATTTATTTTGAACCTAAAATATTTTGCGTACATGTAATTTTCTCGTAAAACTTTATTTGCCGCCAACAAAATAAAAATATAGCAATTAAAACTTAATTACGAACACAATACAATTGTTAGAATAATGCTTAGCTTCCCATCATGGATTATTCCACTGTAGTGGCGCGTAAAATTATGGACTGCTCCTAATATTTTGACAATATGGCGCGGAGTAGATTTAATCCTGTGTCTCCTTTTATGCAGATTGGAATTGCCCACCGAGTTGGGTGCATTCCATAATACCCGTATCTGTGGAGTCAATAAAATTCTTTTTGGCATTTGTTTAGTAACAACTTTTACTTGTTATATATTAATTTTACTTTAGTTTAGCAAGAATCAATCGATAACTATGCACTAATTATTTACATTGAGTAAAACACGGAAGTTACGCCCCTTTTGCAATGAATGAAATCCCTCAAAGCACAGTAAACGACCATGCCCGCTTCGTTTCTTTAATGAATATTAAGCTAACATAACATTACTTAGTAAATACTTTAGTAAAAACTGGAAATTTTGTTTAGAAATGATAACCGAACACAATTATAGTTTACATTCTACCGTGTAATATTATAATCATTAGGTACAACTTGCGATGCCCCCCCCCCCAAATCACCGTTCAAATATAGGACTGCACACGTGTACCGTGAACTTGCTCAATGCTGCTTTTTACATCCAATACAACAATTTTGTTTTTTTTAAACAAAAACAAATAATAATAATAATATCAACCGATGCATGTTTAATGTGCCGGCCTTTAATTGCCTCGTTAGGTAATAACTTGCTGTGATGACACCCCCTTAAACAGTGCTATCTATTTTTAAACATGACAAGGTTAGCTTTTTAAAAAGCTAAGAAAGTCAGCCAGCGGAGATTTACTTTTAGGGCAAAAGTGAATGCCCAATCTTTTAAAATACTAGGTAAATAGTTTCCAGAACAATATAATAATATGCGGGTGCACATTTAGTTTGCAGCCTTATTTTTATGGCTGTACATGTAGGTGACGAGAAAAGCGTGTAGCGGTGTACATGCAATGTATGTCTGCACACCTACTTAATACTTATAGTTGTAATTTTGTTGACATCGCTCTCTGATTTTTATGGTTTGGTGGCAAACTACTTCCAATATATTTACTTTTCAATCTCACTAAGAGAGTTGGGAAGATATACGCGGACTCCGGACTGTGGCTGCAGACGATTCCCGATGACAGTCTTCCAATACATTGATGCGCAGTTTGACCTAGAAACTGACCGGTTTCATAACGTCTTCGAATATTTCTATCACGAACTGTCTAATTTCTTCCCAGAATTCCAATTTACGCAAGCGCAATTGAAGTTTCATCATTTCAGCCCGAATTACACACGTGCACAGTGAACCTCTTTTTTGCTTTAAACACTTGCTCACTATTGCTTAATTGTTACATCCATTACAACGTTTTCGTTAATTGCGAATTTGAAGGTCGTCACATATTAATATGCGTTGATAATTTTTTTTTCAATGAAAAATGACATTGCTAGCTTCTATTGTTGACTGCACTGTATCGGATGTTGTAACTTTTAAACCTTAGATATGTCTGACGTCATGACGTCAGGCAATGAGCTGTGTACATGAAGTAATATGACCATTCTTTTTCTCACTACATGTAACATATAGTTTTTGTACCAGACAATTTTAGATAATAACCACGAGGCACGAGCAGCGGTGAGGAAAATCTTACCTGATTTTGAAAAAAAAATCAACATTATTAACAACAATAAAGGTTTACTGTAAAAGTTGTTATTTACGCGTTTGCTTTATCTCTGTTCAAACAATACGCATTGGTATTAAAAACGCGGATTCGTGATTTATCACACAAAAGTTTTGAGTTCTTTAACCAACACGGGAATTATTTTACGCGGTTTTGAGCTAACTGCGTAACTAGTGTAAACAACCCCCACGCTTAAAATGAACACTTTTACAGTATCTTATTTTACATTTCGTTACATACACACACATTTAAATGAATTCAGCAAATATACAGACCTTTGCTTAGCAAAATTTATATGATCTAACTTATAAAGACATTAAAGATTTAATTAAAACCTAATATCTTCATTTATTTAAAATGTTTAAGTTTTTTACTTTTGGTTGTATTTTAGTTTTTGACGCATTTTTAACGCTCTATATATTTTTAAAGCAAGTATCATTTTGTTAGGGGCTAAAATTATATGTCTTTGTTTGTAAACAGGATGACGAATACGTGAAATCATCAGATTATGGGCAACCAAGGATAAACAAAACTGTAAGATTTTCACGATGAATGCAAACATAAAGTTTAATTTCTTTAAAAAAGGGTACACATGTAAATTGTTAAAATTTGAGACTCTCTTTCATTTAAATTGGTATTTCAAAAGAAAAAAAAATCTTTAAAACATGAGAGATTTAAAAGTCATTTCACGAATGTTTATCGAACGCCGAGCGCAAATAGTACATGTAAGCAAACGCAACATTGGAAAGTATATCGTTTCAAGAGCTGTAAACAAAATGTTATATGACCATTATATTACTAACACATATTTTTTTTTCTTTACCAGACCATATCAGATAATAACCACGATGCCAGCACAGTGGTGATCAATATCTCTTCTGATCTTGATGAACAATCAACATCAACAACAAAAACGGTCTATCTTCTTTTTAATTTAGTTACATGCACTTATATTTAAATCAATTCAGTGAATATAAAAATGTTTGTTTGGGAAAATTTATATAAACTTACTTTTTAAAACGTATAACATTTTATTAGTATTATTAAAACAAGAGGCCAATATGCCTTAACGGTCACCTGAGTAGCATAACCTATACACAAACTTGCCAAGGAGTCTCACATATGCATTTAATTAGGTTTTATTCTGGAGTAGAAAATTTGTAATGACGAACACCTCCCTGCCCGAAATCTTTCAAAAAGGACTATTAAACCTTTAATTTTAGCGAAAGATCATGAAGGAGTGTATGATATTGAAAAGATGCAAGATTGATAGAAAATAATTTTCCCATATTTATTAACTTTCAGGGTAGGTTTTATGTGTATATGTTTTCATAGAAAAGATATAACAAGGTGGCTATTATACATGTTTTATCTAAAACAACCTCCCATTCCCTGGGGCAGACAGAGACTCTCCCTGTGGGCATTCAAACAAACAAAAAACAACCAACTTTAAAAGGCATCATGAGTTACTCACTTCTCCTGTTCCAGTTTTTGAATATTTAATCTTCGTTGACAATCACCATCTGGGATTTATACCAAAATCATTTTACCTTTATATAAGTGATTTTAGTTAGCCAATTATTACTTTACTATTACCAAGTCTATTTGTTTATTTTGAAAGTTCAAATACTATTTTTGTTTCGAATGATAAAAATCCTTGCATTACTCTTCTGATCATACAACTTCTTTATAATTACATTATATTCAATGATTAAGAACTAAATATGAACAAGCAAAGGAAGATAACTCCATTAGGAAGAAGCAAGGGAAGATAACTCCATTAACTGCCCCCCCCCCCCTTTGAACTCTTTCCAAATGCTATCCAAATGCTAGGTCCTGAACCCTGACTTCGGGGTCATGAATTTCACAATTTAGGTAGAGGAGTTAGTCGACATTATAACCATGCATCCAGTTGTTTGCCCACATGTGTGGGAGTAATGATTTTTAAGATTAAATACATTTTTACTATATGGCTATATTGGCCACAACCTAGGGCCTAAACCCCTGTCCCAGGGGTCATGAATTTTACAATTTAGGTAGAAGACTCCATGGACATCATAACCATGCATTTAGTTTTTCACAAATATATAGGAGTATAGAAGAATAGTTTCTAAGATTTAATACATTTTTACTATATGGCCATATTAGCCCCACCCTAGAGCCTGAACCCCTGACCCAGGGGTCATGAATTTCATAATTTTGGTAGAGGGCTTCATGGAAAACAAACATAGCCATGCATTTATTTTTTCACAATTATATATGGGAGTAGAGAAGAATATTTTCTAAGATTTAATACAGTTTTACTATATAGCCATATCGGCCCCACCCTAGAGCCTGAACCCCTGACCATAAATTTAACAATTTCGGTAGAGGGCTTTATGGACATCATAGCCATGTTTTTAGTTTTTAACAAATATCTATGGGTGTAGAGAAGAAGATTTTCTACGATTTAATACATTTTTACTATATGGCCATATTGGCCCCACCCTAGAGCCTGAACCCCTGACCCAGGGGCCATGAATTTCACAATTTTTGTAGAGGTCTTCATGAACATCATAACCAAGCAATCAGTTTTTTCCTCACATGTGTGGGAGTACAGAAGAAGATTTTTGAAAATTTTGCTTTTTTGCATATTTGGCTCCACCTGTGGCACCCTGGGGGTGGTAGAGCCACCAATTTCACAATTTACATTCCTCTTACCATAGAGATGCTTCACACCAAATATGGAAACAATTGGCCTTGTAGTTTTTAAGAAGTTAAAAATGTAAAATTGTTAACGCACGACGACGGACGAAATCAGATAGCAATAGGTCACCTGAGTTTTCTCTTCGATTTCTGGAATCTCCATAAGATAATGAGGACGCCCAATGTTATACTGACTTCATACATTGTCAGCGCGTTTGTCTATTGTTCTCCGTTCAACAGTAGTTGAATATTTGCATTACTAAAATCTTAATTCATTTTGGAAATTGACTAGACTCTTTAAAAAATTTAACAAAAGTGATAATATGTTAAGAAATAAACGCAACAGAAGCGACCGAAAAGGGCCAAAAACCCGACGTTAAGTGCAGTCATCCTTTAATTTCCTTTTCCTATATGCCAAGTGTACAGACGGACACACAGATAGACAGTGGGCATATAGATGGACAGACAGATAGACTGGTGGTTGCTTGACAAAGTGATAAGAATTGCTTAAGTGAGATTTTAGCTCAGGAGAGCTAAATACTCATTTATCCATGACTTAATTTGTTTTCCTTTTTATTCCTTATTTTATATCCTTAATATTATGTTGATTATGTATTTATTATTGAGCAACATCTCTTTTTTAATTTAGAAAATTAATCGTAAATATCCCAACGCTAAAACTCATATTACTGTGTCGACAAAACCGGATGACAAAAACGTAACATTAGATTATAAGGAAACTAGAAACCACAAAACTGTAAAGATACCATTATAAGTGCATATTTATAAGTTAGAGTTGCTTATAATTAAAAGGGTGGATGCAATTGTTAATAGTAAAACAAATATTCTTTTTATTTTGTTAGTTTTTATACCTTTAACTTAAATTATGACTGAAAGTCATCGTTCTGAAAGAAATCATTAAATACAAATATCCCTTATAAAGGTGCATGGTCACGATTTTGGTCAAATTCTATTTTTCTGTTTTTATTATTTACAATGCTTTAGGAATCCATTTCCAATGACCAAATAAAATTGGAAAGTCAGTAGTGAAGTTATAAGCAAGATACAGGGCTCACAAGACTTTGTCATGTAAACAAGGCTCGTGCCCTGTTTTTGTTTACATTAGTTCAATATACAGGTAAAAATTCTTTTTCAAGCTGATTTTTCTATCTTCTTAATCATTGTAAGCATAAATAAACAGATCTTAACGTTTACAACTTTCATTTTCGGTCTAAAACTGGAGTTTTCACTTCAACGTTCGAAATGTAAACAAAAGCTTTGTTTACATAGCAAAGAATTCTAAGCTCTGTAACTCGCTGATAACTCAATAAATGACACTTAAATTTTGGTTGCCTATTAAAAATGCCTTACTGAAGCATTGTAAACATTAAAATCGGGAAAATAATTTTTGACCAAAATCGTGACCATGCCCCTTTAAAACGTAAAAGATCATAATTTTTCTTCACAAAGCAGGTAGACATAAAAAACGTGACATCATCAGATTTTGAGGAAGCCGGAAACCCCAAAAATGTATGGATACCCTTCTAAATGTACATATATAATTTAGAGTTGCTTGTAATATATACTATTGGTAACAATTGTAAATAGTAAAATGATGTTCTTATTATTTTGTAAATTAATAGTCTAATTATAACTTGGTAACAATTGTAAATAGTAAAATGATGTTCTTATTATTTTGTAAATTAATATTCTAATTATAACTGAAAACTCGTTGTGTAAAATCATCATATATAAATATCCCTTTTCAAACGTTAAATTTCATAATTCTTTATCGAAGAAACTGGTCGATAAAAAAGTGACATCATCGGAATTGGAGAAATCAAGAAACCTCAAAACTGTAAGGACGCCCTTATAAAATCCATTTATATAATTACGAGGTGCCTGTAATTAAAAGGATCTAAACAATTGTAAATAGACAAAAAGAAGTTCTTTTTTCTAATTTTTAATGTAAGTCATTGTAATCTTAAAATATACCTTTTCAAACATTAAAGATCATAATTATTACTTTACCAAACAGGTAGATAAAAACCTAACATCATCAGATTATGAAGAAGCCGGACACCACAAACATGTAAGAATACCCTTCGAAATGCACATTCATAATTTAGAGTTGCTTGTAATTAAAAAGATGGATACAGTTGTATATATAGCAAAAAGATATTCTTTTTATTCTGTATACATGTATTTTAATTTTGATTCTAACTAAAAGTCATTGTTGTGCAAGATCGTTATATATAAATATTCTTTTTAAAACATTAGGAATCATAATTCTTTTTTGACAAAACAGGTGAACAAAAACGTGACATCATCAGATTTTCAGAAGGTCACAAACCACAAAACTGTAAGGATACCCTTATAAATGAACATATATATTTAAAAATTGCTTGTTATTTAAAAGACGGAAACCAATGTAAATAGTAAAATAGGAGTTCTTCATAGTTTGTTTGGTTTTTGTTTATGTTTTTTGTTATTTTACGTAAAGGCCTCGTTATGTAAAATCATTACATTTGAAAATCACTTTTCAAATGTTAAATATCATACTTCTTTTTTTTTTGACAAAACCGTCAACCATTTCAAAAATCCATAAAACGAAATACAAATTCAAAGCAGAGCAACACGTACCTCCAAAAAAATAGAGATAGGATCAGGTGCCATGGAGGAGTAAGCATCCTCTACTGACCGGTCACACCCGCCGTGCGCCCAATGTCATATTGGTAAAAATGTTATTATCGGGGTAAATGTCGTAATATGGAAAAATATCATGATCGGGAAAATCGTAGAAAAATCCGTGGACAATTCGGTATTCAATCAATAGCCAAGAACAGAGCAATCACGGACCTCTGGAAAACCTCAGGCATGATCAGGTGCCATGGAGGAGTGAGCTTCCTGTGCTGACCGGTCACACCCGCCGTGTGCTCTTTGTCGTAATCGGGAAAAATCGGAAAAGTCCGTAGACAATTAGGTGATTAATTATGATTTAACAATTAGTATGAAAAACGTCAGTCAGAATGCGACCCAGTAGAAGATTGTATTTGCTGACAAGGTCGTTGTATCGACCATAGAACTTACGAAAAGATGACTTCAAACGAGACTGTTGATAGTCCTGTTTTTATCAACTTGTTTGTCAGTAGCTTGCCTCGCCATGGATATAATTGTAAAAGGTGATTGGTGTGTAAGATCATTATATATAAATATGCCTTTTCAAACGTTAAAGATCATAATTTTTTGTGTGGACAAAACAGGTAGACAATAGAGTGAAACTACATGTATAAGATGTTCACCATCTTACGAACGTAAAACTTTGCTCATATTATTTATGATGTATTATTTTCCATTCGTTAAATTTACCTTATATATTTATTTGGCTGTATTATGGTTTTGGTGCATATTCTCCGTAACGGTCCGCAAAGCCTCTCTTTTAAAGAGACAATTATTTACGAATATCCCATTTTCAACGCTCAGAATGATATTTCTTTGTAGACAAAACCAGATGACGAAATTGTGACATCATCAGATTATCCCCAAACCGGTATCCACAGACATGCCATATATTTTAAGCAACCTGGGATCATCATACATGTAAGTTATTTTGAAAATCTTGGGATTAACAAAACAGAAGAAGGATTTTTATTTTTTTTCCAGGTTCTGGTATATTATATGGTATTTTTCTGTGCTTCGTATATGGCCGAGTGCATTAGTATAATAGGTTAATTCGAGTACTTACACATATTTTCAATAACTGTCAATCTTTCATATTTGATTTGGTGTGCGTATAATGACATGATTTAAAATTTAGATACCGAGGAGCGTCCGTGTTATTGTAATTCTCATCTGTATAAATTTTTGGATTGGTGTTTAACAACAATAATGTCCACAAAAGATAAAGGACAATTGCTGAATTGCATGGTGAATTGGATATTTGGATTTAAAATGTTAAAAGAATTTTGAATAGTCAACTAAATATCGGTTTCATAATTTGTTAAGTTTCACCAGTTACTTTGTTCATTTCCTTTTTATTTTTTGACGCACTTTTTTGTAAAATATTCCATTCTCAATATAAAGTAGGTAGGATCAATTTTTTCCCTATCGCATATACCTTGTTTTGGTTTGTAGAAGTCCCGATCAGAAAACGTTATTTTGCCTCATATGAAACATTCGCCCTTGACGTGAAGGCAGGTACATGTACAGTATTGTATTGTATTGATTGTATTGCATGTAATTTGGCATCACTATAAATAAGTCAACATGTTTAAGAAATCAACAATTAACCCATGTACAATGTACAGTTTGTTTTGTTTACAATCAATTCATAGCATGCATGTGGAATAAATCCAATCATTCCGGGGCGACATAAACTGTTCCTTTTTCTAAACAGTCCCATGATACATTTCGTTTTTGTTGATTTTGTGTGTTAGGCGAAAGTATAAAACTCCTTTGGATAATTAGTTTATAAGGAAAAAAATTTGTTACGGTAATAGCGAAAAATCGGACCATACAGCTATAATTCACCAGGAATGACTCAATGTATCTATTCAGTTTGTAATAATGCCATATCAGGACACTTTTTTTCAATATATACAAAGTGAGCTAAGTACATTTGGAACTGTTCTTTGACTTCTTTGATTGATCCAAGTGTGCAGTAGTAGTAATATATGCATAATTCTCATCTTTAATAGCGGTCTTTATTTGATTATTTTTATTTATCTTAGAAAGTCAATACGAATTGCTAGTTTTCATTTTAGTTCTTGTAACATAAAGTCCAGTGCCCTATATTTTAATCAATGTTTATAGCTTTTGCACAGGCGTTTTAACTTTCTTTTGATTTTCGCTTCGGGATTTTCTGTTAATTTTAGATAAAAATTTTCAATTACTCAGATAAACCAGTCCAATATTAGACACAAAAATATTGCATTGAACATTTTGACGGACGTGAAAGGGAGAATAACGGTGGTCCTCATTTTATAAATCTAAATCCGGTTCCCCCGCAATGAACCTTGTTAAAGTTTCCGACCCATATTGCGAAAAAAAATCATTGAACTTTTTGAAGGCATATATTTGTTAAATACTCATATATGAATGTATTTACAGATTTTAAAAAAAAATTACCGAAGAAAAATGAAAATAAGGCACGTTTTTTATTGCCTCCCTCTAATTTTTAGAAATTCATGATAAATAACCTTTAAAATAAGTTAATGTCATACAAACTGAGTATAATTATAAAATTATATTTATTGACATAATATATTATTAATATAGAACAAAAGAATGTTCATTAAAAAAAGACATTAAAATTTGAAATTACAAAAAAAAAATCAAGTCAGGTTTCGGTGCAAAAAGGTTATATATTCATTTGAATGTCGTAATTGTCCAAAATACTGAGTTGGTGAATATCACAATAAGCCAAATACATTGCTAAATGTACATTCTTAAATATAATAAAGTTTTATCATAGAATAACTGACTTCTTGTGGGATTAACAACCCTACATGTAATGGCGAATGTTAGTACATGCTGCTATTTCTACATATACATAAGTTCAGAACAAATTTGTTATAACAACATTTTCTCCCAAGAAATGACATTGTAACCAATATCAGTGTTTATATTGTAAGAAAAAAGTGTACACAAAATAAGGATCATGACATTTATGGATTGCATATCATTTTCCTGCACTTTACTATTGATCGTGCTAATATGTGTATGTGGTTCACTATAAAGAAATACACATATATTTTTCATGAGTGATGTAAAACATCCAAAGAAATAAAATGTAGAAACACTATTCTTGAAAATAACAACAAAGCTTTGGGATTATATTCCAAAGTAATCACTTGTCTTTGGTAACCCTTGGTTTATCTAGACTGTTCTTAGCAGATAATACATTCAACAAACCATCTTCACCATCTCTTTGCCATATAAGTTGTAAATGATGCAAATTCAAACCAGATCCAGCAATGTTTTCAGCAGTTGCTGTTTTCAGTACTCCACTTGCAATAAGGCAATGCAATGAATCAATATTTCTTGACTTTGTTTCATTAAAAACCTCTTGCAAAAAATGACAATTCGCTGAATAAGAATGTTTAACAAAATCTGACTTGGTCATGTCACTCTTGTACAAAATTTTTACCAACATATTTACATCATCAGTGGCATTATGTGCATTGTAAGATTCTTCACAAAAGTGTTGTGCTAAGTACTCTTGTTTATATGAACTAAGTTTTGGTACTTTAGAGCGAAACATTGAAAGTGAGTCAACAAAAGCTAATACACAGTTCAAAAATATGTCACAAATTCCTAATCGATTAACAGCATATGACAAAACTCTAAAATCAAACACTCTGCCATTGTGAGCTACCAAAATAACACTGTCAAACTTTTTCAAAAATTCTAGAAACTTGCAAAGGGCCTCTTCAATTGGAAAAGCATCTACATGTAAGCCCTTCACAGTCATTGCAGTTCCGTTCCAAGATATTCCCGTAACTTTTTGTGCTTCTGCACTTATTGGAATAAGAGGCTTGATGTAGCAGGAAAACTTCTCTCCACTAGCCATGTCTTGGGCAGCTATTTGGGTAATATGTGGAATAAGTCCCCTCTGGACTGAAAAAAAAATACAAAATCTGTCTGAAGTGTTCCAATAAATTTATAGAATTGTGCTACTTTATATTTATTCTTTCCGCAAACAAAAACAAAAACAGCTATTCAAACCTTTAGTATAAAAATATACACTTAATAAGCCCAGTAGTTTCCAGGTCAAAAACGACATAGTTCACTTGCAGTGTAGATAAATTTTCAACTTTAGTAAATCCTGGCTTTGGGACAGCTTCAGGGATACTCTCTGTGTCTATATTTGGAGTCATACCCACTTCTACAGTTAAAATTAAAATTTTTAAGAAACACTTCAACATAAGGAGGTGAAAAAAACATTGAGTTTGATATAAAAGTACCTGATTGATATGTATCACCCTCAGCAGCTTCCCTGGCACCCTTCTGTGTCAACCTTTCCGTTTCAACTCAAGTCTACGACGTTTCTTCTGTGGTAATGCAGCCTTTTCTTGTCTCTTCTGCCGTTCCACATCTTTCTTACTAGCATACTTCTCGGTAAAGTGTCCTGGAGATAGTCCATGATCCTTGAATGCCTAAAAAAAATAGGGTTTCTTTTTTTTGAGTTTTGTCAACAAAATACAGTCACATGATTTCAACACATGCTTTTTAAAAATGATCTTGTAATCACAACATATTTTACACCAGCATTAATAATGTCTGTTAAAATTCTAGAAGCATATCTTCATGTAGCCTAGTGTGTATAAATGGATAGCTGCAGATACAGAATGTAAATTTTTTAATAATAAACTTCAAACAAGCAGAACCTGAAAGACACTGTCAAATAGAACTGAAAAAGTGAAGGAAACCATAAATTTAAATACAGGTAAGTACAGAATTCAAACATGATTTTAAAGTTCGAAAGTAAAGTAACCGAGTGAAAATAAGGATAACCAACAACAAAAGAAGAGCATAACCAATGAACAAAGAACAGCTCGTCTACCTCCGGCAAGTACTTGGGACCTTCATTCACACAAACAGCAGAAGCTTTAACTCTAAAATCTAGAGACTCGCTATCCCCATAATGCAGATGCTTTGGTGCTCTAAGACTTACAGCCCTGTTAGCATGTTCGCAGGCTTGGCTAGAACCCAGGTCTGAATAAAGTGCAGCATTTGCAATTACTGGCTCAAACATTTTTTCAAGTTTTTCTTTCAAATTTTGGTCCTTCAGTGCTGCCTTGTATGGTAAGCTTCTGTGTGAATATGTCTGTTTGGTGTCCTCTTATATCCACAGAATCTTGGGAAACACTTATCATAGTCACCAAATTGGTGTGGTACAAGTGCTTGTAAGTTTTCCTTCATGCCATCAACACTTCCCTGGTTTTTTGCAAAAATGTATTTTATACACTTAGATAAGTGTTGTATGACTTGATTACTGATTTTGGCATCCTTAGAATTTCTAAGTTCATACAGATGTTTCACAATATTTTTCACACAATGATTACGGTCAAGTTTTTTCTTCAGTTTTACACCAAGTTCAGTCTGTATTCTGGAGATTACTGTATTTTCTCCATCCCCCTCCACCACTTCTACGGGAGTATCTTCTGAGATCATCTCTTTTATTGCTTGTATTCCTGCTGTTGCCTCCATAAGCCTTGATGAGCCACTGTGGTTCCACACACATCTGTGAGGGCGAATAACTTGACCAGGTCTGTTGCGTTTCCACCACTTACATGTTGAGCATGTGCGGTGTTTGACAATGGTTTTCAAAACTTTATTACCATACTTACTTTTACTGATAAGAAATGTGTGCCCTGTATGTAGATATGATTCACTGTTGATTATACATTTATCTATGCTAAATTACTAAAGAAACACCTACAATAAAGAATTAATCATACCTGTAAGACTATTAAAGCCTTTCTTCTGCCAACCATGGTCAGCACAAACAGTCATACCGGACCTGGATGTGGGCATGTATTTCAAATTTCTCTTGGGTGTAATAGTTGACGTGTTGGCAGACCTGAATTTTCTCTGGTGTCTTCCTTGCTTGAAATATGAAAAACTGTAATAGATAGTAGATTTGTTGTAAATTGGATATCAAAATGATTTGACGACAAATGCATAACAATATTACTGCTGTATGTTTGATAGTTGTATAGTGTGGTAGAAAACACATAACTAGGTTGTTAAGACTTCTATTTGTTATACATTTAATGCTTTATGCAGTTGTAAAATCAAATGAAGATAACTGGCAAGTTGAAACTGAGTCTGCATCACCCAATTGTGCCCGAGAATTCCTAAAAATTAAATACACAAACATTGATAAACAACAATGTCAAAAGTATATGCTAAAGAAGAAAACAACTTGAAGCAAAATGTTCACATACCTATTACTCTCTCCACCCTCACTGCCGTCCTTATTTTTGGTGACGAGTTCCCCATCCTCATGATCCTGGAACACACTAGTGGTAGTTATTCTGAATATTGAAGGGTCATTTTACATTATTAAACATGCAAAATGTATTTCCACTTAAAATTATCATCGACTCTAGTTCTATTACTAGTATTTGGAAACATACCCCTGAAATTCATCCTCCAAGACTGTTGAACCCAGCTCTTGGTCATATATAACATGAGTAACATCATTTACAAAGGGAGTCTTGCCCTCCTCTAAACATGAAAGCTCACTATAAAAAAAAGCATTGGTATCATTAATTTATAAAATAACCATATCTGAACTGCAATAACCATTAAGCATTAAATAATATGCATACCTATCTCTTTCCTCACTGCCATCTCTATTTTCATTGGTGAACTCCACATCTTGGCAAACATGTCTGAGTATTGAAAGGTCACTGTACACAAAGAAGTTTATTACAATGAAAATTGAACATGTTAATATTAATTATACATAATATGCCTTATTTAAGTTATATTTCTCTTTTTATTCTTTTAATCAATATCTATCCATTGAGACATACCCTTGAAATTCTCCCTCAAGAACTGCCAAACCCAGTTCTTTGTCATATGAAACATCAGTTACAAAAGGGGCCATGTCCTCCTCTAAACACGAAATATCACTACAATAACAAAAAAAACAAAAAAATAAATATAACAGATTAAATTAACACCAATGATTGGCTACAATATTTCTACTTCACAAAGCGTTCAAGTACTATAAAAAATAATCAAACCTCATTTCTTTCTCAAAAGCCGTTTTTCTCGCATTTGCCATACTTTTCTCAGCAAAGTTTTCTATGATGTGACCTGCTCTCCTCTCCATTATCTTCAGGTTTTTATGAGATATATAAGGCATATCTAGTGTTGTGAGAAAGTTATTCACTCTCTGGGGTCCTCCAAGGGTATCAATCATAGCTACAAGAATTATTTTTATTTTAATGACATGGTTTTGAGACTTTCAAATCAAAACATTGAACATATTTTTAATATTCTATTAATAATAAAGTTATCTACATCATTTATGAATCTAAAAAGTACCTGCTCCAAGCTTGGTATTCACTGTAAAATTCCGCTGACCCCTTCTATTATCATCGGTATATGTGCTGCCATACGCAACCCTGTTGATGAAACCGCAATGGCAACATAGTAATGAACAGATAGCCACCTAACCCCATCTTCATCTCTGCTTTCACGTGCTGTGGTGTAAAAAGGAGAGGACCCAACCGACAATGAGTGCAGGACTGGAGGTCGTTTAGTAGGGTAGCCCATTCCACAACACGGCGTCCCATTTTCCAGTCTTTCGTTTTGATCTTCTTCGACGATCTAAGTGATGAAAAACCGGGACAGCAAAGGTCGCAACTATCCTCGTTTTGATCGTGATAGTGGCCAATCGAATAATTGTGGTCGATAATTATGTGTTCTTTAACACTTCCTTTGTTTTTCTTCAGGGCTGGCCTACCTTTTTTCTTTTTTATTAGAGGAAAATCGGCCCTGGGTGTCTCGCGGCACTATATCACTGGGGGCCGCCATTGCTGTTACTGGAGATCACGCTTACTCGAGATCCGACTTGAATTCGTGCGAATAAATTTTAATTTTGATTAAAATATCATTTTAATCGTATTTTAGTTGTTATGGACAAATAAATGCATATACTGTGTTTCAATAGTGTTTATAAGATCATTTTGTTGAAATTACGGAAAATATCGACATTATCCGGAATGTACCGACATGAAAGGATTTGTCACGTGGTCTAATATGGTTCGGATACCTTAAAGAGAACTACTTTATTTGATTATTCTTCAAAGCTTAACAAACGCTAGTAACTGTTTACATGATATTTTATTCCAACAAATATTTGTATTTGTTCAATTATTCATATCTTCATTCTTTATCATCTTTTGTCAATGTCATGTTTCCCGAAGTTTTACGTTTTATCTTGGGTCATGACATTATGAAATTGTTTCCCTTGCAAATATTCTTAATACGTCATATCTTGCATTTCTATGAGAAAACAAGAGGCCCATGGGCCACATCGCTCACCTGAACAACAGTTTCTTGTAACACTCTTTTTCGTAGCATATGCTATTTCTAACTTTGAACCCCCCTTCTGGGGCCCCAGTATTGGTTCGAAGTTTATGGTTGGCTTTAACAATTTAGAATTTACACTATTTGAGGATCCTTGCATAGTTATCTCACAAACTGTAACATAATAGTTCTCGAGAAAAACTTTTTGAAAACATTTCCAATATATATTTCTATGTTAAACTTTGAACCCCTCTTGTGGCCCCAGTATTAGTCCAGTGGTCACAGCTTTATTAATTTAGCATCTACATTATTCAAGGATGCTTGCATAGTAATCTCACAAGTTGAAGCATTGTAGTTCTCTAGAAAAAGATTTTTAAACATTTTCCCTCTATATTTCTATGTTAAACTTTGAACCCCTCTTGGGGCCCCAGTATTAGATCGAGGGTTACAGCTTTTATAATTTCGAATCTACACTATTTAAGGATGCTTACGTAGTTATCTGACAAATTGAAGCATTGTAGTTCTCGTGAAAAAGGTTTTTAAACATTTACCATATCTACTTCTACATTAAATTTTGAACCCATCTTGGGTCCCCAGTATTAGTCCAGGGTTCACTAATTTAAAACTATCGAATCTACATTATCCAAGGTTGCATGCATAGTAATCTCACAACTTGTAGCATTGTAGTTCTCAAGAAGAAGATTTTTTTAACATGTTACCTATATTTTCCATTTTAAACTTGACCCCTCTTGGGGCCCCAGTATTAGTCCGGGGGTCACAATTTTACCAATTAATCTGCATAAGCCAGGGATGCATGTATAGTAATTCCAAAATTGTAACATTGTAGTTCTCAAGAAGAACATTTTTAAACGTTTTCTATATATTTTTTAGAATGTTAAATTTTGAACCCCTCTTGGTGCCCCATTATTAGTCCGGGAGTCACGATTTTTACAATTTAGAATCTACATTATTTAAGGATGTATGCATAGTAATATCCCAAACTGTTGCATTATAGGTCTTGAGAAGATTTTTAAACATGTATGTTAAAATTTGAACCCCGCATAGGGCCTCACTTTTTGTCCGGGGCTCACAATTTTTACAATTTAGAATCTTCATTATATATACAAGCTTTTTTGTAAATATTGGCATTTCTGGTGCAATGGTTCTTGAGAAGAAGATTTGTATTTCTATGTTAAACTTTGAACCCCGCCTGGGGCCCCAGTTTTGGTCCGAGGGTCACGATTTTTACAATTTAGAATATTCCCTATACATATCAAAGGCCGGAACGGCCACAAAGGCGTCGAGCTGACATTTTCTTTAATATAGATATCATTAATTTAATTTTCTGTACCAATAGTCGTATATCAAATATTTTCAGTATATAAAATTGTTTTTGTAACTAAATTCGCACATATGCAACTATATTTTTATTTGCAATTTTAACATCACCATGTGATTGTATACTCAGTATATTTCTTTATAAAATACGTAGTGATGCACTCGTAATACAATGAATCATAATTCATCATGGTTACAAAAATCGAAGAAATTTCAAAGTTTATAAATAAATTAACTTCTTTCTGCTTTAAACAGTCTTTGAACAAATTTCACGGGTTCATCATTAGTATACGAGTGTAACACATTAACAGTGTGTCCCTAATTATAATAAAACATACTTTTATTTATTTCAATTTCCGTGTGAAACAAGATTACCTATGGTAGTGTTGATTACAAATAAATCTACACCACGTGCGTAGATCTGCCGTATCTTAGACTGGATAGCCTGCCCTTGATTCCAAACGCTGCCGCTAGGAAATTCAAGGACAGGTAACCACCACCGCCATGACAGTGGGAAAACTCACTGCAGCTTCACGCACAGCAAATGCGCACACTTAAAATAAATCGGAAAGAAGAATGAGGCGGATCAAAGAAAGAAGGTTTAAGAAGAACTAAACATGAATTTGACAATAAATATCAAATTAACAAGAACAAATTAATATTGATACCGTTGACAATACATAAATTGTTTATGTAGGTATTGTAAATATTAATTAACATCGAAAATATATAAATATTTTCATTGTTGAGTAAGTTATAATTGGCACTAGACTACTCGTAGCATTCCAATACATGCCCATTATAACTTGATTTATGGGGCTGCTGAGGATGGTAACGATCTGATTTAGCTCCGTTTTCTCGTAAAGGTCCGATAAGAATAAGTAAGCACATATAAATTGAATACACACAGGCTACACACAATTAGCACATGGTCTGTAAATATTATCTTATGTGTTTATAAAATATGGAGTTATTAACTTAGAGAGTGGGATCGTGTCAGTGTAGAAATTGGTTTTTTGTAAAGCTTTGGACTTTCCATAACCAGTAGGTAAAATAAATATACAGTTGCCTGGCTTCCAGAGATTTTTTCAGGCTAACACTTTGTAGCCGTTTTACTTAATCGAAAGATGTTTCTCTTTCTTTGTTTATAACTATTAAAGCCGTTTTACTTTTAAAATAAATATATTGACTCTCCGAAAGATTTTTTCGGCATTCCATCGCAAGCGTGTAAAGATAACTTGTGGGCCCAAAATAAATTGTTCTCGTCATAGGCTTGCAAACCAGTCTATGCCGTATCTATAATGCTAAACCAATATACAACAAAATCACAAGATACAATTATCGCTTACATTCATTTTGGAGACCGTGCCCGACAACAAATAAATTTACATATTTATTTGTATTTTTATCGGGCACGGTCTCCAAATAAACTGTAAGCGATAACCTAAAATAATGTTTAGTGAATTTCAATACCTTATCGTATTCATCCGTCATTTCTTGATTAAACAAACTTATATACTTATGCCATGAGTTGTCAATAATCAGGGAGACACAGTTGGGTTTTTTGGTGCACAATTTAGTTGAATAAATGGAACAAAAATCTTGTAAATCTTGTAAACATGTTTTTATGTATATTTCTATGTTAAACTTTGAACCCCGCCTAGGGCCCCAGTTTTGGTCCGAGGGTCACGATTTTTACAATTTAGAATCTTCACTATATACACTAGCTTTTGTGTAAATATTGGCATTTCTGGTGAAGTGGTTCTTGAGAAGAAGATTTTTAAAGACACACACCCTATACTCACTGTTTCGCAATTATCTCCCTTTTAAAAAGGGCTGTGCCCTTTATTTTAACAATTTATAATCCCCTTTCCATAAGGATGCTTTGTACCAAATTTGTCGAAAAGAAGTCGAAAATGTGAAAAGTTTACAGACGGACGGACGGACGGACGACGGACAACGGGTGATCAGAAAAGCTCACTTGAACCTTCGGTTCAGGTGAGCTAAAAAATCATATTCAGTGTATGTAAACCTCAACACGAATGCATTTAAATATAAACTATATTTGAGATTAAGGTAATGTGATAGAGGGTGCGGCTTGCAGCACGCTATTCGCGTTTTCGACCCAAGCCCAAATATAGCCTATCTATTTCAAGACAATTATCATGTATTTAGTTTATGCTGCAACATTATAATATTATACGCTTCAAACGATCTATTTTGGACAAATATCGCGGCATATTTGCAGTTGAAACAATGATGCCACAGCGTAAACGAACCAAGAGAGATGACGCTACAATCCATTCTAACGTCGGATTAATGCACGATACTATATTAGGATATTGTCCGAATATTGCCTTATTTGATTTGATTTGATGACATTTTTTTCGGTCAAGGCAAGGGGTAGTTGCGGGATAAAAATTAATAAATGACTAGTGAAATAAACTCTTTAAAGTTTTTTTTTCCTTTTTTTTCATTTCTATTAATAAATCTAAACACCTTGAAACAAAACGCAGTTTTAGAATGTTGCTTTCTTAAAAAAAAAAAAACAACAAACTTTGGTCTTTCGATTGTCGCATGACGTCATCATGATCATTCAGGAATATTTTACCATTATCGGTTATAATATAAGTGTTATGTGATGCATGGTTTTGCCAATATTTCTTGATTTATACTAGTGTTTAACACATTTTTTTAAGTTGTGTGAAGTAAAATGACACAAATGTTTAGCAATTTATAGAGAGTAGTTCGAGTTGAAATCGCTGAATTCAATGAAAACTGAAAAAAAACGTACATAAGCAAACATACCAAAGACTGCAATTTATATTTTTTACCTGGCAAGGCAAATATTTCTTTGGAGATTTCGATAGGAAATATAATGAATTACAAATTTTCAGTGAGTTTGAACCATTATTTCAAACGTAATATGCTTCTACAATTTGACTTCATTTTAGAATCATAAAAAAAGGTACAAATGCTTCCAAGGAAACCAGCGAACAAAGACATTCGGAATTTTGATAATGCTAGCCATAGTAATCGTTATTGCTGTTGTGGTATCACTGTCTTCTTATGCAAGTAAGTTTCAGTTTTGTTGATTGCAACCATTGTTTAGACGAAACTCAATCGGTCTGTTTTGTCTGAAATCGTAGTGTGTTGTGACCTTCCAATTTGCTTCAAGATAACTTGACAATTTTTTACTCAGGTGACCTATTGCTGTTTTCGTCCATCGTCGTGCGTCGTGCATTAATAACAATGTAACATTTTAAACTTCTTCTTGAAAACTACAAAGCCAATTGCTACCACTTTTTGGTGTGAAGCATCTTTATGGCAAGAGGATTCTTAATTGTTAAATTCATGATTCTACCTCCCCCGGGGGGCCACAGGCTGGGCTACATATGCCAATAAAAGCCAAATATTCAAAAATCTTCATCTCTACTACAATATATATTTGAGAAAACTAAAGGAATGCCTATAATGTCCATGAACATTGGCGGATCCAGGGGGGGGGGGTTCCGGGGGTTGGAACCCCCCCTTTCTCTTGGACATGTGATTTTTTTTTTAACCATAAAAACTATTTTATAGGCGACTATTTTCAATATTTATTTTAATTTTTACAAAAATAAAACACAAGTACTTCAAAAAATATCGTATTTATAAGACTTCTGTACAAACAGATACATGTATAATGTGTAAATGTGTCTATAGTAAGTTGTTTCGGAATAATTAAATCATACGGATACAGTGTAGTTTAGTAAAATGTAGTACGCTCTCTCAGCATCCGGTTTTCATTTGACTTAGTAAACATGTGGAGAATTGAAAAAATACGTAAAGCGATATTGGATAAAAACATAAATACATGTTTTCAAGAATCGGAGTTTTTGACACAAGAAATTCGTAAAAAGGTTTTACGAGATGTAAATCAAAACACAACAGTTCGAAACATTGTTGAAGATGCTCTCGCATCTGCGTTAGTGCCAGATGATATAAAGCACCAATTCAGGAGAGCACTTCAAATTCCCGGTGATGGAAACTGCTTGTTCAATTGCGTTTCTGTCTATTTAGCAGGTAACATTTCCCTTTCAACACAGTTGCGTGTTCTTGTCGCTGCAGAATTGCTTATTAAATCTAAAAAATATGTAAACCATCCTGTGCTAGAAAACACAGTGTCACATACACAGATATTTACAGATCACGAGGATACGCTTTTTTCCCTTTTACTTACAGACGAAGCCAGTGACCTATTTGACAGAACAAGAGACAGAGAGGCGGCTATCCGCCACGAGGCTCTGCTTACGTGTACCGATAAAAAATGGTCGTCAATGATACATATTCTGGCCCTTTCAAACCTACTTCAATTAAGTATAGAGTCTGTGTATCCAAACGCAAATAAAGGACTTCGTCCTCTTTTTCATCAACGCATTTCCCCTTTCGATTCACCTAGAGTTGTTGATGCAAAGTTTGGCATTATTTGGTCACGAGATGGTAATCTAGATACAAGGACTGGGTTTGCATATGAGCCTAACCACTTTGCTCTTTTAATTTCAAATGATGTCTATACTGATGATTGTAGTGAAGTTGTTTCTAACTCTGTCCCCGGGTGTTGTAAAGATGTTTCTAAATCTGTTCCCAAATGTAATGATATTTCAAACTCTGTCCCTGAGTGTTCTGAAGCAGCAGTTCAGGGAAATAGGTTAGACATTGATACATATAATATGAGTGGCAAAAGCGGGAAAATTACTGCTGACAATGCTCAGGAGGAAAACCCTTCAAAGGTCCTTGATGATGCTCAGTCATTTTTATATGACATCGGGAGATTATTAAACTCTAGTTCATTTCATTTAACTGATCAAGAGAGGTATAAATTTCTTGAACACCATTTTCGTCCTGATGAAAACTTTTCACAGTTTTGCCAGCAAACCGTTATTAAGGGGACACTTAAAAAAAAGTACACACTCACTTTCCAATATTCATGGTTGGTAAAATATCCTTGGTTGGTTTACAGTCCTATTTTAGGCGGTGGACTTTGCAAATATTGCATTTTGTTCCCACCTCAGACAGGTCGTGTCAAAAATGCCGTTCTCGTTTCAAGACCATTTGTAAACTTGACTAAAGCTGTCGGCAAAGATGGCGTTTTTGAAAATCACGCAAACTGCGACTATCATAAACAGTCGCTTGTCAAAGGATCTTCTTTCGCTGCAGTTATTCAAAATCCAAAAGAAAGTGTTCGATTTAAGCTTTCAGAGGCCAACGAATTGATATACAAAAAAAATGAGCACATTCTGAAAAGCATCATCAAAGTTGTCTTGTTATGTGGAAAACAAAACATCGCATTGAGAGGGCACAGGGACGACAGTACTTCTACTTCCGGTAGAAAGGGCAATTTCCATGCTATTTTGTCATTGCTATCTGACAATGATGATGTTCTAAGGCAACATCTCTCGGAGGGTCGTAAAAATGCACAATACACTTCAAAAACAATTCAGAACCAATTAATTTCTATCATTGGTATGTTTATCAGGGACCGCCTTACAAAAACTTTAAAATCAGGGGCGGAAAATTCGTTTTATAGTGTAATTGCCGATGAAGTGACGGATTCTTCAAAGAGATCCTATCCCTTTGCTTAAGATTTGTGTCGTTTGAACCAATCCCAGTGATTAAGGAGATCTTTTTTGATTTTCTTCACCTTGAGGGAATCAATGGGGAGAAAATCGCAGAAACCCTTTTGAAGTCACTCCAAATCAATGGCATTGACGTTCGTAGGTGTAGGGGGCAATGCTACGACGGTGCGTCTGCTATGTCATCAGAGAGAGTTGGGGTGCAGAAGCGAGTGAGAGACCTGTCTCCAAGAGCCATTTATGTGCATTGTAACAGTCACGTTCTTAATCTAAGCATAGCTTCTTCAAGTAAGCTGCCCCAAATTAGAAATATGATCGACAGTATAAACGAAACATTCCTATTTTTCCGAAATTCTCCAAAGCGCCAGCATCTCCTGGAAAGTATAATTGAAAATCAATTGCCAGATTCAAGGGTGCAGAAACTGAAAGGACTGTGTAAAACTCGCTGGGTTGAGAGGCATACGTGTTTGGAAACATTTTTAGAACTCTATCAACCAGTTGTTTTATCGCTTACTGGGATCACCGATCCGACAAGCGTTGACTTTGAAATTCCAAGCTGGGACAGGGAATCAAGAATCAAAGCCCAAGGTCTCTTAAGTACACTACTGTCATCCGCATTTATCATGGCATTTTTCATAGCAAAAAATGTGTTAGACCTAATCAAACCATTAGCAGTTAAACTGCAAAAGCGTGATCTTGACATACTCTCTGCTGTAATGCTTATCGACACGTGTATTTCAAGTGTAAAAGATCTTAGAAAGGATATAGACAATGAATTTACGTGTTGGTACAGAGAAGCAGACGAACTTGCAAAGACGCTTGGAACACAGCTTCTAATGCCACGTACTGCAGGTCGTCAAAATAATAGAGGAAATATTGCAGGTACAGACCCTGAGGAATATTACAAACTCAACATAGCAATTCCATTCTGTGATCACCTCAGCAATGAAATGTCACTTAGATTTGCGAAGGAAGACAGAGTAAGCCTTTCACTGTTGTCGTTGCTGCCAAAGCATATCATTACGACTGATATTGACGACCTAATCGAAAAACTTCAGTTTTGGGAACCCGATATGCCGGCATCATCATGCCTCAGGAGGGAACTCCTTACATGGAAAAAACAATGGATAGACTCTTCTACAGAGACACAAGACAATCTGACCAACATCATAGACTGTTTGGCAACAGTTGATAAGGACATTTTTCCTAACATCCACTTGATATTAAGCATAGGATGTGTTCTTCCTATTACAAGTTGCGAGGCGGAGCGATCCTTTTCGGCATTGCGGCGAACCAAAACTTACCTCCGGTCAACAATGGGGGAAGAAAGATTGGCAGGACTTGCACTAATGAATGTGCACTCAAATATTGAAATTGATATTGACGAGATTTTGAAAATGTTTGTCGAATTTTATCCCCGAAAAATGTTTAAAAAGTCTTTGTTTATTGATGAGTAATTTTTTTTAATCCGATTAAAAGATAACAAACAATGAATTTTACAGTTATTGTTTTGTCAGGAATTGATAGGAATTTATCTATAGCACTTTCTGTATCATCTGCCTGGAACCCCCCCTTTATCAGATTGCTGGGTCCGCCTCTGATGAAGTTTCCAGGGGTTTAGGCTGCCCATAAAGTTCTCTACCTAAATTGTGAAATTCATGACCCCTGGATCAGGGGTTTAGCTCTAGGGCGGGGCCAATATAGCCATATAGTGGCTCCCACTTCTTTACTCCCACACATGTAGGGGGGGGGGAACTGAATGCATGGCTCCGATGTCCACAAACTCTTTACCTTAATTGTGAAACCCTGAGTCAGGGCTTCAGGCTTAAAGGGGGGGGGGGGGGTTATGGCTATATAGTGTTAATGCATATAATGTTTTAAAAATCTTCTCTACTCCCACACACGTGTAGTAAAAAATGTTTCCATAAATATGGTAACCAGGATGTCCTCTACTCAAATTGTAAATTTGATGTTCCCTGGAGTGTTGGTTTTGAGTCTTGGGTGGGGCCAAAATAGATGTAATACAATAGTGTTAATGCATACCGTTATAATGTTTAAAAAGTATCTTCTCTACTCCCACACACCTGTAAGGAAAACCGAATTCATACTTTTTTAGACCAGGAAGCCCTCTACAAAACATTATAAATGTCATGTACCCAGAGGTAGGGATTCTGATTCTAGGACGGGGCCAAAATCATCATATAGTGTTTATGCATTTAGTGTTTTAAAAAGTCAACTTCTTTGCTTCTGATGATACTGAATAAAAACTGACTGCATATAAGGAAAGAAAATAAAACCATATATCAAAATTTTAAAAGTTTCATGTCTCCCAATGTAGGGATTTGATTATAGGGGGAGGCCAAAACCCTCTTATATATTGTTTGGATACAGGGTGTGGCCAAAATGGTCATTTAGTGTTAATGTATATAATGTTTAAACAACATCTACTTACACATTTACACATAAAAAACATAAACACATATAAACATATACACATAGAACTTATCTAGAAAGTTGAAAAATATGGGAAAATTATTTTCTATCAGTCTTGCGCCTTTTTAATATTAGGTAATGCACTCTTTTATGATCTTTAAGGTTTTCACTAAATTAAGATTATACGTTTAACTGTCCTTTTTAAAAGATTTCAGGCAGGGAGGTTGTAGTCATTACAATATTATATTTTTTCTACTCCAGAATGAAACTTAATTAAATGCATATATGAGACTACTCGACAAGTTTGTGTATGGGCTATGCTACTCATATGACCGTTAAAGCCTATTGGCCTCTTATCTGAAAGTGTTTTATCTAATCATTTAGTTTTTAAAGTTGGAGACTGCAAATAGATGTTGTACTAATTGATTAAACCTGTTTGTAAAACCGTTAAATAAAATTATGTACAAGCAGAACGTAGAAGTTGGTCGTTTTGCGGAGGAAAATCTTATTAATCAAAAAACGATTTATCTTTGTGTGATAAACATGTTAAAACAAAAGCGATTTTTTACATTCACATTGTGGAAAAATATTATGAAAAAGTATATTACAGGAGCAGGAAGCTATATAGCCTTAATGCAGTTTATAGACAACATAATCAAAATGATTTCATGTATTATGTTATACCGGGTATGTTTCAAATATGGACTTTGATTTATGCTATTTAATATTGTTGATATGTTTTGATTTAAAATAAATATCAGTTGACATGACAATGCATTTACTTAATCTAGATAAAGGCGAAGGTGACAATCAAGTTAAAAACACTACAAAACTACATCATCACCCATGGAACTGGAGACCGGGTTGAGTCAGCTGCTAAATTGCTGTTTGGCGGACAAAATGTCACCCCTTTTACAGCGAGTGATAAACTTTGATTACTATCTAATGTTTCGCTTGACGTTGGGGTTCTTTTATATGCCACTGTGAACACAATATTTTTTTTAAAATTAATTGACAAAGTTTTACCAGAGAGAGAGAGAGAGAGAGAGAGAGAGAGAGAGAGAGAGAGAGAGCGAGTAGAACAGCATTGTTGCTTAAAAGCATTATTAAAAAAGTTTTAAAGTACTTATTTAAGTATAAAGTTAATAGATAAGTTCTACGTGATGTTTTACAATAAGGGTCAAACTTATGTTAATGTATTCTCTTAGCAAGCTTAAAACTAATTCAAATGTGTTCAAAGTAATTTTGCTGATGTTTTCATAAATATACAATGAACGTTAAAATTTCACTTACGATTCTCTCCGAATGCAATTTTCTGAAACATTAAAAAAGATCAAGCTAATGGTGCTCAACAGTTCAGCATTTGATAAAGTAACCTAATGTGGTTGTTCTTTTCATTTGAAGTAGAGTTTGATATACCTTTTATCCGTTTATCCGACAGTATAAACAGTGAAAACATTCGTTTACAACGAAAACAAAAATACATGTATGAGCTACTCACCTTTTCTACGCATTTACATCCAGGATCATCTATAAAAGTGAACCCTTTAATTTTCTTCCATCTACAGGATATTTAACAATTAAATAAACTCGCGGTAAGATGTTCCTATAATTTTTTCTTCCAAAGCAAGCAAAGGTTCAAAATATGTCGAATTACGTTTACCGTGGGATATCTTTTGAAAATATTTGGTAAAAAATTGCTGAGAAAAACAGCTTTCAATAAAAATTAAAGAAAGTGTCAACGGGTATGTTTGTGTCATCTCTAAACAGATATCTGGAATCGACTATAGAGTAGATTAAACCATAGCATTGATCTTCTCTGCATGAATTGTGCACGGATAAACGAACCAAAAAGACCCTGACCCACATGTTTTTCAGCCTTATTATACAGAGTATTGGTTTGATGTAATTATCCTGATTCATACATCACATACATTATTGATACATGCAACCAATCCTTTAGGCGGCTTTATCATACGGTTGCTGGTCAAAAACGTCACGATAGAAATACACATGGACATTTTAACAATTATCGTTTTATTATAAAACTGTTTAACTGCTTCGGTTTTCTTTTTGATAAAGACGAGTTTGTATTTAACTAGACTTTTTTGTATTCCAAATACTATATATGTAGCTATCGTAGTATTAATAGACAGAAGGGCCCTAGCAACAACGAATTATTGATGTACCGTTTGCCGTAAACAACAAAATGCGCTTTGTTCAACTCTAACAACAATAACAACTTACGAGGTTATAAAAAAAATATAAATTGTGCGTTTCAAGTTCATTCTGTAACAGTAATTTGTTAAACCCCTGTAAAACAGTTACTATATACCTCTATACGAAAAAAAGTCCAGCATTTTGACTGTTGGATTGGAACTGTTGGATTGAAAATGTTAAAATCGACTGTTAAAAATACTGTTTACCGGTGACGTCACATTCCGCGAAACGAGTTATTGAAACAGTAGGGGTATAGGCAACAGTTGATTTGTAGTACCGGCAGTGTACAACTGTATATTGTTGATGTTATATTTTTACTACAAGTGATCAAATCGGTATCTAGTAATTATCTATTATATGGAGTCAATAGAAAAAAAAACCCAAACAATAATTGAACTCAAATTGAATAAAGATCATTTTCAACAAGCTGGGCGGGTTTTTTTTTTCTATACAAAGCTGTAAGAAAGAAAATGATAAATAAAACCATATCCTTGCAAAACATTGGGAAACATAAACATGTTTATCAATAAATAAGTGATGTCGATTGAATTTAATTTTATCTCGTACCAATATATCAACACATGCATTTACTAATACTTGCTGTTTAGAAACTTAGAGCTGCCTGGTCTGGTTTTTTATAAGTTATACCAAAAAATATATGTTTCCCAAGTAAAATATGAGCATAATTTTCGTTGTAAATATGGTAAACAAACCAAAGATGGGTGTCTTGAATAAAACTATAAATAAAAATATTTGTGCTCTTTCTTTATATATAATGGTTCCAAATTAGTTAGTGTGCATATAAGAAAAAAACTATTGTTGGTTATATCCCTATCCTCTATTTCAGTTGAAGCAATTTATGAAAACAAAATAAGCCATACTTGCAGCAAAATATTTACTTTTATTCACCAAATTTGTTTACAAAAAAGTTGTGAAATTATCTTCAACAGCAATTGTAATTTTGTGAAGTAAAGTATTTGATCAATATATAGTAGACATACAACCAATTAAACTTAAAAATAATTTAACAAATAGTGCTTATATACCATATTCTGAGTGCAACCTTGACCTTGGTGTGAATAACATGGAATGACATAAGGTGTTTTTGCTAATTATATGTTACATTGTATTACAACTTTTAAAGGTATATGTGGCGTATTTGGAGTAAAATTTTTGACACGAGTTTGAGTAAAAATATACATCATACTTCTTATAATTAGACGTTTCACAAACTCTAGGCCCATAAAACATGTTCTGTCTTTAGTTATTTGTCTCTAAACTTTGCTACACGTCTGATGAATATTAATGTAATCCGCCATTTGCAACGCCACTGCGCATGAGTGCGGGAAAACCTAGCATTGAAAACACGATCATGACGATGGAAGAAGAGTTTGTTTACAAATTAGAATCACGTTTTTCATGTCTTAAATTAAATAATTCTTATATCAGATGATACTCGATGCATTATTATTTCGATATTCATTAATGTAGAACGATATAAATTGTTTATTAAGTGTAATAAAGACGAAGCACGATTTTAGCATCATTTACACGGTAAACGGAGTAAATACCCCTCTCCATGAGGGATGCATGTACTGAGAGTGTTTATTTATTCTTTATTAAAAAATTCCTCTAAACGAAAATCCACTTGTGGTTTAAAACTTATAAAGTAAAGACACAGGACACAAAGAGCACGAACCTGACTATAGCAAAACCCCTATAACTTCATCATAGAAACTTAAGTTTAAATCGGCTTTAATTCCTGTTCCATCAATCTACATGGTCTCCGATGACAATCTTCCCTTTGTTCCTATCCTTGTCAGTCTGTCTCTTTTTTCTTTCATTGCCAAATCTGTCAAACTTAACGGTATACCTATTATTCTCGTCGTCGCCATTCTTGTTGATAGACCGAGATGGATGCCACGTGACCCATTTAAGGCGGGGTTATTCAAATCTTTTGTATTTTTTACCGTGCCGGTAAAAAATAAAAAATATTTTTTTGATTTCTAGTTTCATTGTTATGCGATTGACTTATTAAGCGTAATTTGTGTGAAAGTCCTATCTTTAAGTAAAGAAATGAAGCAAATAATCAGATCTTATTATTGTTATTCACTAAAAATACGCCACATATACCTTTAAACAAAAATGTAATAATTATGAAATCAAAAATTCATGATATATTTTTCTTTTGAAAACAAAGCAGTTAGATGCATACATTTTGATTTGACAGTGTTTCTCAAGGGATGGAAGCAATATATTAATGATATGGAATGAAAAACACTGCAACTCAGAATTGATGTCTGATCAATAAGTTTAAACCAGAATATATGCGTTAATTTTAATTGATTGGAAAAAAAAATTAAAAGGCATAAAAACTCTCACTAGCACACAGATAAATGCAGCCATGGTCCACATGTACCTTGATATTCGACCATGTGTCATTGTGACCCCGGATAGTGTGGTTCATTCAAGCGTCTCTGCATATAACAATATATATAGTACATTCAAGTTCAACTTTTTCTGTGCTTTGAAAGATCTAGGTCAGAGCATATTACATGTACATACATGTATATGGTACTTTCTACTAAACTGGTAATATAGTAAATGAGCTCGCATCAATACATGGATGAATTACAATACTGTCTTGTCCATTTATATAATAAGTTGCACATTACTTAATCTGATCAGTTGAAAAAATATTTGTTTTATAAAAAATTATCTGAATGACAAAATTGAAGGAATGTGGCATCTCGTAAAGCATCATGAGCAGCATAGTTACAATGTATGAAGATGAAACTAAAGTATGTTAGGTATAAGGTGGCAACCCTTAGAATTGTTAATGTACATGTATTGATTCTGTAAACTAGTGTACAATCCTCATTGTTAGGATGAAATACTTGACGAATATGATATTCAATTACTTTGATAACACCATTTTCGAAGCTTCTTAAAGCTCCTTATTTTTCCTTCCCAATCTCTATTTTCACCACTTTCAACTGTCCAAGTGTGTATAATTTCTTTTTCTTCTGAAATATACCGAGCGGGGCTCTTCAAAGAGCGTTAATGCTCAGGCGCATGACAGTGCAGTTAAGAGCAAGTTATTTACAATTTAAAAAATAAAGCGGCATAAAAGTTTAAAAGCTGGGCTAGTCATCTGGAGTTAGCCAGGGTCTGTGGTCTGCTGGTAGCCTGCCTAGCAAGACCTTAAATTTCTCCACGGATATCCTGCTCCTTGCATCCCCTGCAGTGACATACTGGCTAGGTGGTATTTCAACATCGACATGGAGAATCTTGGTGAGTATTGCCTTGGATCTTCTTAGTTGCAGGGTCTCCCAATGTTGTTGTTTTAAGATGTTAGTGATGGATCCAGGGGAGTAGTCGTGGTAATTGTTGACGACGAATCTAGCTGCCCTTCTCTGCAAAATTTGGATGGAGTAAATGTGCAGTTTTGTGTACGGATCCCATTCTGTTGAGGCATACTCCAGTGATGGTCTGACGATTGCTTTGTAGGCTTGGTCCTTAGCGGTTGCTTTGCAGCTTCTCATGTTTCGTCTATAGAATCCAAGCGACTTATTTGCTTTGTTGGTGATGTAGCTTATATGGGGGTTCTTTTCCCACTATCTCGCTTAGTTGGCATTCGTGTTCCTGTGTACTTCTTCTAAATGTGATGAATTTTGTTAGATTTTATTTTACTTTTATAATGTCAAACACCTTTCCTTTTGACGAAATCTGCAAAAGTTCATTGTAGTTTTTGTCTATTTTAAAGGGACTTGGACACGATTTGAGCTCAAAATTTAAAATTTTATTTTTCTAATTTTAATGTTTAGAATGGTTAATATGGGTACTTTTAATGCTTTATCAAAATCTGAAAGTCAAATATTGGGTTATAAGCACGATACAGAGTTTGAAATTCTTTGTTTTGTAAACAAAGCTCGAGTTTTGCTATGGTTTACATATGTGTTTTATTGGTATAAGTTTCTATCAAATATTGCTTTTTTCTGTTTATCATATTATCTATGAACACTTTGAATCAGTTTACCTGGTTTGCCACGAGTCATTTGGTCAAAGAAATAGTAATTCCATACTTAACATTATTTGTAAACAAATATAAGACTCGAGCTTTGTTTACATAACAATGACTTTTTACCTCTGTATCTCTCTTAAAACGAGACTTCTAACATTCAAATTGTGGTCAATCATTCAAAATGAGCAAGTAAACCATTTCATACATAAAATAAGAAAATGAAAATTTTGATCTAAAATCGTGTCCAAGTCCCTTTAAACACTTTTTGGTAAATGTTGTTTATTTTTTTATACTTTCTAATTTCTCTTTTTTGCTAAATAATTTCTCCATATCCTCCTTGATTATATCCTCTATCGCTTTATCTGTTTAAGTTACTTTTTACTCCATTCTTTCTTTTCTTAAATCTTCGTTTGTTTTCTAAAAAGTTCTTGTCTCTCTGTCCTTTTTCATAAAAAAACCATTGTCTGATATGGAACTGTATATAATAGCTTCCTTTCATTTGAATCTTTATCTCTTAGCCAATCTTCTGATGTTGTTCGCATATACATGTATAATACAACTTTCTTTGCTCATTACAAATGATGTACAGTTGATTTTAATTTAAAAATCAGTTGTTTTTCTTTAAGTCTTTCTAGATAAATATTGTTCGCAGATCATGAGTCGCATTCTTGTAAATCAGCCTTATTAATATTAAAAAAATTTTCCTTCTTTTTAAAAATTCATGAAAAAGTGTAGCAACTTTGCTTTTTAAAACAGGACATAAACGCTTTATAAAAACACAAGTCAGATCATTGTTCAGCGAAGTTTTCAGTGAAAATATCAAAGACATTGTCATAAAAAAGGACCATAGAAAAGTGAAACTGCAGTATTCAACACGAGAGTAGGGTTTTAAACAAATAAAATCTAAAACATATAAAAGTCTCCTGAATTCACTGCCCATATGTAAAATGTTGCCAACTTCGGTAGTTTTTAAAAAATATAGTTCTGTAATAATTTTACAAACAACACTCAGAGATCTTAAAATAGTTACAAAATGTTTTGTTCAGCAAGCATAGAATAATACAATTCTGAATAAATATGTAAAAAAAAATTTCAAAGAATAAAAATACTGCAATATTACTTTGTGCATAAAAAAGTACCGCAGCATTATAAATCAATACATAAACGGTTCCATCTAATATTAACAATTGAAATAGAAATATTGTTAATATTAATAGTAAACATGTTTAAGTACCAATTTCAGAGAAAATGCATGTCTTAGATCAGTAATAAGGTATTGTCAGTTCTGTCATATACTTTGACCGCCCAAATCACGATCCTGACTAAAAAGCCTAACAACCCAATCCAAACACAGAATACAAAACTAAAACACTAATAGGATTAAAATATATATTTAATATTTGGTACAAAATACACTAATCATTGCTTTTCTCATTTTTGTATTAACAGTAAGATAACATGTTATGAATATATAGAACAACATTGATTTAGGGAACATATGCATATTTGAATGTTAATTTGAACTTTTTTATCGTTCTATTACATACCTGGTGACACCTGAGCATTTTTTATTGTCATTTCCCCCCCCCCCCATTATTTTTCGTCAACTCATCTGTACTTTGCTGGCTAGTCCTAGGGGAATCTCTGAATTTATGAACATAGACGTATATAGTTTCGTTCGATCTGCCTTGATAACTGGTAATGGTCAACGGCAGTCAGTTCCATTCTCTTCTCTTCTGTCACTGGGCCCGAAATTTTGTGTTTGCATCGGTAAGCATGAATATTTCACAATATCGACCAATAATCTATTAAGTCAATAACATATATATTCCAACGATATATACCCGAGTACGTGTACGTCAGGCTGTCGAACAGAATCGTAGGATTCAAAAAGCGGCTCCTGTTGTTTTTTTTGCAAATAACCACGGAGAATATTAGCACATTAACTGTTATTCCTAATCGTGTTTTCCGAATAAAGTCGAAACTTTGTGTTCAATTAAATCGTCAGCGGACGTATCTGCGAAACGTATGCAGTCATTGGCAGCCATTTTGACACCAATATAAGCAAATCATGTGGAGAGAACTCTTTTACTGAGTATGGAACATATATGGTATACACATGACTGTTCTAAACGAATGATTCTATTACAAATTAGCAGGAGGTAAGATATACTGTAACGGGACTGCCAAGGGGTTAGTCCCGTACATAATTCCGAGTTCAGAAGGATAGAACAACAAATTTTAGTATTTAAGAATTAAATTCTGTATTCTGAGTAAATCACAAGAACATGTAAACAAACGTATAAGATATGAAGCATTATCATATAAAATCCAATAATGAGATATTTACCATTGTTGACGAGAATAATTTAGCCCAAGGTCCCCAAAAATGCGTCTAACCTCTAATCATTGAAATTGCAGACTCTGATTTAACAAATGTACAAGTTATATAATAACAATAAATCCCGGCCGGGTGCTGTAGACCCGGGCGCGGCTAACCCGGTCCCGCCGTCACTAAAATTTCCAATCCCTCAACTCAGTCCTCAACTCAAATTCTCAAAAAAATGTACATACATTTGTGGTCAAAACTCAGACTTGAGGCTGAGTATTGAATTGTGGAAACTTGGTGACAGCGGGGCCCGGGTGGGTTATAACTAAGGGAAATAACTCTTTACAAAAGTAATTAAGAACAAAAAGGTAGAAATTTAAATAAATATGGACACTTATTATAAATGAATAAATATACATAATTGAATAGACTCAAAACCACAACAATACAAAACACATACATATACAATAAGAAATAAATGCATGAGTCTTAAGAGTGCGATCGAGTTTGATAAACTTGTAGGACGTTATCTATGTACGAGCAATCAAATTCTTTTACAAATTGTTAAGGTACATACATCATATCAAATACTTGAAATTAATCAAGGCATTACGACCGAGTTAATTAAGTTCAACTAAAACCTCTTGATTATTAAACCTCTAAATAATATTAGAGATGAACGAATGAGAGTGATCTTTTGGCTTTTAATGACAAATGATATGCCTATTTATCATTTTCGAACACAGCAGTCAGAATATCAGAGTGTAAATGCAATTTCAAGTGACGCAAGATGGTTACTGCTTGCACGATAAAGTACCCTTTTTAGCTTTAAGGTCTGATAGTCGACGATAGCACGATAAAAAGTCTATTATATAGGTATTGACGAGCAGCTTCATATGAAGTCTTTCTGAAAGTCACAAATCTTAACAAATCCGCTTCTCTGCAAGTCAAATGAGTGAGAGCTATATAGAAAGATTTCGTGAACATGTCTAATTATTTATCCGTGGTAATATAACATATACATGTATACATATATACTCTTATTTGAAATAATCCCGTTATATTCCCGTAGACCTCCATACAAACGCTATGCCCTCTCCATACTACACTATAACAGTGCTATTGTCAAATCCTTGGTTATAATTTGAAACTTCAATTCAAGACCTTTCAGAAAATTACGAAAAATATATATTCCCGTGGCGTTTATAGGTCAAATTGCAGTTGTATACAACTTACAGCGATCGGCAGTAAATGTCACTTTATTTAAAAATTCAACCCCCAACACTACAATTTACCCAGTATTGCTACATGTATATTCTTTAAATTATTCCCCCATTTCATCATTTATTTTAAAAACTAATATTTTACTACACCATGATAATTGTTACATATATACCTAAATTCAGCCAATCACGTAACACCTACCCATTCATTCCTTTTTACAACGTTTTTTAACATTTCTCTGATTCACACAGTCATTCCTTACAAACATCTGTCATCAGAATGGAAGTTGATCACCAGGGTTCCGGTCCCAGGATCATGAAACTGCCTTATAGCCTGTCCCAAGTTATTGCTTCCATCTCTTTTTGATGATTTTTAATTAAAATACACATACCTGTGAAAGAAATGCTGTTGAAATCGATAAAAGGGAAAATATCCAAAATATCTTCATTGACAAATTATCATTTTTCACTCATAAAAGTTCGCAGGAACGAAAACAAATTTCTTACGGAGATTTATAATGGGAAATGTTTACATCTTTTCTCCATTCGAAAGTTCTCGGGACACCTCGCACAATTTTTCAACGTTATCATCCGGGCGTAAAAATGGCTGATGCAATGCTAAATCTCCGTAGACTTTCTATTTTGGGATGTGTATTGAAACCTGAAGCGGTAGAGGGGGCGTTTCAAAAAGACAATCTGGACATTTTTCATATTAGTGGATGAACATAGTTTAAGCACAAAGGTATTTATGATTATCGACATATCAAGCAAAAAGTGGTGGAAGCAAAAACTCGGGACAGAGTATAGATAGAATGTTCTCTTTAATACCTCGTTTGTTTAGAACTTTTTAATTCTTTGGTATGTAAACAAAGCTTATTTTTTTGTTTTTGTCTTCATTAAGCCGTGGAAAGTTTTCCAAACTATCGATGGACTTCCAGATGACACTTCTTTTGTCGATGCCGTTTTCCAGAACATACTGCTGCAGTTGGTTTTCTAATGGGGTGATTAAACGATTTTGACTGAAATATGTTCATGTGCAGAGGATTTTGATGAAAACGGCAATAAAAATTGTTGTACAAAGAACAAAACTATTCGGACATAGTCGCCAATGTATGAAGCTTTGCTAATTAAGGATTTCCTTTCCTTAATGCTTGATTTTGCAGATTCCACGAACCACCTTACCTACAACTATGACAATTCCTATTTTATATAGAAATAATAGCAATATAGTACTTTAACGAAAGATGTTTTTAAAGAAAATGGAAATTTGTTGATGAATTTTGTATTAAGAAATTAGACAAATATATAGTCATATTGAGATAACAGAAATAGCTATTTATATTTTTTAATTACTTTTAATATATTGCATCTTCTGTGGAAAGTGTTTCATTAGAAAAGGTAGCATCTGGACTTTAATTCCTAGGTCCTCTAGAACTTGAAGTGAATATTGAAACCCGCGATCTACATTCCTGACGTCTTGTTCCTTGACCCATTGGCGTATGATGTTCGCATGTAGCAACATTGTTCTTCTTGAATTCTGGAAGTATGCTCCTAAAATGGAGTACCCATATATAGTGAATATCACCATAGGCTTTACAAAATGACTACCTTTGTGCATGCTGTAAGTCCGTCTTTGGAAGTGAAAGTTGTCGCTCTTTTGTATGTAAATATAGGTATCACCAATAACAAGAGTAGCCATGGAGTCTCCTTAGTCCAAAAAATCAGACTTTTTCTTTGCTATTTTAACAATCGTTTCAAAAGTCAGGAAAACGTTAGATATTTCGGACTAGGGTACCCTTTGTCACAAAACAATAACTGTACCAAAGGCCTTGTATGGTCAAAAAATGACCGACTGCTTTGCTGTGTGGTTAAACTAAGGTGTTCAGGAACTAATAGTGCCATCAGGGCATTTCATTAAAAAGATGCGCAAGTTAGATTTTAATATGTTAAATAAAGTTGCCATGATTTTATTGTGTAGACCAGATTTCATCTTAGAAGAAATATACCGACTGATGCCATAATGCTTCTAGTTGGTGTGTTTCCCATGGTTTGTGGTGCATATTTACAGAAAAACTAACAGTCCATCTGGTTCAGCCAAGTCATACGTTTGTATTCTGACAATCTTCATCTGGCATTTCTCCGTCATTGTCAAAATCTAACTGAAAACATCCGCCTAGATATCTCTTTGCTTTTTGATTGGATCAATCATACTGAAGTGATTTCCGCGGTCAATAAATAAGCAAACAATCACTTATGTATAAAATAATCTATTTTGTAATAAAAAGAAAAGGACTTGCAATATTTTATGATCTCTGGTGGTTGCACACGTGTGTTTACAATGACGTTTCCAGAAAAAAGAGAGACAAAAGCCCGCGAAACCGGGACGCCGAGCCCGATATAAAAGCAAAAGGAAATACCACCCCCCCCCCAAATACACTGCAATACCATACCATCATTATCCGTTGCTGTAGATCCATAGATATTAATATCTTCTTTACTCCAATATACATGTGTTTGAGATAATCTAAATGTATGGTTATGATGTCCATGAGGCTTTTTGCCAAAATTGTGAGAAAAAAAAAATCGTTACATGTAACCATGGGTCAGTGGTTCAGGGCAGGGCAAATATGACCAATTAATAAAAACACATTAAATATTTAACATCCACCTTTTTACTACCATATATAATTGAGAAAAACTAAATGCAAGGTTATTATGTCTATGACGTTCCTTCTACCTAAATTGTAAAAAAAAAAATCGTGCGTCCTGGGTTCTTTAAGGCCCTAGGGCATGGCCAATATGGTCGAATTGTGAAAATGGCCCCTGTTCTCTCACAGTCATGGGAAATAAAGTCGTGCATTTATATTATATTCATAATGTCGTGATGTTGAATTGTAAAAGTTACTGCCCAGGTCATGAGGCAGAAGTTGAGGCTTATATTGAGGGGGAGGGGCGGGGGTCAAATACGGCCATATATGGAACATGTATTTTTACTTAAAGTAATGGTTGTGTGTTATACATTAACAATTCGTACTTCGTCTAGAAAATTATACGGTAAATTGTCACTTGGCAATACGAATTAAATATATGATATATTTTGGGAAATAATACTTTGTTGCGTAGACTGTACTTAACTTCCGATATCCTCAACTCTCTTTTGATCTCTGTGAATGCTTATACAATTCTCCTTGACCCTTTAAAGGTCATTGCGTAATACGAGTCTCCCCGGAACGGACCTCCGTACGTCTATTTATAGTTACTATAGTATATTTACGTAATAGGTCATAGCAATACAAATTTAGCTATATACGTAATAGGTTATAGCAATACACATTTAGCTATATAATCTTAAACCTATTAGTATACTAGCACCAATATTTATTTACAATATACAAATATAAGTTCTTTCTGTACAGATAGTCAAGATTTACGATATTTCCTCTATTAATATTAAATAAAGTAGAGTTCGAGCTGGGAATTACAAACGTAAACCATTGGATTTCCTGGTAAAGTTAAACAGACGTTATCAATGTTGTATGCAGTTTCCCACCAAATATACATTACTATTTGACCAAAGGTAAATAAACATCTACAATATGTAAGATTATAATGAATGTTTTACACATAATGCATTTTTTAATGCTAAAAAAAAATTGCATACAGATTGGAAACAGAAAAAAATACTTATTCTGCATTTCCTTGACGATATTAAATGCAGGTCACCATACATGATAAACAGAAAACCACATAACATTTAAGGAAGCCGATTTGGTTTTTTGGGGGGTTTTTTGCTGAAAAACTACAATAGCTGCATTTCCTTGACGATATTAAATGCAGGTCACCATACATGATAAACGGAAAACCACATAACATTTAAGGAGGCCGATTTGGTTTTTTGGGGGTTTTTTTGCTGAAAAACTTCAATAGCAAAACTCTTTATTTTAAAACCATATGTTATTTAAACAAACTCTAGTTTTTTTGCAAAGTTTCAAGAAAATCGACCATCTGGTTCTTTTTAGGGACCATCTCAAAATAGAGGTACATTTACAATAGGAATATATAGGAAACTGTCGTTTTCAGCACATGAAAAAATATTTTTTTAAAATCCTACAATAGCTTTTTTTTCAAATTGTTTAGTATGATTAGTAATATCATTTCCTACCTTATATGTAAAAAATACTAAATTTTACCGTCTGGTTTTTAGTGGGAACCTTCTCAAATTATTAAAATGCACAAATTTTGCTTTATATTTGGATCATAACGAATGAAGATGTATAATGGATTCACTAAAAAAATCAGGAAAATGTTCTTTAGGATAGCATCATTCTGTATATAAAATTTCAACGGCGTACAATTTTGACTTCTATTCTACACTAAAATGCGCAAAAACATGCGCAATGAAATCTACAGTCGGCCTCCTTAAGTTAAACAGTATTCCCATTTACAACATCCTTTAATATCTAGTACATTGTATACTTGTAAAAATCCCATAAGCTGTATGAATTTTGTCTGCATTATAAACTAAACTATGAATCTAATATAGATTGACCATTAAAAGCTTGCAGGTCTCTTTTTACCTAACATTTTGGTCCCTCTCAGCTATGTTAAGGAAGGTATCAGAATTCTAGCACGTGTTATTTAGGAAAATTTGCATATGCCCCACCCCTTATTCATGACATTTTACGATATTTTATAATTTCGGTAATTAACAAACATCTACCAAAATAAATATGATTAATTATTGGGATTGATTGTATCAAGAAAGATGTACTGAAATAAAAATTTCAACTATTCTTTATATCTTGCGAAATTATGAAATTCCTAAGTCGTCTGATGACGTGTCGCGGTTGACTACGTCACATCGGCGCTTGCAGCTGTGATCAGAATAAACATGTTGGACTTCAGTGATATATCTGAGAATTTAACTCATTTACAACCAGCCTAGACGGAAATCGGAAGAGGATTCAACTGAACAAGGTAAGATTTATCTGTACTTTCCCTATAGTCTGTCCCAAGTTATTGCTTCCATCACTTTTTGATGATTTTTAATAAAAATACACATACCTGTGAAAGAAATGCTGTTGAAATCGATAAAAGGGAAAATATCCAAAATATCTTCATTGACAAATTATCATTTTGCACTCATAAAAGTTCACAGGAACGAAAACAATTTTCTTACGGAGATTTATAATGGGAAATGTTTACATCTTTTCTCCATTCGGAAGTACTCGGGACACCTCGCACAATTTTTCAACGTTATCATCCGGGCTTAAGAATGGCTGATGCAATGCAAAATTCCCGTAGACTTTCTATTTTGGGATGTGTATTGAAACCTGAAGCGGTAGAGGGGGCGTTTTAAAACAGATAATCTGGACATTGTTTATATTAGTGGATGAACGTAGTTTGAGCACAAAGGTATTTATGATTATCGAAATATCAAGCAAAAAGTGGTGGAAGCAAAAACCCGGGACAGAGTATAGATATTGTTTTATATTGTCTAATACTGTAGGATGAAACAGAAACGAAGGGAAATTCCTCTGCTTCGATTTTGTTTACTTGTTTACATTTGTTTTTCATGTAATATTGTGTTTATACATCAGTTTGGTGACTCAATCAGGCAATAGAAATGTTCCGCGATTCGCTAATTTTGATCATTAAGAGTATTGAGGCTCATTGTAGCTTTTTACTGGTCTCTTATATCGCAATAACATTAGCTCGCATTTCCTCCGTGTTCAAAGAAAATGTAAACAATGGAAAGTCCAAACACTGTATTAGCACTACAAATATTACTGTGAGAATCTGGATTGAATATAGACAAGATTGTATTGTTGTTTATGTAAATCGAAATGTGTTATTTCATTTAGCCTTTTTTATCAGGAAGATTACATGTTTGAATAAACAAAATTACAGTGTTGAACTGATTTTCCACACAATATTTAAAACAATAAACATTTGATTATGCCTGTTAGAAAATTAATGAAATTAAAACTGCCATTAGTATGCACAATGATAAAATAATTTTCCATTTTCATATTATCTTCAGCACAATAGTTTACTAATTATAACACATTATTCAATTTCAGGGTTATTAAAGCAGTAAATGGTCCACTGGAGACACTTTGTTGGGGTGTTGATAAAAAAGTAGGTACTCTATAAATATTTCTTTTACCCACTAACTTCATGTATATTTGGTCTGGGTTTTTTTAATCATATTACTATATTGTAACCTATCATAATATCTTTCATTGATATTTATTGAAATTAAATTTGAAATTGATAGATATTCATAATTTCAGGCATTGGTTTTCTTATCAACTGCACTGCCTCCTTACAATGTACATCAAAAAGACAAGAGGAGAAGTACATGTAGAGTGCAAGAATATGGTCATTTGACATAGATTCCACATCATGACTGAATAATACTGAAAATCAGAAAACATTTGTTTTGATGAACAGTTTGTTACAGATCGAAAAGCAATCTCTATATAGTACATTGTATTTGTCAAGTTGATTATTATAATAAATTCTAGATAAAGATTGATTTATGTTGCTTTCTTTAATTATTACAAAAAATATTAACTATAATTACAAGTAACCCTGGTCATATATTATAGGTATTTCTTATTTATTTAGCAGCAGAGTAACATAAACCATTATAAAACATAAATGTGTAAATTACAAACTTACACTTAAACCTCCACCCCCCCCCCCCCAATCACCCTTATATCAATAGTTATTGGTGAGGGCAACAGATGAATTAATTTTTCCAAATTCAACAATTTGGTAATAATGACTGGTGTGAACAAGACAAAATTCTAACATTATTTTAATGAAATTCACAGCGTGTAATTATTTTATGAACGAAAATTAAAATCATGATCTTAGTCAGTGTTGCGTTTGAATTTCACGCAAATGACACCGAAAGTGAAATGGGTCAGATAAAATGCAGTAGTGCAAGGGCATACACTTTATCAAATATATTGAAATTGTACATGTGTTACCATTATATCCCAATTATATCAAAAAGTGCTGGGAGCTACATGAAATCGCTACGCATATCATATAAATAAGCATTAATTGTGGGAACTCCCTGCAAATTTCTGTTCATCCACTGTTTATATTGAATTTAATAATTGTTCTTACTTGAATATTTCAAGCTCCCAGCACTTTTCGAAATTTTAGATGTTCATTTTACAAGTTAGAAACAGAAATAATTATATTTGTTAATGTTAAGCCCTTGCACTATGCATTGTTTCGTATTATTCCTGTTCTGAACAAATAAATAAGGGATACTAGTATGTTTTTATAATTATATTTTTTCGTGAAAATCGAATTTCTGAAATTAAGGAACAGGTGGGTTAAACAGATTTGATTCTATATGAAATGGTAGAGTTTTAATTTTAAAATCTTAAAAATATATACTGTAATGACAGTAATTTTACAAAACCAAGTAGCTACTTTATGGTAATCAGTACATGTTCACAAATGGCTGTAAAGCTTTCCAGAAATGTTTGATTAACCAACTTAACTGAGTGTGTCTGGATTGAATCGAGATTCAGGACACCATACTTATATCCCGTAATAATTGCTCGATATCAAAACATTTTTGCTATTACAGTTAACCTTATGGTTGGATTTTTTTTTCATTTAAAGGAGAGGGGGTGCCGCTACTCGTGTCTCATCTAAATTAAAATCTAAAAAAAAATGTTTTCAGATAGATAGTTTTTCTTAACGATAATTCAGTTCTTCATTTAATCAGCAGGCCGCCCCCCCCCCCCAACTCCTTGATTTTTTTCTTCTTCGTGGGTGGGGGGGGGGGTGATATTTTCTTTATTCAGCCGAACTCTAAGTATACTTTCACGATTTGTTAAATGTACTTTTAAGACAATAGAAATGCGTGTATACATTTAAACAGAACATTATACTTAAAATTTTCCAGATCTAAGACATCTAATGCCGATTGAATTCTTCACTCGCATCTTTTTTGGATTCTCTTGATATAATGGACACCGAGCCTATAATCTATTGTTCGAAAAATCGTACTTTCTAAAAAAAATGTTGTTATCCAGATATAATATGATATGTAATACTTTTTTATTCATTCTGTGCCCATTCCGGCGATTACGGCAGGCCTTTTCCTGCAGCTATCTGTGACGTCACTGTTTCCATATATGGTCATGTCAAAATTCGACTAACTTTTAGACTTAACATTTGTCGATGTGTAACATGTCAACTGCTATTTCCGGAAAACGGATATATAAATGCAGAGACTGCCGATGGAAAATGTGTAGTATAGTGACACGTTACATGTAAATAACAAACAGAATTTTAAAGTTGCAAATGTACATATGTTGGAAGAATTACATTGAAGGTCTGCGGAGTCAACTTTAGAGTGTTTTATAGATTACACGATCAAAATTAAACACATTCATACTCAGGCTCACACACCAACACGATTGCATATTCGAATTTAAAAGTTAACATGACTGGATTTTTGAACACGATTACCCTCCATAAAAACATAGATTGGACTATCTCATTATTTTTCTAACGTGATTTTATACCATCTTTTTTGTAATTTGCTATCTCAATAACTTACCAGAACCCTTTAGTAGTAAATTTGACAGGTTATGATTGTGAGATTTTACAGATTACATTATGTACACGAGTCATGCTCGAATATTTTAAGTTTGGCATAATGTGAAATGTGGATGGTCATGTTTAGGTCTGTACATGTAATTATAAATGTTGTAACTTTCGTAGTTTCTCACCCTCTCCGAGGAGGCAATAAAACATCTCAAGACTGAAGCTTGTTACTGCACAATCTTACCTTTTAGAAGTATATTATGTGTCTACAAGGATGTCTTGGCAAGTATATCTTTAACTTTAATTTCACTGTTTATTTTCTTATTTTCAATTCATTTTTTTCATGGTCCCATAAAAGTGTGGGGGGGGGGGGGGGCAACTCCTTGTTAATTCATTTTTTTGGTATGTAAATTTCATAAAAATCTTTCCTGCGCAAAAAAAAGTGGGGGGGGGGCTGATGCTACGTGCCTGATATAACGTTTTTTCGGCGGGTTTGTCCACGGGTGATAAGAAAAAGATGCACTCGTCCTTGGGTATTATACGATGTACTGTACGATATCCACAAGACATGGGCTTTTGATGACACATGTCTGCTTTGCATCTTACCTTTTAGAAGTATATTCTGTGTCTACAAGGATGTCGTGGTTTCGTCAAGTTGCTTCTGGATGTAGCACATTGAAAGTCTCAGTTGGTAGGAGCCACACGTCATCTCACGTAACAGTTCCTCTGTGAGTTTTGGGAAATCGTCGATTGTTGAAGTACAGTACCGAGTAAACCGAACCTTACAGAAAGTAAACCCAAACTAAACCCTGGGTTTATTTTCTGGGTTTACTAGAGTGGACCCATAGTAAACCCAGAGTGGACACAGAGAGTAAACCCCTATCAGAAGTATACCGCTATATGTATATTCGGAAAATACACGGGGCAGGAGTTGCATGTACAGGCAGTAAGATGGTAAGATAAATGACGGGTCTGATTCACACTTCAGTGCGTACAGTTGACCCCAAAAGCGATTCCCGAGGAAACCCAAACGTAAACCCCGAGTGGACCCATATTTTTAAAAAGCAGACCCCGAGTAAACCCAGGAAGTAAACCCGGGGTTTAGTTTAGTTTTGGTTTACTCTTGTGTTAGTTTGGGTCTTATCGGTACTGTATCTCTCCAGTTCGTGGATTTCCTACTATATTTATAATAAACAAACTTATCAAAACTGTAATGTGTATTACAGTGGTGGAAACGTTCCTGTTTAAAGCTTCGAGCAAATGTGGGAAACCAGAATTTGTTCCCGAGAGGAGGGGGTGTGTACCAGGGGTAGTGAAAGGTGGGTACAAGGCCTATTTTCCGTAACTTCACTCCGTGATTTGAATAAGGCTGAATTTGTAAAGGGCAATTCTAAGTCCTCGCCTCGCATAATGATCATACGAGGGTCAATCAAAAAATACGAAGACAATGTGGTTGTCTACCATATATTTTTTATTAAAGTCGAAACTATCAGATTGATTTATGCTAAAATACTTATTTTATTGATAAACGTCATTCCATTTGATGAAAAGGTATTTGTGTTACCCGATTCTTAAATCAACATGTTTTGTCACCACGGCGCAGGGTAACGTTGAAAACATAACTTCAAAATAACGGAAGCACAGTTAATAGAAATATCCAATCTTTATATTATCCTGAGTCTTTTGTGCTTTTCACCATACAATTTAAATCGGCACTATATCACTTGACATCTAATTTGTTCACAATTGTTCGAAAATCATAAGATTGTTCCTCGAAGTTTTTTATATTTTTTATTGCATGTCTCTTCGTTTACAGTAAGACAAACCCTGAATGTCTGATGACGTTGTTTATTTTTTGGTCAAATACTTACAGATATTCTATTCTCTTTCGTACTGATTGATGTTCAAAATACATTTACCACAACCCCCACAAAATGTGTTAGAGTTAAATACAAATGTAAAATAATTTTTTGACTTATTTTTTTCACCACTGAGCATTTTCACAGTTTTTATGGGTTTTTTTCCGAGTTAAATCTATACTGTTTATACTTTTAGTTGCGCCGTGACGTCCGGCGACGTCAATGTTTTTAGTCAATTTTAAAGAGGACTATATGTCTTTAGTTACTGATATCTCTTCAACAAATCTATATATCCCGTCATTATTTGGTACATAGAATACCATATCAATTTTTAATTTCAGGTTTTAATTTTAGTTGGTTTTAAGCCCAATTTATGGAGATATTACTTTCAACATAATATGTTCTATTGTTTACAGAGTACAAAGTTTGACATTGCGCCGTGACCTCATTTTTGCAGGATAAGATTCTTAATAAGTCTTAGAAATGAAGGAATATATGAACTTTTTGGGAGTTGATTTTTAATCAACTCTCCTATGCAGTTACTCTGGCAAACCGAAAGTGAAACAGTGTTTGGACCTGAGCACAATTCATCACCGCTGACAAGAGTTAGTTCTTGAAATAATAGATAAATGCGGTGTAATGTATGCTTAACCATTGTTTTTCAAGAAAACGTATTTATAAATACCTTGAAAATAGTCAGATTTTAAATAGTACGAACAATTTAGATATTTTTTATAGTCGTATGTATTCCTACGCCAGAGCGGTCAACCAGACGCTCGGCTGTCTCCGTAAATCTCCGACAAGCAGAGAGTCTCTCTTGGTAGTCGGAGATTAACGGAGACAGCCGAGCGTCTGGTTGAACAATACTAGAGTTCAATATTGCTTGAATCCAAACGTGTACAATTTTTAGAAATATTTCGATTAATACTGATACATAGTTTGATGGAGTTAATTATATCTTTAAATATTACACAACATGATTCATATGGAGTTTTCTCGAAATTCTTGTCTGAAAAGTCCGAGAATTCATATTATAAAAATGTGCGTAAAATAGAGATAAGAAATTACTTGTCATGCTAAATAACATATCGTTGATTCTAAAATAAATAATAATCGATAAAATCAACTCCTGTCAGTAGTTAGGTACTTTGATTTAATTTCAAATTGTTTGAAACAGTTGCTTAATTATGTCTACTAAATTTAGTTATAATATGACGTTAAATAACAAAGCCATGGCAATAGTCTTCGTATTTTTTGATTGACCCTCGTATAATTACAAATACCTGTTGATAGTGGATACACGAATTTGTTTATCGCAAATAATACTTATGTAATCTCCGATGTAAGGAACTTGTCTAGATAATTCCCACCTATATATCCGGGCATTCGCAGACTCCACTAACCATCGCCCCTTTAAATTAAAACATAAAAAAACCTCTTTAATATTATAAAATATTTAAACAGTTTAAAGGAAAATATTAATTACTAAACAAAAGTTATTTTGATGGATTAAACGAATTTACAAAATTGAATTAATTACTAGTTTTAATCTAATAAGAGCGGTTTTAAACATTGAAACCTTTAGGTAACTTAGTAACAAAACGACTAGCATTAGCATCCTGTTACTTATCCTCTCGTTTCATGAAGCATGGCATTTCTGATTGTATCCCCATATCCTTCAGTAGACTTGTTGCATATCGAAAACCCCGGTCGACAACAAACATGTATTTCTCTTGCACCCAGTGTTTGATATATTTAAAGTTTGACTTTAACATAAGGGTAAGAATGTTTGCATTATTGTTCTTATTGTCTGCGAGGTAGAGTCCAACCGCTGTTACAAAATGACCTGTTGCCGTAACAGCCACCATCGCTTTCACTAACGGCCTTCCTTTTTGGACAGTGTATGAACGTCTTTGGAAATGGAAATTGTTATTTTTTTTTTTTTGGATATAGGTGTAAGTACCATCTAATACTAGAATCGCCACCTGTAAATTCCCAGTATCTCCAAACAAAGTCTGCGCTACAGGTTTCGTGTGCTTTCCAATGACCTCTTCATGTGATATATGCTGTAGACCCAAGTTTTGTGAAACTTTCAGAGGGTATGGCTCGAGATTTAGAAATGTTGAAGAGGGTTGAAAGCACTTCATTTGAAAGTCCAGATTTCAATCTGAATTAAAAAAAAAACGCTCAAAGATGTTCGTATGATTTGAGCAGGTGTGTTTCTAACATCTTTTTTTAGTTTAAAGGTAATCTTTGACCCAAATGATAGCATTAATTTCAAAACAACTACATGTATTTATATTTACATTTGATATAGGCCTACACGACTTCGTTGCAGCCGTCATGAATCATGTTCATGTAAAGAGGTCATATAATTAATATAAAGTAATACGTACATTCAGGTCGTTGTATCCATGGTACATCTTTATGTCCTCAATCTTCTAAGCTTGTGTATTCTCAAATATTGCAATCTTGAACAAATAGTTGTCGAACCTAGTACATCTTTACAAGCTATCCCTCGTTGAGTAAACAATGACATTGGCGACACGGTGCGAGTGTAGGAGATTCGGAAAAGCAATCAATAGTAAAGAAAGATTGCATAATGCATATTAATGGTTTTTTTTTTAATTTCGAGCATCATCATAAAAATAAGTTCCACAATTTTATGAAAAAAAATATTCGTCAGAACCCGTGTAATAAATGGAATAGGGACTAATAATTACCACTGCTGCATATGATCACATTTTAACAATATAGTTTTTTTCTCAGTTTAAACTAAGAAAAAGATATAAAGCAACTCAATAGAAATTCATATATGTGTATTAAAAACATATTTTAATTAGCCAAGCATTGTAAACCCACTATTTATTAATAAATTTTTGGTGTTTCCCAAAAATCTCATTGTTCTTTTAGAAGAATGGGCTTGTATGCAAAACTTTCCCCGGGTTTGTGGAGGAATACTTATAAGAAATGGTTTTTTTCATCAGTTTCCTCTTGGCTTGTTTCATTATTTGTGGCAAAAATAGGCCGATTTTGACCATTGGGGTTTTTGTACCTCCAATAATGTAGCGCTCTTCCGATTTGTTTTTCTTGGAAGAGTGCTACAACTCCATAGGATCTCCGTTATGGTGAGGGTGAGGGTAGGGTGGGGCCACAATGGGGGTTGAATTTTTACATAGAAATATATAGAGTAAATCTTTAAAAATCTTCTTCTCAGACACCAATCAGCCAGGAAAGCTGAACTTGTGTGGAAGCATCATCAGGTAGTGTAGATCCAAAGATGTGAAAATCATGACCCCCGGCGGTAGGGTGGGGCCACAATTGGGGGGTTGATTGTTTAAAAAGGAATGTATAGAGAAAAGTCTTTAAAAATCTTCTCAGAAACTTATCAGACAGGAAATCTGAAACTTGTGTGGAAGCATCCTCAGGTAATGTAGATTCAAAGTTGTGAACATCATGAACCCCAGAGGTAGGGTGGGACCACAATGGGGGTTGAACTTTTACATAGGAATATATAGAGTAATCTTTAAAAATATTCTTCTTAGAAACCAATCAGCCAGGAATGCTGAAACTTATGTGAAAGCATCATCAGTTACTGTATATTCAAAGTTGTAAAAAACATATCCCCCAGGGGTAGGATGAGGCCACAATAGGGGGGGGGGAGGTCGAATTTTTACATAGGAATATATAGAGTAAATCTTTGAAAATCTTCTTCTCAGACACCAATCAGCCAGGAAAGCTGAAACTTGTTTTGAAGTATCCCCAGGTAGTGTAAATTCAAAGTTGTGAAAATCATGACCCCCGGGGGTAGGGTGGGACCACAATGGGGGGGGGGGGTGTGAAATTTTACGTAGGAATATACATGTATGGAGTAAATCTTTGAAAATCTTCTTCTCAGACACCAATCAGCCAGGAAAGCTGAAACTTTTGTGTAAGCATCCTCGGGTAGTGTAGATTCAAGGTTGTCAAAATAGTGACCCCCAGGGGCAGGGGGGGGGGGGCACAATGGGGGTTGAATTTTTACATAGGAATATATAGAGTAACGCTTTAAAAATCTTCTTCTCAGAAACTAATCAGCCAGGAAAGCGGAAACTTGTGTGGAAGCATCTTCAGGTAGTGTAGATGCAAAGTTGTGAAAATCATGATCCCTGTGTGTAAGGTGGGGCCACAATGGGTAGGGGGGTCAAAATTTTACATAGGAATATATAGAGTAAATCTTTAAAAATCATCTTCTCAGACACCAATTGGCCAGAAATGCCGAAACTTATGTGGAAGCATATGGTTTTACTTATATGCAAGCATTTTGACATATTGCGGATTCCTTAAAATTGTTTAGACTCTGACCCCTGGACGATTCTTGAACCTCACAAGGGGTTCAGAGTTTGATGTAGTTTTATATCCCATATATAATCAATTGTTTAGGATCTTATTTAGAACTGCAATGCTCAACATGTGATATGACTATAAAATCATCCTGTTAGAAAAGGGACTTGATTATAAACATAAGAATATTCAGGGGGAAAATGAATTTTTATTTATGCAGGATCGACATGTATTATACCACATTGTCCAGATATTTTATATTATGACTCCATTAAGCTGATTTTATCATGCCTATTGTTACTCAGGTGAGCGATGTGGCCCATGGGCCTCTTGTTATTGAAGAAACAACTGTCGATGATATCAAAAAGCCTAGATTTTAATTTGTCATGGGCAATGGTTTGTATAAAGCGTTGAAAAATTGTACGTTTTGATGCTTATTAACTTTGGTAAGATTTGTGACCTCAAAGTTTCTAATAATTCTTTAGATTTTTTTAGTATCCACAGCTGATTCACACCACTTCTGGAGTATTTTGTTGTACTGTACTCTTGAAGTTTCTCATTCTTGAGGTTTACTAGAACATTTACTGGAACCTGCTATATATCAATGTTTGTAAGGACTTTTGTGAAACTTTGGAATCCAGTACAAATAAGGTAAATCAAAATCATTTTGTTTATTGGGGATATTAAAGATATCTATAACCGATCGATGATTTTGAAGTATTTCCTGCATGGAAAAGCTGCTATTGGTGTAAGTAGGATTACCATGTGTAGAATCGAAAACCTAGTTTGTTGGAACTGCAATTTATATAACGTGCCTTACAAAGAAAGACAATGTTGCTACTTGCCCTATCGTGCAATCTATCTAGTTCATTTCTCACTTCTTCTTTATTGAAAACAGAAGGATGGATGATTTTCATTTTACCTCTCAGTCGAGATTAATGCGAGATTTTAATTTTAACCCACTCTGAAAAGGTATCAATGTCTTCTTTTTCAGATTTTGCACATCGCTTGGCGTAATCTTCAACATAATTCATGACATGTATAAAATTTCGACGCCATGTGAAGGATCTAGGCTCCCTAAATTTTGGTCCTTTCATAATAAATGATCTTAGGTCTTCGTTGTTAACTAAATTAACATCACCGTACCAGTAATGACGTGTCCGGGTGTAGGGTGAAGAAGAACATGATGGATTATCTGTCAGATGTTCGATGTTAAGTTCTTGTAGAGTTTGTATGTAATTAAAGAGTTTGGAAGCAATGGTTGAAGTATAATTGTAGGAAATACAAGGGTTTGAATTTATCTTGAATATGGCGGAATGCAGGACTGAACTTTTTTGTGATTAAGAATATTGCTTATTGCTTATATTAACGGCATCGATTCCCTTGTTGACATACCGCAGTTTGAAAAAATAACGTGGTGCATGAGCAGTATTTTCTGTTTGTGTAGGTTTAAAAAGCCGATAAGCAATATTCATAATCATGGATCCGAGTCTGCATCCCGGTGTAGAAAAATTAAAAAGCTTTCCTTGATTTTTTGAAGATTGTTTAACACTTTCAAAGCAACAGAGTAAAGTTTGGTGCGAATGTAATGGAGACCCGATTGTTTATTTACATATGGTAATAATGAACCAAATAAATGAATCCATAAATATCAAGTGTAGTCCATATGTCGGTTATTTTCCGTGTATGTCAACAATACAAGTTGAATTTGTCCGCCATGTTTTCTGACCTTGATCGGTTTTATTTTGGGACAGCCAATGTGAATTCAGGAGCGGATCTTAAACGGAATATAGGAAATCCCCAATATTAATCATAATTAACGCAGTAAATATGAATTTTCAATTATAAACCATTTCTTTATATGATGTTTTATTGACAGAACGAGGTAAGATCGCTTATTTACACTGACATTTGCGTTATCAAGTCCATCTAAACTCAAAGCTTATCCCATTAAAATCACGCGAGAACTGTCATGGCTGCTGAAAATGACGACTGGTAAACATGCTGATCTGTTTTATCTGGTTTTTATTTATATACTGTTAGTTTGTTCAACCTAAATTTAAAAAAAAAATCATTTTATCTTTAGGAGGTCAAATAGAAAAACCATTTTTTCAGACCGAAGTCAGCCGCATGAAAAAGTTCATTTTGCAACATTACGGAGATCCTATAGAATTGTAGCCCTCTCCAGTAAACATCAGATATACAAAATCGGAGAGGGCTACATTATTGCAGCTATGGTTTTTGCTCTTTTCAAGTTTTCATAGAATTTATAATTCAATCTCATTACCCCTGTCTGTTGAATCTGAGCAAGATTAAGCAAATGGGTAAGTAATCTACTGTCTAAAACTGATAATAAAGAGATCTGCTATGATCCTTTTAACGACTTAGTCAAATGTCACTACACGCCATTAAAAAGCGCTGTTTAAGTTAAATATTGGACAGATAGAGCTAAGTGGAAAATATATACATGCTCTTAAAAAGGATTTTATGTGCGATCCGATTTGACCTTGACCTCAGAAACTTAATTAAAGGTCAATATACACCCTTTAACCACTGTGTGAGCGAAGTATGAGTCAGATTGCACCAAAAAGGGACAGAAATGTCACGGACATGGATTTTAATTATAATTCTGCTATTACCTTAATCTACAACCAGAAACTAGATTCAAAGTCACTGCACACCCGAAAGGCACTATTTGGATAAAATACAAGTAAAAATGGACCAAGGGGATAGAATATTTACCGCATACAAGAATTCTTCATATATATATATATGTTATGACCTTCACATTTGACCTTGAAAATTGTTTGAAGGGCACTACACATCCTTTATTATTAAGCTCGTTCCATGTGAAGTATGAGCCAGTTAAAATACGTGTGTCAAACTCAATCCGGTAATGCAATCTAATATTGTAGCAAATCTGTTTTTCGTTTGCATTATTTTTTATATACTTACAATCTAGGCGAAGCCGATTTGCTTCGCGGCGGTTTTCTTACTGTGACATGAGAGTAGCCAGGTCACAATAACGTTATATTTTAAAGACTGTCCTAAACAATTTTAAAGAAAAAAAAACATGTTAACGAGTTACAGCATGTAAAAGTCTTGTAATAATACAACTCTTAAATTTCATATCTGTCATGGTGCCTAGGACATTGACTGTGCAACTTTTAAATCACAGCACATAATTCCCAAAATCTGTAGAAGTGTATATTACGAGTTCAATCCAAACTGTAGATGTGCATATAATTAACCTGGAAAATCTGAAATGTTGTTAAAGTCTGGCCAGTATTGAATAAAGTACTAAACATATTTTACAGAGTAACGCCTCTCTAAAACCTTTAATGAAATATTTTGTGTACATAAGGCGTAGGGCACCTGTCATTTTGTGTACTATTTAAAAGTAATGAAAGAGGCTGGGGTATGTGACCTTCCTATCCTTCCCCCAAAAAAGAGAAAATTTTGTAAGCCCAGATCTTTTAACAATAATATATTTTTTAAATAATTAAACATTTTTAGCTTCATTTAATAATTTGGTCCATTTTGCGATTCTTTAGCATCAAATGATTATTGAAAACTAAAATAGCTAATAATGACAACACCATTTAAACATGTATGTGCTAAATGATGTTTTGAGTAATGACAGCAACCATTTTATTTTGAATTTAACATGATTTATTCATAGAAGTACATTTACCACTGTGGGTAGTTTCCATAAAATTGTGGCCCTGAAACAGTAAATATTTAGAAAGCATGAACAGATCCTACTTGTGTGTCAAATCATGGTATCGCTTGCATTTGATTAATTTATATCGGTATGTATTTCTGTGAAAAATTCAAAATTTTAATTACATTTTGAAGTTGAAAATATCACTGCAGTGATGTACAGTACTGAATATATAATTGCTTAAAGAAACAGAAAATGTTTGAAATTTAAAACGTTATTTTGCGATTAAAATGCAGATAATAGGAAATTAAATGCCTTACGTCTATTTCTACAGCACACTGCGTATCTGTCAGCCGGATGGATGTTACAGGAATAACCACGTGGGCAATTCTGTCTATTTGGACCACGCCCACAGAAGACATTTGGGAGAGGGACGCCAATTTCGCACATTGGTTCATTTGATATATCTGAATTTTTGTATTTAGGATATTCTGAGAGTTAACAAGGGAAATGTAGACTTGATTTTTGCTACCAACCTCAATAATTAGTGTATCTAAATAATTTTTTTTTAAGTTTTCAACTGATTTGACTGTTTCAAAATAGCATTAAATTAAGGTATACAATACATGCAGAATTTTTATTTTTATCATTACACTCCATGTAGTTTATGTTAGGTAATTAACAGTAAAAAAAATGACGATATGCTAATACACAATTAATACTCACTTGTTTTACAGCAAACAGCGAACCTATCGACTGGATCTGTTTTACAGAAATAGCCTCTTGGGCAGTCCTGTCTGTTAGGACCACGCCCACAAAACACATTGGGTAAAGGTTTACCTATGTCACATGTTGCGATCGGTGAAGCCCCTAAAATAGAAAATGTAATAAGGATTCAAAGTTTTATGTAATGCATTTTAAAGCTGAAAATAATTAAGAACTTAACTATACATTCACACTCAACAAACATCTGTTCACTTTGATATGTAGAATTATTTAAAAATCGTGAAATAAATTGATATGGAATTTTCAACATTTCGTAACCGACATGTTTTCGTCAAATAGCACAGGAAAATTATACAACATTGATTGAAAGGAATTAAGCGTTACGAAACATTGGTGCAAGACAAATTTCATATATCCAATGCCCAATGCCGAGTGAACCTTTTATGTATATTTTGAATAACAAGTATAACTTTTTGTTTATAATCAAATATTTTAAAATCCATAATAACTTAATCCGTGTATTGTTATCCAAAACTGATTCATTTAAGAAAAAGAAAACAACTTCAAAGCTTTAAAAAACGTCAGTAATATTATTGATGTGATTGGGTTTTTTTTAATTTCTAAAATCACAAACGCAGATAACTTAACCATCATAGTTAAAACAGAAACTTAAGAATCATCAACCAAATTGCGTATCACAATACATGACGTAGAAAATGTTTTTTAAATGTTATTAAAAAAGAACATGCTAAAGACGACATTAATGTTTACTAGACATTGCTTTGTCATCACCATCAAATGAGAACATACTAACGACAACATTAAATATACATTAATTTGACATCACCGAAGTGTTTGCCATACCTAACTACAGTGCTGCCATCCTGAAAGTTGACAAGGATAAGATAAAATACACGGTACAAGATGAAATTAATTTCTATCTAATCTGTAATCAGATTCTCAGGTTGATTTCACAAACTGAAATAAAATTAATGTCACATTACTTTGACGACATCAGTTTTATTTGTTGTACAGGATAAAGGATATAATGAAAAAATGACAATAACAAACTGTCAACTATCTTATAAATCCATAAAACGAAATACAAATTCAAAAGCAGAGCAACACGGACCTCCAAAAAGATAGAGGTAGGATCAGGTGCCTAGGAGGAGTGAGCATCCTCTGCTGACCGGTCACACCCGCCGTGTATTTTATGTCGTAACCGGGAAAAAACGGAAAAGTCCGTAGACAATTAGGTGTTTATTTATGGTCTAACAATTTGTATGAAAAACGTCAGTCAACATGCGACCCAGTGGAAGATTGTATTTGCTGACAAGATCGTTGTATCGACCATAGAACTTGAAGATGACTTCAAACGAGACTGTTGATAGTCCTGTTTTATCAACTTGTTTGTCAGTACTTTTCCTCGCTTTAGAAACTGTTCATACGAAGAGCATGCCCTTGCGTATCGAATTAACTGAGAGACAAAAACACCATATGCTGGTGATTAAGGTATATTGCTACATAAGTAAGAAAAGTTGACTATAGGATTGTTTTGTCAACTTTCAAGAAAGAAGCATAGTATATGTGTTATTACAACCATTTATCTTAACTTTGTTACAAAAGTGAATGCAGAATTACTTTCTGGACAGCAGACAGCAAACCGGTCTGTGGGATGTATGTTACAGAAGTAGCCACTTGGACAATCTTGTCTAGAAGGGCCACGTCCACAAAATACATTAGGTAATGGCTGACCGTTATCACACTGTTGACTGAAAACAACCTGAAATTAAACCCCACACATCTCATCTAGTCAAGTAGAAAACATTTATTGGTGATATTATGTATTATTTCATGATATTTATATTTTCTAGTGTGTTTGTCGATGAATAACACTACAAACCGATTTTGTAATGCCAATATTTTGTAATAGGCCAATATATTTCATCAATGACTATCATAATTTTTAATCGTACCATTGTTGAAAATTATAAAAATATAAGTGATAAGGAATCTTTCTTTAAATATCATCAGGTGATCAAATACGATTGGGCGTAATCAAATATATCATAAAGCCATTTAGTTGGATTTGATCAAACCCGACCCTTTTTAATCACATACAATACTCAATGAATGATTCCTTATTTTCTAAATATTTTAAATTTAATATATTATAAGTTAAAAAAAATATATGTAATTATCTGAAACGATCACAGAGGAAATATTTTATCGTGTACAATGAACAGAAATGATGCAAACCGTATAATGTCATAGATTAATTTTGTTTACACTTTTTTTGTAATCGCTGGCTTAATTATACACGTCATACAACAAATCATGAAATCGCTTTGCAACGAAAATTCGATTCATAAGCATTGTTTAAAGCGTTTAATAAACAGATAAATAATTACTTTTATTTGTTTTAGCTTGTATCATTGTTTAAAGTGTAAAATGCACAAAAAGTCTTGATACCTAAAATATGTTTTAATGAAATTGATTACATATCTCTCAAGAAAAATATGAAAATAAATGGTATAAAATGGAATAAATGAACCTTACTATAAATGATCCAAGGAGGAAAACTGCATAGTAAAAGGTACGCTCCATATTAAAGAGATTCCAAATCTTTTAACACCTTCCACACAGAATATTACAAAAACAATACTTAAATAAGAAAAAATACCACGTTAGACATTTCTATTTATCAGGCAAATTTCTGTTTTTGCATACATCATTGCTTCATGCGTAAATACAACACGATAATTTATTGCGGCTTACAAGTGAATAATAATCAGTTGAAAGGTAGCCACAAGTGTTCTACTGCCCGATGATCACGAACTATGAATAAGTCGTTCTGTGTGCGGATATTACACACGGATGTCCTGTTTATAGATCAGTTCTACAATACAAAACCCCCCGAGTTTTTCTAGGCCAAATTAAATTTATTAAATGCTTTGTGCATTACCTCTGGTTAAAATTTTAATTTATTTTTTTTACTGATGCATCGCTCATTTGCACGCAATGAATTATTAATGTTGACTTTTTCCTACAAAAATATATTCAGGACATCGTTTATTTTGTTGTCACCACAATATGTATAATGTGTCTGCAACTACGTATTAAACATTAAGGAGGTAGATAGGCGTAATATATTTTTTATCTTGTTGTTTACAATATTTATTAGGAACTTACTTGGATTATGAATAGACGTTAAGATTTGACAAATGCTGAAAAAAATGAAATAAGGCAATTCCTTTCCTGAATGCGCGATTTTAGTTTTGATAGATAAAAGTTAGCGAAGCACGACCTCTGGCGAGAGAATGAAATAGAATTTTCCAGAACGGGGTACCCACGAACGCGGTTTGACTAATTAAAGCTGAACACCTCTCGTAAATAGGCACCGTCACACAGGTACCTGGTATATAAACCCTTCGATTTCGTTACACCCGATTGCACACCTGAAACTCGTGTCCGACATGTAGTCTTTGGATTTTTTTACATTTATTTCTAAAACTATGTGCATATTCTGTTTGTAAGTAATGAATTGACCAATTTATTTGATGTTGGTATTATCTTATCTTGAAAAAAGTGCGTAAAATTGGATAATTTCATCGCGACCGAGTAACATGGCGAGGCAAAATGTACGTCCACACAGGTGAGACCTCTACAGCGAAGTACTTTGAACTGTTTAAAAGAAGGGTTAAAAGAGAAATATGGCGGACAGTGCCTATTTACGAGCGGTGTTCAGCTTTAACGTCATGGCATAGAGTGTAGTACGGGTTCATCATCATGCAGATATTCATACCTTGGATAGGACATCTTTGGTTAATACAGGAAAGTTAATAAATTAAACGGAGCAATTTGATGCTATTTCAGTTTTGATCAAAAGAATTTATTTTCCACAACGAGGTGCCCGGGAACGCGGGTTGACTTTACACAATGGCGGAAGGTGAAGTGTATGGTGTAGGGCGAGTTAACCATCGAACAGATACTTTGGCTATGACAACTTTGCTTTGAAATGGACTTTAATATGCTTACACTAGCATTTTTTAATTTTATACATTTTTATAACCCGACAGATTGGAAGTAAACTTGTAAATTACAAGATTGCCACATTGTTTTAGTTTATCTATGAAAACATATACACATAAAACCTATCATCAAAGTTAACAAATATATGAAAATTATTTTCTATCAGAGTATTGCACTTTTAAAATCAGGTCATGCACTCTATTATTATTCAATTTTTCGCTAAAATTAAAGATTTAATAGTCCTTATTGAAATATTTCAGGCAGGGATCATCATTACAATATTATAATTTGACTTCTTTGGTTTAAAAATGCATTTTATATGCTTACACTAGCATTTTTAATTTCATACATTTTTACACGACAGATTGGAAGAAAACCTTATACAGTAATTTGTAAACGAGGAACAGACTGTGTTCTAAGTCCGTATATGAATAAATGATGTATGAAGTTAAATTTGGGGGGGGGGGGGGGGGGGAGGTTGACCACCCTCCAAATTTTTTTTTCAAATTAGTCTTTTATCTGAACTTCTCATTTGGTAGAGTGATAAAAATTGTAATGAAAGACCTAAAGAAGAAAATTTAGAGATATGACGTCTTAAATGCAACTTTTAAAATCATTGGTATCATTTTCCACTAAGTTGAAACAAAAACAAAAAGAATTAAGGTCATGTACATGTTTATATCATCCAATTCAGTTTAGATTTTTTCATCCCTCAGCTATGTATCCAGCTGTGCAGTTTGTTTGCTTTTTATTTAAATTTTAAAAAGTAGGTTAATAAAACAACTAAGAAAAAATGCGGACACAGTACATACGATAAAAATATGTTTCAATGTGTCATTAATGTTTAACACGGGATACCATCTATTGTATTCAGAATTCTTACCTTTTCTATTTGCTATTCTTATTTTTTAATTTAGTAAAAACAGAGTCATTCTTTACAAGTTACCGACTAGGACCAGTTTATCGATGTTTACTAGTCTAACTAAGCCCCGAAACCTTGTTGTTTTAAACGTTTTATTATGACATTTTTAAATGTTTACATTTGAAGTTATTTAACGAACTAAATCATTAATGTAGGTAGAAAACTATGGAGAACTGCGGGGAATAAAATATAACAAAACCGTTGTTATTTATCTTTATTTGACATTAAAAACAAGATTATTTTCCATAGGTCACTGAAACGAAAAAAAAAGAACAAATATTTACACAACGTTTTATAACACAAAAAAATCTAATAACAACAGCAAATGTGTTAAGTTTTTATTCATGTCTGCATACGTTATGTCAAACATTATGCTATTTAATTTTTACAGGTATAAAAAATCGTTTTTGAGCAAGTTCATTAAAACGAGGTTATACATGTCAAAATTTTAAATCGTTATGAAACTCGTATATATAATATTGAACAAGCCTAAGTATAATTACTAAAGGGTCTATAGACGTCGACTAATTTCTACTTTTTTTTAAAATTCAATGTTAAAACTGCAGTGCGAGTTTCATAGTGGGCTACTGCTGGAGACAGTTATGTTAAATGTGTCACCTGAACGGGACAATAGTCCATTGCAGCTTAACTAATGTAAGCAGGAACTGACGTTTGAGCTATCGGGTCATAACATTCGCATTTTAAAAAAAAACATTAACTGGAAAAATGTCCTTGACTGAAACTGTATCTTAAGCTTGTTCAAATATAAAACCTTAAAATAATGATATCAGGATAACGTTTTCGTGCATACCTGAACAACAGATAGCATATCGGTCCCCAGCCTCAATTTCGCAGTAATACCCAGGAGGACAATCCTGTCTGCCGGGACCACGCCCACAGAATATATCCGGTAAGGGCGAACCGGTGGGGCAATTCTGACCCTCGATCCGATTCTTGAAAGAAAATATTTTATTTTGTAGAGTTTTTACTTCACTATAATGTAAACTATGGTAAAAAATAATTCGCGTTCAGCAACATCAAACTTGTTATTTTTGGTAAAAATAAAAAAAAAACGTCTACCAAACTGCATTTATAATGGTATTATAAAGATCCTCCAGGATCTATAAAATTTTATAAGGAATTTTGATGCACGCTTAAATCTGTATATGAAAGTTAAATATTGAATTGTATTACATACAGAGAGAGAGAGAGAGAGAGAGAGAGAGAGAGAGAGAGAGAGAGAGAGAGAGAGAGAGTGTGTGTACCAAATAATTTTCAGTGGTATGATTATGATAACCCACTTTAAATCATTATATGAATGTCATAGAAAACGCACTAAACAAACACACAAACAAGAAGCAATAAATGAAAGAACAGAAATTACTTACCACAAAACTTTCAATGATCACAAAAGTGACGATTATGGTCAACAACATTGTTTTGTTATATAATTTTGTCGTACTGCGTCACAGCATTTTTATATTTTTCTTTCAGGATATGAACTCACGAGGTACATTTGTCATTCCATGGTTGCCATGGTTTCTAAGATAACACGTTGTTCGACGATCTTATTAAATGCACTTAGTGTTTTTGTCGTGTTATAATGCGGTTGTTTTGGCGACAGCATTTTCACTGAATGCAAATTAATTATAATGTAATGGCAAAACAAAATCTAGTAAAGATAAGGTTGTTATCATAACACTTTCTTTATTTAGATCGTGATTTACTGTTATCTGTTTTCGTCCGTCGTCGTGCGCTAACATTTAACATTTTTAATTTCGCCTTGAAAACTACTTGGCCCATGGTTACCATTTTTTTGTGTAAAGCATCTCTATGATAAGAGGAATATAAATTGAGAAATTCATGGCTCTACCACCCCCTGGGCGTCACAGGTAGGGCCACATATCCAAAATAATGCCAAATTTAAAAAATCTTCTCTACTCCAACACGTGTTAGGAAAAAACTGAATGCATGTTTATGATGTCCATGAAGCCCTCTACCAAAGTTGGGAAATTCACGGCCCCTGGTTCAAGGGTTCAGTCTCTAGGGTGGAGCCAATATGACCATATAGTAAAAATGTATTTAATCTTTGAAAATATTCTTCTTTACTCCCTTATATATTCGTTAAAAACTAAATGCATGCATAATTTTATAGACCTGGAAGCCCTCTACCAACATTATAAATTTCATGTTCCCCGGATTAGGGGTTCTGAATCTAGATCAATATAGGCATATTTCACTGAATGCAAACTACCTATAATGTCATGACAAAAACAAAATCTTTAAAGATAAGGCTGTTATCATAACACTTTTTTAGGTCACCTGAATAAACTCAGGTGACTTAGTATATGTACATTAAATATTTTTTTTTAAATCGTCTTCCTGACTCCTGCTGATACTGAATTAAAACTGACTGCATATAAAGAAAGGAAATAAAACCATCTATCAAAATTTTAAATTCATGTCTCCCGATGTAGTGATTTGAGTTAAGGGCGGGGTCAAAACACTCTTATAAGGTATACTGGCACTGCACCAGTTATCGGCTAAAATTTAACGTTTTCTTTTCGTATTTCCTTATTTCTTGATATTTTTAATAAAACTTGACATGCTTTAAATGGTATACTCCTTGTTTATGCACCTGTTAGGTTAAATCATTATTTAGAACCCAAAACATCTTTTTTTGTGCTTTTTTAGCACGCCCAGAATTTGCCGAGTTTTTACGATTTACTGTACCAGTTATCGGCTTCGCGATAATAACATAGTAAAATCCCTGTACATGTTGATTTGATGCTCTGCGAAATGTAATTTGAATTATGCTCCTTTTGGGGTCAGACTAAAGTTCGTAGGGGTTATGATGCATAAACAAATCTCATAAAATTATTCGTTTGTTTTCATACGGTAATACACAAAATCGTAGACTATTCAATGCATAATATTGTGCAATCAGGCGTTCAACTGCGCTCTGAATCACTCAGAATTTAGTGAATTCCTTTTGTTTCTACATGTTATATTTAGTGATATTATATGTAAAATCAAAGAAGGGAAATGATAATGTATCACAAAGGGGTTATATTCTATTTTTAACATATTACGTCACTTCCCCCACTGCTGAAAGTGCAAAGATGTAAATCAGCGGTAAACAATGATCGTTTAAGCTCATGTTTAAAACATATTCCAGAAAGTTTTCAAGCAAACTTACTTTTCTTTATTCAAAACAGAGGACTGAATTAAAAAATCTCAGATATTCGCGTGCTATAAACCCGAACTCTCAGTTTAGCCGGTAACTGGTCTTGGCCGATAACTGGTACAGTACCAGTAGAGTAGGGGTTCTTAAAGCATTGTGTAGTCAAAATGATCATTTTGTGTTAATGTATATAATGTTTAAAAAAATATCTACAGACAGAATTAAAACTGACTGCATATTTAGAAAACAACATTAAGTTGTCATCTTTAATAATATAATTTAATAAGACTAGCAACCTTGTTTTAGTTTATCTATGAAAACATATACACATAAAACCTATCTTTAAAGTTAACAAATATGGGAAAATTATTTTCTAACAGAGTATTGCACCTTTTAAAATAAGGTCATGCACTCTATTATTATGAGTTTTTCGCTAAAATTATAGGTTTAATAGTCCTTTTTGAAATATTCCAGGCAGGGATCATCATTACAATATTATAATTTGACTTCTCCAGAATAAAACTTAATTAAATGCATATATGAAACTCCTCGACATGTTTGTTTATGGGCTACGGTACTCATGTGACTGTTGAGGCCTATTGGCCTCTTGTTTAATCTAGACGGACTGCATGTGTGTATTTGATACTACATGTATATTCAAGTTCAGATATCCAAATACAACAGTCATTCTTAATTTGTTCTTCAATATTTTCATTTTTTTTACACTCGCTCTCTTTCTACAATTGCAAGTTTAGTTTTTTCATATTTCGACAACTCGACCGATCGATCGATAGATAGAACTATTAATTATCTTTGAAATAAAATATCATATAAACCATCATTTAAAAAAATTAAAATATTCTTCACAAAAGAGCGATGTGGCCAGCGGGCATCTTGTTTAATTTGATCTTGAACATGTCATCTTATCTACGATAAAATTTGCATCAATAAAATAAGGATATTGTGCTTCTTAAATAAATATGCAAAAAATTCGGTTAATATATGTCTCATGGTATTTTAAGTTCTCCCTACATTGGACACTTATATGCATGTACTCTACGAGGGTTGTTCGGAAATTATTGAGACATTTACTCCTTTAAAACAAACGAAAAATTATTGAAATTTCACACAAATTTAATAAAAAACATGCTACATAAATATATAAAATTTCAAAGTGATAGCATCAGTAGATAATCACAAATGGTAAAAAAAAAACAAATTGCATATGTCTATGGACCCGGCGCAGCCTCCAGCGGTTACGACGACGTCAGTTGACGTATCTTTGACGGTACAAGCATTAATTAACTCAGAACTACTCTTTTTTCAAAGTAAACACCATACAGATTGACGCATTTCTTACTTGTATGGCGAGCTACCCACTTGTCATAAACAGATTTGCACCAATCAGTATCTAATGATCTGATAGCATTTAAGGTGGCTCTTTTCCATTCTCCAAAGTCATGGAATTTAATACCATGAAATGCAGTTTTGGAAAGACAGCAAAGTCCATTGAGGCTAAATCTGGACTGTAAGGTGGGTTCTGAAGTCGTTCAAATCCCAGGAGCTCAAATTCTAGATGCGTATGTACTGCTGTATGTGCTGGCGCATTATCTTGATGGAAAATGATATCATCAAGCTGTTGATAAAGTTCCGCTTTTTTCTTTCTAATGGCATTTGTGAGATCACGCGTTGTTGATATACCTGAATGCATATGGAAAAGCCCAAATGTGAAAATGAGATATAAAATCAAACTCATGGTGGGATCTGATAACATATACAGGGTATATTATATGCTATGTTGGTTAATCCTTCTATCTGAAATAACAAAGAATAAGCATGTAATCTATCTAACTGTTAAATAGTTTTTGTGCTATCTGCCCATAGTAAATAGTCAATTTAACATTTACGAACGTCATTTGATGTCCCTTGTTTTCAAACTTGGAATACCTTTGACATAATCGAAGTCGGTGCATTAATTTCAAGGTCCGATAACTCTAATTCGTTTATCATGAAAAAATCTCAGACAAAAGACGTTTTCTTTGAAATTATGAAATATTGATTAATCGCAAGTTTATCATCACCTTTTTCCTGCGACTTCGGCTAATGATGTAGTTGCTGTCTCGGGGACTTTATATCGTCCTCATAGCCAGTAAATAGGTATATACTATAGTTACATGTATTCATTGAAAAAGAGAAATGGAACCTAATGTATATAGATGAAGATAAAGATGCTATTGCATTTAAGAGTTATAAAATGCCGAAAAGAACCCCTTGTTTTTACTTGTGCATGTCGTTTGTAATGTAAACAAAAAAGAATTGAACTTTCCTGAAAAAAAAGTTTCCACCGAAAAATCATTATTCACTCAGGCCACGCCCTCTGGCAATGATATTTTTTTCTCAAGAATATTTACCTCGACTTATGCATACTATGATTCTTTTGATGTCGATAAAGCGCAATTGTTTTGCGATCGATTGCACTATACTATATTATTATTGACGTCAAAGAACATACGGACTGACGTCAAACGCCCATAACTTAAAACGTAATCATCATATTTTTGGAAGTAATTGATGGGGTTTTTATGACGTATTTATCTACATTTACAATACGTACATAACGTGTTTCTGCATAATTTTGCATCTACGTGTTTTGATAAACGTGTATGTTTAGTTTTTTCCATTTGTTTATACTTAATTGGTTATTATAGGTTTATTAAACAGAAATAAAATAAATAAATATCTTCGCAAAGTGAGAATTAAATTCACAAAATAAACATGTATACTTGGAAGTTTTTGTTTCTTTGTTTACTTTTGCTCATAGTCACGGTTTGTTTACTAAATATTTAGTAGAACTTTACCTATTTAAAGACACCCTATTCATATTCATTTTCAACTAAACCTCAGTTTAAATGAACAAGCTTTCCAACTGATGTGTTCTTAGATTAACCTTTGTGACAGCCTTCATGACATACTTGTTCATAATTACTTTTGAAGTATAAAAACATCATGACTTTGTAAAGGAGATAAATCATTTTAAAAATCGAGGGATAATAATTTCGTATATGCCTACTTTGTTTATGAAAATCTTTTATTTGTGATTTTTAACTTTGATCAAAATTTTAAAAAAATGAATCTATGCCTCGAAATTAAATACAGATTTATTTCTTGTAAGTTTATAGTTTTGCTCAGTTTACTCTGTGTAAAAACAAACAAAAAATTGCCTGACTCAAAATAGACAATAAATGTAAAAAAGTAATAAGTTAAGAAAAAATACATGTTTAGTTTGAAAAAAAAAATTGAAATAATTATTTTACAAATTGTAAACAAATTTTGTTTACATCAAACAGAATAGCTGCTGGATATTTGCAGTGTTTAACAATTATCGTTAAGCTTACCATCTAATGTTTCTCAAAACGTGACTAAAAATGTACATCATATACATGAACAACAACTTGCACATTTTTGGGGGGAGGGGGTTGCACTTTTCAAATTCTGATTCTCATACACTTACAATTAAAGTACACCTTTCATCACAAATTATATTGCCTAATTTGCAAGTCATTGCATTAAATCTCAGAATTTGACAAGAATATTTTTAATTCATCAATCTTGTTAGGAAATTCAACTTATCAGATGAAACTATTTTCAGATCGATCGATCACATTTGGGTTGAATGTACCCTATGTCTTCAATTATATATGTTTTACATTTGTCACCCATCTACAACTCTGAAAATAATGTTTTAATAATATGAATATATACATGCACAATTAATATCAACATAATGACAAAAACAATTCATATACCAATCGCATTTGTATTGGAAGATTTTTCAACATAACTTGAATTGTTAAAACAATTAAAAACACGTTTTTCAACAATATTAGAAATATCTCCGAAATATAATAATATTATGTAAATTAGTAAAATTCTGAAATTAAACATTACTTTAAGGTGGAAAATACAGTTGACATTATCACTGGTTTTCATAAACCTTTGTTGGGATTAGCAAACAAATCATGATATCTCTAAGCTGTTCTTTACTCCAGTGGCAATTCATGGAGGCCAAATTATAGATATGACATTCGGAAAATCTGAAAATAGTCTTAAGTAAATGGTAATACGTTTTAATATACTTTTTAAAATCTGGTTGAACTAGACAGATAAATGGTTACTAAAAGAGTTCTAATAATGTATTTGTTCCACGTTTCATGCACTATCTGTACCAAAAACCGATGTTACCTACTTTAGTAAAATGAAGTATGCCCGTCTGGGTGAAACGTTTTTCTAAAGTAAATTTCACTTGAAAGCTTAAGGTATTTATGCTTGGCACAACTAATATACATTTTTCAATAGTTTGTTTAAAAATAAATATCATATCAAATATAGCTTTGTTATCATATCCAAATCAATACATTTTATTATACCCCCGCTCCGTAGGAGAAGAGGGTATACTGTTTTACCCTTTTGTGTATGTCTGTCTGTCCGTCCGTAACAAAAATTTCTGTCGCATTTTTCTCAGCAACTATTTATCACAGATGCTTAAAATTTTAACACCCTATTTGTTTAGGCATGCCATATCGTGGGATATATTTTTGTACCAATCGGATGTCAACATCCTGTTAAATGACAACTTTGTTTATTTTTGCCAAAATTTTCAAACAAATTTTCGTCAAAGATTTCTCAGCAACTATTTATTGCAGTTGTTTGAAATTTTAACACATTATTTGTTTAGGCATGCCATGTCTTGGGATATATTTTTGTACAAACAGACGTCAACTTCCTGTTAAATGACGACTTTGATTACTTTGAGCCAAAATTTCAAACAAATTTTCGTCGAAGATATTTTAGGAACTAGTTATCGCAGATGCTTGAAATTTTAACACACTCTTTGTTTACTCAGACAAACAAAACAAATTTTCGTCAAAGATTTTTTAGGAACTAGTTATCGCAGATGCTTGAAATTTTAACACAATCTTTGTTTAGGCATGCCATTTCTTGCATGTTTTTATTGTTGGCTTTTTATTGGGGTTTTTTGTGTTTGTTGTTTGTTCTGGCTTGTTTGTTCCTACTCATGAATAATTTATTCACCACCATTTAGTCAGCTTAATTATCCCCTCGCGCAACTTGTTGCGAAGGGGATATAGCATCGCTACTGTGCGTGTGTGTGTTCGTATGTGTGTATGTGTATGTGTGTGTGTGTGTGTACTCCATTTCAATTTTCTAGTAAATTCCAAGAAAACCCTCTCATGAATATCCATCAAACTTTGTACACTTCTTTGGCATGGTAAAAGGACAAACCCTGTTGATTTCAAAATCAATTGATTAAGTATTTTTTTAAATTATCGTAAAAAATGAAGTTAAAAATATGAATTTTATGTACGACTTGACAATAGACATTTCCGGTAATTTTATGTACGACTTGAAGTTAATCGCTACCGTATACAGTTCAAATCAACAACTTGACATTTTTTGGGATTTAAATCTAGTAAAGGTAAAAAAAAACGTTTTGTAGCATTGGAGTTTTAGACGAGTGCCCATAGTTAAAAGTTGAAACGGGCAAGAGATTTAAGTCTGCCGATTTACATCGAAACAAGCAGTCGACTTTCGGACGAATTTTCCCGTATTACTTACAATAGAACTAGTCCAAAATTCAGTAGAGACTTTGACAGATATTGCACATTTATCACGCGAAAATTGTTTTATATTAATAATAACTGCATAAATATCTACTATACTATGGGTTAATTATAATACGACAACTAGCAACTAGAATTTCCATCAGAGCCGACTACAGATCGCTTGATTTTCAGCTACGTTTCATAATGTATACGGATCGTTTATGTATGCTTATATAAAAATGAATGTCACTAAATGAATCTAAATTATTAAACTTTAAAGTGTATGTGTTGAGTTTCTGCTAGGAATAGGAAAATGTTATGTAAACCCCCTCCCCCTCCCCCAATTTATACACCACAAAGCTTGGGGATTGGGATTAAATAGATATTAAATGTAAGTATTCAAAGTGGTTTAAAGAAATACTTTCTTTATTTTGATCTGATAAATTTACATGTATTTTCCTAAATAACGTATTCACCCGTACAATAAGTCATGTCGAGAGGGGATGCTCCGCTTAGCGGTGCCCTTGTTATGTTTTGTTATCTGAAATTGGCCAGGAATAAAAACATATGCACACTCTATGCATTAAGATCAAATAATTTTCTCAGATTTTTTTAAAGATACGTATACAAGTATAGGTATACACAAAATCATTTTAAAGTTTGTTTTAATTATTTGTGTTTATAAATCCTTTTTTTAAAGGATGAAATGTTTCGTTTAATTTCTACTGAACCCATTGACAAGATGCCTTTTTATGAGTTGTAATAACAGATAAAAATGATAGATATGTATTCATTTAAAAGATAATAATATGACATATGCCTTGAAAAAGCATTCATCAAATATTCTCAATTTCGTCTTGGGAAAAATATAATATCCTACCTACTGTGTAACATCATTGTTGTCGCAGTGATTGTGTAAAACATCGGGGGGTTTACCCTTAATTGAGCAGTAACATATGCAAAAAAGAAATGAGCGGTGCGCTAATCGTGTTATTAGCCACAAATTAAAACAAAACTCGGTTAGTGTTCAATATGTTAAGCGATTTCAAAATGAAGAATAAAGAAGATGAATTATTGCTTAAACACAAAAAAAAATGGTATGCTACACATCAAACACAATAAATATTACGTAAATGTAAAGCAGGTCTTTGAACTGAGAAAGTTTCAATTTTGCATTCCGTCACAAAAGCTTTATGAAAGACAGGTAGAAATGGGAAAAAAAAATTATTTCTTTGGGGGGGGGGGGTCCTTAACTGAAATTATGTAAGGAACGTTAAGTTTAAATCATTAAAAGAAGTTCTTTGTTTTACAGATTTGGTGCACATCAAAAATAAAATACCAATCATCAGTTAATATTGTTAAATTTAGCTCAAGTTTTATTAAAAATGACCGCAAAAATACCTTATTTCAGTTAGGTTCTGGATTAGTGGATCGTGTCAGCATAAGCGTTTGTTAGTTTTCTTGTTTGGAAATTTTGCAATCTTTTTTTAATGCAAAAGACAAAAAAGAATTCTTCTACAAAAAACTTTTTTACGACGGTAGCAAAAGAAAATCACACACACACACACACACACACACACACACACACACATACATGCATTACCGACCATACGAGGACTATGACACCCCACCTTCCTCCGAGGACCATACTTTCTAATTGAGCTATTTTTTCAAGATTCGGTACTTTTATAAGAAATTACTCTAGTTACACGATGGGAAGTTGCAGTATACAATATCTAGGTTATTAAAACATGGTATTTTCACTATGCTTTAGAGGACGTTCCGGTTTCGTGAGAGGACGTTGTGTTAACTTGAGAGTTAACTTGAGAGGACGGTGTGTTAGCCTTGAGAGGACGTTGTGTTAACTTGAGAGGACGGTGTGTTAGCCTTGAGAGGACGTTGTGTTAACTTGAGAGGACGGTGTCTTAGCCTTGAGAGGACGGTGTGTTAGCCTTGAGAGGACGGTGTGTTAGCCTTGCGAGGACGTTGTGTTAACTTGAGAGGACGGTGTGTTAGCCATAAGAGGACGGTGTGTTAGCCATGAGAGGACGGTGTGTGTTTTAACAATGAGAGGACGTTATGTTTATCTCCCACAAAACAATCGAAGTTTTTACTTTCGATCAATCTTACTATGTACTGTAAAAACGTGCGACATATGCTCGCAATGATTTATTATTTTTCAAGCGCAATCGGGAGGTGGTATCAAAATGCGAAGGTAATATCCTGAAGTAGAAGGTACTTTAATTATTTCCTGAGAATATGATTTTTTTTTATAAAGATTGAATATACCTTAAAATGACCTAAACATATGAATGTAACCAATCATGAAAAACATATGGTATAAAAGACAACAGTTCTTGAAATACGTCATAAACTTAATACGTTTCTAAACTTTAAACAGAAAATATTCTTAAAACTGCTTGTTTTAGGGGTTATTTTCCTCTCAAAAGCAGTGTCGACAACAGTCGGTAATTTCAATTTTTTTATAAAATCTTTGCAATGCATGTAGTCTATATTGTTTGAAAAGAAATTCCTCTGAAATTGATGTCTTTTGCAACTGAACTCATGACATCACAATTAGCATTTAGGATGTCATATGCAAAAAAGTCTTACATCGTGAGATTTAACAATTCAGTGCATTTGATTTTAGAAAAGGAAAAACTCCAACATACTAGAAACCGATATGCTAAATGGAGTGTTTTTTTTTTGTACGTTACTAGTAATTGTATTCATGACTACATGCCAATGTATAATATTGGATAGTGAATAGAATTGAAATCGATATTAAAAGCATGACTTAATTTTTTTTACAACTTAAGTGAAGTGCATGGCCAGATTTGTACTGAAACCGTATCTTTTTTACAGTTATGGTTCCGGTTCTGTCGAGTGGAATTCCCCCTTTAAAAATATTCCTCTAAAAATCTCGATAGAGAAGTATTTCTCTCTGAAAACTGGCCCTAAAAAAGTAATCCCCAGAAAAAATGAAATTTTTTAAAAACTGTCCAAAAGAAAAAAAAAAGACCAAGATATTCATATCCTATGAACAAAGAGGATGTTGCAGAAAATACTGCAAAATTAATCGAGAGTATGGGATTATGGTGTCCCGATAGAGCCACTTCGAAACTTCGTTGTGTTAGCCGTGAGATGACAATTTGCATTAACCTTTAGATGTTTTATCACATCATTTATATTCTGCCTAAACGATAAAAAACGCTACTATTTTCACAAATAGCCATGCAATTAATTAAAACAGATATACCAATTGCGATTGTTTGAATTCTGTAATGCAACATAAGCAAACTTAAAATATCAAAACATATTTATTTTTTAAATGACTCGAAGATAAGTTCATAAGTAAATATGAAATATTTCACGATTCATATACTTTAAGTTCATCATTTTTAGACGCATGACGTTAAGATAAGAAAGTAAAATTGGTAAGTAAAATATGGTAATTACGAACGGTGTTCAAAATCAAATGCCCAAAGGAAAAAATACAAAACAGGGGCAGAGCAAACAAAAATCTCTACAAAAATTAAAGACAGGATCAGTTGGTGACAGTGTTTAAATCCAAAAGTCCAAAGGAAAATTACAAAACAGGAGCAGAGCGAAAACGGACCTCTATAAGAAAATTAGAGGTAGGATCAGGTGCCATGGAGGAGTGAGCATCCACTGCTGACCGGTCACACCCGCCGTGTGCTCTTTGTCGTAATCGGAAAAAAACGGAAAACCCGTTAGACAATTCGGTGATTAATAATGGCCTTACAATAAGTATAAAAAAAAAACTCAGTCAGCATTCGACCTAGCGGAAGTATTTTTGTCAGTAGCTTGCCTCGTAAAAAAATAAAATTAGAAATTGTTCATAGTAGAGCATGCCCTTGCGTATTGAATCAAACAAGAGACAAAAATTCCATATGCTTTTTTTTCTTTCTATCTCTCGTATATAACTCTTTTGCAAATTATTATATATTTACTTTTTTGTACCAATATCATATATATGTGACATTTTAAAAGAGCTTCAATAAAATGTTCCAAAAAAGCAAGCAAGCAAACTCCATATGCAGGTGATAAAGGTATATTGCTACGTAACTAAGGAAAGTTATAACGATAGAATAATTGATGCCATCATGTTTATCAAAGAGAGTAGTTGTTATGTTACCGTTAACGTCTTTTTCTAGTAAAATATCTAAATATGAAAGAGATGACTCAGACTCTAATGAATCCGGCAAAGTATAAATTGATCTGACAACCTAGTGTCTGACTAGTACATTACACTATTTCAAAATTTTTATCATTTTAAACAACCATTTAAGCATCTCTAATCATATTTAAGCTTAATAAACTTGATAGGAATGATCGTCAAAATACTACAATACTAGATATTTAAAACTTTACATGTGTTTCTTCCCCATTACTCTTGGCGATTCACTTCAAAATACATGTATAATTAAAAGTAATTGTACAATAACCTTGCATGGTCACTTTCAATATAATTTCAGAATGGTCATTCCCATGTCCAAGTTTGTAGTATGGTGGCAAAAAGATAAGGATAATGATATGTAATACAATACAAGAGAGAGAGAGAGAGAGAGAGAGAGAGAGAGAGAGAGAGACGGACAAGAAGGCTTCATGCATCTTAAGCGTTTCCCCGTTATCTTTTCTCTGACGGCCCAGATACAATATATTCATCACGTACATTGTCGACTTACATTGCGACACAACAATGTTACTGCCACTGCCAAATTATTTCTTGATTCAACCTATTGATATGTTGTTAATTTTTATTAATGATTGACGAATACAAATTCACAAGTACAAGATAAATTACTACAATTGAAATAAATGATGAGTGACAAAAAATGACTATACATATATCTCTGATTCACAAAAAAATGGGTGCATCTTATTCAAGATATTTTAATGATACGTATATAAGATCAGATAATCAAAATAATACAAGAGAACGTGATAAAACGTATTAACTAGACCGCAAATTTAGATGGGGGTAGGAGAAGTATGACACCCTTCCCCCGCGTTTTAAGAAAGAGAAAGAGAAAGAGAGAAAGAGAGAAGGAAGGGAGACTTTTTGATGCAATATTTAGCTACAATGACCAACATTTCATCTTTTATCTTTAATGGTTTCTTTTTGTCATAAATTAAATTATACCTTTATTGAATATTATTTTAATACCTTTCCACCCTAACTACTAGTAGTTACAATAAAAAATGTATAATTTTCAATAATAAAAACAAGAGCAAAGCGCGTTGCTCGTTGGAAACGGAAGACCCTAATCAGCGGTTTGAGAATGTTTATTTGCGTGCGCTATTTAAGAATTTGAAGGAAAAAATGCGACTATGCCTATAGAATCAGAATAAAATCAACGTAATCTTTTCAAATACATATATAAGTCAGTTTAAAAAAGTACATGTACAATGTACATGTATTTTAGTTAATTGTTGCATGAATTAATAATGTTTTACACCCAAGAATTCAGGCACGTAGCATTAGGGGGGGGGGGGGGGTAGCGGAGCCCCCCCCCCCCCATTTTTTCTCGCAGCAGACACATTTCTTAAATTACGTATATAAAATTAAATTAAAGTGGTGTGCCCCTCCCCCCCCCCCCCCCCACACTCTTTGGGGTATAGCATATAGAAATGGAATAGAATATAAGGACATCAAGAGTGAAAATGATCGAAGGTAAAGGAATACTACGTACCGCCCCTGTCCCCTCCCCCTACTACGCAACTCCCCCCCCCCCCCAACCCCCCAACGGATTAAGATTTTGATATTCGAGAATTTTCTTCTTTTTTTTCTTGTCAAGATTTTTTTTTTTGATGAGGGGAAATCTTAGTATAGAATATTCATATGATAGCTTTGGTTTTTGCAAAGTTTGACTTATGATGGACTTAACTTTTTCCTATTTATATGTCTAACCGAATAAATTTTCTTAAGAATAATCTTAGAAAATTTTCGCAAACCTGCTTGCTGGTCTTTTTTACAATTGACAACGACATTTGCAACTTGTGTGCATTTTTTGTTTTCTGAGAGCGTGGGGGCATTGTAAAAGTTTGCAATCTAATGCGTTTACTATTCAATATATGGTATTATATACAATTATTTTTCAAAGAAGCTCTCATAAAAATAAAAAAAAATAAATAAGAAAGACGACTCTGATGTTTGGTGAACACCGTCAATTGTACATACGATGATCCATAAGCGTGGTATGGAAATCACACGGCTTCCTAAACTTAATTTAAAATGCCAAAGTGTCTTAACATAGTACTGTACTCTTCCCGCTCGGTCATCGCAGACCGATAATGGGAATACAAATTAATTACATACACAGTACGAATAACGGCTTGCGAATCTTAGAATGTGTCTTAATTACATGTATAAATAAACAAATCTCTCGAATGTCGAATAGCCAGCACTGGTATTACATGCACGGTTCTGGGGGGGGGGGGGGGTCGGGGTTCCGAAGACCCCCCCCCCCCGTGAAAAAAATTCTGGAACCGCGCAGAGGCGAAGACTTTATAAGTGCGAAAGCGAGAGTGCGAAGGCGAAGGAGCGATAGTAGCATTGCTCCTTTGCCTTCGCAACTTCGCACTCTCGCCTTCGCATCTTCTCGCTTCGCTGTCGCATCTTCGCACTTTCGCTCCTTCGCCTTCGTTTTCGCCTTCGCACTTTTTCTTTTGACTCTTCGCACAATTCGTCCTAGAGGCAAAAGTGCGAGGGTCGAAGTGGCCACAACGGAACATTTTTTTTTTAAAAACATCTATTTAAACAAGCCGATATAAAACGTACGGTGTCGTGAGAATAAGGAAACATACAATTTACTAGTTAAGATTCCAATTTAATTTGAACTGTTTGACAAAATAAGTTTACTTGTCTTATAATAAGGATGCGAAGTGTAAGGCTATAAAATAAAAGTCTACAAATTATAGCACCCATCCATTTAATATTTTTGAAACATATATTTCAGCTTAAAAGCTTCACGCAGTCATTGATGGTCAATGGAGAAACTGGTCGCTAACCTCTTTATATTAATGTATGTACTAGAATGGTTTCGTTTCGAAGATGCGAAGGCGAATAAGCGAACTACTATCGCTCCTTCGCATCTTCGCACGTTCGCCTTTTAAGTTTGTGGAGCTCTCTATCGTGAGGATCCAGATTTTTTTTTTTTCTAGAAGAGGGAGGGGGCGAATGATTATTGTATTTGCCGCGGGTGGGGGAGTTGTCCGAGGCATACTCTTATATAGTAATTTAACTTTGTAAAATTATTAATATTGAAATTTCCAGAGGAGGAGGAGGGAGGGGGGGGGGGGGGGTACGGACCCCTCTTTCTCCTCAAAACCCGTGCATGAGCAAGGAATTCAAATGCCGTATAATGAAATCCATTTACTGTGTTTGACCAATGGTATCGATTTAAGGTAAGCAGACAGCTGATAAGTGATAGAAATCTGGAAATGCCTGTGCACACATTTTGGCGGGTATTACCTATTATGTGGAGAACATAATGATTAGACGTAGCCAACACTAGTAAACAAAAAAAAAAACAAAAACAAAAAACCGCATTACCCAGTTAAATATTAATGAACATTCATGCATGCGTACCAATAACAAATTTATCGGAAAGCCTCGGGTGAGTACGGTATCCACACCATCATTGATGGTCAATGGAGAAACTGGTCGTTAACCTTTTTATGTTAATATATCAACTATAGAATGGTTTCGTTTTTAGGATTAACTAAAGACGGCTCAAGAAAATAATATTGTAAACGTACATGTACTATATAAATACTTGTACACACTGTAATCTGTATACTACAGTTACTGTTAACCAACTTTTATTCGCGGCGACTTTATTTCGCGATTAACTGCCGATAAACTGGTTCGCGACAACTAATGTTTGCGACCAAGCCTTATCCAGACCTGTATATTGTTATAAAAACTATAGACAAAGGATTGGTTCGCAGCGAGAATTATTCGCGACGACTAGGCTCTCGCTAACCTCGCGAAAAAAACCTCGCACGCGAAAAAAAGTTGGTTAACAGTAACCTGTGGTTGTACTTGATCTGTACACATGCAATCAGAGGACCTTGTGTTTGTACTTGATCTGTACACATCCAGTCCGAAGACCCTGTGTTTGTACTTGGATTGTATACATGCAGTCAGAGGACCTTGTGTTTGTACTTGAGCTGTAAACATGCAGTCCGAGGACTCTGTGTTTGTACTTGATCTGTATACACATGCAGTTTGGGTTTGTACTTGATCTGTATACATGCAGTCAGAGGACCCTGTGTTTGTACTTAAGGTGTACACATGCAGTCCGAGGACCCTGTGTTTGTTATTGATCTGTATACGCATGCAACCAGAAGAGGACTCGATGTTTGAATGTATATACCACTTAGATGAATATTCAAAATTTATTTAATTTAATTAAAGTTGGTATGTAGATAAAAAAATAAACAATAAAAACACATTTTGGTACAAATTTATACATAATGTAGTAATAACACTACCAACTACCACCAACCACCCCCCAAAAAAGGAAATAAATTTCATTTTATATAAATGCTGATTTCCTAGTGATCATGTTAGTTTGCATTATTTCCATATCAGGTTCTTTTTTCAAAGCCTAAAAAACGGTATTCCGATGGGGCCACTTTAACCTTCGCATTTTCGCCTACAGGGCGTAGATGCGATATTGCGAAGTTGCGAAGGCGAATTGCGAAGTTGCAAAGGCGAAGAAGTGAATGTACGAAGATGCGACGACGAAGCGCGAAGATGCAAAGGCGAAAGTGCGAGGGTGCAAACGCGAAGAAGCGAACAACTTTCGCTCCTTCGCACTTTAGCTTTCGCCTTTCAAGTTTGTGGAGCTGTCTATCGTGCGGATCCAGATTTTTTTTCTAGTAAAGGGTTTGGGGGTCCCGAATGATTATTGTATTTGCCGCTGGGGGGGGGGGGGTGTACGAGGCATATTCTTGGTAATTTTACTTTGTGAAATTATTATAATTGAAATTTCCAGAGGAGGGGGGGGGGGGGTTCTGGACCCCTCTTCACCATCAAAATCCGTGTATGAAGAAAGAATTCGAATGTCGTATAATGAAATTCAATGTTACTGTGTTTGAACCACGGTATTGATTTAAGGTAAGAAGACAGCTGATAAGTGGCAGAAATCTGAAAGTACATGTGTACACATTATGGCGAGCAATACCCATGATGTGGAGTACATAATGATTAGACGTAGCCAACACTGGTAAACACAAAAAAATCCCATAACCCAGTAAAATATTAATGAACATCCATAGTAAGCACATGTGCTTACTATGATAATATATGCATGCGTACCAATAACAAATTTATCGACAAACTTTGGGTGAGTACGGTATCGATGATCAATGGAGAAACTGGTCGCTAACGTTTTAATGTATTTACTAAAATGGTTTTTAGGCTTAACTAAATACGGCTTAAGAAAACACAATTGTCAACGTACATGTACTATATAAATACCTGTACATACCGTAGTCTGTATACTACAGTTAACCTTTGAATATACTTGATCTGTATACATGCAGTCAGAAACCATGCGTTTGTACTTAAATTGTATACATGCAGTCAGAGGACCCTGTGTTTGTACTTGAGTTGTACACATGCAGTCAGAGGACCCTGTGTTTGTACTTGATCTGTATACGTGTGCAATAAGAAGAAGACTCGATGTTTGCATGTATATTCCATTTAGATGAATATTCAAATTAAATTTAATGTTATTTAAAATTGGTATGTAGATAAAAAAATAAACAATAAAGACACATTTTGGTACAAAGAGGTATAGCGCCTTTTCCCATTATTTCGTCTACACCTGTGTCTGGACGGTATGTACTTGTTACTAAATAGAGCTTCATGTACCTGTCGCAATATGAATTTCGAAAAATAGATACTGTTTTATAATCGTGTCTGTAACAATTTATTTTTTATAATCAAGAAATGAATATATAGAATTCTGTGTATAATGACAGTTGGTATTCTGAACTGTGATAATTTCCAGCAAAATGCAATGAATCCAAGTGTACAGTTGTATGTAAAACAAATGCATAGTGTTATTGAAGAGATCTGTTTTGGGTGTGCTCATACTCAAGCTGAATTAAACAAGATAATTTGAAAAAAATCCAGCCGATTAGATACATGTAATTTAAAATATTCCTTCATTCTTCAATTCGTGAAAAAAATACCACCTGGTGGAATCGATCCAGTGACCATGAAATCAAAAAGACCTCCGCGTTACCACTAGGCCACGCATCCAACCCTTTCAATTGATGTCTTCTAAATATACAATGTATATATAGCTATTGTGTGATTGCGTTTCTTTGAATATATTTTATTTTCTCCCTTGTTTTACTCCTCCGCAAATAAATATTTTCTTGACTAATTTATTGAAGAATACAAAATAAAGATTTTTTAGGATTGGTGCGTTCGTTACAAATTGCATATCGCATTTAATATTCAATTAACATACAAATAAACGACAACACAAAAAATACAACACCAAGACAAACAATTTAACAACAGTTCAATATTAATCTAGAAAAACATGTTTGGGTCAGGGCGGGTAGGGAAAACCAAAGACACAACCTGTAGCTCTTTGTAACGAACGTCGCATTAATCGAATACTCCCCGGTAAATCTATTTATACTGAGCGCGAAAGCGCTCGTGCATGAAAAAACCAGTCTTGAAGTGAACCAAATATTACGGAAACTATCGGAAATTAACGAAGTTAAAAACGTAAAGAAATAAATTAAACAAAATATTGTATATTATTGAAAATATCTTATGTTTGCAAAAGTGTTATATTTTAGGTCAAATCGTATATAAATGCGCTATACCTCTTTAAACATATTGTAGTAATAACACCACTAACTACCACCACCCACCAAAAATTTAATTAAATCTCTTTTTATATAAATGCTGATTTCATAGTGATCATGACAGTTTTGTTAATTTGATATCAGGTTCTTTTTGAAAATTGTAAAAAAAAAATAAAATAAACGGTGTTCCGATGGGGCCACTTCGATCTTCGCATTTTCGCCTTTAGGGCGAAGATGCGAGTGTGCGGAGGCGAAAGTGCGAAGTTGCAAATACGAAGGAGCGAAATTACGATGATGCAACGGCGAAGCGCGAAGGTGGGAAGGCGAAAGTGCGAGGGTGCGAAGGCGAAGAAACGAACTACTTTCGCTCCTTCGCACTTTCTCCTTTTATGTTTGCGGAGCTCTCTATCGTGTGGATCAAGTTTTTTTTCTAGGAGAGGGGGGGTCCCAAATGATTATTGTATTTGCCAGGGTGGGGTGGGGTGGGTCCGAGGCATATTCTTGGTAATTTTACTATGTGAAATTAATAATATTGAAATTTCCAGGGGAGGGGGGTCCGGGGTCCAGTTTATTTAATAAACATCCATAGTTAGCACATGTGCTTACTATGATAATATGCATGCGCAACAATAAAAAATAAATCGGCTAACCTCGGGCGAGTGCGGTGCCTGCATCAAATTCAATGTTATCGTTCAAGACTTGCTGATTAGAACACACACAAAAAAGGCGAAGGCTAAAGTGCTAAGTTGCGAAGGAGCTATAGTAGTACATCTTCGCTAGCCAAGGGTTTCTGGTCCGCGCCGCTCTCCACTAACGTTCGTGAGAAGCGGTGCGGATCAGAAACCATTGGCTAGCGAAGATGTAGTAGTATTGCTCCTTTGCCTTCGCAACTTATCACTTTTGTCTTCGCATCTTCTCGCTTCCCCGTCGCATCTTCGCACTTTCGCTAATCTATCATAAAGCCCATTCGGGCTTTATTGGATTTGACCACGCCCCGATCGAAATTATCACCTCATAATACTCATAGAATGATTCCTTACTCCTTAAATCACCTCATCAGGGAGTATATACTATATAAATATGTCTCTGACTTAGTCAATTACAATTTTCAGACCTATATATTTTCGAAAAAAAAAACAACTCCTATTAACTATTCGTGGGGAAAATCGTTTTAAGGTGGAATAACACATCATCACAAAATGGCTGGCCTCTGATCGAAACGATATTTCGTTTTATTAAAAGGATTTTATCGACGGTAACATGTAACTTATCCATTAGCCGAATAGATAAAGTGTCGGGCAAGTGATAATGTCCGTACATCCCGAGTTCGAATCCCGCAGGGGCTTTTGTTTTTAACTTACATGTACTTACTGAATTTTTTAGATATTCAATTTTTATACCCAAACTGAAAATATTTCGCTTTTTTGACATATGTACAGTTTATTTATCATTATATCTTTCATAATCAAATAATTTACTGTTAATTTGAGTGACTTTTTCCAGGTGTGTTATTCGACCTTATCTATCCCAAATTTTCTCATATTCGTAAGCGTTAATCGTCTTTTATCTTATATACTCGATGAGAGTTTTCAATGCGTTTGTTAATGCCAAAATTCGTACACTGTAGTTATCGCACAAACATTGTATATTTTCAATTATATGGCCTGGCAGATCGAGATTACAAATGCAAATTCGCTATAATACAAATGCAATAATGAAATAACATGCGTCGTTTAGAAGAGTTATTAAATAGGTTTTCTTCTGCCATTACATGTACAGTATCATATTCCTACATGTAAAGTACATGTACCTATTCTAACCCTACATTTAACTTTTGGTGTCCACGTTTTCTTTCGGGGGGTAGGGGTACAACATACGTATGTCTAATATTCACAGGTTCACTGAATATTTAACACTGAGAAAATTCTAGATCGGCTTGTCCTGTGGTTGTAAATGATCTGTACACTTTCAGTCAGAGAAACCTGTTGTTGTACTTGATCAGTATGTATACATGCTGTCAAAGGACCCTAATTTTGTACTTGAGCTGTACACATGCAATCAAGGGATCCTGTGTTTGTACTTGAGCTTTACACATGCAGTCCGAGGACCCTGTGTTTGTACTTGATCTGTACACATGCAGTCCGAGGACCCTGTGTTTGTACTTGATCTGTACACATGCAGTCCGAGGACCTTGTGTTTGTACTTGATCTGTACACATGCAGTCCGAAGACCCTGTGTTTGTACATGGATTGTATACATGCAGTCAGAGGACCTTGTGTTTGTACTTGATCTGTACACATCCAGTCCGAAGACCCTGTGTTTGTACATGGATTGTATACATGCAGTCAGAGGACCTTGTGTTTTTACTTGAGCTGTACACATGCAGTCCGAGGACCCTGTGTTTGTACTTGATCTGTATACACATGCAATCAGAAGAGGACTCGATGTTTGCATTACATGCCATTTAGATGAATATTCAAATTACATTTCATAATTAAAAAGGCTAAATAGTCAGCAAATTACCCATCACATATACATGTACCTTAAAAGTTGGATATGATTATATTAGACAGAAGCCATGATGACTTACAATGTAGTAAAGATTTTTGGATTTAAAATTTATTGATTTTCCTCACACCATGCTCGTAAGGTTACCGGTAATATAATTCAAGTATTAAAGATGGTCAACAAATTACACTGAATTATTCACAAGATCTTCCTTAAATTTTTAGGTAGTGATACTTTACACAATACTTTGTCATTTAATAAAGAAACATATATATTCCAAATATTCTCACTTTTTTCGTTAAAGTTTCTATATCTTTACATTGTTTATACAGTACCAATCAGACCCAACCTAACATAATGTAAACCCCAACAAAACCCTGGGTTTACTTCGGGTTTACTAGAGTGGACCCAGAGTATACCCAGAGTAAACCCAAGGAAACCCAGAGTGGACACAGAGAGTAAACCCGGTCAGAGGTATACCCCTGAAAGCAGACGCTACATGTGTATCCGGAATATACAAACTAAGGGAAGGAATTACAGACAGTAGGATAATATTAGATAAAAGACAGGTCTGCTTCACACTTCAGTGCGTTACAAGTTGACCTCAAAAGCAATTTCCAAGTAAACCCAAAGTAACCCCAGAGTGAAGCCAGATTTTAAAAAAGAAAACCCAGAGTAAACCGGTGTTAGGTTGGGTCTTATCAGAACTGTAGAGCTCTTCTTCTAAAGAAGATTAATAGAGTCCAAAAATGGCCATGACCATCGAACCCTCTTTAATGTCCTCCCACAATCCAACCCCTTAAGGCTATTTTTCATAAGTTGTTTTTCAAGACTTTTTTTTTTAAATTGGTCTGTAGATCAAAAAACATAAACATAAAAGACACATTTTGATACAAATTTATACATATTGTAGTATTTTATAAATTTTAGTCAGTCGTTCTTGAAAAACAACTAATAAAAAAGTGGCCCAATATACAATGAAAATGAACCTTGTTATTAGATTACATGCTTTTATTCTTTGAAACAAATTCATTTTTAAACAAAATTTAAATGATTTCAAATATATTTCAGACATGTTCATTTTTAGAAGCTAAATTAATTAATGATATTTTCTATGTACATGTAGTACTGTGGAATCATGATTTTATTCGTGGGGGTAAATGTTCGTTGGTTACCAAAATTTTCCCAGTTCGTGGGGAGGTAATTTCTTCAGTAGCAAGTTTTATTTTGTAAATAAATACTAAACATTTGCTTGTGTATACATTCGAGGGATGTAAATTTGTGTGCAAGGGTTACTCACGAAAGCCACACAAACATTGGTCCACCACAACCATGATGATTCCACAGTATGTACTGACTACATACAAAAATAAACATTCACATGCAATTTTAAATTCAGCTTCCAATTTATCAAGCATGCAGTTAACATAAATTGTGTGAAAGTGTTCATCTTCAAGTTGCATCTAGTATGGGCCTTGGTGATCCTTTACCATTTGTATTCCATTCATATCTTTGGAATTATGTCCAACTCTTTTCTTGAGATTTCCTAAAAAGAAATATTACAAACATTTAAACATACTATTATCACATCCACTTTAAAACAATAACTAGTAACAATTACATGTAACTATTAAAAAATAAAATTCTAGTTTTAGTCAATGTACAAATAAAAGGCCTTGTAGGGGTAAAAAAAGAAGAAGAGAATTTTATATTTGTACATGCAACTGAACTCAGGTTTTCAGTGTACGGTAATTTTGAGATTGGCTAAACATTGAGTATAAATGACACATTTTCTTACATGTAGTTATATGTAAATGCATGTAAGGATGTTTGCATACATTTAGTTGTATTCCAAACAGCAGAATTGTAGATGGTGAGATTATAAATTCAGGGATTCGGTAACTAAACACAAAGTAGGAAACCTGACAGATGTTTTTTACTGTAGATTCCTACATGTAATTAAACACGAGGAATTGATATTCGCATAGAATGACAGGAGAAACACCCATAGCGGATTTTAAAATATCATTATTTATTATTTTTTGAGAGTTCAGAACTAAAAGAAATTAGGATAAAAGTTATTCTAACTATTAAATACACAACCGCAGGATCGTGGAATTAGATGTAAGTACTAGCGTAAAATAAGGGAGGTTTGCACTAATAAGGAATCAACAGGTACCGGTATATATTTGAAAATACCACTAAATACAAGATTTATTTTTAAATATAAACTGACTAGAAAATTTTTCCTATACAAGACTTTTTATCAGTAAACAAAATATCAGTTCCAGAATCAAATTAAGGACAATATAAAAGAAAGAATATACACTTTCATTTTGCAATCAAATTATAAACTAAATTTAGCATTCATAATTATATATCTATTAATATAATTCAAATAGGTTAAATAAAACATAATTTAAGTAATCAAAGATTACAAAGCTCACCGAGACGAGGCATCACCTTTATCATATTGTATGAAAACCATAGTTAACCATAGTTAACAATTTTGGATATTCATGGATACTGTTTTGACAAAATATATCGTAAATCATTGTATGTTCATTTCAGATACAATGTTTATCAATACAATAATATAAAATATGATAGTGCATCCTATGATACTTACAATAAATATGATATAATACAATTTTACTGTAATAAAAAATTATGCAATATGATATTATATCATAAAATATGAAATTGTATCGTGTTTTACATTTAATTGATTTTATCTGAAGCTACCTCTGCGATTCATTTATATTATAGTTAAATCAACTATGCAAGCTAAAACATGTATCTATAACTTAACATGTGACCTGTTCCAAAAACTAAACCTAAAACTTATGGCTCAGATTCAGCACTCAAGCCTGTCAGGTGCATCAGTATCATAAGACACATCATCCATGCAAGTTTGGTGAAGTTAGGACCAGTAATTACAAAGATATATTTTTTAGCATATCCTTGATAATGGAGATCAGGCTCTGTATCTAAACCTTCCTCTGCGATACATTTATATTAATAGTTAAATCAACTATTAAAACTATTACATGTATCTAAAAAACATGTGACCTGTTCCAAAATCTAAAACTCATCCTGCCTCCAAAACCTATGGCTCAGATTCAGCATTTAAGGCTGTCAGGTGCATCAGTATCATAAGACACATTATCCATAAAATTTAAGTTTGGTGAAGTTAGGAGCAGTAATAACTAAGATAAAATCATCAGGGGGCACCTGATCCAAAAAATTTAACCAGCTCCTAAAACCGTAACCTCCTCCAGCATCCAAAATTATGGCTCAGATTCAGCATTCAAGCCTGTCAGATGCATCAGTATTATAAGACGCACCATCCATGCAAGTTTGGTGAAGTTAGGACCAGTATACAGTAACTTAAAAATTGCTATCAAAGGGCACCTGCACCAAAAACTTTAACCTGCTCCAAAAACCTTAACCTCCTCCAGCATCTAAAATTCATGGCACAGATCTAGACTCAGCATCCAAGTCTTTTAAATCCATAAGTAAATCCAGATGCATCATCCATGCAAGTTTAGTGAAGAAAGGACAAGTAATAAGTAAACATAGATCCAGGACCTGCAACAAAAACTTTAACCAGGTCTGGACACTGATGCCGGGGATATAGCATAAACTCCCCACGACTTAGTCTTGGTGAGCTAAAAAGAAAATACTTTATCAGGCCATGCATCCTTAAAAATTTGTAAGTTTGGATTTGCCACCTTGGGGTTTTCAGACCCAGGAGGGAGAAAGGGAAATTATTTTGTTTTCAAATTAAAAGTTTGCTTCAATAAAAATCTCGCTAAACAGAGAAAATGTTTTCTTTCCTTTGATTTCTATTATGAAAAAAATATTTTGACAAACTAACATGTAAACATTGTATCACAAAAAAAGAAAAAAACCTTTATTTTTTGCTAATAAAATTTTATCAGCTGGGGTATTTCAATGAGGCGGGAGGCAATTCCAAATAAACACTAATTTCATTTTGGCCTCACATACGTACACGTACCATGAAATTAGGGCATAAAAAAGTAGATTGATTTTTAGGTACCTCACTACATCAAGAATTATACTTTTTAAGAGTACACAAGAAATTCACAAGATAGTTATTTATAAATATAAATTTGTGTATCAATCGAATTGGTTGAAATAATCATCATAGCTCAGTGGTTAAACATTTTAAAGTTCATGTATCAGGCTTGTGAACTGCAGTTTATGAATTAGAATCCTTTTGGGGTTTTTGTTCATATTTACTGAATAAGGAAATTAAAATTTTTAAATCATAATTTTTCATGAAGTATATTACATATTTTTTTTGCCTATTTGTCAATCTTAGACTAATATCAGAGGTAGAAACTTCGGTTCTTAAATATACAACTTGCAAATAATTGCAAGTACCAAAAATGACCTGTATGAATTTGCTACATACTTTTTAGATTAAATCTTATTAAATTAATGTAACGTTAAATTACCAATTAAGCCAGCAAGCTACCTTAATCAACAAAAATGGCATATTAAACACGTTAAAATATACATATATAATACGTACCTTTGTAAAACTCATAAGTTGATGTCTAATCCAATATCAGTTGTTGCCCTATTATTGCATTATTATTGCAATTTGCATCCTAATCCATGCATTGTTGTGTATATATCAACTTTTTGAACACACTGAATATCATCAACACTTTTAACAGGTGAAATGGCTTTTTAGTTCTTTAATGGAATCATTTTCTTGATCCTTCAGCATGTCATGTTTTTTAGTTTCCTTTATTTAAAAAATCCACATCAACAAGAAAAGGTTGGTTACAAGGATTCCATGATACTCATGCAGTCAATTACACTTCTTCCATCATCAGGTCATGATGAAATTCACCTCCCATCCCACTGCTATAGATATGGTCCTATCGATATCCCCCAGAAAACAAATAGACTGGTCTGCTTATGTTCCTAAAAAATAAATTGAAAAGTTTTTTTTAATACTTGGTACCTAAATAATGAAATTACAAAGTTACTTTATATGCATGATCTCCAATAAAAAGCAATATGTATAGGCTGTACTGTAAGTATGCCCTGGATTAAATGTTATTCATACATGCATCACAAGAATAAACATGCTACTCTCACTAACTGTAAAATAGTTTCTTTGCTTTCTGCCTATTGTGAAAAGTCATAGAAATCATTCACAGGCAGCATTTGATTTCCCTCATTTTTAATCTCAGAACACCTCTGTTGTAAACCAAGTTGCTGATGTTAAATTCAAAGTCTAATGATTGACTCTAATTTGTTTACCATCAAGAAAATCTGCATCCCTGACAAATAAAGTTTTCTTTGGTACATGTGCAATGTGTATAATAAAATATCTACAGTATTTACCAACTATATTAAGACAATAGCAAGTTATTATTGTCCCCCTTGACAGAAACTATTTCCCTTGGCTTCACCTCAGGATATAGTTACTGTCTCAATTAAGAGACAGTAAACTAATTTCTTACCTTAATTTTCATTGCCAGTAAATACAGTCACACTTTGTTATCTCGAACTAGATGGGACTGTTTAAAAACTTCGAGATATCTAAGTATTCAATTAGATATCGAGGGTAACATATTTAAAACAAGAGGCCCATGGGCCACATCGCTCACCTGAGCAACAACAGACATAATAAAATCAGCTTTATGGAGTCATATACAAAATATCTGAACAATGTCGTATAATAGATCCTGTATAAAAAAAAATTCCTCTGCATATTCTTATGTTTATCATTGAGCCCCTTTGTAACATGGATTATAAACCTACATCAAACTTTGAACCCCTTGTGTGGTCTAAGAATTGTCCAGGGGCCAGAGTCTAAACAATTTTAAAGAATTAACAATATGTCAAAATGCTTGCATATAAGTAAAACCATATATATAAACATTCGAGTTTTTGTGAACAATTTAAATGTTTTCCTTTGTAAAATTGGACCCCCCCCCCCCCCGGCCATGTGGCCCAACCCTACTCCTGAAAAATCATTATCCCTGGGGGTAGGGTGAGGCCACAATTGGAAGGGGGGGTGCCAAATTTTTACATAGGAATATATAGGGAAAAATCTTCTTAAACACATTCAAATTGTCAAGAACAGCTCTAACTTTAGTCAGTTCAGTCTTCAAATAGTCTAGATTAACATTTGTCAAAATCATATTCGAACAATTTGAATCTTCCCTACCTGAGGATGCTTCCACACAAGTTGCAGCTTTTCTGCCCAATCGGTTTCTGAGAAGATTTTTAAAAGATTTTTCTTTATATATTCAAATGAGAAAATTCGACCCCCCCTCCCCCACTGTGGCCCCACCCTACCCCTCGGTATCATGATTTTATCCAGCTTGAATCTAGTGAGTACTCTAACCGAGAATGCTTTCACACAAGTTAAAGCTTTTCTGGCCGATCGGTTTCTGAGAAGAAGATTTTTAAAGATTTTCTCTATATATTCCTATGTAAAATTTTGACCCCCCCCATTGTGGCCCCAACCTCCCCTTGGGATCATCATTTGAACAAAACTTGAACCTACACTACCTGAGGATGCTTCCATACAAGTTTCAGCTTTCCTGGCTGATCAGTTTCAGAGAAGAAGATTTTTAAAGATTTACTCTATATATTCCTATGTAAAAATTCAACCCCCCATTGTGGCCCCACCCTACCCCTGGGGATCATGATTTAAACAAACTTGAATCTTCACTACCTGAGGATGCTTCCACAAAATTTACAGCTTTTCCGGCTGATCAGTTTTAGAGAAGAAGATTTTTAAAGATTTACTCTATATATTACTATGTAAAAATTCGACCCCCCATTGTGGCCCCACCCTACCCCTGGGGATCATCATTTGAACAAACTTGAATCTACACTACCTGAGGATGCTTCCACACAAGTTTCAGCTTTCCTGGCTGATCAGTTTCAGAGAAGAAGATTTTTAAAGATTTACTCTATATATTCCTATGTAAAAATTCGACCCCCCATTGTGGCCCCACCCTACAACCGGGTGTCATGATTTGAACAAACTTGAATCTACACTACCTGAGGATGCTTCCACAAAATTTACAGCTTTTCTGGCTGATCAGTTTTAGAGAAGAAGATTTTTAAAGATTTACTCTATATATTCCTATGTAAAAATTCAACCCCCCATTGTGGCCCCACCCTACCCCTGGGGATCATCATTTGAACAAACTTGAATCTACACTACCTGAGGATGCTTCCACACAAGTTTCAGCTTTCCTGGCTGATCAGTTTCAGAGAAGAAGATTTTTAAAGATTTACTCTATATATTCCTATGTAAAAATTCGACCCCCCATTGTGGCCCCACCCTACCCCCGGGGGTCATGATTTGAACAAACTTGAATCTACACTACCTGAGGATGCTTCCACAAAATTTACAGCTTTTCTGGCTGATCAGTTTTAGAGAAGAAGATTTTTAAAGATTTACTCTATATATTCCTATGTAAAAATTTGACCCCCCATTGTGGCCCCACCCTACCTTTGGGGATCATCATTTGAACAAACTTGAATCTACACTACCTGAGGATGCTTCCACACAAGTTTCAGCTTTCCTGGCTGATCAGTTTCAGAGAAGAAGATTTTTAAAGATTTACTCTATATATTACTATGTAAAAATTTGACCCCCCATTGTGGCCCCACCCTACTTCCGGGGGTCACGATTTGAACAAACTTGAATCTACACTACCTGAGGATGCTTCCACACAAGTTTCAGCTTTTCTGGCCGAATGGTTTTTGAGAAGAAGATTTTTCAAAAAATACGAACAAATTTTCAATGATTTTTAATTATCTCCCCTTGAAAGAGGGCGTGGCCCTTCATTTTAACAAACTTGAATCCCCTTAACCTAAGGATGCTTTGTGCCAAGTTTGGTTGAAATCGGCCTAGTGGTTCTGGAGAAGAAGTCGAAAATGTAAAAAGTTTACGGACAGACAGACGGACAGACAGACGGACAGACAGACAGACGGACGCCGGACAAAAAGTGATCAGAAAAGCTCACTTGAGCTTTCAGCTCAGGTGAGCTAAAAATAAGTGGTTGAGATTTACAAATCACTTCGACATATCCATTGTATTTGAGATATCAGTGTTCGAGATATTGAAGTTCAACTGTAGGTATATTTTATCTAAACGATTAATTGCTTTCTTTGGTGCTTCATTCTGGCTATGAAGGTATGAATTAAATTGACACCCCTCGAAAACCATTGTCAACTCCGCTTCGCGTCCGTTGACACTGGTTTTCTCGGGGTGTTATTTTCAATTGTGACCTGAGCTCCCAAACAGGCACTTTTCATATAATGTTCATTTGTCATTTTTTTAGGGATCGAGTCATTTGCCATTATAAAAATCTTTAGTTACAGTTGTATGATATAAACTTTTTAGCTAGGTACAATTAGTTCGTCAATTTATTTGTTACCAAATGAAACAAGATTTTATATAAAATGGATGAAATAAGGAATGCTATACATGTGTATACTGTCAGAGGTGTTAAGTTTGGACAACATCATTAAACAATGTGTTTACTTTCTTAAATTAAACAAATGATATTAGAATTTCATTTTTTCTGCATTGGATACTCGAGTGACCATGCAGTTCCTTTCCACTTGCAACACATGCATTGCATACCGGTTTGACAAGATAGATTGATCTTTTTAAGTTGTTGATCTTGGTATTTTTCATCACTGCGAACAAATTTCAGACTAAACCAGGCCATAATAAACACAAACCTAAGTTCAATGTGAACGTTTTCTCACGATCTCGCGCCATATTGGACAGGAAGTATAGTGGCTTTACAATATCGATCCCGATATAAAATCTCGATCCCGAACCAAAAAATATCAGCCCCTTCAAAAATATGCTGTTGAGGAGAAAGAAAAAAAATCTTTTTTGTAATTTTTTTTTTTTTTTTAAAAAGTCAGAAAACCGAGCGGCGGGTTTGTAAACCTAGCTAAAATTTAAAAAATGCTGGTCTTAGTAAAGAAAGTAAAACTTGATGAGTGATAGCTGCTGTGTCGGATGGAAAGCATGAAACAAGATGATCTGCATGATAAAGAGGTATTATAGCGCCTTTTCCCATTATTTCGCCTTCACCTGTTTTTGGACGGAAAGTACCTAGCTGTTACTTATACATATAACTTCAGGTACCTAGCTGTCGCAATATGATTTTCGAAACCTAGATACACTGTACTGATTTTATAATGGTGTCTGTAACAACTTATTTCAGTTGTCATAAATTCGGGAAACTCTGTACAGTATAATAGTACATGTAGTTGAGTATTCTGAACCGTGATAAGTTCAAGCAAATTGCAATGGATCTAAGTGTAAATCTAGTACATGCATAGTGTTAATAAAGAGATCTATATATATATTGAGTGTACTCAAACTTAGACTGAATTAAACAAGACAATTTTAATAAAAACCCAGAAGATTAGATACATGTAACTTAACCTGTCTATTCTTTTCATGTTTCAATTTAAGTGAAAAAAAAAAATTTACTACTTGGTGGATTCGATCCAGCGACCACAAAATCAAAGAGACCTCCGTGTTACCACTAGGCTACGCATCTGACATTTTCAGAAGATGCATTTTCAATATATATGGCTATAAAGAAAAGACACTAATTGAAATATTTGTCTAGTAAGTAAACGTGTACACAATACCTGTAGAACATAAACATTTAATTGGATGATCACTCTTTGGTTTAGAGTGGTTCAAATAGTCAAATATCCAATTTTTATCGTATACTACCTTCCTATATATCCCTAACAAAACCTGAATATTTTAATTATATGTCATGTTAGATAATTAAGACTCTTTGAGCATGGTGATTGTTTTGAGTATTTTTAAACAAAATATTGTATAATATTGAAAATATCTGATGTTTGCAAAAGTGCTATATTTGAGGCCAAATCGTATATTAAATGTGCTATACCTCTTTAATAAATAAAATCACCAAACCATAATGAAAAAAAAGCTGAAAATGAAGCAGGACAGAATGACTGACACTGCAAAATAAACTGTAGCCCCCCCCCCCCCCCCACAACTCTCTTTAATGCTAGAAAGATACCATTAAAGCACTTGTCTTTTTCATAATTTATTTTTTTCAAATTTACCATTGAAGCGAAGAAGACAGGGCTATAATAAATTGATTAAGGGTCTTCATCACCTCATGACTTTCACTTTTATGACTGCCAAAGTATGTCACAAATTAACAATTCACATACTATATATAATACTTGTATACATGTACTAGTATTAAATACAGAAAGTTTGCACTCCTGATATGAACAGAAGCACGCGCCTCTGATATATTTACCTTTTTATCCATGCATATCTTCAGTTTAAACTACGACGTCATGACATTAACAATTAATGTTTTACTGTAAAAGTATGCAAGGGTATTAAATAGGCAATTGTGGTTTACCACACTTAAGTATTTGATTTTTATACCATATGCGAGAGGGTATTTCAAGCAGTAAGCTTACCACAAGCTATAATAGAGTAAATTTCCCCATTTATAAATAACCACATTTACAGTAGATGACATCACAATTAATATATTTTGAGGGTCAAAATAACACTGCTTCAAGAGAAACAAAAGTAGAATAACATTAACATGAATAAAGATGGATTAAGTTTTCCCATTTAAAAAAGAATTTTTTTTTTGATTAATGTCAAAATAATATAAGCTAAATACATGATATTGTAGTCTCGGGTTGATATGGGGAGTGATACAGATTTTGCCATTTGTTATTCTCTATATGCTCAAGCAGATACTTCAGTGCCTCTAGATCTTGCACGCATGTCACACTGTGACAACAGGCCTATTCAATATTACATGTATATGTATATGTATTCTGTATATGATATTAATAGATGAATTTCTTTATAGCCAATGGAATTTTAAGGGGTTACAACAAGAATTTTATCACCAAATGTCAGTCAGAACAATTAATTAATTATATAGTTGAAACATTTAACTCTGCAGTTACACCGCCTGTCGAGCCTACATGTAGCTTAATGTAATTGTGAGTTTAGGTGACTATATAACCTTGATTGGGTTTAGGGTTCAACCAACATGACCAAGAAAGATGTTGATACTAAATAGTGCATTTTAATTATCACAAATTGACAAATTGGCTGAAATGAAAACCACACTACCCTTACCAAAGTAAAATTATTGCTGCAATAATGCGGCAATATTGCGGCAATATTGCAGCAACACATTTTTGTTACCAGAAACCAGATTTTGAGACTAGTGAAATGTTGCCGCTAGCTGCAACAACTTCTGGTAACATTGTGGCAATACTGCTGGAGTGTTGCCGCTAGCGGCAATAACTTCTGGCAACATTCTGGCAATACTATTAGAGTTATTTCTGTAAAAAAATATATTAACATGCACCTAGAATATTGCCACTAGCTGCAACAACTTCTGGTAATATTCTGGCTATACTCAGTATCATACTGCCAGAAATACTTTTCTGGTAACATCTACATGTGTTTGATCATTTAAATCATGAACTAATTAATATACATAAATAAATACATTTGTACTGCTAGGCATCATATTTAATTTCTGTATTAATTATAACAAGCTGCATTCCAGCTTGAAATAATTTGTGTCAAATCTTCTCTGATCAAAATGCAAACATGCATTAATTAAACCATGCATGCACGTACTTAATTAAAAAAAAATGCATCAATAATACAATAGAAAAGTTCATTTTATTTACTCTAACAATAATAACCATTTTAATTCAAGGAGACTGGAGAGGGTTAACAAATTGTCAATTTATTTAGATATGATTTAAATTATTCACACCTCAAAATTTGCCAGAAGTTTACCACAAACTTTTCTTTTTTCTGTGATTGATTATACTTACTGAGCTTGCCAAAGCTTTAATATGCAGAATTTAGACTTAAATTTTTTTACACAATCAGCACAAATCTAAAACTGTCAATTATAATTGAATTGCTTTTGTATACCCCCCCCCCCCCCCCAAAAAAAATAATAGTAAGTCAAAAAAGTTAAATTTAATAAATATTTTATGATTAAAGTCTTATTCTTAGAAAGTCTCAATTAAAAGTTCCAATGATATGTGTTCAGATTTCCCTTCAATCGCATATAACTGTTATGCATGGTTTCGATGACTGTTTGAATCACCCCCCCCCCCCCCACTCATTGTTTTACGTGAATACCAACCTTTCTGTTATTTTAATTTGTAACGGTATTTTCTTTTTTAATTAAGTTCAAATATCAGTCTACTTAGATTTGAGTATCTAAACTGTTCGATGCATGATGAATTAAGAATTTTCGTATGCTGTTTGTTTCTACTTTTACTTTCGTTTTAATGTTAAGTTACGCGCGCGCTGATTGGTCGATCAAATCGCTAGCCGCCAATTTTCACATTCGATGCTGCCATGTTGTCTGCCATCGAGCCATCACTGGAGATGGTGAAATGGATGAAATACGGAAATTATCTGTAAACAAGGTTAAAGAATACACTGTCAATGGAGTGTTTAACTGTGAAAAAATCAACGGCTGAACTGAGGACGAATCTGAGTGAATGAATCGAGTGTCAACACCCCCTGCACCATCTGCATGAGCACGTTTTTGAAAAAGTAAGTTTAGCAATAAAAATATATTCATTGAATGGCAGTTTAAACATGTTTGTTATAAGAATATAAACCGAAAGACTGTGATCTACCTTTATACTAATGGGTTTAACACTGTTTAAGACCAATGCGCAGATCCAGAAAAATTTTCAAGGGAGGGGGGGGGGGTCCGACGGTTATTTGAGTTTGCCAGGGGAAGGGGGTCCGAGGCATATTTTTTGGTAATTTTATAATGTAATTTAAAGAAATTTGAATTTTGCAGGGTGGACATGGTGGAGGGAGGAAATTGTAGCTTTAATAATTAAGTTGTTTTTCTTAGAAACTGCTTAAAATATGGAAACAATTGCCAATGTGCTTAAATAAAATCCATTTATCTTCCCAATAGGTCTGCCCTGGGTTACACAGACCTGAAGAAAACCATGAAAAAAGCTGTCACCTCACTGATTAAATGAATGATGCAACTGGCAACCAAAAAAGAGTGATGACGTAATTTGTTTAAGATTATGGAGAGGAACATATATGCAACAGTGCTGAATTTCAATGTGGATATTGTTGTGATATTCTGATAGCTGTTTTTGTGCTTGTTTATGTGTGAAATAAGAATGTTCACGAGACTGTCAAAAAAAAGGACATTTGAAATGCCTAGGACGAATGCTGCCTCAATCAATCGTAATACAGCAAGTGGTCGTGCAGGACTTGTGAACTATATGGATTGAGCTTTTCTTACGGTGAACAGTGAACTTTTGTCCATATCCGTCTGTGCGCGTTGTGTCGATCAAACTGCAATACATGTTTATCTGCCGCAACAAATTGTCACTGATCAGCTGAGTACTTATAGTTAAGTTTCATCATGATTTGTTCATCATATTTGTATTTATTGTATTTATAAAATGTGTTAAATTTAAAGATTATTAATTTTAACTGGTGTCCTTTATAAGCATATTGAAATTCCAGTTTCAGATCTCTAATATTATACATTATATTTTTAATTCAATACTTATTTTGTGCATATTGTGTTGAATATAATAATTTTTTTACTTCTTTAATATTGTGTAATCACAAACTGTCTTTTTCATTTTAAAAAAGTCCAAATTTAATGCAAAATGTGTGTCTTGTTGTACGTAACATTTTTGCATCTGTTAAAAAAATAAAACTGTATTAATGGCAATTAAAGAATTTTTTTTTTATTTTGGTTGTAGATTAATATACATGATTGCTTTACTGTATACATTTATTATTTATAAATATTGCATATATTTTACCATTGATGCCAGAGCACAGAAAATGCATTGAACCAATATTTCTGCAATGTCATTTTTCTTATGCAAAATGTATCTCCAGAAAGGTGTTGCAGCAAAATTTTTGCTGTAACACTTTTCTGGCAATATTGCTGCAATCTCAAGTATTGCCAGAAAGGTGTTGTCGCAACAATGTGTTGCGGCAAAACTTTTGTGGCAACGTCTTTCTGGCAATATTGCCGCAATCTCATTTGCATACGAAAAACGATACAGCAGCAATATTGCCGCAATGTATTGCCAGAAAGGCGTTGTCGCAACAATATGTTGCAGCAAATCTTTTGCGGCAACATCTTTCTGGCAATATTGCCGCAATCTCATTTGCATACGAAAAACGATACAGCAGCAACATTGCCGCAATGTATTGCCAGAATGTTGCTGCAATATTGCTGCAATAATGCCAGAATGTATTGCCAGAAGTTCAATATTTTGGTAAGGGTAAATATTCAGTGTGCTAAAGATAAAAACCCCCTGAGAAACCGTATTTTAAATCTGATGAAGCCTAATCCTCCACATACTGACATAGCCTAGCTAAGCTCAAGCTCTCTCTCTCTCTCTCCATTCATTTGTCATTCTAAACATAAGAATAATTTCAAATAGTATTTATAGATAAAATTTCTCAACCTACAGTATTATCTATTTTTAATACAATTGACTGAGTGTTTTAATCGTATGCGCTGTTGCTACGGTGGTATATCTTTGATGCCAGCAATTAAAGGTGGAACATTTTTACTGGGTGGTAAATCTCATGTGAGGGCACGGCTTAATTTCTAGAGGCATGAAAGCCTCTGGGGCTTGAAGTCTACCTGCGATCATGAATGCTGCTAATCACTATACACAGGAAGCAAATTAATACACAAGATATAAATAATTAGTCAGAATTGATCTTATTGTTCTAATGATCATAAAAAGCGATTTTATACACATGCAGAAATGTTACGTGACGTCCGTATTTTCTCTTAGAGCACGTGTGTAAAGCACAATTGAAAAAAATTCAATAAACTAATTCTGCTTTAAAATGAATAACTCAGTACATTGTGTCCAGAGTTTTCTCGAAAACCATTTGACCGATTTTGACCATTTTCTCACAGATGATTACAAGTGGTCTGAATTTATTTTGTTTTTAAAATTTCTGCCGTCGTCACTTCCGGTACCGATTCATTGCTAATTTTGTAAACTTTTACGACCCATTTTGTGAACAGTTGATCCCGAAGACTATCAGAGATATGAATATGAAACTTTCAGGATAGGTAGTCCATAGTTTGAAGTTGTGCCTATTGTTTTCGTTTTACGCAAGTGGCGCCATTTCTTGAAGCTCGCTAGGGCTCAAAAATTGGGTACGAATTTCAAATTAAAATTTTCACACATTTTGATCTATATCTTTTTATGAGTTGATATTTTGTTAAGACATATATAACAAAAGTGGTAGAGTATCAAAAGTTCTTTCCAACAAAATCAAGAAAAAGGGGCTGGCCCCTTTAATTAGGGGCCAATAGACTCGTAAAGTCTATTACAGGGTTTAAACTTAACACTCGCCCACTCGCCAAATGTGAGTAAAATTTGCTGTGGGCTCATAAATTTCAAAACATGTTCGCCCACATGGTGAATGAAAATTTTGGTAACAGAAATTCCATCGATATATTTATATCGGTATTTTATCGGGTTTGTTATTCCAAAAATCAAGATGACGTAAACGCTTCATCAAACTCCTATCATTTCGCTTACTGTAAAGCATTTCAATGATGAATACTAAATCAAGATGGCGAGGCATCCACATGTTCACGTTTTTTTTTTTTAATATTGGAGAAATTAATTAGAAGCGGGGTAGGTCTGAGTCACAGTCATGAGATGAGTATTATAAACTTAATGAAGAAAAGGAAGATGCAGTTCAAAGAGAATTGGGTTATTGGGAGACCGTGGTTAACAGAGACGGGAAAGATTTGTTCATAGTTTCTAATGAAGCGACGTGAACTTTTGCAAAAGGTTGCACCCTTCAAAATTTAGATTTTATAGTTTAACAAGAGGCCCATGGGCCACATCGCTCACCTGAGCAACAATAGGCATGATAAAATCAGCTTAATGGAGATCGACATAATACAAAATATCTGGACAATGTAGTAATACATGTAGATATTCTTATGTTTATAATCAAGTCCCTTTTTTAACAGGATGATTTTATATTCATATCACATGTGGAGCATCGCAGTTCTCAACAAGATCCTAGACAATTGTTTATACATGGGATATAAACCTACATCAAACTCTGAACCCCTTGTGAGGCCCAAGAATCGTCCAGGGGCAAAAGTCTTAACAATTTTAAAGAATCACAAATTGGCAAAATGTTTGCATATAAGTAAAACCATATATATTATAACATTTCAGTTTTTGTGAATTAAAAATGTTTTCCTTTGTAAAATTGAATCCTGAATGTGGCCCCACCCTACTCCTCAAGATTTTTATTTTAACGAATTTGAATCTACACTACCCAAGGTTGCTTTTACTAAAGTTACAGATTTTCTAGACAAATGGTTTTGTAGAAGATTTTTCTCCATATATTTCTATGTCAAAAATTTGTCTCCCTCCCCCCTCCCCGTTGTGACCCCATCCTACCCCCGGGGATCATGATTTGAACAAACTTAAATCTACCTAGTCCTTACCTGAGGATACTTCCACATAAGTTTCACCTTTCCTAGCTACTTAGTTTTAGAGATTTTAAAGATTTACTCTACATAATTCGATCCCCATTGTGGCCCCACCCTACCCCCAGAGGTCATGATTTTCACATCTTTGAATCTACACTTATTAAGAATGCTTCAACATAAGTTTCAGCTTTCCTGGCTGATTAGTTTCTGAAAAGAAGATTTTTAAAGATTTACTCTATAAATTCCTATGTAAAAATTTGACCCCCCCCCCATTGTGGCACCACCCTACACCCAGGGGTCATGATTTTCAAAACTTTGAATTTACACTAGCTGAGGATGCTTCCACATAAGTTTCACCTTTCCTGGCTGATTAGATTCTGAGAAGAAGATTTCTTAAGATTTACTCTATATATTCCTATGTAAAAATTTGACCCCCCCATTGTGGCCCCACCCTACTCCCGGGGGTCATGATTTGAACAAACTTTGATTCTACACTAGCTGAGGGTGCTTCCACATAAGTTTCAGCTTTCCTGGCTGTTTAGTTTCTGAGAAGAAGATTTTTAAAGATTTACTCTATATATTCCTATGTAAAAATTCAACCCCTATTGTGGCCCCATCCAACCCCTGGGGGTCATGATTTTCACAACTTTGATTCTACACTAGCTGAGGATGCTTCCACAAAAGTTTCACCTTTCCTGGCTGTTTAGTTTCTGAGAAGAAGATTTTTAAAGATTTACTCTATATATTTCTATGTAAAAATTCAACCCCCATTGTGGCCCCACCATACCCTGGGGGTCATGATTTTCACAACTTTGAATCTACACTAGCTGAGGATGCTTCCACACAAGTTTCAGCTTTCCTTGCTGATTAGTTTCTTAGAAGAAGATTTTTAAAGATTTACACTATATATTCCTATGTATAAATTTGACCCCTCATTGTGGCACCACCCTACTCCCGGGGGTCATGATTTTCACAACTTTTATTCTTCACTAGCTGAGGATGCTTCAACATAAGTTTCAGCTTTCCTGACTGATTAGTTTCTGAGAAAAAGATTTTTAAAGATTTACTCTACATATTCCTATGTAAAAATTCAACCCCCCATTGTGGCCCCATCCCACCCCCGGGGGTCATGATTTTCACAACTTTGATTCTACACTAGCTGAGGATGCTTCCACATAAGTTTCACCTTTCCTGGCTGATTAGTTTCTGAGAAGAAGATTTTTAAAGATTTACTCTATATATTCCTATGTAAAAATTTGACCCCCCCATTGTGGCACCACCCTACCCCCGGGGATCATGATTTTCACAATTTTGAATCTACACTAGCTGAGGATGCTTTTACATAAGTTTCAGCTTTCCTGGCCAAATGGTTCTTGAGAAGAAGATTTTTGAAAATTTCTCAAAATTTTCCAATAATTGCCAATTATCTCCCCTTTAAAAAGAGCGTGGTCCTTAATTTTCACAACTTTGAATCCCCTTTGCCTAAGGGTGCTTTGTGCCAAGTTTGGTTGAAATCGGCCCAGTGGTTCTGGAGAAGATGTTGAAAATGTGAAAAGTTTACGGACAGACAGACAGACGGACAGACAGACGGACAGACAGACAGACAGACAGACGGACGACAAACAAAATGTGATCAGAAAAGCTCACTTGAGCTTTCAGCTCAGGTGAGCTAAAAACGAAAAGTCAAAGGTGCAAAAAAAACTGTGCTGAAATTTAAAAACATAGCAAGGCAAAGGAGGCAGTCAATAACCAGTCACTGAATAAAGATTAATTTTAAAAGGTTGTTTGCAGTTCAATTTTTTCATACATTTCTCATGTTACAATTAATTGGTATGTGGGCTAACAAGTTTGGTTGTGGGCTCCTAAATTTGAAACTTTAGGAGCCCACATGGCTATTAAAAATTTTAGTGAAGTTTAAACCCTGTATTACAAATAACGATTTCATTATTTTAAAAACCAATGTCTGTCCCCATTAATAAGGATCTACAGGGCTCAGGCCCCTAAAATATTCAATCATTTGTATCTCAAAAATGGACAACAATTCAAGATAGGTGTAAGAACAAAAAATGTTAGTATTTGTAAGATCTTTCGTATGAAATGAACAAAAAGGGGCTGGCCCCTTTAAATAAGGGCCAAGACCCACGTAAAGCCTATTACAAATAACTTAAAAAACGATCCAAGATTTTGTAATGCATTATAGAAGCAAAGTTGTTGATCGAAACAATATCTGTTTGAAAAAATCATTACCACGCCCATTTATAACTTTATTACGGGCCAAAGTACTTAACTTTTGATGCAATGTATTTGAAATAGGAGACATATTTTGTTAAGCATTGTATAAGAGAATTTGTCTGCATTCATGATTCTAATCGATTCCACTAATAAAAACACCAATATAATTGTCCCCATTTAGGATCTAGGATCTACAGGGGTGGCCCCTAAAATATTCAGTCATTTATATCTTAAGTTTTATCGATAAATCATCGTATCATTTTAAAAATTAAATCAAACGGAAGACCTACTCGTTACTCGTAATGAGATCGTGTCTAGTTTTAACAAATATAATTGTATAAGAAAATCATATGATCAGTAGGAATGTGGAATATGTAAAGGCAGCCATTATATGATGACAATTGATGGAGTTCGTTTTCCATGGAGTGACATTTTCGTGCAACAAGTTCCAATTGAGTGTATTACCAGTAAATACAGCTTTAATAGCTCGTAAGTTTGTTTTAAAAAAGAAAACTTTATATGTTTTGGACTGCTCATTCATCTTTTTGGAATTTATTTGGTAATATACATTCAACATGATTCAAATATAAATTACGCAAAAACTTGATTGACAAGCGGCATCATTTTGAAGTTTGTACATGTAAAAAAGGGGGCGTTTGTAAAATGTTCGGCCTTTAAGTGACCAGCCAAATGAGTCTAGCGAGCAGCTGACATAATTAATCATTGACTCACGCCAAGAAGGAAAATCTGATGGTATTTTGAAACAAGTATATGTATAAATTGCCTTACCCATGTTCAACGGGTCGAGACCACTAGATTTTGTGACGTCAGCATACATTTGCATACTAAGTTAGCTATCTGTTTACTTTTATCGGCAGACCAATCAGGTAAATAAGTTGCAAGGCATTGTGGGCTACTACAAGTTTTATTGTATACAATACTATTGAAAATATATACTATTTTGAATTGTCCTTTGGAAACTCATTTTCAATTATTTTTCAGAATTTATGAAATAAATATGAAAAATTATGTCTGATCTTTCATTTCTATGCTCACATTTTAAAAATATTGCTTAGTAGGCCTTATATCAACCTTTTTAAATACCTTAATTGTCAATGTTCAAAAGAGAGGTATATACATGTCCTATTGAATTCGAAGCAGTGAGTATGTTTTTCAGGTGATACCCCTGGTTTGGGACTACATTTAGTACATACATGTAGAATGCGCATTGAAATTTTCTTCAGTGACAGTTATGAGAATGCTTAGAGTACAAAATGTTTTGCTGGTGCTACTAGTGTTCGCTATAATATTTCCAATTATGCAATTTCAAAAGCAATGTTCATTTCCCGGACTTAGTCAACATGGTGTTTGATGATTAAGTCACCAATAAACAATTATGCAGTTTTCCCTTATCAAAATCTGTTTGTACTTGTATGAGTATGATTGAGAAACTGTTGATACTGATCGGTTTTTGAAGCAACAATATATATTAAACTAAAACAACAGTATTTTTCAATGTGAGCATGGAACAAAGCCTATGGTACTTAATCTTTTCTTTTTTTTACCATTTAAAGTGCAAAAAAAGTTGTACAAATTTTCCGGCATTAGCAATTAAATATTGTGCATAAAATCGACAAAAACAACGTGTGTCTGTTGAATCGTAAACAAGTAGTAGACCGTCGTGCTTTGCAACTCATTGATTGGATTTGCAAATCTGTTTGATGTTTATATTGTCACATGTTGAATAATGCTATCCATATAAGGTAGTGTACCCGACCTGTTCAACAGCTGTTCAAAGCATAAAAAAAACGGTTTAATTTTACATATCAAATATGATTTAGGTCTAAAATATTAGCCTTAAGATTGAGATATGCCAAGCTGTTGCTAGAGAAAGTTAAATCCGTCATGATTGGAAAATGTATAAATTTATTCAGTTTACCGGTATTTCTTAATTTCACATTCACCAAAACCTGCAATTACATTACTCATAAATCATGCATGTTGTTGCCTTAATCACAGATGTGTAGAAGTTCGTCCTACACAGTACAACATGGAATATATTATATTAACTGTTATTCCCTGGTTAAAAATGCAGGAACCTTAACAGCTGATTAACATATATCATGTGTAACAGCTGAATATTGTAATCTGACTGAGTCTGACCTACTTACGTTGCGAATGTAAACATGGCACCCGTCCTCCATCCCTAAATAATACACGGAAGTTCTTCATGATTTTCACTTTTAAAATAACCAGAATCCACAGTAACTTGTGATGCCATGGTCAACTGACAGTTTTCTCTCCCGCTGGACAGTAGCGTCACTTCCCTTTGCAGTTTCTGACGAAAAAAATTAATTCGTACTAAGGATGTTTCCGATATGTAAACAAACATGGGAATTGATATAATCAACTCGCCATTAATTCACAATATAAATCTTTGACATTTACATATATATAAATCTTTTATTTAAAAACATTATGTTAAAACGAATGTTTGTTTAAAGATTCGCGAAAATTCGGGTCGGCAAACTATCGAGCCATGCACGGACCATGCATTTTTCCACAATCAGGGGTGCAAGAGAATTTTGTTTTTTGCAGTGGGAGTAAAAGACCTATTTTCGGTAAATTCAATATTAAAATGCAAAAATGTCCAGGGGTAGAGGGGGACCCCTGACTCACTGGAGATCCGCGACGCGCATGAATGATAGTCACAGTTTACAACTACAATAGGCTTAGATAAATAAATAAATAAATAAATAAATAAATAAATATATCTACATGTACATGTATTAAAATATATAGTGAAATTAAATTGTGAAATTAGTGAATTAAACGGTTCCGTTTTTTAAACATTCCCACGATGCATTTTGGTCTGTGTTTTCGTTTGCCCAAAAAGAGATTAATTTTATTTACTTTGAAAACTTCTAACTTTTTGAAAGGATACCGACTCTGCTCGTGTAAATAGGAGAAAGTGCATAACTTTCTAAGATAATTGGTTTGTATGAAAATTATTTGATAGTGTAAAAACCAAAAAATTGGACCAAACATCTTTAAGGATTCCATATGCCCTATATTTTTTGAGATGTTTTAAAATTCATGATACTAACTAAAAGTTTAAAAAAGCACACGTTTTTCACTATAATTGATAAATTCTATAGTTTCTGAAAACAAATAAATATTTTAAGTTTCGTTAATGCCTTGTTAATAATTAATGATATTTATATAATGAACATGTATGCATATTCTTTTTCTGGTACAATATCAGCCACAGTATGATAGTGTTTTATTATTTATTTATTCAGGGGGAGGGGCAGGAGCTAGGGTAGATGCCAGAACTTTTGTTAAATAATCCAGTTAATATTATGTTTCTCACTCTGTTTTGTCTTTGCTATTTCGTTTTAAACACAAACTAACAGTATCAGGGTTTGATACATTAGAATTTGTTAAAAAAAAATTACATTTTGAACTCAGCGTTTAATATGTAACCGAAATCATGGCTTGATCTGTGTTTTTTTTAAAAATAGGATTTGTGAGCTCTCTATCACTTTATAATCCGACGAATGAATCAATCTTTCGCTGGCTATGAACACACCTCAAAGAAGTATTCTAAACATCAAAATATAAAAATATTTGGCTAATGTAATGACCATGCCCTTTAAACAGCACATATTCTCTCGTTTTGTAACTAAAATTATGGAGTCAGTGTTTTGTAATTAAAAAAAAGAAAGAAATACTTTGTATGGTATATTCTAATCTAATAAAATAAATAATTTTAACTGGATAACAACATTTAAAACGATAGACTAAGCACAATGAAAACTATAGATCAATATAATCATAGAAAGTATGTAGGTTTCAAAACATCTCAATTGGATTTGTTTACGTTTGAATTACAGCTAAACATCTATAAGAATATTGTTAATTATCACTTTCGCTTCTTAAACCATTGATAAAACAATCTATAATATATAAAAATATTGTAAATACTTACTACGACCTCCAGAGATCTTGATCTTCATCACTTCCGCCGCCGAGATGCGCGCGCATCGAAAACAACAAGTGTGTGTTATGGCGTCTGATAAAATTGTGTGACCGGGAAACGCACATTCACATTTTACCGACCTTCTGAGGACTTTCACCAAATTTCACCACATGATATATATCGACATTTTGAGTTGATTGGGACAGAATCTTTCCGAGGACCCGAAAAAAGTCCTCGGGAAAAATTTACGTCCTCGGAGTAAAGGTGTTTTTATACACTCGCGTCCTCGGAGCATCGGTAAAACCAACACACACACACACACACACACACACACACACACACACACAGACACAACATATTTGTTTATACTAATGAAAGACTGACAGTTCATACAAATTCGATTTATAAGTACATTTTTGTTATAAACATTATAGAAAGGGGTTTGGGAAGAAAAGAAAATAGTTTGCACTGGTGTTATTAATCATTGAAGCAGAACGCATATTCTTAGTGCATTTCTTTTATTTTTATCGTGAAAGCGAGCAAGCATTGATCTTCCTTAACGTGCAGGCATTCACAACAAATATTTTTGCAAATTTAATTTTATATCAATCAAAGTTTGCGTGGTGCCAGTGGGCAATTTGTTTTCTTATTCTGAACTAAAAATGTTGGCAACCGATGGTTGATATATAAAAACACATAACTAAAGTGCGCTCTTTGAATATATAAGGTCTTTGAATTATTATTGCACGTTACACCTGAAAATTAATAAATTTGATCTCTATCGATCAATTTAACCATGATCGGAATTTCATTGGCTTGTAAAAAGACATTCATTTATGTTTTTAAGACATTTAGAAATTTGACCTATATTTGAGAATATGTATAAATACATAACGGTTTCGACATGTTGCATTTAAAATAGAAAGAAAGGTAAGATAAGCTATGGTCTAACCCATTCTGACGAAATTTATCTTCAATTTTAAAATTTCAAGAGAAGGCCGATCTTTCGTAATAACAGTTTGCATTTTCCATCAACGAGCAAACTTTTGACAAAGATGTTTTAAAGTATACTTTTTAAACAGTTCTAAATTAATTTTCAAGGAGATATTTTCTTTTTTTCAGATTTAATCAAGGTTGGTTTTGTTCAGAAAACATCAGAATGAATTCTTACGTTTTACAGCATGCTACATTTCTGGTAGCCCTGATATCAGTAATTGTCGCTCAGACAGAGTTCAGACGAGTCTGTCGTAGCTACCAATTGGACGTCGGTATCAGACGATGGCCGGGCGACCTTGAGGCAATACACACATGTGTCCCTGGCCCAATAAACGGGAGGTGCTTTATACAAGGTAAGTGTTGTTAACATACATGTACTACAAACCAACTTTATTTTCACGACAACTGTATTTCGCGATTAAACTGGTTCGCGACGACTAGTGTCCGCTACCAAGCCTCATCTAGACGCGTGTTGTTATTTTAACTTAGGACAATGACTGGTTCACGGCGAGATATATATGCGACAACGGGGCTCACGCGAACCTTGCGATTTTTTTTCCCCACGTGAATAAAGTTTGGTTTATAGTACTGATAATGTGTTAAAATTCGTTTCCTTTGGCGATTATAAGGATTCCATTGGTATAACTACGAGCATGGAATATATGCCACGATTCCTTGGACAAACTGTAAATATTTATCATAATGCATAAGATTATTAGTCTCAGTCATTGTTTGAAATCTTTAATAAAAATATTTAGTCAATGTAGTACACAAAGCGGCTTCTATACTTAGTTAAAAGGTGTGATGAGGAGCAAGCTTATAATAATTTTAGTATCTATATGACTTTGCATTTTTTTCACTGATGATTTTTCGTTTGCTGTTGTAAAGCGTATTCGCATTACTATTAGCGACCTTTGCTGTGGTAAAGCGTATTTGCATTTCTCAATCAAAGACTATTAGCGACCTTGAAGTTCAAAACTAAATATCAAAACAAACAGTAGCAATACGTTTATTTCATTAAAAAAGTGTACCGGTTCATAAGAACTTTGTGATAACAGTAACAGGAAAACATTTAAAAACTAAACAAATACCGATATTCGAAAAAAAAGAATAGAAATAAACAGTCATGAAAATTGAATAATAATATATATATTAGCTACAAAAACGCATAATAATAATGAGATATAAAACTAACACATGGTAGGCAGCAACAGTTGACGCGACGACAAAAGAAAAATTAAGTTAACAATTCATCTAAAAAGGAGATTAAACTAATTATTCTTATAACGGCTGTATAATGATCACTTCTATCTATGTACGCTGTTCATCATAAATCTAACTGTGTATCCAGTGCATGATTTATATGTCAGTTTGCAGGTGAAGTGTGACATTTATATATATCCTAAATGACACCTAAATGTCAACGTAGAATAACATTTATTTCAAACGAGGACCTCCAAGGTAGAACACGCTTTACTGATAAAAGGCACCGTGGCTAGGTTTAATGAACCAAATATTTTTATTAAAGTAGAATTATTGGAACAAAACTCTGTATTGATAATTTATAAAGTCATTAATAATATCTAAAATGTGTAGTAAATACATACCAATTGAGTCGAAAACAAGAATAAAAGAAAATAGAGGGTCTTTGTATCTTTTTTTTTCACGACGTTTAATTCTTATGAAATTCGGTGAATTTAACATGTGTTAACAATCTGATTAAAATCAGCCATTCTGATACGCTACCGCTCTCGAACATCTGAAACAAGCCGCTTAGAGGTCACGTTCGAACGACCCGACAATCTAAATATTTAAATATAAGGTCGTGACCTTTTTGAACATTGAGAATCCCCGTCTCTTAAAGACTATCGGGTGAAGTAACAGCAAGGTTAGTCTCGTTCAACCAGACCTCGGCTGTCTCCGTAAATCTCCGACAAGCAGAGAGTCTGGTAAAGCGTTACGTAAACGTTTGTGACCTCAAAACGAGGCTTACCAAAATACTGGTATTGAATTTGATTGGTTAAAAGAAACACACCTCCTATAACATGTAAACAATGAGGGAAACAAATATTTGTGAATTTGAAATTAAACTGAAAGATCTACGACTGGAAAGTTTAAAACGGTTATAAATGGAAAGGATTTATTTGCAGTGCTACCTTACGGGATAGAGTAAAACCAATGATCTTTTATAAAAGAACAATTAATTGAAGGTCTTTCAATTTAAAATCTAGCGTCGAGTTTGAGAACAAACATTCACCGCTTTGTCGAACTTTAAGTTCAGCCATGTTTAATGAGTCAGTGGAAAGCAAGACTATAGTATAAGACTAAATCAACGTAAGTTCCATAATTTTCACGGCAATAAAATAGAGAACTGTATATCACACAAATCCTAAACCGGCACACATTGATAACGATCCAAAATGAAACTAAATCGGCGCCCCCTATCGGTGGCGGCTATCAACGTGACGCTTTACCAGACTCTGTGCTCGTCAGAGATTTACGGAGACAGCCGAGCGTCTGGTTGAACGAGGCTACAGCAAGGTAAATATAACCGCACAGATTTATGGGAAATTATCTGCTGGCAGAGTTTTGCTAGCCACAATTTGATTGGCTTATCGAAAGGTCGTTCGGACGTGACCTCTAAGCGGCTTGCTTCAGATGTTCGAGAATGGTAGCGTATTAGAATGGCTGATTTTAATCAGATTGCCTGTGTTAATTTCGTTATCCTCAAAATGACTCAATTTATACGCTGGACATTTTTCCTACCGAAAAATAAAGGATAATGTCAACTTGAATATTATTTATAAAAATACAAAATAGGCAACATACATCGACCAGTATTAGTTTCACATAAATTACAGCACTTATATTATTATCAATCAATCAGATCATTCCACATTATGCAATATGTAACGATATACAAGGAAAACAATGTGTTTAATGTTGCATACTTCTTTTGTTGAATAACTTATTAATTAACACATTACCTACATTTGTTGAGTGTTATAATTTGTCCAAAGTCACCGTACTGTCACATTTGGACGATTTTCATTTAAAAATACACATACGTGTATAAAAAGAGTATAATTTAAAAAGCTAGTGAAAGGGAAAATGTATAAGATATATTCATTGACACATTATCATTTCTTACTGGGAAATAATCCCAGGATCGAAAAAAAAAGTAAATTTTACTGAGATTTTAAATGATAATTGTTCACATCTTTTCTCTAAAAGGAAGTCACTCGGAATATCTCGAACAATTTTTCAGCGTTATCATCAGGATACTTTCAATGTTTGTTTCAATGTAATATCCTCGTAGACATCAAATGTTAGCCGTGCATTGAAACCTGCTTGATAAGCAAAAGGGACGTTTTAAAAGAGAGGTCTTGGGATGTTTTCATATTTTTTAATGAACGTCGTTTAATCCCTGATGTATTTATAATATCGAGTAATAGGCAGAATGTAAATCAAGTATACATCATTTCAGACATATCATAAATAAAGGTATTTTGGGGGCAAACTAACTGATTAAGGCAATCAAACTTTGGGAGATATATATATATTTTTTTAGATAATACGACCCTTTTTTCACAGATGCAAGCACTGGGTTCAATTGTACTGGAAACTTTCAACTTCAAGGAGGGCTGGAAAATCGACAATCTCTTTGCTGTGAAAAAGCAGGTATGGCACATAAAAAAAGAATGTCGGTGATTCGCACTAAAAAAAAAAACATTTATCAAATATGTTAATGTCAACTTACATTTTATCTCAAAGAACATTTCGAGGTTTATATATATACAGTACCGATCAGACCCAACCTAACAGAAAGTAAACCCAAACTAAACCCTTGGTTTACTTTCTGGGTTTACTCCGAAATTAACTAGTGTGGACCCAGAGTAAACCCAAAGTAAACCAGAGTAAACCCGGTCAGAAGTTTACCCCTGAAAGAAATTGCTAACTGTGTATTCGGAATATACAAGGGGCAGGACTTACAGGCAGTAGGATGGTAAGATAAAAGACGTGTCTGCTTAACTGCGTACAGTTGACCTCAAAAGCAATTTCCAAGTAAACCCAAAGTAAACCCCGAGTGGACTCACATTTTCAAAAAGTAAACCCAGAGTAAACTCCAAAAGTAAACCAAAAGTTTGTGTTTACTCTGGTGTAAGGTTGGGTTTGATCGGTACTGTATGTTCTCAATTAAAATAAAATGACGTATGTCAGTGTAAAAACCCTTTTTTTGTAATGACATTATGGTCAAATACAATCTATTTTTAATTCGTTTGGGCAGTTAGCACGTACAAAGTCAATCTTTTATATTGCTAAAATGCTGAAATTGTTGATAGTGTCTAAAACGTACTGATTAACACGTCTTAAGGCATATTGAAAATAAAACTAATGTTCCCTTTCTAATATATCTTTTGCAGGATTCGATCTAGTTGGATGCTACATACCCAGGAGACTATTTTCATTCAGGGACGGCTTCAGCATTCAACGTAGACGCACCGTTCTCCGCAGCATCGTTAGGTGAATATTTTTTTGAATGTTTGTTGGTATCAATATTCGTGGATAGTGGTACGTGTTCAGCCTAAGTTCAAAATATTTAGTTCTTTTCCCAATGATAGCAATAATACTAAGCCCTATAACGTAATGTACTTACATGCAAACGATTTTACGTATCAAGCCAACAACAAAATCCCAGCAAATTGTTATTGATCGAATACTGATTGAACCACAGTAGTAACAATTTATCTAGAAAACAAGAATACGTGACTTATTTAAAAGTTTAGCAAACGGAAGTAGAGTCGTTGCCCACAATATATATTGGGTCGTGGTCGTTCGAAAAGGGAATTACTTCTATACTACTATCTTAATAACGTTCAGAGCGCTACGAGTTAAGCACATATGTAGTTAAAATTAGGCATGTATTCGCAGTTAATCGCTTGTGAGTTATACTAGAATTTAAGTTGGGCACAATTTGACGGTAGAATGAAAATACAAACATGGGATAATACATTAAGACAACCATGTATAATAATGTTTTATTGGTAAATGAAAATAAACAAATTTTGATATTTTTTTCTTTCAGCTAACAGTTTTGGAATCAAAATGTATATAATACAAATACATGTATATTTTAAGATGACATTTACATCTTTAATGTATGAAAACAGTTGTAGGTAGAGAGTAACATCCAATTAACTAAGCTCGATTTTTTTTCGACAGCTATACAGTCGTATCGAAAAGGTGTATGATGTTTTTTTTCTAAAATGAAACTATAGATTTTAATTTAGACATATTTTATTAAATAAATTCAATAGGATTGGACAATGGGCATTGCCTAAGTATATCCTCTCCTTAAAATTTATTTTAATCTCCTGAAATTTATTTCACAATACAAATGAACACATTAATACACTAAACAAATGACCTTACAATCCCTTCTACAAGTGAAAGGTATTTTTGTGTTCCAAATTATATGTTCATTTTTTTGTGTGTGAAAGGTGACAGACGTATGTTGTAATACCTTATACTTTCATTTCTTTTCAGCAATCCAACCCAAAGTGATGAGACAACATTTGTAGTGGAACTTTGTTTCCTTCGCAGAAGAATATTTGATTTTTATCCAAAATACTTGTAATCCTATGAGTTTTCAAGACAAAATGATGTTAAAAACACATGCCTGTAAAAGTGTTGTCTTCACTTTTTTGTTTGTTATTTTAGTTTTGTATCCTCTTTTTTATGATATTGTACAAATATATATATATATATAAATACCTTTAAATCAATTTATTGTCTTCTTTTACATCATAGCAATGCATGCGTTATATATATCATTTAGCTAATAATATACAACGCTCAAAGATATGATTTGAATTTTATCGAGTTTTATGTTTTCTAACATTACAGATAACACATTAGTTAGAGATAATTTCATATTCATTACACCAAACAAGAGATTACACAACTTAAAATATAATCAGTTCTGAGGCAGCGACACACTTCTATAAGTAAAATTTGCGTAAATAGTAATTTAATATAACACATTGAATATTAAAAATAACAACAGCCGCATGTATTAACAGTAAAAAAAACCACAACCTGTTATTTAGTTATTAGAATTTAAGTATCAAATATATTGAACTGCCTATGCGTTACAAAGTGTTTTGCACCTGCAAGGGGTTATCGCTGCCAAAGGGAATCCATTGTGTAAAAATACTTTGTGAAAATTATAATACAAACGATTTTTATCCAACACATTTTATAACTGAGAGATCCTTAATATGATCATCGTTAAAAATAAAAATATTGTTTAACTGAACTTTGTACATAAACCATAACATGATTCATTCTTTATTTAATTCCCTTCTATGCTATCTTACAAAACCTAAAGCTTTTTGCAGGACCTATATCCGCTTCCGTGGAAATTATATTCAATTTTAACAAATAAAACATAAAGAGATTAAAAGCTGTTTTTAGTTTGTTATTTCGGTTTAATCATTGTATTGTCAATACTTTATTTTGTTACTTTATCAATTTTATTATGAACGAGGCTGAGCCATACTAGGCGTACTTCAAAATATGATTTCTGAATTTAACTCAGTTGTGTAATTCTATTATATTGATCAATACATGTACGTGTACATGTAACACGCTATAACAAACTGAAAAAAATCGTAATATCAAATTCTTGTATCATTTTATTGGTCTTTATCGAACTTCCAAAACATTAAACTTAAAAAAGACAAATATATTGAAACAACAGACATCTTTCCTTTTGAATACATAGCCATACTAGTAAAAAATATGATAAAATTAATAGGTAAATACAAATTCCAAGCATAAACAAATATACTTAGAGAACAGTTTTTTTTTAATTACTTGTGTATTGTATGATTAAACATTACCAACAGGTTTGCTGATTTCTAAAATTGTTATTGGTTTTAAAATAGGTTAATGCAACTCAGTAAGATTTGGCTGTTTACTTCTTCAAAAAAGGATCATAAACTGGAGGGAAAAGACTGCAAATTTCTACCCGAAATGCTGTAATATCACTCTGTGTTGGGTTCCTGAAATACAAAACAAAAACTAAAAACCATACTTTAAAGAACAGTTAAACCCTGAAAAAAGCTCTCATTTTGTAAATTATCATGGAGAGCAGAAATAAAATTTATAAAGTCCAATTAAGTTGAATAAATATCTGGTAAGTTTCAAAAAGCTTTTAAGCTGACAATTAAGAAAAGTACATACGGTTGGATACTTCTGATCACTTTGGTCCCAAGTTGAATATCAAAGCCCTCGTGAAAGGAGAATGATCTTAATGGCATTGTGCACCCAACTAACCGGTGATCTACAAAAAAGACAACAGATTGATAAAAAAACTTACAACGTTATCGAGTTACTTAATTCTTATAAAAAAAAAACTTAGCAACTTTCTGGTTTGCAAAGATTGAGAACGTTTTCACTAATGGTTGACGTTGATGTAAAGAAATTCTAACTATTTTTATAATATAACAAGCCACCTGATGGGCTGAAAAATAGATTATTTCGTATGAATAATATTAATAACGCCACCGTTAGTTTAACTTAAAAAACTTAACATCCCATCGGAAGAAAAGTTTTAATGTTGTACAATTTAATGTCGCCATTAAGGTCAAACGAACGTTCTCCAAACAATTATTGGCAATGAAATAATTTATAAGGTATGATTCCAATAGCTAATCAATGTATGGTGTTACATGTTTGGTTGGATTAGTTGAAGTAGTTTACGCTTTCGCGGTTTATAAAGCGTAAATTTTACAAACCTAGTCCATTTTCGTGTTAATAATGTAGCTATTCTTTAATTCATTTAACAAAATATCTTATACATTTTGTTGGGTTTTTTTTATTTCAGTACAACATATTACCCACATATATTGTATAGTTATGAAAGCTAAAGATATACAATTTTGTTTCCATATATATATTGTGCAAAACACCCTTATTCATTATACGGAATGTTATTTTTCACTTTTTTCAGAAATTTAAAAGAAAATGCACATACCTGTCAATGAAGTAGAAATTAAATGGATATAAGGGAAACATATCCAAGATTTCATCATTGACACTTCATCTATTTTTACCCAGATGATTTAACATGAACGAAATCAAATTTATACGGGGGATCGAATGGGATAAGTAACCGTCTTTTCTCTATTCGAAAAAACTCGGAACACCTTGCACAATTTTTAACCGTATCATCCGGGTAATTTTCATGTCTGATACAATGCAAAATTCACGTATGGATTCTATTTTGGTCAGTTTATTGGGATTTGAAGTGGTGGAGGGGGTGTTTCAAAACAGAAAATATTGACACTTTTGTTGTGGTGGATGAACGTAGCCTGGGCACAAAGGTATTTATTATATTGACATTTGTAGAATAAAGTCATATAAGCAGCAACTTGGCGCAAAGTATAAATGTAGTACCCATTACTCGAAACAAAAAATGTTTTCACTATTGCAATGAAAAAAAGCGTACTAATTTACGTGTCATTATTTATCCATGACGTTCTTAAGGGTCTTAGGCTATAAATGAATTAATTTTGACGATCATTAAAAAAATAGATTGCTAGGTTTAGTTTTCAGACACTTACGCAATCTGTTACAACACATGCTGCGTTGATGAGGCAATCCACCCTGCAGGTGGAAATCACCTGTGCAGTTAAAACCATCTGTGCCTACTAGAAAAAATCAAACTGGAGTCATCAATTACTCTAGTGAATACAAAATACCTAATGTACTAATCATGTCAATCATAAGTAAATGTTTATGTCCGTGGTTCTTTTACTGTGTCTGAATTATGTGATAAAATATAAGCTAATTTTTTCTTGTATCATTCAAATACATTAAACGATAAAAAAGGTCATTTTTAACAACTTTATACATTTACCGCATTTGTAAAAACTATATTGTTCAAAAATTGTATATCTCTGAAATTCATAACTCACCCATGGCAAAACATTGATGTGTTCGAGGGCCTTGTACACACGTATGGATCGCAATAGGATCCCATGAAGCCTTGCGAATTCCCACATCCACCTCGTTTGAATGACATATGCGGCGATGTGTTTCAAACGCTTCAAGTCCGCTTGTTGTTATTACAAATGAAATCAAAGTCAGGAGTTGTTTCATTGTGATAATCCTTCAACTTTATGAACAAAAATAGCAAGTCTTCCTTGAGTACAACTGATGCTGAAACAAAGAACAGATAACTAAAAAATGGGGTTTTTTTGTTTCGTTTTTTTGGGGGGAGAGTAAAATACACTAAATTGCATCTCAAGTCAACTCGTTTATATAATAACGTTAAAAATGTTCATTTTAACTAAATATCTGAACATAATAAATAATAAAATGCGAATTGTACAGGTTAAAAGTTGTTTTTCTGTTTCCAATACTTAAAAAAAACTCATATTATTATAGTTTTAGAGTGTTAGACTTCTTATTTTTAAGGATTGGTGTTGACTAAGTACAGTTTGCAAACTGTTATAGATTATCAAAACTTCGCCTATTATTTTCGATTTGTTATTACTTACATTTGTATCTTACAGCTTGGAATCCTTCTTCTTCCTTGCCAGTGTTCCCTATTTATATAGAAGAAAAAAAATGGTTTGTATAATTGCTTGTAATTAATCAAGACAAATTGTAATTTGTTTAATCAAAAAACGAAAGTACATATGTACGTATCGTTAATAGTTCAAGTTTAAATCAATGGGGAAAACCATCATTTTTCTATTTTTTTTTTCAACTCCTGATTGCTCTTTGATGCAAATATATTATGTACTTTTACAATGCTCATCACAAACTGATTCTATTTTCATACATTTGTATTAAGTGCATTTGTGAAACAAAAACACTGTATGGTTGCAACATGTACATGCTTAGTCATTTTCAGTTAAATCAAGAAAAAGCTGCAGGGTTTTTTGTTCTCTTCTTTTTTTAATACTAAAGAATCTATAAGTAAAATGCATAATGGGAATAGGAACAAAACGTTATTTTTTTTATAAACAATTTAAAAAATATTTCATATTCTAAATTTTGTTCTTAATCTTTTTATTTTCTTGATTTGCATTTAACATTTTGTTTTTAAATAAGAATAAGAATCAGTCATTCTGTTTTATTTTTAGATTTTTTCGTAGTCTGTCAATCATTTGCGGAATGTGGCTCGGTAGCAAAATCGTTCAGTTATAGTACGCATGGGATGAAAATGAGAGGATCACCAGTTCAGAGTGTATAGGCACTCTAAAGAAGAGATTTCTATAAATTATTAATAAAGAGTAAAGTACTGGACACATGTTCATTAATTCCTCATATTTTGTAATATTGCTTAAAAATTCCTTTTTTAATAATGATGTATTTCTAGTGAAGCTGAAAAAGAGCAATTTATGTTTGGCTCTTTCTATTTGCATAGGAAACATACTGGTTTAAAAACATTCTTATTACTTTAAGAAACTTTTTTTTGTCTTCCATGTTTTAATTTAAAAAATGAGTTTTTTTTTTTAAATAAGTCATGTTTACGATAGGTAAATATCTAAAACATAAATTAGAGGTCTTTGGTGCTTTCAAAACAGATAATAAGGTGGTTAAGGACATCTGTCGATATTAATGTGGATTAAAGTATTTTATAATTGAAATACTTCCACCGGTTAGGAATTTTCAAATTATACAATATTTAACCAAAAAAAGCTTTAAAAATATTTGAAAAGGTGAAATTGTAAAACCCCAGCGGGATTCGAACTCATGAATTACAGGTTTGCAGTAAACCCTCTAAACCAACGCTGTTAGGTGACCATTTGAGAAAGAAACTACTTCTATAATTACACTTTATAATTTTTTCTTCTTGCATTACATTTATATCTGTTTTTTATTTTTAATATTTTGAAGACATTTGCATCAGTTTCTTCTGCTGTACATATAGTTTATGGATAAGTACATCCACATTGTATTTTAACCGATTTTTTCATTTAAAAAGAAAAAATAAATTGGGTTTAAATTGACTCTGTTCAGCTCAGTTCAGTGTGCTTCATTTCACTTGAATTCAATTAAATTTAATTTTTTACTAAATGTTCACTAAAATAGGGAAATATGCTGGATTGCATTATACCTTGATATGAAATATACTGGCGCAGGTCATATCCTAGGAACTTCTACCTAAGAATGCTATAGGATATTTTGGGCAGATACGCTTTGAAGGAGCATAGTCACGATTTTGGTCAAAATTTACTTTTTTACAATGCTTTAGTAAGGCATTTTTAATAGGCAACCAATATTTGAGTAACTTTCGTTGAATTATAAGCGAGTTACAGAGCTTACAATTCTTTGCTATGTAAACAAAGCTTTTGTTTACAGTTTGAAAATTCCAGTTTTAGGCCTAAAATGAATGTGCTTTACGTAAGGACTGTTTATTTATGATCAAAATGAATAAGAACATTGACAGATCAACTTGAAAAAATCTTTTTTACTGGTATATTGGACCTTTGTGAACAAAAACAGGGCACGAGCCTTGTTTACATGACAAATAATTGTGAGCCCTGTATCTTGCTTATAACTTTATGACAGACTCTTCAAATTTTATTTGATCATTAGAATGCATTCATAAAGCATTGTATATACTAAAAATAGTAGAAAAAAAATTCCAAAATCGAGACCATGTCGTTTAATTTGTAGACCCAAATTAACTCTGTGTTTTTTTTTAAATTGTAAACGATATCAAGGTAAATTACAATTTAAAAAACCGGTTCATTAATGCAACCCTCGTAATAACAAGTGCTCCAGATCAAAACGATACAAAGACAGACTGCCATATTAAATTTATGTTTTTATATGTTGAGTCACGATAATTGTGATTTTTTTTCGAGTTTAAAGGTATTTACAGTTGTTAAAAGTTATGTTTGTCATGAATCCAGAAGGGAGAAAGAACAAAGACACTAGGGACAGGGCTCAATGGGGGAAGGGGGCGTTGGGGGCGTGGCGTATGGATGTGGGGAGGGGGGGCAGGATTGCAGCTCTTGAGGCAAGTTCATCTACGGATGTCGACTCAGGATTGAGAGCTTGTATGGAATGATTAAAATTGCTGACATCGGAATAGTTATACTTGTTTTTGTTTTTTTTACAGTAAATCCAATAAAAATGTTGCACATTTGTTTCTTTCTTTTCTACACAGCCGAGCATTCCCGTTTGAAACTCCTATCAGAGGATTCGTTTTTGTGTCCAGGCATGTGTTTTACGTGACGAATTTTAAAACCACCAGCAATCATGCCTCTGATGGCTGTTGTGCGGTGGAAATAAGCTGTGCAAGATATGCTGAATTTTTCATTTTTTGGGAGTCGTGAATCGACTGAACTGGTATTGTTAAACTGGGCCGTATCTGATCCACCCATCCCTTTCTTCGGATGAATACATCGCGCACAGTCAGTACATACATATAGGGCTTTAAGCATTAGGATCCGTTTTCGACAGATATAACTTTGAGGAATTGACAGAGCATTTTTCATTTAAATCAGGTAATACAGACATGCGCTCTTATTTTGGACCATCGTCTGGGTCAATGTCACCCAATCAAGTCTTTTCCTGATAAGTGCTATGATCAGATGTCGGTTTGCTCGTCGTTTTCATAATGTTTTAATAAAAATGTCGATACTAGTTTCATCTCGGGCGTTCATGCAATCTCACATTTCGTCTTCTTGGGGGATTTAAAGCTTTCGAGACACTTTCTTAAATAACAGCATTTGTACGCTTGTACCACCGACCAGCCGATTCGGACCGATGTTCTATTCATGCTATATATCTTGCTCGTCGACGCCCGTTTCATAAAGCTAGGTAGTGCAGGCTCTTATACCGGAATGATTTGTAAAATTATCAATAAGTCCAACATTTCTGGTTATTTCTTTCATCAGAACCTTGATTTTGTTTAATCCAAAAAAAAAATTATCGCTGTACTTAATACCACTTGTCGTCAGTAAAATTCACCCCTGTGTCCGAGGGCGTCCATATATGACATGTAAAAAGTCAGGCAAACATCTCTCCGCTGAAAATACAAAATTAAAATACGAAGGTGACGTTAAATACTGAATTTACAAATAGAATGATTTTAATACGGGTGCTCTATTAACATAATCTTAATAACGTGTAACCTTTGCTAATATCTCATGGAAAAATGTATTTTTTTTTTATAAATCTACATTTTATACTGTACTATATTTGATTTATTAATACTTCGACTCTCAATTGAGGCATTAGAGTTTGATATCCTTGTCTTGCAACTAAATAAGTTTGAGGCCTTCTTTAAAAGTTTTAGATGATTTAATCCATTTCCTGACAACAACTGTGGTCGGCCGATGCTCAAACTGCTCAACAGTTTCATCCATGTTCCAGATGAGGTCATGTGCGAGACTGTGGTCGGATATTAACTTCAGTAAATCCAAGAAATAGTTGGACACCACCACCCAATTCATCATCCTAGACCTCATTGTTATAAGAAGTTCGGGCTTCCGCAGGGATATTTCAGGCTGAGGAGAGAACAAATCCCCCTCCACAAATCATCACTGGAAATGTTGTTCCTCAAAACGTTCCAGCCTAGCGACTTCCAAAGCCTTGATACCTTTAAGATGAGTTGTTGTTTTGTTGAGATGCCTAAACCAATTTCAGCTGCTTTGAGGGAGGAATCGACTATTTTCTGCTCGACTTCCTTAGGGAGTGCAAGTCTTTGGAATGCCTTTATCCCGTCACCACTGTCGATGACGTTTCCATTTACCCTATTTAAGACTGTTATTTTGGGTACTTTAAATGCGTCACAAGCCTTTCTAATTAACATAATGTCACTTTTTACCGCATCAACTGTCTTTTCTAGGTTTACATCGGTGTAAAGCTGCAGGTCTGTAGCTCCCGGTCTGAACAAATTCGGAGAGACGACTTGGGAGCTATAGCGCCATTTTTTGAAAAAAAAAATTGTGTATTTATTGCTCACAAAAACGTACGCTAGTTTTGGACTGATTAACCTTATTTATACGCAAATTCTGTGAAAACAATTAGTACCATTAATTTCTTCATGCAATTTATCGTCTCTTAATAAACCAACCTCGTCAAACTGATCATTTGTTAACAAACAATTGTCAGAAATGCAAGGATAAAAAATGCTCAGATTGCAAAATCTGTTTTTGTACGTACATGTAGTTGCCCGACGCCGGTCCCGTGCAATAACTGAAGCATTCGCCGATTGTTGCCGATATTGTTCATTAGAGGTTTTTTTATGTGTAATGTAAATCTTTAAAATAAAACACAAAGCAAATTGACTAGCTAAAAATATGCTTAATTGAATTTATTTTTATAGCATACCTTCCTTAAAAATGTTTAACACGTCTTGTAGGCATAGTCGTTAAATAAATTTTATAGTTTGACTGTTCTGCATCTTCTTTTCAATTATTTTGATGGTGTAAGACTATTTGATAACCAGTACCGACCAAGTGTAAGGTCCTCGAACCCCGGCCAGAACATCGAGATATGTCATGGGCGGCGTTGCTTTCGTCTGGCATAGATCTTTTCAGTCATCATTTATATTCAGGTCAACATATTTACAATATTATACAACTTTATAGATAACAAATATGTCTGATTAAGAGATAAATGTTCTTCCAAAATTCGAAGATTATTGAATATATGAATCAACATATTGACGAACAATATACCTATCTTTGCATATTGTATGTGGTCGAAATTGCCCCGCGTCATTATATACCACCCTGGTCTATTTCGGTCAAACTTTTGAGGATAAATGTTTGCTTTCTGAGAGAAATCGATGAAAAAATAATAAAAAAACTGTAACATGAAATAATGCCAATAGATAATAAAACAGTTTCGATTCGATACGTACTTTTGAAATTAATAGAAGTTCAAATTACAACAAGGTTGTAAGAGATGCCTCTCTTGTATTTGCCAACGTGAAAGCAAGCGTTCTGAAGACGGTGATTTCAAACAAGGCAATTATTCTGATCAAATAATTTAATATATACCTAAATTATAAGGTATGTGTATTCCATGATACGTATGTTCAATTTTCAACAATGTGTTTTAAAAATAATGTACCGGGAAATAATTTAATAAAAAAAAAACAATTTGTGGACTGATTTATTCTAATTCCGGAAACTACATAATTTTCTAAACATTTCCCTGAATCCTTGTGTTGAGCTTTACTAATTTAGTCGCAAAAAAAACCGGTGGTCGAAAGTCATCAAAGCCAATTCAAACTGATCGCATTCAATAAAATCCATGCCGTCCTCCTTAATTATCTCTCTGCAAACTGATTGCATCATCGTGGTTTCCATATTGAGTTCCGACTAGTCAAATTTGAGCCACATCAATGCTTGTTAGATCACAGTTTCTTTTTAAAAACTGATGCTAGAATTTGAATACGCAATATTACAAACAGTTACATGTAGAGTAACCTTTAAACTCGTGCATCTTCCGATGCCAATCTCGGCCAGCTCCGCCCCCTCGACCGGTATCGGAAGATACTCTCGCTTAAAGGTATTCTAAATATTACATAACAACGTGATATGGTACAGCTGCTCTCATAAACAAGCCATTGTTCGTTTCAGATTTTTGTACATGTAAGTCACAACCTTCTTTCCATATAAAATGTCATACAGGATTGTTATGTAATAAACAAACTGAATGGCCTGTCATTATTGATTTATGTCTTAATTTAAAACAGTTTAAAATCCTCATTCAAATTATAACAAGGACGGACCCCGGAAAAAACAGTCTAACCCCCTGTGCCAGACACCCCACCCTTATTCTAAGCACCTACATATGAAATTGTTATTTAAAGGAAAATAGTCACGTTTTTGTCAAATATTACTTTACCATTTTAAATTTTTACAGTGCTTACCTGAGGAAATTAAATGGTCAGCGAAAATTTTAACTTCAGTTGTCAAGTTATAAACGTGATAAAGCAATAAATTGTTATTTAAAGGAAATTAGTCACGTTTTTGTCAAATATTACTTTACCATTTTAAATTTTTACAGTGCTTACCTGAGGAAATTAAATGGTCAGCGAAAATTTTAACTTCAGTTGTCAAGTTATAAACGTGATAAAGCAATCCAAATTTGTTCAGTAGAAAATGTTGTATTTCTTACAAAAAAGTAGTGACATCACTAGAAACTGTTTTAAAAAGTTGTATTTTTATAATATACATATATTAAAATTCACGATTTTGGTCAAAATTTATTTTCATTTCTTTTATTATTCACAATGCTTAAGAAATGTAATTCTAATGATGAAATTAAATTTGAGAGTAGTCGTAGAGTTTTAAGCAAGATACAGGGCTCATAATTCTTTGTCACGTAAGCAAGGCTCGTGCCCTGTTTTTGTTTACATAGTTTCAATATACCAGTAAAAAGTTTTTTCAAGCCGATTTGTCGATCTTATTCATTTTAAGCATAACTAAACAGTTCCTAACGTTTAAAACATTCATTTTAGGTCTAAAGCTGGAATTTTCACTTCAACATTCAAAATGTAAACAAAAGCCTTGTTTACAAAGCAAATGATTGTACGCTCTGTAACTCGCTTATAACTCAACGAATGACACTCAAATTTTGGTTGGCTATTTCAAATGCCTTACCGAAGCATTGTAAACATTAAAATATCAACAATACGTTTTGGCCAAAAACGTGACATTGTCCCTTTATTTACGGTATTTATGGTATATCATATTTATTCAAGAACTAAATAAGTTAAACATTTATTTCATCAAAAGATTAAAATTGGATAATTTAATGTTAAAATCAAGTTGCAATGGAAAAACTGTTGTGTAAATAATGCTGGAATTTAAATGCATAAAGATTTAATTAATGTCCTCCAGGATATTATTTTAACCATCATCCAGAGGAAAAAAATGACATGCATATTTTTTTTATTTATCTTACGCAATCTGTGGCAGCACTGCACTTACTGCGTTGATTTAGTAATCCACCTTGCAGGTTAAAAACACCTGTGCATTTGAAACCATGTTTAAGTACACATATATCAAACCTGTTTCATGAAACTCTTTTGTTACAATTTATTTCAAATCACTACGCATTGCTATATATTCATTGATAACAAAAGTAAATGGTTATACTCTTTTTATTGTAATTAAAACTGCTTAAATTATATTTTTTTAAATGGAAATACGTTAAATGATGAAAATAAAATACATAATAACGCATTTAAAGAAATTGCAATTCTCAAAAATCGTGTTTCTCAGAAATTTAAAATACACTTTAAGCAAAGCATACATTTATAACAGTTCGTTATATTTACGTTTTACGGTTCTTTCCTAAGATTTATTTTCATTGTTTTTTTCTTGACATTCAACATCTCATTGTTATTTTCTTGACATTCAACATCCTGAATGTAAATAAATAAAGAATGAACAAGGAACAGTCATGCTGATTTAATTTAAAATTTTTACCTAGTTTGTCAATCACTTGCGGAATGTAGCTCGCTTTGCTGAATCATACACCAATAGTACACAACGGAGGTAAATGAGAAGAACACCTGTTAAAAGCACTCTATTCAAGGCGATTTTCTTTACCAAAAAGTGCACAATGACAAAGACAAAAAAATGCTTCTTTAATTAAAGGCAATACAACTATATCGTAGAATACTTATTTATAATTGAAGTTGAACTTGTTTTGTGATTCCGCCGGTTTTGTTGATTGTTTTTTTTTATCGAATTGCGAAATACTGAATCAAGATCGCCGATATTTTGTTCAATATTCCTAGTGTTCTAAAGAAAAACAAAGAAAAAATATATCCAAAAACCGCGAGTAGTGCTTTTTAGCTCACCTGAGCTGAAAGCTCAAGTGAGTTTTTCTGATCACTTTTTGTCCGGCGTCCGTCTGTCCGTAGACTTTTTACATTTTCGACTTCTTCTCCAGAGCCACTGGGTGGAATTTTTACATAGGAATATATAGATTAAATATTAAAAAATTGTCTTCTATGTAACTGATCAGCCAGGAAAGCTGAAACTTGTGTGGAAGCATCCTCAGGTAGTGTAGATATAAGTTTGTTCAAATCATGATACCCAGGGGTAGGGTGAGGACACAATGGGGTGGGGGTCGAATTTTACATAGCAATATAAAGAGTAAATCTTTATAAAATCTTCTTCTCTGAAACTGATCGGTCAGAAAGGCTGTAACTTGTGTATACGCATCCTCAGGTAGTGTAGATTGTAGTTTGTTCAAATCAAGATCCCTTGGGGTGGGATAGGTGATCAAATTTATACATAAGAATATCTAGAGCACAATCTTTATCTCAGAAACCGATCGGCCAGAAAAGCTGAAACTTGTGTGAAAGCATTCTCGGTTAGGGTATATTTAAGTTGGATAAAATCATGATCCCTGGGCGTAGGGTGGGGCCACAGTGGGGGGAGGGTAAAATTATAAATTAAAATATATCAGAGTAAAATCTTTAAAAAATCTTATAACTTGTGTAAAAGCATTCTCGGTAAGAGTATATTCAAGTTGGATAAAATCATAATCACAAATTGTCTAGAAAAGCTCTTACTTTAGTCAGTTCAGTCTTCAAATAGATTACCGGTAGAATAAAATTTGTCAAAATCATATTCTTCAGGAGTAGGGATGGGCCACATTGGTGGTGGGTGGGGGTGGGGTTCCAATTTTACAAAGGATAACATTTAAATTGTTCACTAAAACTCAAATGTTTTTATATATTGTTTTACCTATGTGCAAGCATTTTGACATATTGTTGATTCTTTTAAGTTGTTTAGACTCTCGCCCCTGGACAATTCTTGGACCTCACAAATGGTTCAAAGTTTGATGTAGGTTTATAATCCATATATAAACAGTTGTTTAAGCATGATTTTGTATATGACTCCATAAGGCTGATTTTATTATGTCTGTTGTCGCTCAGGTGAGCGATGTGGCCCATGGGCTTCTTGTCTCAAATTCATGAGGACGTTTTAATAAGAATTTTACAGTAGGTTTATATAAGTGCACTAATTAGGACTGCGCTTAACAAATTTTCATTTTTTTAATGTTTTTCAGGCTTTGAAAATGAAATATGAACAGTTTTTGCTTATTTTTTGGTTCTTTCCATAGTTAGTTATTTTGGAGGTTTTGTAAATTGGTAGGGTTGGCATACTGACTTTAAAATCAGTTAAATGAGAACATATGTAAGACGATACCGAAAAATTAAAAATGGTGGAAATTGATCAGTAATTTTGGCTTAAAATTAATGAATGATTAAATAAAACCAGTCAGGTTGAAAGTTGAAAGAAAATGTCAATCAATAAACGTTATGGGCCAAAAAACTTTGCTTTGGTGTTTAACTTTACCTGAAAAAGTATCTCAGTCGAACAGAAAATTACTTGATGATGAAAGATAAAATGAAGAATAAGATGGATATACGTTAAATATATGAAAGATATGTAATTTTAGATGAAAAAAGTATTATTTTAAAGAAATGATGAAATAAATGTTAACTAGAAGTACTGTGAGCAAGCTCACGATTAATACCCCCCCGCTAAAAAAAAAAAAATCATAACATCAACTATTTTTCTATTATAGAAAATGATGGATGCTATCTCATTAACCGTTCATGTCCTATCAATAACAACTTCTTTTCAATGCTAATATGAGTACACAATCCAATCGAATTTTACCTTCTAATCATTTCCATCAATACAAGACAGGAATAAAGCATTTTTAAAACAATGACCTTAACCTTGCACGAATGACCTTAGGTCAAGGTCATGACACACCCTCAGGTCATAAGCAATCTTTTTGTAAAGTAAGAACTTCCAATGTTTCTCCATAAGAAAGATATGGACCAGACACGAATTTTGTACTTTTCCTGCCAGTGACCTTGACCTTGCCCAAATGTCCTTACGTCAAGGTCATGACACACCCTCAGGTCATGAGCAATTTTTGTGTGAAGTAAGAACTTCCAATGTTTCTCCATAAGAAAGATATGGACCGGACACGAATTTTGTACTTTTCCTGCCAGTGACCTTGGCCTTGCCCAAATGACCTTGGGTCAAGGTTATGACACACCCTCAGGTCATAAGCAATCTTTGGATGAAGTAGGAACTTCCAATGTTTCTCCATAAGAAAGATATGGACCGGACACGAATTTTGCACAGACAGACGGACGGACGGACAGACGGACGGACAGACAAGGTGATTCTTATATACCCCCCAAACTTCGTTTGCGGGGGGTATAACAAGAGCCCCAAGCGTATTCGAAATCCTGATTTGCGGTTCACAAGACCGATACATGTACTTACACAACTGAGCTATGATAAAAGTTTAAGAAAATATTTACGCAAACATTTTGTGACATAGCGTCTTAAAAAAAATATCTTGGTGTAGTGATGTACCTTAAACTCTTTAAATATATTTAACTTTTCGGCTTTACCATTGTAAAAAAAATATTCTAAGCTCTGCTGATAAAATAAATGTATTAAAAAGATATTTTATAATTTACAATTTTATATTTATAATTTATAATTCCAACATAAATCAAAATTAGTTAGCATATATATCTAGCATTCAAGGAAACATATAAAAGTCAACCTGTTTCCAACGATGCGAACGTTCATAAAAAATATCTTATGTTTAAAGGTTAAACGGATTTACATGAACTATCACCGTTGATATATACAAATAAACATCAACAATATGTAGTACTATTTGCAAATATGGACTAGATTTATGCTAATTTATTATCGGTAAATCAGGAAATAACATAATTTTTCTGTATTATTAACATTCTGTCTAGCTTACTTTTCCATATCAGAACAATTTCAATTTTGTTTCTTATCTGATAACATAAAATTAAATATTTGCGAAATTCCATCCTGATAATCTGGGATTTGAACGTTAATAAATAGGTTATTTGAACAGTTACATGTAAGATTTGATCCACCCTCCCTACAAGAATATTTTTCCTTTAAATTTTGTCCATCGATTAAAAATGTATGATATTTTCATAGATCATATGAACACAAGGACAACGCACCTGGAATGTTTTACAATACTTCTGTATTTGTCGTTTTACAACCGTTTACGGTTGACATAATTTGTATGTACATGTAATAATTACTTGTGATTTATTACATTTGTTTTCTGTATAGTTAATCAATCATTAAAAAAATATATAAAGCTCTTCTCCCCTTTTCATCGAACTGGTTTTGATAAAGCAGTTACTTTTACTGAGGACAAAAAACGGTCTTCCGAGATCTTCACATATTTTATATAATCATATTGGCTGCTCTCCCTTGCCGTCAAAGTTCAGTTTGCCGGCGTACATGTAAATGAAAAGTGAGAATATCAAACTGTCAATCATCTCAAAAATCCATAAAACGAAATACAAATTCAAAGCAGAGCAACACAGACCTCTAAAAAGAGGTGGGATCGGAAAAGTCCGTAGACAATTATTGATTAATTCTGGTTTACCAATCGGTATGAAAACGTCAGTCAGCATGCGACCCAGTGGAAGATTGTATTTGCTGACAAGGTCGTTGTATCGACCATAGAACTTACGAAAAGATAACTTCAAACGAGACTGTTGATAGTCCTGTTTTATCAACTTGTTTGTCGGTAGCTTGCCTCGCCTTAGATATATGAGATATATTTTTACGGCTTATTACATTACATTTAATTATATTTACACCATCATCACGTTTTATATAGAACACATTTAAAACTTAGAAAAAAGTGGATCACAATTAAAAATAAACATAAAAAATTGCATTTGTTCAAATTTAAAATGTAAGCCTACAGAGATACAAAGATTGTAAGCAGGGATTTTAGGTTTCTATTCGATGGGTTTGAGTTTCTCTTTAAGTATTGACCTGTTCAATATTTTTTTGTTGTTGTTTGATCAATGAAAACTATTTGCTTTATTCCAAGTTCAACAAATTGTATTCAGAATTGTTTACAAAAGCAAGCGAAAAAAACCCAGTATATGCACTACTTATTTACCAATTTTATCCATAGGAAATAAAAATTCCGGAAAGGGTGGGGGTTGAGGGGCGTGCAATACAAACGAGGGGGAACTTTTCAGTGCTATAGGGTCTAAGGAAATTTTTTTTAATAGAAAAAGGCTGGTCAAATACGAGATTGTATTGACAATACTTTAATTAACTCTTTTAATAACTAATGACCAGGCTGCACGTGTACAGTTTAAAGTCTTATAATAAAAACCCAGGCTTTGATAGCACCATTTTGTTTGATTTAACTTCATTATTTTGATCAAAATTGCAATAGTTTTTATGGTAGTTCATATTATTAATGAATGTTTATTTATTTAAAGTAATATATTGTCTGCACTAAATAACCGAATTAGGATCTTGCGAAGTTCAACCTAATTTAAGTGTAAGTATTTACAAATATCGTGTCTTTTGTACAATAGCACTAACAAGGGTTATGAGTATAATCATATCGTGTATTAAATAATTATTTCATCATCTTTTTTGTACGTTGTGAACCTTTCAAGATAATGTACGTGGAATATATACAAGTATATATCGTAATTAATCAAAACTGCACTGGCCAACGTCACTTTTTTTTAAAAAGCGGTTGTTTCAGATAAGTATAGAGATTACACCACACTGTAGGGAATAATTAACTTTGTTTTCTATGCGCTGTACTGGTCACTAAAACCGTTAAGGTTTGGTATTATTTTACATCATTATTTAACGAAACTGTGAAAGAGAAATGTAAATAATTGTTAACGATAATTAATTCGATAATTAAATTAACTTCTTTATTGTGTACTTCCAAAAGGCGTAAATGGTAGCGAATTTAAAAAAAACGTCATAAATGGGGGTTAGGAGGAATTGATAGTTAGGCCTGGTGTGTGTGATTTTAACGAGATCTATATATATAGTATATATTTATAATCGCTAAACGCTATTTAGATATTGTGTTGCCAAAAAATAATAATAATAATAAAAATAATACATTTAAATGTACTGGCTCGTTAATCATACAAAATAAATTTGTTTTGACAATTGATTATTTTCGCCAAGACACAAAATCAACTACTTTTTTACGGGTTTGATAGCCGTAACAATCGTACACATAAACCTGCCTAATCCGGTCAATTTTATTAAAATGCAATGTTCATTCATGTCATGCACCTTTAATACAAAGTGTCCAATGTTGATACAAGAAAACTCCATACTCTTTATATAATTCGGTATTTTGATTGAGCAGATGCAATAACGGAAACATTTTGCATAAGCGGCCACGTCATCAGTGAATATTCGAGTTTCTTGATGACCACTAGGTCTGCGTTCATCGCCTTTTGATCGAAATCAATGGATGCGTACCTGTCAAAAACCTCACCAGAACTGTAGGGAGATGTATCTTGTACTGTTCTCATTCCAACAATGAATTTTCTTTCCATTTTTAAAGAAAAGAGACTGAACGCACGAAATGCGCGGATTTTTGGTTTGATGTCAATGGCGTATCGTATTCCTTTGGGGACAGGGTAACTGTAAATCATGTAACTGACCGAGTTATCAAGGGTCGTTGGCTTAGTGTTGATATTCAAAGGGAGGTAGTCCAATTTAATCGAAAATAACAGCGATTCGTTTCCATAAACCAAATCAATTCCAACGTCTTGGATAGAAGAACTGTTGAAAACTTGGACAGAGGCGGTGTAAAGGTTATCGCTCCCTGCTTGTTTCTCAAATGGTCTGGCCACCTGGTTTTCAACCAATGGGACTTAATATTAGAAAAAAAAATGAATTAATATTGTTCGTTTTTGTATTATATGTGTTAGATATTTAATTTTTCAAATAGTTGAATATTAAAAGAACTTTTCATTAACATTATGATCATTATTCAACATATTGTGAAAATATTTTTCATTTTTAAATAAAACATTGCCTACAAAAATAATGTTTGGGTAATTCAGTATATTTGGTTATAGGAATCTTGAGGAATGTAAGGTAAGTGTTCATATATATTTCTTATGCAAGTCTTGATTGAAATATGCAAATGCTCGACTAACTCCGTTACGTAAATGAAATGTCTAAAATTAATAACGCATTTCATAGTCATGAAATTATTACACAACAAAATTCTGCCAATAAAGGTTTCCCCAGGTTCTGCTTTTATTTTGATTAGAGCTGTAACAATGAAGTCGGCACCACCCGTGTAAAGAGGAAGTGACTTTTTGATAGATTCGATACGAAACACACTTGGCGACTGTTTTCGAATAAGAGAGGCCGATGTGAAACCCTGAAACAAATAAAACATATTTAAAACTGAAACAGAAACTTAATTTGATAGATATCGACGTATATCCTGAAATAAAGATTAAACAAAAATCGTTTTAGAAATATTGTATTTCTAAATGTGTATTTTTTAATTTAGACTTTATTCCATTTTTGGCTATTCTTTAAGGCTAGGATATCGTGGATGCCGGTGTAATATATTTTTTTTAATAGAATGTGCTTGTCAAAATGAAGTAAAAAAATGTAAAGGTTATACATGTAGGCTAACAATATCATAATGACATTACCAATAAAAGTATTACGATCTACCTTAACATTATGCTGAAAGTTGTATCTGTACTTGCAATAAACGTACTTTTGCTTAATTTGTTTAACATAATAATTTTTGCTGTTGTTAGTACAGGTACAATTCTCCGTATTTTTAAGGGAGATCGTAATGCTTTTATTTGTAATGTATTTTATTATACATTTTAAAACTAAACATGCAATGGGTAGGACAAAATTACCTTAAGGATATTAGCTGCCAATAACACTGCCCCAAAAAGTAAAACTTTCATCACTGTACGAGTACACTTCAGCAACACAGTCTGTTGTGAAATGAATAATACAAAGGATATTTATATAGACTTCAATTTACTATAAAATAGCGTAATAACATTGATTTTGTAATGCTGCTTCAAATCATCTGCCGCTACGTTGACTAATAACTTATCACTGATAATGCTCTTCGATTTGTTATCAAATTAAATGCCCTTGTGTCAATTTATGAAGTCAATCTTTAAATTATGGGGAACATTTATGAAGCATATGGTGATTTGAAATCAAGTACTGATGGAATTACATGTACTCATTCGAATCTATAAAATTAAAATTATTGTCCGTCTGTAATCATATACTTACATATATAATTCTTTCAAATTATCGTTTCAAAATTCATTTGCCATTAAAGCTGTAACTTGTGTATCATGAGTGAAAACATCCGTAGGAAGGGCACATTCAAGATTGTCAAACTAAAGAGCATCTTAGGTAGAGTATGACCAAAAGGAGGGGGTTGAGGAATTGGCGAGAGTGGCTTGCTAATTTTAAATTTTTATTTAGGAATATAAAGAGAAAAATCTTATTTAAATGAAAATCTCGCTTTTAACAGCAAGTATTGTATAACGGCCTGCTTTGTGCCCGCTTAGGGAATTTAGCTCAGTTCAGGAATGGTTGGTCACTTGCCCAGCGACAACCTCTGGTCCAGTCTAGAATGTTTTTTTACCTTAATGAAAACAAGGTTGAATCATCACTTAACTATATGTCTACACTCTCACGTCTCGAGCTTACTTGACAACAACATTATTAAAAAAGAAATCATTCATTAGCAATACAAATGTTATCAACAATGTTGAAATACTAATTATTGAAGTTGAAAGTGAATTAATTATAATGTTCGTCGGTCCGCCATTAAACAGCGACGACCAGTTTGAAATCATACTTCCGGTAACTATTTACATATATAAGATAATGGGATCCGCCATGTCAGAGGCGGCCAATTTAAACAAATACTTCCGGTAGCATTTTCTAATATGAACACAACAAGGTGCAATTATTTTGTTCATGGCTTAAGTTAACATAATTTTAGAAAAGTTAAAGAACATAAAATGTCATTAAATAAAAGTAACAAAAAAAATTAATTAAACCATAATTAGACGGTGATTAAATACATGGATTTATTCTGTTCTATTTATGTCTTAATATATATTCACATTTACATTTCTATTTAAGTGACTTCGAATCCTGTCCTCAAAGATGTCACTTAGGGGGTTAATTACAGGGTAATTAACTGTTTTGTAAATCAACTTTAATAGATTCCCTGTACGGGGCCGCGCCAGGGCAGCTTCCCCTATTACCCAGAGTTTGATTCAATTAATCGAAGAGTGTCGCCCTATCCTTGGCATCTATTATGAGTTACTTGTCATCTATTATGAGTAAATCCTAACCTGGTGTAAAATTGATATGTGTAAATGCTTTATTTCGTAAAAAGTACTAGCTCTCTCTGTACGATGTTAAGATTTATGTTAAAATGTTAATCCGAATAAATTTACAAATTTATTTCACGCATCGCTTATTCTAAACATTTCTATACTCATAATGTCTCAACGTACATGTAAAGCTTTTCTATATTTTAGCTTATCATGTGATAAAACGAAGAAAAAGATAAAATATCGACTATTATAAATTATATCTTAACTACGCTAGATATAAGAACGGCACCGTCGCAATCCTAATATAGTTTTGATTCAAGTGTGTCAAAAACCACGAGCGTAAGGAGAAGGGTGGAATCAAATGAAGGGGATTTTAACAAGAGGACAATAGGCGACTACCGGTTCCGGTCACGTGATGAGACGAAAGTAGTGGGGGTTTTTCTGAGCTCTGCTGTTTTTGCCTGATTTTGTTTCTTTTACGACTTTTTTTAAAATTTGATTCTTCCAAAAGAGTTCCAGGGTGAGGGAAATCGCACAAAGTGCATTTCATCATATTTATTTGTGCAAAGTTGGAATTTGTGTGTTATTTCTCTCCATTTTCCTTTACTTGAACCGTGAGTACTTGCTCACCATGGCACCAACCCAACCGCAGGCTTGATAAAAAAAAGTTCTTCGAGCGACATAAAAACTCCGGACAGAAGGTTAGTACAACTTAACCTCAATTCAGTACCTGCATCGATTAAGAATTATGTCGTGTCTGAAAAAAAGTGCCGCAAAAAAACAAAAACAAAAAGAAACAGTAGCACGGACTGCGACTCCCCCAATGGCGCCCCTGATTTAGACACTACAGGTGACATTAGGCTAATACACGAAGGCATTGCTAATATTAAAAATACAATGGTCAGAAAAACAGATGTAAAGGAAATCGTTACTTCTATTATCTCCGAATTGAAAAGCGCAATAAAAAGCGAAAAGCGAAATAAAAAGCGATATCCTAGCCGAGGTTAAGGCCACGATCATGCCCGAATTAACACAGAGTGTGACAGACAAAATAAAAACAGAGTTTGATGACAAAATAGACACTCAAACAAAAGAATTTGAACATCAAACGAAAGAAATATCCGACGGCTTTCAACTTGAATTTGAAACTTTGCGAGAAAACTTTTCTACACAGGCAAAGGAACTCAGAGAGAGCTTAAACAAAACCTAAAGGAATGCCAACACGTAGCCAACGCTGCAGTTGTTCTAGCCAACAACAACCAGCAATATTCGCAGAAAAACAATATTTAATTCACTAATTGGCAGGAGAGCGAACATGAAAACCTCCGTTCCTATCTCTGTAGAATTTTGAAGGAGACAGTCGAAATAGATCTGGACGCGTCTGACGTATTAGCCTTACATAGAGTACTGGGAGGAAACAGAGGAGAACAGCGCCCCGTCATTGCGAAGTTCCGAGACACAGACACTAAAATCAGAGTGATCAAGAATCGTTCCAAAGATGTAATTAAGAAGCGCTTTGTGATGCACGACCACCTGACTCAGATGAACGCACAACTCATTAAAACTCTAAATCGGAACGAGCGGATCAAAGGCGCGTGGTACTATAACGGCAAAGTATTCGCGGAGGACCACGGTGGGAAGAGACATCGATTCGACATCTTGGACAATGTCAGATAAAGCCAAACATCGTCATGAGGAACAGCGGAACAGTTTTTCCAATCATTAAGATCGGGATCTGGAAACGAAACTTGGACCTTTTGTGATCGGGATCGAAATGTTCATATTAGCGTGTGAGTGTGTGTGTATGAATGTCGTGTTGTGTTTATCGTCCCTACTACCAAATACCAGTTAACCTCATTATTTCATTGTCCCATATCTTTTTATTCTCTGTGCAGAAATATTAGCTATCCTCTTTAAACAAAATGTAAATATTAGAGGCATTGTAGCCAATGGAAAAGAACATAAGATATGCTGAAGACACAACCTTGGTGTTTGATGGTTCTTCAGAATCCCTTTTTGTTACCATAGATCTTTTTTTCAACTTTTTCAGGATTGCAGATAAATAGTTCAAAAACAAAAATTGTGTGGATAGGTTCAAAACAAATTCTCTAAACAAGTATACCGTCATACAAGATGGAAACTGGAGTGGGGATGTACAAAATTCAATCTGCTGGGAATAGAATTCTCTGTTGAGTTAGAAAAAATTGTTAGTCTAAACTATAGTGTTTAAATACCTAAAATCAAAGCTTTAATACAACAGTGGAAAGGAAAATTCTTACTCATTTTGGTCGAGTTACTGTAGTTAAAACATTACTTCTTCCAAAACTCAATCATCTTTTTATTTCCTTACCAAGTCCAGATAAAGAAATTATTTCTTCCCTTACCAATTCTTTTTATGAATATATATGGAATTCAAAAATAGATAAAGTCAAGAGACAACTCATTACTCAAGACTACTTAAAAGGTGGTATTAAGATGTTGGATATTAAAAATTTTTAGTGTCATTAAAATGTTCATGGATAAAGAGGTTAACATAAGATAACAAAACATGGACGGATATTTTTTAGATATTCATGGCAACAAAGTGGTAAAGCATTTGTTAGACTTTGGTGACAAATATGTACAAAACATAATAATTCATAGTAATAATTTTTGGAAAGATGTTCTACACTCATGGTTACAAGTTTTAAGAACAATTGACCATTCATTATCTACAACAAATGTATGTGCTATGCCAATCTGGTACAATACAAATATATGTGTTTGTAATAAACCTATCATTGTTTATAATTGGTATGAACATGGTATTAAAACTATAGGTGACTTTCTAAATGAAGATGGTCAGTTTTTGAAACAGCATGATTTTGCACAAATTTATAGACTGTCTAATGTATGTACAATGCTATACAACAGTGTTATTAATGCAATATCTAGTTTCCTTAGATATCAGTCTATAAAAAGATCTGATGTTAAAAAATATTACTATCCATACATTCCATTTTACTTGGAGTATGTTTTATTGTTTGAAAAATGTTCGAAAATCTTGTACAATCTTATTTATAGTAAAGATATTATACCAAGTTCCATTCAGAAATGGAACACTGAACTATCCACGCAACTAAAAATTAATGTGTTAGTTAAAGAGTTCTTTAAAGTATGTTTTAAAACAAGTGCTGATACCTCAGTACAGTGACTTCAGTACAGAATTTTTTTCAGAATGTTGCCTACAAAATACTATCTTAAAAAAATTAATGTAAACATGATTGTTGTTCTTTTTGCAAAGAAGATGCAGAAACAATTCCACATGTATTTAATAAGTGTTTAGAAATACTGCATGCCATTATTTAATAAACTCAGCATGCATATCTGTTGTAAAACTATAAATAGAATTGGATTTAATGTTAATAATGTAATATTTGGTGAAATACCTTTAAATCAGGGTAACAAAGTTGTAAACTTTATAATTTTGTTTACCAAACAGTATATTTTTAACTGTTTGAAACAAAAAAAGATCCCTTACTTAAAGGGGCTACTACAACATATCTATTTCAAATATAAGGTTGAAAGATACATATCAATTAAATCATGTGAAATGTTAAAATTTGACAAACAATGGTCAAACTGGAAAAATATTTTTGAACTTTAATTTTCCTGTAAACAATTAGAATGTGTTTCTGATATTTATGTGTGTAAGTGTATGAAAGGGTGTGTGAGTGCCAATTTATATTTGCTTTGTTTCTTTGATTCCTTGTAATAATTATGAAAATGACAATAAAAATTTATTTTTAAAAAAAGAGGCCAATAGGCCTTAACGGTCACCTGAGTAGCATAACCCATACACAAACTTGTCAATTATCTCATATGTGCATTTAATTAAGTTTTATTCTGGAATAGAAATTTTTTTAATTTGTAATGACGACCACCTCCCTGCATGGAATCTTTCAAAAAGACTATTAAACCTAAAATTTTAGCGAAAAACTTAAAAGATCATAAAAGAGTGCATGACCCGATATTGAAAAGGTGCAAGACTGATAGAAAATAATTTCCCCATATTTATTATTTTTCAGGATAGGTTTTAAGTGTATATGTTTTCATAGGAAAGCTACATATGTATAACAAGGTGGCTATTATTCATGTTTTATCGAAAACAACCTCCCATTACCCATCCCTCCGGGGCAGCCAGAAACTCTCCATGTGGGCATTTAAACAAACGAAAAAAAAAACAAGTTTAAGAGCCATCATGAGTAATTCACTTCTCCAGTTCCAGTTTTTGAATATTCAACCTTCGTAGAGAATCACCATCCGGCATTTATACCAAAATCATTTTACCTTTATATCAGTGATTTTAGTTAGCCAATTATTACGTTACTATTAACAAGTCTATTTGTTTATTTTGAAAGTTCAAAAACTGTTTTCGTTTCAAATGATAAAAAGCCTTGCATAACTCTTTTGATCATACAACTTCTTTATAACTACATTATATTCAATGATTAATTACTAAAAACAAGCAAAGGAAGATAACTCCATTAGGAAGAAGCAAGGGAATATAACTCCATTAACTGTTTACTCCCCATCCACCCCCTTTCAACTCTTTCCAAATGCTCTTTAAATGCTAAGTCCTGAACCTTGACTTAGGGGTCATGAATTTCACACTTAAGGTAGAGTAGTTCATAACCATGCACTCAGTTTTTTGCCCACATGTGTGGGAGTAAAGATTTTTAAGATTTAATACATTTTTACTATATGGGTATATTGGCCCTACCCTAGGGCCTAAACACCTGTCCCAGGGGTCATAAATTTCACAATATAGGCAGATGACTTCATGTACATCATATCCATGCATTTAGTTTTTCACAAATATATATGGGAGTAGAGAAGATTTTCTAAAATTTAATACATTTTTACTATATGGCCATTGTGACCCCACCCTTGAGCCTGAACCCCTGACCCAGGGGCCATAAATTTCATAATTTTGGTAGAGGGCTTCATGGACATTATATCCATGCATTAAGTTTTTAACAAATATCTATGGGAGTAGAGAAGAAGATTTTCTAACATTTAATACATTTTTACTATATGGCCATATTGACCCCACCCTAAAGCTTGTACCCCTGACCGAGAGACCATGAATTTCACAATTTTTGGAAAGGGCTTCATGGACATCATAACCATGTATTTAGTTTTTAACAATTATCTATTGGAGTAGAGAAGAAGATATTCTAAGATTTAATACATTTTTACTCTATGGCCATATTGGCCCCACCCTAGAGCCTGAACCCCTGACCCAGGGGCCATGAATTTCACAATTTTGGTAGAGGTCTTCATGGACATCATAACCATACAATCAGTTTTTTCCTCACATGTGTGGGAGTAGATAAGATTTTTGAAAATTTGGCTGTTTTTTTTTGCATATTTGGCCCCACCTGTGGTACCCTGGGGGTGGTAGAACCACCAATTTTACAATTTACATTCCTCTTACCATAGAGATACTTCACACCAAAAATGGAAACAATTAGCCTTGTAGTTTTTAAGAAGTTAAAAATGTAAATTCTTAATGCACGACGCACGACGACGGACGAAAACAGATAGCAATAGGTCGCCTGAGTTTACTCAGGTGACCTAAAAATGTATCACACACTGGTTTGCACTGTTTTGATGTTTATATGAGATACTTACATTCACAATACCTGAAGAATCAAAATCGCAATCCGTATAAATTGTTTATTTTCAGAAACCGCAAGTTTGAAAGTCATTTCTAAACACAAATATAAAAATATAAAGTTGTGAAACATGAAAATAACGTACAGTATACATAAAAAGAAATCAATACAAGATCAAGCCGAATGCCTACTAGGCCTGAGTATCGCCAGCTACCTCACGATACGATACGTATCACGATACACTAATGCAATACATCATGTATCACGATACAGCTGCTAAATGTAAAAATTGAGTAAAACATACATGTATTTTGTATAATGTGTTGTTTCCTTGTTGCATTCTTCTTTAGTATGTAAAATAAATCTCAACAACTCTTCAATCAAGTTTATTAAGACAAAAATAAACTAAAGTTACTGACTAGAACAGGTTACAAAAAGATTCAATGTCAATGAGGTATCATTTAACAATTTCAAGACATCTTGATGACTAGAACACAAAAAAATACTCAATGTGTCATTAACTTTAATTCGACATATGGCTTGATGAGAACTATTTAAAGATTTTTCTTCAAAAAATACCATCATTTCTATGTATTCAGGTTTTAAAGTGGCTCTTTGAGCTGTTATTATGTCGCCTGCACTTGAAAACACCCTCTCAGATGGAACAGAAGTGGCCGGAATTCCCAAGTACAGCTTGGCCAGGTGGGAAAGGATAATATATCTCATGTTCCTTCCACCACTCCAGAGGATTGCCTGTTAAACTTAATGGCTTCTCCTTCTGATACTGAATTATTTCAAGATTTACTTTTTCTAAGGGAGACTTCTGGGGTAAAACTTCAACCTTCTGAATAAAAACATCGCCAAGAAGATCATCCAGTGCCGACTTCTTTTTTGGTGGTGATCTCTCTGCTGTTATGTCAGTCGCAGCTGCAATAGATATACTCTGTGTATCAGGTAATGATGGAAGAGGTGGGACAATGTTTGGTGATGTTTGTGGAAGTTGCAGTGGTATTGGGTCAGCTCTTCCTGGTTGTGGCTCCTCTGTTGATGAACCGGGCTCCTGTTTAATCATTTGTTTCTAAATAAAAAAACAACAACAAATAATGCCTTTTTTAATTAAAGTATCTTAATGTACTCTATTAAAGTGTAATAGGTTTTTGTTTCGGATTTAAAACAATACATGAAAGCATCCATTTATGGGGGCTTTACTGATGGCCAAAGGGGTAAGTCTGAGCATTATCTCATTTTTTTCATTTTCATCCAAAAATGGCAAATCTTTAAATCTTGGATCTATTGCTGTGCCAATCTGGAGAACCTCTCTGTCCTCTGTGTATCTGAAAAATATGAAACAGGTTTTAAACCTCGTTGGGCAGCTAAATTGAGTGTATGTGCAAAACACCTTATAAATGGGGAAAGTTTGCTTTTCTTAGCTGCTACCACCATGTTGGCTGAATTGTCGGAAACAAGAGCAGGCGTTTTGGAAGATTAATTCCACTCATCGACAGCATTCAACAACACCTGGGCGATGTTTACTCCAGTATGGTTTTCCTCCATAATACGGGTCTTTAGGACAAAGCTTTGCATTTTCCAAGCAGAATCAATGAACTGGGTTGTAATGGTAACACAAGACTGTGTGGCTCGTGATGTCCACCTAAAAACAGATTTAAATCAATTTATATCCCGACTCTAGCAGCAATATATTAATATGATAAAATAAATGATAGGCCTATTTTTATTTTTATTTTTTGAAACTGTTATATTAACTCATAAAATCTAGTCTGCAGTTCAATTAGTTCATTAATAAAAACTAAAAAAAAATATGTTTTCTTGTTAAATATTTCTTTTGGTCACAGAAACATTACAGTCTCACAGATTAATGTTTGTAAAAATTGAATTTATATTCCATGAGACATAAGTATATAAAGTAATTGAATTACCCGTCGGTTGTCAGTGCAACAAATTGGGCATCTGCAAGCCTGGCAGCAACCTTTTCCTTCCCGACAGAATACATACTCTGAAGTAGTGTCTCGGAAAAATACTGCCTTGAGGGCATCTTATATTTTGGTTCTAATAGTTTCACAAGCGAAACAAAACTTGGACTTTCGACGATTCGAAATGGGCGCATGTCCTGAACTAGAAAGTTCATGATTGCTAGATTTATCATCTCTTTTTTTCTCACCGGACAGCTTGACAACTTTAAAGTGCTCTAATCTGCTTTGATTATCCAAACTTTTCTCTAAAATGTTTTGTTTTGGCTCCATAGATGTCTTTGGCCTACCATTGTTGTTTACGTCCTGTGATTTGATACCGTGATGTCTCCGTAGATGCGTATACATGTTTGTTGTGTTTCCGCTGTACGGTAATATACTATTACATTCACGACATACAACCTTCTTGTTGTCCGACTTTAGAAACCGGAATTATTTCCATACCGCTGATTTAAACACTGCAGGAGGGTTTATAATCTCCATTTTGGATTCGTCCACGAGGCTTTCTTCGAATTCCGCCATTTTGTTATGTTTACATTCATTCTGTCGTACATGGAATTTCAAAAGTAAGTCGGTGATAATTAATTCGTGTTGTATCGCGATACGGGCCTCACGATAAGATACGCGTATCGCGGGTCCACGCGATCAATACGATCGATGTATTGCTGTATCGTTACACCTCTGATGCCTACCCATAAAATGGTTGATGTATAATGACAAGATGAATTGTAAATGGGTCTTATTTTCTGTCCACAGCTTTTACAGCCTTACATTTTGTTTCGTCTTTTTCAATCACTTCATCTTTTATCAATTGTCCCCTTCTGGGTATAGTCCACTAATGCATTTTCCATAGGCGATATTGTTAACGTTCATAGCTCCGGCCCTAATTTTCGTCCAGCAACGAGGGACCTCTTGATTGAAAGCTCATTAAATTGTCTCTCTCCTGTTAAAATTTCGTGGTGTGAAGTCCGATTCGTTTTCCGGCACATTGCGTCTGTATTGAAAAACTCTGTAAATGAAAGTAAAAGTAGGGAATTTCACAGTTTTGGAAAGGGTGTACATCAAACAATTTCAATTCTTTCCTTCAAATGATAATTCAATTTTGACACTTGCTTTTAAAATTACAGATCATTTTTTCTGATATGTGTCAGAAAAGAGGATTTAAAATGTCCCAATAAATGTATATTCACTCTGCAAGTATAGGGAACTATTTTTCTTAAAGGCACTGTCTACTTTGTTGTCCTACCGATTCTAAAAATAGTTTGAGGGATATACCCTTCTATGATCGGCTTCTACTATTTCTAACTTGTCTATCCTCGAGTTCACTTGACTAATTTGGAAGGAAAGTGCGTTTTGAAATTTAAGTTTTACTTCTTTATCAATTTTCTAATGAATCTGGTCCAGATCAGCTTTTAACTTGGCACATTCTGTTCCTGATTCTAATTTACATTCAAGGTTTTTAAACTAAATACCACACTATTTTTTTTTAAAACTAACTGAACTCCACGACAAAGCTTAAGGCTTCATATTTTGGGTAATTTTCTTCTATCAAATATGATAAAAAAAAACATGTATGTAAAGTTGTAATATGCTTGCTATATTAAAAAATGTTTCAATATCTATGTTCAATAAATTACCTTTGGATAGTAAGTCTAGAATTTCTCAACTTACATGTAAAGCCTCTCCATATTTAAGCTTATTATGTAAAAAACGAAGATTAAATATCAACCACTGTTAATTATATCATAAATATAGATATGTGCACCGTTACAATCGTAATATAGTTTTGATTCAAGTGTGTCAAAATCACGAGCTTTGAAAAAAAGGTGGAATTAAATTGAAGGAATTGTAAAAAAAGTATAACACTCTGGTTTCCACCTTTGTGATGTTAAGGGAATTGTCTGGCTAATTTGTGGATATCTGATACTCACATTTACAATACCTGAATAATCAAAATCACAATCAGTAGAAAATGTTTATTTTAAGAAACCGCAAGTTGGAAAGTCATTTCAAAGCACAAATATAAAAAAGTATAAATATCTACAATCTAAGAGATATATCGAAAACACACATGATGATGTAAACATGCAAAATGGACATGTAACAAAGACATGGTTAACTTGAAGCCGAAACAAAATAAAAAGATGTATCTAAGTGGAATTTCAATGTGGCAAACTACTGTGCTAATTTTTAGTTAATTTCCAAAGAAACCGAAAAACGGAAATGTTTACATTACTATTTAATAGCCCGTCAAAAAATCGTTGATGTAAAATGGCGTTGTATATATTATAGTATGTCCCAAGTTATTGCTTCCACCACTTTTTGATGATTTTTAATAAAAATACACATACCTGTGAAAGAAATGCTGTTGAAATCGATAAAAGGGAAAATATCCAAGATACCTTCATTGACACATTATCATTATTCACTCATAAAAGTTCACAGGAACGAAAACAAATTTCTTACGGAGATTTGTAATGGGAAATGTTTACATCTTTTCTCCATTCGGAAGTTCTCGGGACACCTCGCACAGTTTTTCAACGTTATCATCCGGGCTTAATTATGGCTGATGCAATGCTAAATCTCCGTAGACTTTCTATTTTGGGATGTGTGTTGAAACCTGAAGCGGTAGAGGGGGCGTTTCAAAACAGATAATCTGGACATTTTTCATATTAGTGGATGAACTTAGTTTGAGCACAAAGGTATTTATGATTATCGAAATATCAAGCAAAAAGTGGTGGAAGCAAAAACTCGGGACAGAGTATACATAAGGTGCGCAAGAAAACCTTTGGAGTGAAAACTAGTCTAAATAAGATAAATGTAAGAATGCCATTTAAGTTAAAATAATGTTTGATGAAAAAATGAAAATAACAAACCGTCAATTATCACAACAATTCATAAAACGAAATACAAATTCATAGCAAAGCGACATGGACCCCCGAAAAGATAGAGGTATGATCAGGTGCCTAGGAGGAGTGAGCATTCTCTGCTGACCGGTCACACCAGCCTTGTGCTCTTTGTCGTAATCGGGAAGAAAACCAGAAAAGTCCATAGACAATTAGGTGATTAATTATGCTCTAACATTAAGTATTGAAAACGCCAGTCAGCATGCGACCCAGTGGAAGATTGTATTTGCTGACAAGGTCGTTGTATCGACCATAGAACTTACAAAAAGATGGCTTCAAAAAGACTATTAATGGTCCTATTTTATCAACTTGCTTGTCAGTAGCTTGCAACGCCTTAGAAACTGTTCATACAAAGAACACACCCTTGAGTATCGAATTAACAAAGAGACAAAAACACAATATGCAGGTGATGAAGGTTTATTGCTACATAAGTAGGGAAATTTGACTATAGAAAAATTGAAGTCATCCCGTTTATCATAAAGCGTTGTTGTTAGGTTACCATCAATGTCTATTTCTAGTAAAATATCCAAATATGAAACAAATGACGCAGACTCTGTGGTATCTTTTATTTCATGTTCACTGGGATATTGGATATATTTCATCGCACTAATCGAAAAAAATTAATTCAACTAATTTTCATTGTTAATGTATGTTCAGGTATATTGCATGTACATGGGAGAATTTTATTCGAAAAGTTTGGCACATTGTTCATTCTCAAATGTTTAGACTGTGGCATGTAAACATTTTACGGCACTACAGAGGGTTCAAATTTTAATGTAGGTTTATATATAAATCTTTTTATATAATTGTCTAAGATCTGCAATGATCCATTATTATATGTGTTATGGATATGAAATCAGCCCGGTACAAAACGGGGTCAATGTAGAAAATATATAGAGAAAGAAATATATGTATTATGTATGATTTATTTCTCTAGTATTCTATGCTTATGACACTTTATAGCTGACATAATTTATATTGCTATTTTTGTTCAGGTGAGCGATGTTGTCTCTGTGCGTCTCGATAACATACACGATATTTCTGCAAAGTTTCGCTTTCTTTATATCTACACTAGACTTTGACCCGTGCGTGCACGGGTTGACATTGCAAATGATATCTGAATAATCTTAAGTTTATTCTAATAGAATAGTTTGTGTCTCGGGACAGGCCTTCACCACAGTTAAAATGCCTCCCATATACCCGTAATGTAGCAAAAAACTGCAGAATCGCTCATATATATACGATTTTGAGAAAATTAATGAAGCTTTATTGAAAATAACAGTTAAATTATTCATAACAAACCATTTTGCGGCTGTAAATACATTTAATCTAAAAAGTTAATTCATATTAATGAAGAATTCAACACTTTCCCCAACGTTTTTTAACTCGCTTCAAATTAACACACCATGTTGACATTCGGAACTCTCGGGATTTTTCAAATCAAATGCACTTAGTTAGAGTTATCTCCCGTATTTTCTTTGATGAACAGAATATATACATGTACCAAACTTTCAATGAAAATTTACACGTATTTGTATTATCTTTCTGAGTTTATCCATGCAAATGTGATATTGTGGAAACTAAACTAAAAAGCCTCCCGTGATTTAGCGTGAATGTAATGCGCATGCGCAAGATTGTAAAATCCAAAAAATCCAGATGATTTCCGGATTTTTAAAAGGAATTTTCGTTGATTTTTAATTAGTGAAGCTTGATTGAGAAAAAATAAAAACATATTGGTAATCTTCAAGTACCAATGATGTTTAAAATATATAAAACAAAAGACAGTACTCTTCCGATTTCTCGGTATTAAAGCCCAAAAATTCGAGTCTATTATTTTAATATAGTAGTATAGATGGATCACCGAACAATTTTATTGTTTAAATATCCCTAGCACACATATATAGACATTAGCATTAAGCAAGCAGAAAAAAACCATAATCAGTAATAGATACAAATAAAATGAAAAACAATTTAATTTAAAACATAATTGTTTAAATGACTTGCATGCTTACATGACGAACATATCAGTACCAATTTCAAATAAAACAAAACCCCCAAAACAAAACAAAAAATCCCAACCCTTTTCATTTACAAATCAATACGCCAGGTAAAACGGCATGGCCTTTCGTTAGTACAAAAATATTCAGAAAAAATGAGTAAATAAAATATTTGTGTAACTATACAAAAACATTAAACAACAAAAACAAGAATGTTTCAAATAGAATAAACGTAAGTATTGTTTATCTTCAGAATACCGCTGACGGTATTGTTTATCTATACTATATTCATTTCAGTGATAAAGGTTTTTACTGTAATCGCTCTATCCTACATTCTCGCCTGGTTGTTGTTCTCTGATTTCTTCTGTTTTCATTTCTGCAAGTGTTTCTTGGGCGTATCGCTAGTGGTGGATTACTTATACCCATATGATAAAGTTTACGGAATGCATTTGCAACTCTCATATCATTAAGACAAAGTGAAAGACCTCCTCTTCTAAACTGAGTTTTCTGTTGGTAATATAAATGGTGTAAACGAAAATGAAGTAATGCACATGTAAGCTCTGTGGTTTCATTTATATTTGCGATGATTAGTTTTCGTGGGTTGTGTAAAAATTACAATGACAAAATACTTTGTTTCTATATATTTTACTTTTATGAACCTTTTGTGATTCAAACAATAAACTCCACGTATAATGAAATATTGGATATTAATGAAACCACAGAACGTAATGAAAGGTTTTTTTCTCTTTGTTTTGTTAAAAGCCTTAAACTAAATAATATGCCGTTTGAAAGGTGGAAATAGAAATGAAATAATTACACAACTGAACTATAGACAATATATAAGCTACAATCAGAAACTCTCAGTAAGACACCGATTTTAAATGCTCAGTTTTACAATTTTCAAATCATGAGAAAGTCCTAATTGATATTATTTATTTGTAGAATTTCTATTTACAACCAATTTCAAAGATGCAAAATAATAGGAAGCATAGGTCATCACATTTTTATATATTTTTTAAAAAATACTATATATGTATTTTTTGTTCTTCCAAGTAACTAAAATTATACATCTCTATTTAGGTCTCCAATACATGTCCATGGTGCATTTTGGGCTCTAGCAACTGCCCACTTGGAGTGGTCTACATTCGTGTGGAATGCAAGTTGATTGTCAAAACGAACATGTTTAACATCTTCCACCTATTGAAAAAAGGTCAATTTAAAAGAAAATGAAAATATTTTATTTGATAGGAAAGGTATCGCTGGTTGCATAACATGTCATATTTAAATCAAAACAATCAAATATGATGTCTTGTTTATTATATCAAGTCAATGCGTTGGTTTTTTTTTACTTTGTTTTGCACAATTAAAATGACTCAAACCCGTTAACGACGGCGATTCAAATTCAAGTGTATGTAACGTTACATATTTCAATGTCTGTATCGTATTTCTGACTGTTTAACGCCGCATTACATTGTAGATAGATATTTTTTATCAGTATTGAATCAGAAATAAGTGTTTCTGTTTAGCATGCATGATTTTTTTGCAAACAAAACTCCTAATAAACTATTTAATCGACGCTTTAAAAAAACTGTATATTATTCTAAGCAGAGACATAAAAAAACCAGAGATTGGCAACTCCGCCATTAGCATGTTTTTACGTTGAAAAATGTTACGGAACCAACCGTACTTTGAGAACTACATATTAGTAAATTGATATATTGATCTTAAACCAAAAGTATATTGTTTTTATGAAAAATGTGCAAAGGATTTAGACATTTTCGAAACAAAAAAATAAAAATAAGATTAATATATAGAAAATATATAGGCTGGGTTTTTAAAATAGGCGAAATCTCGGAAGACGGGTAGGCAACTGCCACCTAAAACTTCTCTTTCAATATTGTTTATAAGATATAAACATGAAATAATAATATTTAGAATGTATTGGTAATATGATTTGGCTGTTTATAATTCGATATATCTGTTTATTAGAAAGATGTACAAATTTAAACTTGGAATATTTTACAACAGGAACTGCGAGATTTCGCGAAAGTTCGATCAGTCCCGAAAGTTCGAACAGTTGCCAATATTTATGTATTTGATCTAAGTAATGATTTTTTCTGATCGACTTTACAAAATTACACTAAAATTTTAAAGACGAGATGATAAGGAGACTGACTTTGACTTCAGAATGAACAAAAATGTCATAAAAAGTAGGAAAATGTACGAACAGAGTAATAAAACTAGACACGATCTCGTTACGAGTAACGAGTAGGTCTTCCGTTCGATTTTTTAAAATGATACGATGATTTATCGATAAAACTTATAAAAATGACTGAATATTTTAGGGGCCACCCCTATAGATTTAAATGGGGACATATATTGGTGTTTTAATTAGTTAAATGCAGACAATTTCTTTTCTACAATGCTTAAAAAAATGTCTCCTTTAGACATATTGCATCAAAAGTTAAGGACGTTGGCCCCTAATAACGGCACAAATGGGCGTGGCAATGAGTTTTTCAAACAGATATTGTTACGATCAACAACTTTGCTTCTATAATGCATCACAAAATCTTTATCGTTTTTAAGTTATTTGTAATAGACTTTACGTGGGTCTTGGCCCCTAATTAAAGGGGCCAGCCCCTTTTTGTTCATTTCATACGAAAGATCTTACAAATACTAACATTTTTTGTTTTTACACCTTTTTTGAACTGTTGTTCATTTTTGAGATACAAATGATTGAATATTTTAGGGGCCAGCGCTGTAGATCCTTAATGGGAACAGACATTGGCGTTGAAAATAATGGAATCGATTATAGTTATCAATACAAGCATTTTCTCTTCTACAATGCTTAACAAAATATGTCTCGTTCTCTAGATATATTGTGTCTAAATTTGAGAACTTTGGGCCCTAAAAATCCCTAATTACGTCATAAATGGGCGTGGCAATGAGCTTTTCAAATATATATTGTTACGATCAACAACTTTGCTTCTATAATGCATTACAAAATCTTTATTGTTTTTAAGTTATCTGTAATAGACTTTACGAGTCTATTGGCCTCTAGTTAAAGGGGCCAGCCCCTTTTTCTTGATTTCATACAAAAGATCTCTCAAATACTAACAGTTTTTGTTCTTACACCCATCTCAAATTGTTGTTCGTTTTTGAAATACAAATGATTGAATATATTAGGGGCCAGCCCTGTAGATCCTTAATGGGGACAGACATTGGTGTTTCAAATATTGGAATCGATTAAAATTATCAATACAAGCATTTTCTCTTCTACAATGCTTAACAAAATATGTCTTGTTCTCTAGATATATTGTGTCAATGTTTGAGAACTTTGGCCCCTAAAAATCCCTAACTACGTCATAAATGGGCGTGGCAATGAGTTTTTCAAATAGATATTGTTACGATCAACAACTTTGCTTCAAAAATGCATTACAAAATCTTTATCGTTTTTAAGTTATTTGTAATAGACATTACGGGTCTATTGGCCCCTAATTGAGGGGGCCAGCCCCTTTTTCTTGATTTTGTTGGAAAGAACTTTTGATACTCTACCACTTTTGTTATATATGTCTTAACAAAATATCAACTAATAAAAAGATACAGAACAAAACGTATGAAAATTTTGAATGAAAATTGGTACCCAATTTTCGTGCCTAGGCGAGCGCCAAGAAATGGCGCCACTGGCGTAAAACAAATACATGCTGCACAACTTCAAACTATAGTCTACCTATCATAAAAATTTCAAAGTGATATCTTTGATAGTTTCTGAGTTTATAGGTGCACAAAATGAGTCGTCAAAAATTACAAAATGGCCGATAAATCAGTACCGGAAGTTACGACAAAAAAAATGAAAAATATGTATGAAGTTTAGATTACGTCCAATCATCTGTGAAAAAATGAGCGAGATCGGTCGTATAGTTTTCGAGAAATCGCGTGCACAAAATTTGGAAAAAAAAAAAATAATAATAATAACTAGACGCTCGTTGCGAGCAACAAGAGGTCTTCCGTTTGAATACACCTTAAAAAAGACTGTAGACATATATGTTCTTTTCTACCATTTCTTAACACTCATAAACATAGAGCAAAACCAATACCGGATATCTAAAACGCTATGTAAAAGTCAAACCAATACTGTAATATCCGTATTGTGACGTATTTCGATCCTCGGTCACTTCGCCGGCATCAAAGACATTCCGCCGCAACAACAGTGAATCAGGTTCCAACGATGCAACTGCATTACAAATAGATAAAAAAGCTAACCGCGGGTCGAAAAACAAATATTTTTCATATTTATACATGTACTAACATTTAAAATTATTCTTATGTTTAGAATGACTTTTTTCAATAGTATGTCAAGAGAGAGAGAGAGAGAGTTCGTTTTCACCACATGTCATCGTAGAGGCGGAGTTCAGACATTCACTGCTCATGACTTGACTGAGAGAGAGAGAGAGAGAGAGAGAGAGAGAGAGAGAGAGAGAGAGAGAGAGAGAGAGAGAAGAGAGAGAGAGAGAGAGAAAGAGAGAGAGAGAAGTAAATATACAATTCAAACATGTATATAATCTGTAAAAAAAACCATTTGTCAATAAACGCATGTATACATGCATGCCTGTACCCAAGTATGTGGAGAAACATTAAACAATCCTCAATTTAAAGTCATGTATAATAATTGAAACATAAGCATATTGTCAGGAGAACGGTTATTTCCTACCCGCAGTCGCTAATTGTTGTGTGCACACAGTCATTAAGATAGCGGTATTTCTTTGATGCCGGCAAAGCGACCCGGCGATCTCTAATGCGGTCGTATAACAGGGGTGCTTCGGCGGCATGACTTTGATGCCGGTGTTGCTACGAGCATCTGAATTTAGATAGCTGCTGATTAAAAAAAAAAGACTGTCACATAGCAGGAAATTAACGGTATTTGTAACCGGGCTCTATATTTGTACTGTATAAAAACCCCGATATTATTTTGATTTATGATAAAATTTAAACGGAAAACATTTTAAACCATCATTTTCAAGATAAAATCATAAAACAAACCACAATTAAGAAAGAAAAAAACGTTCGACACTCGGGGACTGAACCCGGGTCGCCTGGGCACAAGTCCACCACTCTAACGACTGAGCTACGCGGACTCTCGCTTCAGAACTTTGGAGCCCGAACTCTCGAGAATGCGTGGATTGATTTTAAAACGGATTTCATATTCTGAAGTTTAAAACGCGTCTCTATCGAATAATAAAATAAAAAAAATTCAAGTCAAAAAAATTGAAAAATGATAATTTTTTGTCTCCTTCCGGTGACGACCGGAAGTGACGGCGGACGTTCGGATATGCAAAGGGCACTGCGGCAGAACACTCTCTATCATCCCTGAAAATTTGAAAGTTCTATCTGAAATACTTTTGAAGAAAAATTGTGAACAAGCAAAAACATAAAATTTTTAATATCGCGGGACCGGAAGTGACGGCCAAAAAAACCTCGTGTAATTTTCTTACAAATTTAGTCATGAATAAGATTTGAAAGTTTCATCAAAATCGGCTGAAGCGTTTTTGAGAAAACGTGACAGAAAAAAAAAACAATAATAATAATAGTGAAAAAGAACAAAGCAATAATAGTAAATAGTTGAAAACGGAAGACCTTAATAAGAAACAGTACGAAAACAATAAGGTCTTCCGTTGGAAACGGAAGACCTTAATAATAATAACTAGACACGATCTCGTTGCGAGCAACGAGGAGGTCTTCCGTCCAATTTTTAGAAGGTAAAATGACTTGCTTTTTATCTTCGTTAACGAAACATATCTGGAAATTGGGAAGGATCTTAAAGAGCTATGGCTAGATGACATTAGACCCCTCTTGATCCCTAATTTGAAGGATCACACAACGTATCACAAAATATTTCTAAATTAAAAGTTATTAATAAAAGACGAGCCCTCTCGGCCCCTAATTTGAAGGGCCAGCCCCTTTTTCTTGATGTAAAATTAAAGCTCTTGTCATTATAAACACATTTGGTTCGATAAGTGTTTACAATTTATGTACTGTTCTCGAAATATTTGGAAAAGATCGATTTAGGGGCCAACACTATAACTCCTTTTAGGGGCCGGATAACAAAGAAATGTTGGTTGCATATCGTTAAACACATTATTTTGAGCATCTTTTGCTCAATATTGCTTTTCAAAATTGTTCTTCATTTTGAGATATTGATGATCACAATTTTGGACTTCTGGCCCCTAAAGATCCCTTATTACATAACAGAGGAGCAAACACTTATCATGTATAGATAACCAATGCAACGATGAACATATTTACTTCTATAACATATCACAAAATATTTCACAGTTAAAAGTTATTAATAAAAGACTTTAGAGCCCTTTCGGCCCCTAATTTGAAGGTCCAGCCCCTTTTTCTTGATGTCAAATAAAAGCTTTTGTCATTTTAAACACATTTGGTTCAATAAGTGTTTACAAATAATGTACTGTTCTCGAGATATCTGGAAAAGATCGATATAGGGGCCAACACTATAACTCCTTTTAGGGGCCGGATAACAAAGAAATTATGGTTGCATATTGTTAAACACATTATTTTGAGCATCTTTTGTTCTATATTGCTTTTCAAAATTTTCCTCCATTTTGAGATATTGAGGATCGAAATTTCTGACTTCTGGCCCCTTAAAATCCCTAATTACGTAACAAAGGAGCAAATAATTGTCATGTTTAGGTCAATGACGTTATGATGAGCATAATTGCTTCTATAATGTATTACAAAATATTTCACAGTTAAAGTTATATCTTAAAGACTTTGGAGCCCTCTCGGCCCCTAATTTGAAGGGCCAGCCCCTTTTTCTTGATGTCATATGAAAGATCTTGACGTTATTAAGTTTTTTTGTTCTACATGTTTTACCAAAATACTATCGAGAAAAAAGATATTGAAAGAAAACCACCAAAATTCATGACGCTTTTTAAACCGTCGTTTTCGAGCTCGGGCGAGCTTCGGCACTTTTGGTCACAGGTCAATGTATATACCACATGTCAGATCTACAACCTTTCGTCTACAATCCCTGAAAGTTTGAACCCAATATCTTAAATCGTTTAGAAATTTACCCCTGGACAAGCCGACCCTCTGAAAATCGCTAAATTGTTAAAATCTCAAAACCGGAAGTGACGTCATCATTAAAAAAAATTTCCAATAAGGTTCAGATCATTATCTATCATATCTGAAAGTTTCGTGTAAATCGCTCGAGTAGTTTCTGAGAAATCGCGTACACAAAATTTGTAAGAAAAAAAAAAAGAAAAATAATAATAACTAGAGCAAAGCTCGTTGCAAAGCAACGAGTGGGTCTTCCGTTAATGTCGAGAGTAAAGCTAGAAGTTCCTGTAAGAAGCAGAGTTCTTACACCAATAACAAGAGTAACTAAAACAAAAGATAAAGATCGAGTAATTGTTGGTACGACTTAACAAAATCCGAATGATTTTAAGTACGAATTAAAAAAGCCTTAATGATTTCAAGAACGACTTAACAAAAAAAATCCGAATGTGTTTAAGTACGACTTAATAACTATCGAATTATTTTTGGTACGAGTTAATTTCACTTTAACCTTTAACGCTATTTTTTTAAACCAAGAACGCTGAATCAAAAATTCCGTAAAAATCTATTTTTAAACTCCGATATCTCTGTAATGCATCGTCCGATTTTAAAAGGGATTTTAGTTTTAGATTCAGCCTATATAGCTCTACAAAACACGTGCATGTTTTCGATTTGATCAAAAAATTCAAATTTTGGAAAAAAAATTAATTTACTTCCGGTTTCGACCGGAAGTGACGGATTTTCATTTCCTTATTACAGCCTTATTACAGAGGTAAAATAACAATTGTATAAGTACAGAAAATTTCAAGCCTCTATCTTTAAGCATTTTTGAGAAACGCCGCGGACAAAATGACTTTTTAAAAATTTTTAAAATGACGTAACGTAAAAATGAAAGTGACGTTGACGTGGAAACTTTAAAATCTTTGAGGCATTATAAAGTCACAAAACCTCTGAAGGTTTCATTGAAGTCGGTTGAAAAGTTTTTTGAGTCCCTTTCGAAGCCCCTTAAACTCCTTCACTGGGCCACCAACAAGAAACTTTTAGATAGCATTTTGTTTTAAACATTATTCTGAGCAACTTTCCCTCTACATTGCTTTTTAAAGGGTTGATCTTCCGTACTGTGTGCTTGTTGCACCATCACGTTAGAAACTTACCGATGTATAATTTACTTTATTACCTAATCAAAGGGATTTTATTGTTTTATTACAAATTAAATATTTGCGTCTATTTGGTCGTGTACGCAGTTTTGCTTAACTATTAAAACCGTTCTATTGAACTGCTGGTCAATAGTCTGCGATCTATTGGACCGCCGGTCAATAGACTGCGATCTATTGGACCGCCGGTCAATAGTCTTCAATCTATTGGACCGCCGGTCAATAGACTGCATCTATTGGGCCGGCAACATATTTCAGAACGCGGGTATGTTAAGGCTTCCCGATTGATTTTACAGCGATGTGTAGGATGTCATTTGTCTCTACGTCATACGATATGACGTCATAATTAGATTGACGTCACAATCTGCACCCTTTCGATAGTTCTCTGGGAATGTAAAGTAACGTTAAAAGTAAACATTAATAAAACCGCTTGTTTCATTTACATAGACGCTGTTTGTAATACTAGTAATACCAAATTCAATATAATCAATATTGAGTATCTAATAATCAGCAGCTTTATGCCTCGTATAAGGTTAATGACTATTAATAAACCAATGGTTTGGAGACTCTTCCTTCTACGTATAAATTAATAAGTCTTTAATAAGATGTTTTAATGCATGAAACAGCTTTGGCGCATTTGAAAGATCAAAACAATCTTATAGTTAGTTGATTGCATAATGGCATGAAAACCTTCTGTAATATACAAATTGTAAACCCAAAAAACCAAAAATGGAATTAGGTAATAAAACAATTATTTAATGCCTGAACAGTCAATAGACCAGAATTTTTCCCTCGGTGCAGGGAACAGCTCAGTATGTTCTATTGCCGAGCTCGGGAAAAATATTCTGGTCTATTGACTGCTCGAGCATTAAATAATTGTATATTATTACACCTCTGTAAATATTTTCTATGTAAAATTACAATGAATTAACACCATCTATCTAACCGTGAAATAGTTTCCGTGCTATCTGCCCATGGTAATAGTCATCGAAACTATTCACCGGCGACATTCGATTTCCCTCTTTTTTAAACTTGGAACACCTCTAATGTAATCCGATCGCTGCATTAAAATTCAAAGTCCGATAACTTGTTTCTTTATCATCAAAAAATTCTGCATCGCCGACAAATAAAGTTTTCTTTGGTATAAAAAAATACCTATTTACTCAAAGCCAGTAAATAGGTATACAATGTCCAATCCACCTTCATTTCGAGTTATATAATCTCCCGTTTGTAACCTGCAATTACACTGTCTGTGTATAGTCAACACAACAGTCATAGTCACAAGTTTCACAATTTATGCTTCTCATGTACATGTACTTAACATTAGGGGCCTTCATATTGCATACCAATTCTAACAAGAGACATCCCTCTAATTAATGATAATCATCAAAATTCAACACTCATAAGCCTTCAAGTACAGCAACTCTCAATTTTACAAAAATATTAACAGGTACTTTATCCGAAACTGTCCCTTGCTACCTTTAACTTAGTACACTAACATTTTATGAAAAGATGTTTTGTCTTAGAATTAGAAAGCTAATGCAATTCTGAGAAAAAGTATACCACATATTGCCAATACCATTGAGGTTTAAGAAAAATATGGCCATTTAAGTGAACCCACCATTTCCACTTTCCTCTATTCAATACAGATTCATAGGGTCCTCCATAGTAAAACATCTTTACCTGACCTTTCAGAGGTCAATTGTTGTTCAACCTCCTTTAATAAGAAACCTTATTCAATATAACATACATCTACATGATATTTTCATGATAAAAGCATCATATCACTTAGATATGCCCTTACATGTATACCCTCCCCCTATCTTTTGATTTTCATTAACAGTCATGGTTTGAAATCTTTTACCTTATTTTATGAAACTTGTGGCAATTTCTTTGAGTCATTTCTCACACATATTTGAAAACAATCATCAATGATAGTAAAATTTGATCTTTTTTTTGTTTATTGAATGATTTGTAGCATTTTAATTAACAAATAGAGATGCTGCCCTGCATGCGATTTCTTGTTTCCATGAAAAAGAGTAAGCTAACAATCATATAAGTTCATATTTAGTGAATATCTAATCTATTCTGGTTTCTTGTCTCCTTTTAACCATGCTAAAACAGTAAGACCTTAAAGTGAGGCATCTGCCTTAAATTAAAATTAAATTCAAACACAGAACTCACGGAGGAGAATTCCATGAAAAATGTTCAAATTTTATATGTTTTCCTACATTTTTTTTATGCATATATACAGTAAAAAGGTTATAATATGTTGTCTCTTTTTATTTCAAAAGTAATTATCATAGCAGATGTTATTTCTAGGTCAAATGTACATTTACATACCCTACATGTAATCTTAATGGTAACAATTAAAAAGGGGGGGGGGTGATTTTTCAATTATGTAAACACATCTAAATATGACAGGTTTCGACACTAACCTTAGACCGTTAGTCACAGACTAATAGATTTTCATTTAGACTAACAAAATTTCTGTCTAGTCAGTCCGGTCGGACTAATAAAAAGTTCTGCTTAAAAAATTTGTTAATTAACAATGTGCTACGGACGACATTTTTCTGAAAAACCCTGACTATATTTTTATTATCTAGCATATGATACATTGCGGTGATTATTGAGTTACCAAGCGAAAACAACAGAGGTATGCAGGATGATACGGGTGACTTGATTTGATTATTGCTTTGCCCGAAGGGGATGTCCGAGAAAATAGGTGACAAATGCAGGTGTTCACAACAACGGCTTTGATAGGGAGGCTTATGTGTTTTAAAATAAAATAAAGGTGAAACGAATCTTCTGTAAGTTGTTTAATTTAAATGAATTGTGTTTAAATCATTTGTCATAAATTGCTTATAATTTTAAACAGATTTTTAAAGAACTTAGATAAGGAAAACAAGGTAGCTCATAGCCCGGATCTATTGCACAGATATATTTATATGATCTGTAATGGCGGCATACACCAAGTACACGGAGATAGTGAATACGCAGCTCATTGCTTGTACTGCATAGCACAATACAACTAAACCAGTGCAACACCTGTAAGAAAAACATGGTGTATAATATTACGCATACCTTTCTTACAAATTATATTTTAAAAATGCATATTTTATAAGGCAAATACGGTAATGTAATTTAATTTATTTTTGACGGGCAAATAAAATTGACTGCGGGCTAGTTAAAATAAACACTGTCAGGCACTAGTCCGGCTGGACTAATGCATAAAAAAGGAAGTGTCGAACCCTGTATTATTAATAAATACAAAATAAAGGAAACATAATTGCATACTTTTATTGAAAAACAAATTTTCACAACTAACAATTGTAAATTTCTTTAAGTAAACAGCCTTAATTTTGTTTTTCATAATTTATTATCAAACACAAACCACAACAAGGCATGATGCTTTCTTAAAGTTCCATTATTGTTTATGCATTATCCGATTTAATTTGAATTACCGGTAAATAGTCTGTAGAACACAAGGAATATGCATGTGGGTAGAGGTGACAGGTTAACCTTAAGAGCTGAAACCACAAGAATCAACAGGTAAAAGCCTAGTGGCCACCATGTGGTAACAAGAGTCCGTTTTGTGCTGAAATAAAAAAAAAATAAAAAAATTAACCTAAAATGAATCAATATGTATAAAAGATTAACTAATATCAAACAAATTACAATGGTTTTGTGAAATTATTAAATCTTAAGAAGACTGTTTTACGGATATCAGGTAACATTAATCGAAAATCTGAGCTTGATATAATTAATATGAAGTTCTTTTCATCCATCCTCGCTAGCCAAGGGTTTTCGGTCCACTCTGCTCCCCATAAACCCTTGGCAGATTTCATTACGAAAACTCGGTGATGCGATGGCGCTATCTAGCGAGCAACTTGAGTTGCGCCCCTTGTATATTTACATTTTAATCGAATGAAACAACGGGTAATATACACGCTACGGCATAAATACAACTTGAAAACATGTTGACTAGCAATAATAGGAACATAATTAACGATGCTATTCAATGGGAATGAAGATATAACCTAGAGAAAGCAAGGAATGTTTTATTTATAGGCCTAGTGTTTGTAGAGACCTGTACCGGGAGTAGAAAAGTTGCATTCAAGCCATAAAACCAGGTATCGTTGTCGTAATTATTGTGGACAAAAGAAATAAATAAAATACAGCTCATTGAATAATTGAAACTCTAACCATAAGCAGGGGCGTACATGTATATACTAACGGGATAGGCAACTTCTTCATTCGCCATGTTTACTTCCCATAGTACTACGATCGCACGAGCCTTGACAAGTTTGTAAATCTCTGTTAAATCCAGTAAAATATATCGTTTTTTACAGTGATCTGGTTAGACCATCCTTGTAGAGATATTGTATTCGAGCACTTGTGCCTCAACTTGTGAAAAGCACCAAATATTTTACCAAAGATCACACGTGTGTTTCTTTTAAAAGTTTATTTATAAGCGAATGTTTACAATGCTGCGATTGGATCAGCTACTCGCAGCTGCAGCCAATCATTAAACGGAGCTTGTCACCGAGTTTTTGTAATGAAATCCGCCAAGGGTTTATGGGGAGCAGAGTGGACCGAAAACCTTTGGCTAGCGAAGATGTTTTCATCTTGCACTCTGTTTTACATGCTCTTTCACGAGCGATAACCATATATAACAGAGAGCCAGACGAAAGGTCTAATTTTAATTAGATTGAATATTTACCATGTCAAATATATTTATTTAATTAAGAACAAGTCTGAGTTTTTAAATTTATAAATTAAGTGAAAGGCGATATGGAAAAGATCTGCTATATTCAAATATTTAAGGTAAAGTTATCATCATGCAAACATGCACTCTAATTACAACATTCTACTTTTGTGTACCTTGGGACCCCCAACCCCTTTTAATTGCACTGTTTTACAGTGTATGGTGTGTTGTTCAATACACAATAAGACATACATATACATAGCAAAAAAATAAATAGAAATTCAAAAGAGTGATGTGCAAAACATACAAGTGAAAATACAAAGAACAGAAAATATTCCGATATTCCTCTGACTCTAACACCCGCTTTTATATTATGACGCACGTCAAAAGCGGAGGTTAGAGTCAGAGGAATCTCGGATTAGATTGAAAAGTACAAATACTTTGAAAAGAAAAAGTCAACACGACATAGCCTGTATTGAAACATACCTTTATAATCTCTCATACGATAGTTGAGCTGTATTTTCCACTATCGACGTCTTGCAGGCCATGCTTCTTTTAAAAATGTTGACACACCGCTATCAGCTGTTGTTCGCCGTCAAAACATGGCGAGTTGACATGGTGAATCGTACGATAATTATTTCGATTAAAACTAATAAGTTTGTGTTTAATATGCAGAGCACAGATTAACATGCATTACATTAATGCATTTATTTTGCAAGCAAATAATTAAATAAATAAATGTTCGTATTTGAAATCTTAACAAACTCTATATTCAGTGACCCAATCTACATTGTACGTGTTCTTCTATTATTCAACAACTGAAAGATCCTCGACGATTAGGCTAGGCTTAATATTGCGATTTAAATAACACATTTACCAAATTTTAGAAAAGTCTTTCGATCGCTTTTCGCTGTTAGAATCGGGATCTGTGTCTTCAATTCCAGCTGCTTTGTTTTTGTTTTGATTCGTGTTGACAAAATTTTCTCTTTTTCCAAACGAAGTTTACACATTCAACGTTATATTATCAAACGAAATCGTTTCAATAAACACTCAGATTTACTATTTAAAAAACAGAGTTCGGTTTTATGACATGTAACGTTACGAATTGTTTTCAGCAGGAGTTACTTTCAATGTGAATTTTGCACTATTTTCTAAATCTTGACTGCGGAATCAAAATTTCCGGAAAAATCAATATTTAAACCCCGATATCTCTGCAATGCATCATCCGATTTTAAAACAAATTTCAGTTTTGTATTTAGCTTTGCAAACTCTACAGTATGCATATAATTTTTATATTTGCTCCAAAAAATTAAAATTTCGAAAATTTAAAATCACTTCCGGTTTCGACCGGAAGTGACGAAATACAAATTTCTGAAAAAATGCCATAAGTAAATCGGCAGATTTACAATCACAGAAAATTTCAAGTCTTTATAAACAACCGTTTTAGAGAAAAGTCGTGGACAAAATCACTTTTTGAAAAATTTTAAAATGATGTAACTAAAAAACGTAAGCGATTTTATGACTGAAAGTTTAATAGCTTCAAGGGACAAAAATTTCACATAATCCCTAAAATTTTCATGCAAATCGGTTGAATACTTTTTGAGATATAAGGCAAAAAAGAAGTCAGAAGAAAAAAGAAAAAGAATAATAACTAGAGCAAAGCTCGTTGCAATGCAACGAGTGGGTCTTCCGTTAATGTCGAAAGATAAGCTAGAAGTTCCTGTAAGAAGTACAACTCTAAAACCAATACCAAGAGTAACTTAAACAAAAAGATAAAAAATCGAGTAATTGTTTGTACGACTTAACAAAATCCGAATGATTTTAAGTACGAATTAACAAAAGCCTTAACGATTTCAAGAATGACATGACAAAAAAAATCCGAATGTGTTTAAGTACGACTAAATAACTATCGAATTATTTTTGGTACGAGTTAATTTCACTTTGAACTTAACGCTTTTTTTTTAAACCAAGAACACGGAATCAAAATTTCCGGAAAAATCTATTTTTAAACCCCGACATCTCTGTAATACATCGTCCGATTTTAAAACGGATTTTAGTGTTAGATTCAACCTAATTAGCTCTACAAATCACGTGTACGTTTTCAATTTGATAAAAAAATTCAAATGTTAAAAAAAAATTGATTCACTTCCGGTTTCGACCGGAAGTGACGGATTTTCATTTCCTTATTACAGAGGTAAAATAACAATTGTATAAGCACAGAAAATTTCAGCCTCTATCTTAAACATTTTTGAGAAACGCCGCAGACAAAATGACTTTTTCAAATTTTTTAAAATGACGTAACGTAAAAACGAAAGTGACTTTGACGTGGAAACTTTGAGATCTTTGAGGCATTATAAAGTCACAAAACCTCGAAAAGTTTCATTGAAGTCAATTGAAAAGTTTTTGAGTTACGAAGCCCCTTAAACTCCTTAACTGGGCCATCAACAAAAAACTTTTAGAAAGCATTTTGTTTAAAACATTATTCTGAGCAACTTTTTCTCTACACTGCTTTTCAAAGGGTTGACCTTCCGTACTGTGTGCTTGTTGCACCATCACATGTCAGAAACATACCGATGTATAATTTAATTTATTACACCTCTGTGAATATTTTCTATGTAAAATTACAATGAATTAACATGCTATTCTATCTAACCGTGAAATAGTTTCCGTGCTATCTGCCCATGGTAATAGTCATCGAAACTATTCACCGGCTACATTCGATTTCCCTCTTTTTTAAACTTGGAACACCTCTAATGTAATCCGATCGCTGCATTAAATTCAGTAATCCGATCACTGCATTAAATTCAAAGTCCGATAACTCTTATTTGTTTATCATCAAAAAATTCTGCATCGCCGACAAATAAAGTTTTCTTTGGTATAATAAAATACCTATTTACTCAAAGCCAGTAAATAGGTATACAATGTCCCATCCACCTACATTTCGAGTTATATAATCACCCATTTGTAACTTGCAATTTTACTGTGTACAGTCAACACAACAGTCATAGTCACAAGTTTCACAATTTATGCTTCTCATGTACATGTACTTAACATTAGGGACCTTCATATTGCATACCAATTCCAACAAGACACATCCCTCTAACTAATGATAATCATCAAAATTCATTTCATGAATCTTAGCAACACTTATAAGCCTTCAAGTACAGCAACTCTCAATTTTACAAAAATATTAACGGGTACTTTATCCGAAACTGTCCCTGCTACTTTTAACTTAGTACACTAACATTTTATGAAAAGATGTTTTGTCTTAGAATTAGAAAGCTAATGCAATTTTGAGAAAAAGTATACCACATATTGCCAATTCCATTGAGGTTTAAGAAAAATATGGCCATTTAAGTGAACCCACCATTTCCACTTTCCTCTATTCAACACAGATTCATAGGGTTCTCCATAGTAAAACATCTTTACCTGACCTTTCAGAGGTCAATAGTTGTTCAACCTTCTTTAATAAGAAACCTTATTCAATATAACATACATCTACATGATATTTTCATGATAAAAGCATCATATCACTTAGAAATGCCCTTACAAGTATACCATCCCCCTATCTTTTGATTTTCATTAACAGTCATTGTTTGAAATCTTTAACCTTATTTTATGAAACTTGTGGCAATTTCTTTGAGTCATTTCTCACACATATTTGAAAACAATCATCAATGATACTAAAATTTAATCTTTTTTTGTTTATTGAATGATTTGTAGCATTTTAATTAACAAATAGACATGCTGCCCTGCATGCGATTTCTTGTTTCCATGAAAAAGAGTAGGCTAACAATCATATAAATTCATATTTAGTGAATATCTAATCTATTCTGGTTTCTTGTCTCCTTTTAACCATGCTAAAACAGTAAGACCTTAAAGTTATACATCTGCCTTAAATTAAAATTAAATTCACACACAGAACTCACGGAGGAGAATTCCATGAAAAAGGTTAAAAATTTTACATGTTTTCCTACATTTTTTTTATGCATATATACAGTAAAAAGGTTATAATATGTTTTTTCTTTTTATTTCAAAAGTAATTATCATAGCAGATGTTATATCAAGGTCAAATGTACATTTACATATCCTACATGTAATCTTAATGGTAACAACTGAAAAGGGGGGAGGGTGATTTTTCAATTATGTAAACACATCTAAATATTATTATTAAATACAAAATAAAGGAAACATAATTGCATACTTTTATTGAAAAACAAGTTTTCACAACTAACAATTGTAAATTTCTTTAAACAGCCTAAATTTTGTTTTTCATAAGTTCTAATCAAACACAAACCACAACAAGGCATGATGCTTTCTTAAAGTTCCATTATTGTTTATGCATTATCCGATTTAATTTGAATTACCGGTAAATAGTTTGTAGAACACAAGGAATATGCATGTGGGTAGAGGTGACAGGTTAACCTCAAGAGCTGAAACCACAAGAATCAACAGGTAAAAGCCTAGTGGTCGCCATGTGGTAACAAGAGTCCGTTTCGAGCTGAAATAAAAAAAAAATATCAATCAGCTGTGTTAACATACATGTACTACAAGGTTAGCATTTTAAAAAGGTAAGAAAGTCAGCCAGCGGAATTTTAATTCTTAGGTCAAAAGTGAATACACAATCTATTAAAATACAAGATAAATATTTCCAAAACAATAATAATACGCGGGTACACATTTAGTTTGCACCCTTATTTTTATGGCTGTACATGTGTGACCGGTCAGCAGAGGATGCTCACTCCTCCTAGGCACCTGATCCTACCTCTATCTTGGAGGTTTGTGTTGCTCTGCTTTGAATTTGTATTTTGTTTTATGGATTTTTGAGATGGTTGACGGTTTGTTATTGTCTTTTTTTCATGTAGGTGAGGAGATAAGCGTGTAGCGGTGTACATGCAATGTATGACTGCATACCTACTTAATACTTAAAGTTGTAATTTGCAAACATAGCTCTCTGAATTTCATGGTCTCATCGCAAACCACTACGAATATATTTACTTTCCAATCTCACTAAAAGAGTCAGGAAGATATACGCGGACTCCGGACTGTGACTGCAGACGATTCCCATTGACAGTCTTCCGATGCGCAGTTTGACCTAGAAACTGACCAGTTTCATAACTTCTTCGAATTTCTCTACCACAAACTGTCTAATTCCTTCCCAGAATTCCAATTTACGCAAGCGCAATTAAAGTTTCAACCTAACTTATAGCTGTGTTTACATTAACATATGCTGGTATTTCTGGAAAAAATACACTGGCCATATAGTGTAATAAGTATTCTGTACGTGTATATTGTTTATATTTATTCTACTGATAAGCTGTACAGCTTAAAGTTAATAAAGAACTGAACTGAACTGTATGACATATCCCAATACATGACATTAACATTTAGGCACTTCAAAAACAAACATTTGCATATTGAGTCATAATATAAGATTAATCCCCCCCCCCTTTTTTAGGTATAGACATATCAAATTAAGAGAGAGAGAGAGAGAGAGAGAGAGAGAGAGAGAGAGAGAGAGAGAGAGTTTTACTCATTGTGCAACAGTCAATATTTCAATTCATAAACTACAAAGGAATATTACCCATCCAAACAGCGTCAAAGTATAAGCTTCTGCTATACCATGTTTTATCAATTCTACTGGGTTTTTCTTTTGCGAATAAATTTAGTGAGGTTTTTTTTTCTTATTAATATCATGTTTTAAAAACAATACTATGTATAATGCGCATAAAATTCCATGAACAATTTTACAAAGCTTTGGATTTTGGTTGCACATTAAAAAAATAAGGGATTGATAACATGCTCATTTTAAAATTCAATGCACTGTTGATTACTAGACAGAGATATTTTTGTTACAAAATTTAGTTGCTCGCTGATGCTTTGCCAAGATTAAAAGCACGAGAGAGAGAGAGAGAGAGAGAGAGAGAGAGAGAGAGAGAGAGAGAGAGAGAGAGAGAGAGAAAGAGAGAGAGATCTGAGGCACATGCAGTAAGAATTATTACATATATTTGTCTTACTTTAAAAATTGTTTACATACAATGTAGATGTAATATGCATGTAAAATTTACCTAAAATGATTGAATATGTATAAAAGATATATAGAATATCACACTATTGTTTTGATCTCGGCCCTGGTATCAGCCCGAGCGGTTGGTATCGACCCAAGCCCGATGGGCGCGGGCCGATATCATCCGAGGGCTGATACCAGGGAAAAGATCAAAACAATAGTGTGAGGTTGTTTAAATCATATACCTAAAATCAAAGACTTTTATTCAAATTCAAATAATAAATATAATTTATCTATGAGGAAGGTATAGATTTTTTTGTTCATTTGTTAAATCTTTTTATATGAGTTAAGAACTGTAAGAGTTGTCGGACTTTGTTGACAAACCATTGTCGTTTGAAATACAGTAGAAGGGAGTATATCATCTGAAGCACTATTTTCTAGAATTCAGAATTATTGAAAGAGAAACTTCCATCCTACGCAACTTTGTAATGAGTCAAATTCTTTCACTTGGATTTCGTAAGTTTCCGCAACTTTCCTGTCAGATTCCATTCATAAAAATCCTTACTGTTATAGCAAGTTGTTTGAGAACGTTCAAAAGCGCGTCCATTACTTAACCACCTAATTTTTACAATCTAAACTCTGGTTTTCTAAGAATAAGTCTCGTTCTATGCTTCTCTATATCCTCCATAATTTAAATGTTGATTGATATTAAATAAAGCGTGCTATTGTTCTAAATACACAACCGTTGTGTAGGTTACCTCCCCTTACTTAGATACATATCACTCTTTGGCGCTATTTTTGAATTATTATTTTTCAATTTTCAGCAATAAATAAAAATATTCAGACGTGCAAGGTGATGATTTGTATTATTTATTTGTTATTCTATCGTTATTTCACAAAATAGTCTTAATTAAATGCAGAGATATTTGGAAAAAACGAATTTAAATTTGAGGGCAATACACCCCCTTGACGACGGGCTGAGACAGAGAAATATCAGCCCCGAAGGCGATACAGCCCTAGCTTTTGGTTGCTGTCTTACCCAGTCCAAAACACGTTTATCAGGGCTGATACACTACTAGGTATATGACATAAACTAATCTCAAACAAATTACAATGGTTCTGTGAAATTATTAAATCTTGAGAAGACTGTTTTACGGATATCAGGGAACATTAACCTAAAATCTGAGCTTGATATAATATGAAGTTCTTTTCATCTTGCACTCTGTTTTACATGCTCTTTCACGAGCGATAACCATATATAACAGAGAGCCAGACGAAAGGTCTAATTTTAATTAGATTGAATATTTACCATGTCAAATATATTTATTTAATTAAGCACAAGTCTGTCTGAGTTTTTAAATTTATAAATTAAGTGAAAGGCGATATGGTAAAGATCTGCTATATTCAAATATTAAAGGTAAAGTTATCATCATGCAAACATGCACTCTAATTACAACATTCTACTCTTGTGTACCTTGGAACTCCCACCCCATTTAATTGCACTGTTTTACAGTGTATGGTGTGTTGTTCAATAAACAATAAGACATACATATACATAGCAAAATAATAGAAATTCAAAAGAGTGATGTGCAAAACATACACGTGAAAAAACAAAGAACAGAAAATATTCAGATATTCCACCCGCTTTTATATTGTGACGCACGTCAAAAGCGGAGGTTAGAGTCAGAGGAATCTCGGATTAGATTGAAAAGAACAAATACTTTGAAAAGAAAAAGTCAATACGACATATCCTATATTGAAACATACCTTTATAATCTCTCATACGATAGTTGAGCTGAATTTTCCACTATCGACGTCTTGCAGGCCATGCTTCTTTAAAAATATTGACACACCGCTATCAGCTGTTGTTCGCAGTCAAAACATGGCGAGTTGACATGGTGAATCGTACGATAATTATTTCGATTAAAACTAATAAGTTTGTGTTTAATATGCAGAGCACAGATTAACATCCATTACATTAATGCATTTATTTTTCAAGTAAATAATTGCAATAAATATATATTCATATTTGAAATCTTTACAAACTCTATATTCAGTGATCCAATCTACACTGTACATTGCACGTGTTGTTCTATTATTCAACAACTGAAAGATCTGCGACGATTAGGTTAGGCTTAATATTGTGATTTGAATAACACTTTTACCAAATTTCAGAAAAGACTTTCGATCGCTTTTCGCTATTATAATCGGGACCTGTGTTTTCAATTCCACCTGCTTTGTTTTTGTTATGATTCCTGTTGACAAAATTTTCTCTTTTTCCAAACGAAGTTTACACATTCAACGTAATTAATTATCAATCGAATTAACAAAATCGTTTCAATAAACACTCTGATTATGACCTGTACGAATTGTTTTCAGCAGGAGTTATTTTCAGTGTAAATTTTGCACTATTCTCTAAATCTCGACTGCGGTATCAAAATTTCCGGAAAAATCAATATTTAAACCCCGATATCTCTGCAATGCATCACCCGATTTTAAAAATAATTACAGTTTCGTATTTAGCTTTGCAAACTCTACAATATGCATATAATTTTATGTTTTTTTTATATAGTTTTATGACCAGTACGAATTGTTTTCAGTAGAAGTTACTTTCAGTGTGAATTTTGCACTATTTTCTTAATTTTGACTGCGGTATCAAAATTTCCGGAAAAATCAATATTTAAACCCCGATATCTCTGCAATGCATCGTCCGATTTTAAAACGAATTTCAGTTTTGTCTTTAGCTTTGCAAACTCTACAATATGCATATAATTTTAATATTTGCTCCAAAAAATGAAAATCTCGAAAATTTAAAATCACTTCCGGTTTCGACCGGAAGTGACGAAATACATATTTTTGTAAAAATGCCATAAGTAAATCGGTAGATTTACAATCACAGAAAATTTCAAGTCTTTATAAACAACCGTTTAAGAGAAAAGTCGTGGACAAAATCAGTTTTTGAAAAATTTTAAAATGACGTAACTAAAAAACAGAAGCGATTTAATGACTGAAAGTTTAATAGCTTCAAGGGACAAGAATTTCACATAATTCCTGAAAATTTCATGCAAATCGGTTGAATAGTTTTTGAGATATAAGGCAAAAAAGAAGTCAGAAGAAAAAAGAAAAAGAATAATAATAATAAAAAAAAAACAATAGAATAACAAGAGGGTCTTCCGTTGGAAACGGAAGACCCTAATAATAAAAAAAAACAATAGAATAACAAGAGGGTCTTCCGTTGGAAACGGAAGACCCTAATAATAATAGGGAAAAAGAAACCGAACGAAAACAATAAGGTCTTCCGTTGGAAACGGAAGACCTTAATAAGAAACTGTACGAAAACTATAAGGTCTTCCGTTGGAAACGGAAGACCTTAAATAGACTACAAAATTTTGAATTTTGTATTTACTATTTGACTAGTGTTAAAATGTAAACGTCAACATACCCAGTAGTCATCGTCTAGTTTTGCCATCCATGATTGAACAAGTAGCCTTTTGTTAAGCATTGGAGCAATAAAATGACTGTATATGTCTGCCAAATGCAAAACGAAAATAAGAAGTTTTTACTAGTGTGTAAGTCGACAATATAATAATTCAGATTTAAAATGCTTAAAATTGTGATTTCAGTGATTTAATAATGATAAAAAAGTATTACCATAGTCATATTCTTTTTTCTTCTTCATTTATTTCGTTTTTAACTGTTATGTTTGCTTAAGCAATGTCCTCTCGTTTTGATTTGTATGCATGCGTAGGTTAAATGCGATGGGATGATGTGTAAACAATTCTTATTAAGATTTAAATTGTCCAAAAACCAGTTATCGAAAAAAAAAAAATTAAGGTTAACTAACATGATACAATATATAAGCATTTTTTATGTAATTTTATAAGTAGATGCAAGATCGGTATACCGTCTTCACAACTTTTTGGCTTAGCAAACACTTTAAGTGGAACATTGCCAGATGTTCTGAAATTCATATACATGTAGGAGAGGTCATTTTCCCTACTACTCTCCAATGTGAAATTTTTCTCATCATATATGAATGGTTTCGTTGTCTTGAATATTTGCTCTAATAACAAATAAAAAAAAATAATAATAAAAATAACTGCTCTCAGTTTCAATGTATTGTTACAATACACATTACATAACGTACAACCTTCGTATTACAAAGACAGTGCACATTGGAACTTACTTATTTTGTCTTCCATGTTTCCAGGTACGGTTACGCATAGTATGATTTGTCCTTTCTTTGTTTGGCTTTTACCGTAATTGTATCCAATTGACACATTTGCTGGAAAACGGGGAACACTAGAAATTATCCAAAACCCCTTTGTCGCATTAAACGCTACTGCTCCTGGAGTCATGCAATGTAAAATCATGCAATTAAATCATCTAAGACTTACTTTATCACACACACACATAAAAATACGCTCATTTATGGCAAACCTTTTGAATGGGCTTTATTTGATCTAGTGCCGGCCATTGGGGGTTGGTCATTGTACATCGCATATGATTTAATACCTGTAGGCTAAACAAAGCATGTTAGATGTACATATGTGACTAAAACTCTAACAATGGCATTATATATAGAAAGCACCACCTCTCATTTTCATGACCGTTCCCGTCAAATCCGGTGGAAAAACAAAAGAGATCATCTGACTGTTTAAAAACATTTTCATAACGAGTAATGGTGTTTTTTTCTTTGTAAAAACCAATGATATATGTCTATATAGTTTTATTTTATAGTCTGTATTGTTTGTCTTTTACTTTTACACACACAAAAAGTTGCATAATACTATTAAGATTAAGATTATTTTTATCGTATAAACCGAGTTATAAAGCTAATGCTTTTAAAGGTTATAAAACTTTTAATTAAGGGCCCAGTTCTCATTTTATGATATCAAACGACGACTCTCTGTAGCATTAACAACGTTTGCACACTGTATTCAGAAAATATTTTAAATAGAAAAAAATATATAAGCAAACTTTACATGTAGCAACATTTTACACGGTAATTTCAAGGGCTTTTGAAGGGAATTAAAACAAATTGCATGACAACGTTTAAATTGTCTATATTAAAGTTTTAATTGTTAGTTTGCGTCTCCGAGCCCTTTCCGGACCAGAATACACCAATAACAATATTATAATGACTCAAATCTGGAAGCAGTTGTTGAAAATCTTTTTGTTCCATACAGAGAGTTTGAATATTTGAATAAAACGGACGCAATTTTCAAGTATTTTTTTTATTTGTAAAAATGTCTAGAAGCTTAACAGAAAAATTATGAAATTAGACTAAGAATTGCCATCATAATCAAAGTCAAGAAATGTCATCTATTGGAAACGGAAGATCTTAACAAACAAACACGATTACATTAAGGGATATAAGACAACAAACTTAATAAGGACACTTAAAAACTGAATTATCTGATAACACATAATCCGATTCATAAATATCTGTTTACATACATACCCTTTATCCTTTACTTACATCTTCATACAATGGTCTAAGCGTGTTATATAAAGGGTTGTTATTTTCACTGGAAATGTTTAATTGACTGTTGCTGAAAGATGGTGAGTTTTTATCCATGTACAAGAAGTTGGTCCCATTTGAGGAGTCGCCTGTTGTAGTTTTTGGCAATTTGTACATGATGAACCTATCAGAATTGCGAGAAAAATTAAACAAAAAGCCAATCTTCATACATTTTAGTTTAACTTTAAAATTTGAATTTAAGAAGTAAAAATAAATAGGTGAAAAGTTTGTCTACATATAATGTATTTTTTTTTAAATAAACACGATACATTTTTCAAGCTTGTTCGCCCACGGATACACTAAGTTTTAAAAATATTGATGTTCTTGCATATCTGTTAGCGAAAAAAAATATTTCTTGATGCGCTGTTTAAAACGTGATAAAACTGCACTGACTCCTAGAAATGTTAAATTCATAATTGTGTAAAAGAAAGAAAAAGTTGAAGTTGTATGCCGTATGGTACTTGTTCTAAATTTATTAATTGTACAATCGATTCTGATAATATATGTCAAGAGACCTGAATTGGTTTTAGTTTGTACTCATAACCAATAAAGAATAATGATAATGATAGAACGACCAAAATATCAATATCAGATTAATAATAAATAATTATTTTTTTACTTGTAACGTTTTATAAAAAAAAACATATTGTTACTGTTTCCTTTTTTATTTGAGTATGTTTCAATTCTACCAATAATAAATATATTTCAGTTATTATCAACAATTACTGTTTTAACTTTAAAGAAGCCTTACATACTTTTATAACTACGTCTTACCAGTCAATGGGTCCTCCAAGTCGGTTCTTGCAGTTTAAAGCGCAGTAAATGTTGCTTTGATATCCAAGACAAACTATCAACAAAGTAAGTTGCTTCATTTTTGAAATACTACAAATTAATGTTGATATAATCGTCCGTATGTAAATTATGTACATTTATCTTCCGTATTTGATGAATGGTTTGCGTCTACGATTGGTACATTGTAGATTTCATCTACATGATGCACACGTAACGGGGATTTGACACAGGATGAATCTCTGCCATTCAGTCAGCTGAATGTTAACTGAATGGTTGGGAAAGGTGACTGAATGGCGTAGCTATGCCATTCAGCCACTTTTCAGTTACCTTTCAGTCACATTTCAGTTGACTGAATGGCAGAGATTCATCCTGTGTAAACAATACATTTATTTGTGATTCACTATTTGTTTATTGCTTAAAATATTGTTTAAAACGTGAATTGACTTGATGATGTATTCCTGAGTACATCATAGGGCTGTAAATTAATGTTTAATTATAAGAATGCTAATTCTCGTTTTAAAAAACAACAATCCTTAATTTTGTTTAATACCGGATAATTGTTGGGAGTCATTTTCAACGGAAAAAGAAAGCTATAGTTACTGTAATAATAACGTGCCTGTTTTACCAAGGTGTTTTGAGTCCTCGTCATTTTTTTTAAATAAACATTATTAAATATTATTTTTGCTTAAGTTTGTCCTATACTCGGCACTAAATGGGCTCAATCATTAAAAACTTAGCTTTAAATAATAGATATACATTTTAGCAATACATATACAAAAGAAAATATGTATGTTTACATGATAGTTTGTTTGTTATTATCTCTCAGACGGGTGTACTACCTTGCGAAAATTATTGACAATGATGAAATATGCCAGACGTCCGTATTTCCTAAAAATAATAATCAATTTTTGGGAAATGAGAACTTGACATACAGAATAGAGTATAGACATTTTTTAAGCCATATCTCATCAATAACTTTGTGCAAATTGTTGTAAGTAAGTACGGTTAATGGACCTGATGTATCAAAATAGAATACAAAAATGCCATGCATGTATCGTGTTTGGTCATATTTTACTTTTTTATGGACTCAAACTTAAATTCATGGTGTTTGTTCTATAGAATGACGTCTTAGGAAAAAGAGTTGGTAAAATAAATCATATGTTGACGGATTACTTTTCACGCTATAAGCTCTAAATTAAGCAGACCCTGACGAAAAAAAATCCGTAAAAATAACATTTTACTACAGATTTCTGCTTAGATCTGTCAACAATGTTAGATATCATTTACACATTAACTAATTGATGATTGATTCATTGTGAAATAGCTTCTGTCTCTAAATTTAAACTGGTTTTAGCATAAGAAAAAGAAAAACTCGAGGGGGGGGGGGGGGCATGGAAACAAAGAAGATATAAGCATACCTGAGATCCTGGTTAATCTGTACTTAGTTTTTCATTTTACTTTAACATAATCGAGTTTCTGAACAAAAATCATTTCTATCTCTCAAAGAATAATCTATTACCGTTATAATTGCTTATTATTGCCATTGTTTATAACAGCAATGTAGAGTAATATCAATACCGGGTATCTAAAACGCTATGTAAAAGTCGAACCAATATTGTAAAATCCGTATTATGACATGGTGCGATACTCGGACTACTTTAATCAACGATATATCGGATTCTAAACCCTGTCCAATAACTCTCAATTATGCTGATTGTTTTATTCGTAACATAAATCTATCGTCTACACTGAAAAACGTCTTCTAGTGTTAATATTACGATCAGCCTTTGAAAGAAATCCTTGGCTTAGTGTGTCCTCGGAGATCTACAGTAACTACAAATCGGTAAAGATGTTTGAGCCATTGATGCACATGTATATTTTTTGTTATCTCAACATGAATATGTATTCCATTATATCCACTCTTTGCAGAAATTCATGTAATTCATGGCTATCGTTAAAAAGTTTCGCTTTATTTTATTTCATTTATAAAGTTTTAAGGACGAACAATCTTTATGATGAAAAAATATACTGAGACTGAAGATCGGAAAACCTTAATATATTTAGCATCTACTAGCCCCTTATCAGCGAGTTTGCTGAAACACACGGCATTGTTTGAATGTAGTTGTATTACATATATTTTATTGGGTTGGTTTACTTCACCTATCACAAAAAAGAAATCGTTATGCTAAAAATAACCAATTATGTAAAAAAAAAAAAAGAAAACACGAAAACAATTCTTCCCGTTTTATACTTCGATAAATGTCAGACAGGCAGGAAGATTGTTTAATTAATAAAACAAAATTATCAAAAATAGCTAAACTATCGTCCTTTGTTGTTTCTAATCAACGCATTATTAAACAAATGATTTATTTTGAATATGTGATAATAGGAAGTATATTGCAAGTGCATTTAGATATTGTGATTTAGATATAGTTTTAAAACCGTGTGAATGTCTGCAAATATCAAAGATCTTGATAAACCGTAGAACTTATGTTTCGCTTTGATATTTTATCAATGTATTAAAAACATAATTAAGACATGTTTGATAATACCTGAAACGTATGATAGCTGCAAACAAATAAGAATCCAAGTTAGAATTGGAGTCAAAGGAAAATATTGAGATTACAAACATATTTACTATAGGAGAATGTTGCGGAAACCATTTGGATAACCATTTCATTATACATAAATTACATGGCTTCGAAAGCACCAATACCAGAATATATATCCTTAGGTGACAGGAAAGCCCAATATAGTGTGATGTTGTCCGATTTTCTAGATTCCCACAACGAGAAATGGTTCGAAAAAATGCATTCAAGTTCAAGAGCACCAACTACTCGCTCAGTGAGCAATTTCCAAAGAAAATACAAACAAGATAGACACAAAACCTTGATGCCCGCGTATATCAAAGCAAAAAACCTTGATGCCCGCGTATATCAAAGCAAAAAAACCTTGATGCCCGCGTATATCAAAGCAAAAGGGGAAGGGAAAAAGACGGAACTAATCAAGGATAAGCTGTACATAAACGGAAAACTGTTCACAGGTGTTACAACACAGGGGAATGTACAAGGGAATGGAGGACTGAAGACTAGCGGAGGAGCTCACGGAAAAAAGGGTGGTGGGGGACAGTGGCCGAAGGTGGAGATAGTGGCGAGAGGAGAATGACAGCTGTAAAATTATAGCTTGGAATATGCACGGTGGTTTCCATACAAAATGGCAAAACTTATTGTTACAAACATATTTATGTACTTATGATATTATCTGCTTAATATCGAATGCTGGATAGATAAAAATTACACAATCGATGTTCCTGGTTTTAAATCATATGTATTCCCTAGAAACTCTGTATCCTCGCAGTGATTGAGTGGTATCATAATACTCATCACGGATACTTATAGTCCATTTATTACATTTCTGGAATCCTTATATGATGCTGTAATTTGGTTTAAATTAGATAAGTTCTTTTTTGATTATGAACAAGATGTATACTTAGCATTTACAAGCATTAACTCGCAAATTGATTTAGATAAGTATTATTGAAAATCTTACACCAACCATAAATGAGGTATTTAATTAGTCAGAGTCCAACGCGCTAACGATGCAGTCGGTTTCACATGTACACAGACAAAGAAATGTAAATACTGATATTTTTTTTCTTTATCTGATAATGATAAACCGTGGTTTGACAACGAATTGAAAACACTGTATTATAAATATATTTTAAGCCTACGTAAGTTTAATACTTGTAAGGGCCACGAGAGCCATTCCGACTTTGTTACCATTAAGAAAGTTTATAAAATGGCTGAGGCCAAGAAAACAGGGTATATCTATTACATTGAGGTTTGAGACAAGAAATTCCAAAAAGGAAATTGATAATAATGCTATTCCAACTGTACAATTTTGTTTTGAAACCAAACTATGGTACACGCGATGCAATTTTCGCACTGCATTCTATTATTACAAATACACTTCCTAAAGGTATTTATTTACTAAACGTTGAAAGCTAACTACAAATGCGTGTGAAATTTTAGATTATCAATAAATCTAAATCCAAATGATTTATCAACAAATGCGATGTTTTTACTAAGTAATTTTAATTTGCAGAATCATGTTTACATTTCTAGCCGAACAAATCAGCCGATTACCGGTAAACTCACTTTATTATTATATGATAAGGAAAACAAGAGGTTAATGTTTGTTTAAACAATAAATAAAAGTTCTTTATCTGGTGTATTCATAATACTAATAAATATGAAAACAAAAATTTAATCGATTACCTATTTGTTTACGTAATTGTGTACACTCCGCGTACGATTTAATATTTCCTATGCACAGGTAATTAAGTTCCCTCGTTCTAAAGATTTACGGTTTTTAGCATAAATTAGTAAAACGTTTTCATTATTACACTCTTTGATAATTCATTGATAAAATTTTTAATGTCTTTATTTTTTTTAATTAACTCTTAGTCCTATACAATGTAAATATAAATGGTATGTTATAGGATAGGATAGAGATTATTTGCAGGATAGGATGCAGTATACAAGATATTGGTCTGGAAAAGTTTGTCAACTTCACGATAGCAGCACTGTACACGTAGTTAATTTGTTATTTTATCCTGATTACCAACGAAATACAATGTAAGAATAACTCCCAAGACACTCCGAATACATCGTTTATCTTGCGTTCCTAAAGCGTTCACATATCGTTCACCGTGCGTTCTTCGTTCACTTTGCGCTCCGTTTGCGTTCTGTGTTCGCACATCGTTCACCGTTCATTAGCGTTCACCAAATTCCGTTCAGCGTGCGCTCAGCGTTCAAGTGAAAAAGTAGAATGTTTCAGGGACTAAACAACACATGCAGATTAATTAGAATTTATCAATAGATCTTATTTTGCGGCATTTTAAAGCAGCTTTTAAATACAAACTATACACAATGCCTCAACCAATTTCATTGGCCTTCCTTATACTTTTTCATGTGACAAAATAAATCAAATGAATTAAAATACTTTAATTCTATTTAAATGTAGCATGTATCTTTATACGAATCGAAGAAGAAAATAATGTTTCTGTTTCAAAAGGATTAGGATAATTCATTAATCAGCTGTTAATGTTGGAGCATTTCTTTCGTTAAATTTTCACTGCAGTACGGGATCTTCATCATGATATTACTCTTGTGAAAAACTGACAGTTTTATTAATTAACAACCAATTAAAACTTAGTCATCTGTACTACGAAATCTAATGATCTCATCTGAAAAGAAAGACACGTTCATATATGCAAAAATTACTTAAATCAAATCGAAAAACTGCTGTAAAATTACACTAGTTTTAATGCATTGTTTATATCGGTGGGTGTCTGTGACGTCATAAATCCACAAAATAAAGAACGATATGTAGAGAAGAATTTTTTCAGTTGCTGAGTTTTCACGGTATTTTCTCAGTAATGCAAAGGCAAAAAATCTAGTTTGATTTAAAATTAGGCAAATTTCAAGAACGATATATGGTAGAGCTTCAAATATATAACAATAATTTCATTGATGAAAAAGTGGCATTATTGCTGAAATAAAAAAGATTAAATAATTTGGGTTGTATTATAACAAATGTAAAATGCAATGTTAAGAAATCGGAGTAAATCATGATCATTTGAGTTTAATTTGTTTAATTTGAATGACACAAGCATAAGACTATATATAAGATTCACATATATGAATGATGATTTATATTAATGTGAACAATTAAATGTAGAAAATTAATCTAATTGATTTTTTTTACACCAGTTTTGTACAAACACGTTTAAAAGTATTTACCGGTACGTGTGTGAAGGAGTAGCCGATTTCTGTTACTTTTGCTGCTTTGGATTCAATGTAAACGGATTATATATGTACATTGCATTATGTATGATTTGCAGATTTGTTGTTAGGTTACCATCAATGTCCATTTCCAGTAAAATATCCAAATATGAAACAGATGACGCTGACTCTGTGGTATCTTTTATTTCAAGTTCACTGGGATATATCGAGTCGACGTAAGTATGGAAATAACAATTGTTGATTGATAATACGTCGTCGATATACCTAAATGTTGAGTTGAAGGCCACAGCGAGTGATTTATTTTTTTCACGGACAAGTTTTTGAATAAATTCTGCTTCATAAGAATACAAAAATAGGTCTGCTAACAATGGTGCACAATTGGTACCCATGGGAATTCCGACAGATTGTTGGAAGACTTGGTTTCCAAAAACTACATAGATTTTGTCTTTCAGAAACTCAAGCATCTTTTTAATGTCAACTTCAGAGTACTTGTGTGTGTGCAATCAGAATGGTTTTTAACAAAATAGTTTTTTTAGGTTTCCAATGACAAGGTAAGCATTTTTACGAGTTACATTTTTATTGAAGAAACAACTTTCGATGATATCAAAAAGTCTAGATTTTAATTTGTCGTGGGGAATGGTTGTATAAAGCGTTGAAAAATCGTACGTTTTGATGCTATTGATTTTGGTAAGATTTTGTGACCTCAAAGTTTCTAATAATTCTTTAGAGTTTTTTAGTATCCACATCTGATTCACACCACTTCTGGAGTATATTGTTGTACAGTACTCTTGACGCTTCTCCTTATCTTCTGTAAGCATTTTAGTATGGAGTAAAGAGAGAGGTTTGGTAGAACATTTACTGGAACCTGCTATATATCTCTGTTTGTAAGGAATTTTGTGAAGCTTTGGAATCCAATACAAATAAGGTAAATCAAATTCATTTTGTTTATTTGGGATATTAAAGGTATCCATAACCGATTTATGATTTTGAAGTATTTTCTGCTTGGAAAGGCTGCTATGGGTGTAAGTAGGATTACCATGTGTAGAATCGAAACCTAGTTCTTTGAAAATGCAATTAATAAAATGTGCCTTACAAACAAAGACAATGTTGTTACTTGACTTGTCAGCAGGGACCAGTACATACTGAATATGCAATCTACCTAGTTCTTTTCTCACTTCTGTATTATTGAAAAGAGAATGATATATGGTTTTCATTTGACATCTCAGTCGTTTAATACGAGATTTTAATATACATCTTATGCTTTATCCCACTGTCTGGTTATAAAAAAATTGTTTATATTCTTCCTTTAGGGTGTTCTTTCTTATTTGTGGTCAGTATGAATACTCTAAGCATTCTAAAAAACACAAAATAAAAACGGAGTTTTATGAACTAAAATGTTTTACAAAATCAAAACAGACCAAAAGTAATATAATTTATTGAACAAATCATAGCTAGCTAGCCCATTCACTTTTAATTACACAAAATCATGAATAAAGTACAAATTGTTTGGCAATAAAAGTGGGGTTACTTGGAGCAAAGTCATGAATGTATTTAAATACACATCTCACTATATTAACCTTGTCTACCGCTGTACACTTACACACAAATAAACACTCTGTTAAGTTGCATTGTTTTATATTTAACTACAATGTCTTTTATTAAAATGCCAAACATATTAAGTACTAGTATATTCAAATACATGTTTAGAGAATGATTATTGTCAAAGAGAAATATAGCTAGTTAATTCGAACGCAGAATTGTATAATACAAGCTTTAAAGTTTAAGCACGGTGCTTTTTGCATCTTTCACAAGGAAGGTATTATTTAATGAGAACCGATAAGGAAAAAAGGACAAAGCCCTTCCCGGTTTTTTTTTGTCAATCACCTGGCGGGAAGTTGATTTTAATTGATAAAATGATATCGTTAGAAATACAAAACCATCGTTTGATTTTTTAATTTCTATTTTACATCGAAGAGGTACAAAAATAAAAAACGGAACTTTTTTCATTTCAAATAGAGTGCATTGTTAGTGCCTTTACATTTTGTCACTAAAAATAGCTACATTTAAAACTGTATGAATGTCAGCAAAATATTTCTGTGTTGAAGTTTGGACATGCAATGTAGCGTAAAAGATGAACTGTCGGATGAATATTTTGGGTTCCGAACTATATTTGAATCATTTTAGAGAATCTTTTGAGGTAATATGTTAGTCACTTATGAGAATGTAATCAAGAACGTCTGTTTACTGAAAAAAAATACTCCAAATGTTTGGGTTTTTTTTCGAAATGACCACGTGTCTGTGTTTTAACGACAGACTAACATACCTCCAGGAACATACTTACAAACGATTTGATCAGATGTTTGAAGCTGCATCCAACCATAGATAATAATGTATCATTGACTTTTCGTAATGATATCTGTTTTCAGTTTTCAAGGAATCGGATGCTTTGATATATAATTCAAGTTTGGACCAGTCTAGTGTTCTATCTAAAAAAATACAATATACATAGCCTTTGAAATTATTAAAAAAGGCACAATCAAGTGCTAACTATTATTGATTTTTCAAATATTGCGACCAAAGCTTGTTTCAAATCTAAGATATATACATTTTACATAAATGCTTCTTCAATTTGCTGGTGTGCTTTAAAACAATGGTGTAAGTTTAAAGATAGTTAAAGAGGCTTAGTATTTCGGTGTATCAATTATTACAACATAATGTAAATAAAGTCATAGTTTTTTGTTATCTAGTTCCATCAAGCGGGTAGGTTAAGGAAGCAAATTAGCGTTTTATATTCTGATTCGTTTCACTCTTTATATGTTTAACGCTCAAAAATATACGTGGTTAAAAAGATTTTTTGTTAACTTTTATAATTCATTTTAATCATTCATCAGCGGGCCATGGCCATCTTATTAGAAGTATCATGGGGGTCATCAGACAGCCAAACAAAAACCCTTTTTAATAGAATAATTTGTTTGAAAACCTCTTCTTTCGAATTCCATAAAAGTCGAATCATCTCTTAGAAAGTGAATAGGAATAGGAATAGGATTTCTTCATTCATAAACAGTTTTTAGGAATGAATGCCAGAGAAGTCATACACTCGATAACTCATAACAGGTAAAGGATTCGGCATGGGTTCTCTTTGAGAACTTGTACCTAACTGCAAATACTTTAAGATAACCAATAATCCTGAGAACATTTACGTTGTTGTTATCGTGCATGCAGATACCTAATCACTTGAATTTTTAAAAAGGCCATAATTTTGTTTTTAATAAAATTCAATATACATCGAATAAATGTTCGGGTGTATCTGATGAAAAAAATACTTATGCAAGTCGTGCATGGTTTGGTGATATATATGTTACGATAAATGGTTTGATTTTTACACTAATTCACTCTCTCTTTGTTCGTTTTAACAATGGGAATTAACTGGATACTAAATATAACTAATATAATATTTCAAATCGTGAACTCATTTTTTGAATTCAATATTGAAAATAAATAATATTGTATTTACCTATCAATCATTGAATGTTACGATGATATTGGAACTAAAATTGTAAATTAAATAAAATGATATAAACGTAATGATTGATATTATATATTTACTTTTCTTTTCAAATCCAACCCTTTAAGTCAACATATCACTGAGTGACACTGACAATATTTTTTTGTTTATTTAACCAAATTATTTGCTGTAACTTCAAAAAAATCAATATCTTTTGTATATATCATAACGTGTTGTTATTTATTTTGCAAATGGAATGCAACTTATAATTTCTCTCCCTGCAGATGCTTTTAAGGAGATAATAGAGAATATGTGTAAAATTAATAGCCGAAAGTAATGAATTTGAATCTTTAAATAAAACTTTATCACATGTTTATATGTTCAACATTTGTTGTTTGAAATATGTATAATAAATATAGATTATGCTCACATCGTGCATACTACGTGACATGCAGATCATTATAATATTACATAATACTCTTTTTTATACTCAACTGTGACAGGCGTTACGTCAGTAGAGAACATTGTAACGTTTTATACACAAGAAAAAAAACCCCTAAAAAACAAACATTTCAATTCACAAAAAAAAAAAAAAAACAAAAAAAAACAAAAAAAACAAAAAAAAAAATTTACAAATTTGCAGCTAAATGTGTAATTTATAATAAAAAAATCAATGATTAATACATTTTTTCGAGTATATAAAAATATTTTCTTTAACGTACATGTTTGTATTAATTCCAAATGTATTTACTTATCTATATCTAAATAAATGTACGCTTGTGCAGAAATGTAATATGTTCATGATATTGTCACTGTTTGTAAAATGAAATACAATCATTATATATATGTATTTCAAAGAATTAAAACAACCTAAATAAATACAATAACACCATTGTGTTTAATACAATAAAGTATAACTGATAACTCAGTTACATTTGTCCTGGCGTTTTTTGTGTATTTTCTTTGTCTTCCGTCCGGAAAAAAGATTTCGAAATGCTTTTGCAACAAGCTCATTCTTCAGGCAAAGGGAAAGACCTCCTCGTTTAAACTGAGTTCTCTAGTTAAAAAAAACAACAAAAACAAGTGAGTAATTAAATGGTATTTTAGACATTTTTTAAACAACCCAGTTAAAAAGGATAAACAATAACAAAATTCCAATCTTTTATAAGCTCAATGTTTTTCGTTTTTGGGGTTTTTTTTTTTTTGGTTTTTTTATTTTTGTTTTTTTTTTTTGTGGTTTTTGTTGTTGTTTTATATAGAAAGCATACGAACATTACAATTTAAAAAGAGAAACTCATTAATTATGTAAATGTAAATGGTTTTGTAAACCAACTATTTAATACAGTTTACTTGTCTGTTTATGTCCCCTATGCAAGTAAAAGGCTTTTTGTTAGCAACCGCCCATTTAGAGTGATCCAACGACGTTTTGAATGATATTCCGTTTCCAACGTCAATGAAACCAACATTACATACCTATATTAAATATTTTGGAAAGCGGTATATATATATATATATATATATATATATATATATATATATATATATATATATATATATATATATATATATATATATATATATATATATATATATATATATATATATAGGCATTTTGCCAGTAAACTACGAATTGTCTGCACCAGAGTAATTGCTTACACCATCATTTTGCAGCCTTAAAACATGATTTTACATTGAACAGTTCAAAGGGACACTCATTTTTTTAGTACGAAAATGTGAACTTATATGGTCACTTCTTTGTTTTTTTAATTTTTAATCATGAACTTAATAAATACGTATATGTATAATAGTTTCAAGCTTTTTAAAATATTTTATTGTATGTAGATCATTTTGTATTCTATTTTAGTTATTTCATTTAAATGATTAATTGTGATTTTTTTAAGACAATCAACTATCTATATGAACTCATATTGCGACATCAGCAAATCGCACTAGCTACCTGAAAGTAAATTCCTTTTGTTTCTTAAATTAAAAATCATAACGGATGTAACATATGAATTAAGCTACTCAGACTTAGCGACCGAAAGTTAAAAGATAAAACCTGTTAAATGAGTCCCACCTTTCTTTCTGTAGGCGTCGATAATCAAATTATAGTCGTTAACATAGCACCAGTAAAGCCATCATTTTTTTCAGTTTATAAACATTAACAGTTTGGCAGTGCAATTAATACAAGCATGAATGCGTGGTTACGTTTGCCACTTGAGTATGATAAATGCTGATAAAAATTTTAAGAATTTTTAAAACTATTTATGTTTAAGAAAAAAAAATCAATATACAATGTAATATAATGTTGCTATTTAGACCATAAATATAGTTTAAATTTCAAACCTTGTTGGTGTTTCTAAGATCTGGTCTCCAGGTTTGAACGTAAAGTTTGTCGAGAAGCCCTGGACTTATCAAATCATTATATATATCTGAAGAAAACAATTGATGAAAGACTTTATGTGATCAAGATCTTTGTCTGTGTGAAGGCTCTAAAATGATTTGTCGATCGATTTTTGTATATATCACAGTTTCAATAATTTCTGTTTAACTTTTACATTTTTCTTATAACGCACATGTTTAAACGATCTCTTTTTGACATGTAATGCTTGACAAGAAATTATTTTTTCAAACAACATTTTTTCTGCTACTATAATTGTGTTGTTAAAATGGATTTTTTCATTTCATTGTTCCTTCTCAAGATGATATTATAAAATTCATATCAAGCCCTTAGTTAAGGCATTAAAATTATCTAATGTGTCTTGAACCTTATTTTCAAAATGTGCATTATTTTGCTGACATCTTTTTATTGCAAATTACTTTACATTAAAACAAAAACGAGATCGTTGTTTTTAATAAATAACACTTTAAATAAATATGAGGTAATATTATAAATTACGTATAATGATTATACTCACAATCAAAAAAAAACCTAGCTATCTTTTAAACAAATTAAACAAATGACATTAAATTCAAAAAGTTGAGTAATTAAAAACATTTTCATTATATTGAAATACTACCTTTCTCAAAACTGGCTGATTTTGCAAACACTTTCACTAATTTGTTTTTTTGTGTTGTGAAATCTATTTTCAGGGAACTTTCCGCTTGTTCTTCCCTAACTGAAAAATTTTTCTCATCATATATATAAGGATTTGTTGTACTAAAAATGGATTCTGAAAATTAAAGAAAACAGGTTTAAAAAAAAATTCCAAACAAATATTGTTTGTAAATAACGGTTTGTGTTTTAAGTTCAGAAAAAAATTCATTACCTATTTGTTGTTTTTCTGAGTGTAGAACTGTAACACATAGTGTTATTTGTCCAAATAGCGTTTGCTGATCTGCGAAATTATATCCTCTATCTGCTATAGCCGGAAATCGAGGTATACTCGATATAATCCAAAATCCTGTATTTTTGTCAAAGGCTAATGCACCTAACAATAAACGAGCCTGATGCTCACAATCTTTGTAATCGAACATTAGAAAAAAATGTCAAAGGAATCATTATATGCAATAAAGAAATAACGTTTATATTCACACAATCTTAATATAATTTTATCTACCTTTTGAATGTGCCTTTGTTTGCGCTGCGTTTTCTCCGCTTGGTGGTTGATCATTATACATTGCATACGATTGCAAAGATGGAGACTTTTAATCGGTAAAAAAATTTTTTTGATACAAATGGATAATAGTTTTGATATAAACAGTGGTCAAAGGACTTGATTTATTGACAATATAATATCTTTGAGCTGTATTGTTGTGCATAGTGTGGCAGCAACGGTTCATGTATTTTAAGACAATTTTTCTACATTAAGATAATTGAATTCAAAGACATTTAAGTTCAGAAGGTAGTATTTTAATTGTTATGTTTAACAAAGCTTTAACTTGGTGTCGTATACATCAACGTTTACATTCAAACAGTTTCCCGGGATGTTTACCATTGTTATTAATAACTACGTTTATGTGAACCCACATGTATATTTTAAAATATAAAATAATATGATACGAGTCTAAATTGTTTTAGGCCCTACAGGTATTATAACATTAAAACACTGTCCTGTAAGGTACATGTACATATTGTAATGTTTTTTCTCATTTGCACTTTAACAGTTACATTTAGCTGTACCGGGATACAAGTAGTGCACTAATTAATGTATTTAGAATGTAGATGGATATACAATAAAAGCTGTGAGCTAGATACCGTACACACATTTAATAAAATGTGCACTATAATACTTACTCTGGAATAAATTGGTTTCAGTGTTTTGAACAAAGGGTTAACTCGACTTTCTGCAATGTTTCGCCCAGGTGTTCTTTTAAAATGTTGATTATTATCGTCCATGTACAAAAATTCGAACCCTGTTGTTTTCACTGTGTCATTCCTAAACCTTGGCAGTTTGTAAAGTATAAACCTACCAAAAAGAAAGAATTAATCAATTTCTAAATTTGAAAATCTTTAATCATAAAATAAATATTCGAAATAATTTGTCATTAGCTAATACCAATTCATACTTTAGAAAATCTTTTAATAATACAGATTTCATCGGAATATATGTTTACAACAAAGTGATTGTGACGGCAGAATCCAATTTAACATTTACGTTTGTTTTGTAGGCCTGTTTGAAAACTCATCTATGAAAAAAGTGCGGGTAGTATGTTTAATTCATCTATTTAATAAGAATGAAAACTATAAAAGCTCACCAAACTTATTTGTGATTCGAAAAACGAGATTCAAGACAATTAACCAATCATATTTTGGACGTGGAACCTGTATTCAGGCGACACCGAAATGTTCTAAATAAAACACGTCATGATCTTACCTTAAATTAAATGATTTGTTATCCCTAGTTTAATGAATATCTTAATTACGAAACTCAACACATAACTAATAAATGGTGCTGTTGAAATACTGTATTGTTTTTGTGCAAATTTGACTGATTATGCTCGAGCAATGGAAACTTGTCCAAAATTGTGTAAGAATGTTTTTTTCAATCTTAAATTTTTTAAATACGGCAAAAAAGTTGATGTTCTGAAGCCTTTATTGGTAATTTCACCATTTAAATACACAAAGTGTGACAGTTTTTTAATGGTTGGAATCGAAACCAATTGACGCCCTCTTATTCGGCGAATGCATATGTATCAACTACTATTTGAATCTTTGTGACATATCTGTGTATCTGTAGATTGAAAGTCCCTAACCACCCATCAATGTTGGTCATTACAATTAAAACAAACGTGTTATTCAACATTATCTGAGAGCTTTCTCCCCTCTGAAAATAAACATTGATTTCAATTGATTTGTCGGTGAAAAAGTTTATTAAAAAGTTTTCTACGTGTATAAATATAAATTATTAAAAAAGAAATAAAGGTTTCATGACTGAAATTTGAATTTCGTGTAAATTTTTAAACAGATGCAAAATGTAAGTAATCTATAATCTTTAATGAAGTATTTTGGTGTGATTTATTGAGAATTAAACAAAAGATTATTGCAAGAGATGCAATTTTATCAATCATTCGCAAAAAGGTATGCACTTTGCTTTTATTTCTCGGCCAGGTTTTCCTCTGTCGTTGTTTACGATATATAAATATCCGACTAAAACAACACTACCCCGAATATATTTAATTTCAAATTTAACATGTATGAATAGTGTGACCAATACTTAATTTAAAAAGTGCAGCTAGAATATCGTGTTTTGTGTTGTTTTGATGCAACTTTCCGTTGTCCGTGTATACTGCATAAAAGTTAAAAGTAAATGTTTTTTGAGAACCGGATGAATAACTTTTTAATAGAGGAGAATATAAGATTCTATCAGTGAATTTGATATAATTGAGATATTTGCCTTACATTGATATGTTATTTTTTTTTGTGAAAACAGCTGGGTAGTGTTATTCTATCTCATTTTACATCAAGGAATATACGCTAGATATTTATAGTTATCACGTGATAATGCACCGGTGTGACGGTAATGTACTACCCGAATTTACTGCATCTATTTCAAAGGATACTACTAAGTGTTTGGACTGATATAAAACAATTATTTAATCTAACGATTTTGCATATACAATATGTAACAGTCAAACTTTGACGCTAAATTGCCTATATACTTCTTTAACCTACCTGCGGTATATATTTACACTGTTTGTCTGACTGGATATAACAAAAACATAATTAAATTGTTAATGCAAAGATTGTATTGAAGTTTCCCATTATTTTACTTATGCAACTTACACAAGAAATAAAAAAAAAATGTCGAAGCTTCTTACCAGTCAACAGCTTTCCCATAAGGGTTCTTACAGTTAATAGCGCTATGAGTGAAGGTTTGATATCCAAGGAAACCGATTATGAAGAAAAGCTGCTTCATTGCTGACTGTTTACGGTTATAATGAATAACGTTGGTGTTCTTGATAGTTTTATCGTCCCCATAAGCTTTTTTTTTATTCCAATTATCGCACATGCTGCAAAACATCAATTTGTGTAAACAGCTTTAACGGTTGATACAAGATATATTGTGCAAATTTTACTTCTGGACACAATCGTTAGTCTGCATGTAAAAATAAGGTGTCATTTCATAAAACCATATGCCCCCAGTGAACACCTGTATTTGCGAAGTCTTGCTATTTATGCTATAATGTAAGGTATCAATTTTTTATTATCTAATAATCTATTTAGTACAAGTGTTTCCATTAAAAGAAAATAAACTATATATGCATAAACTTACATACGTTGCACTGTTTTACCGAAAATTTGTCATATAATAAACTATATAAATTCACATTTAACTTGCTGATGTATTCATATAAATATGCATTGCTTTTATCACATTGTGAAAGAAGAACTGTCGCTTACAATATTTTAACTGCTCTGTCACGGGTCATAAAAAAATCGGCCACCATTTGACTTAGAAAACATTAACCCTGTTGTTGATGAAATAAGTGATATGTCCTCTATTTGCATATAAATCTTGAGAATAAATGACCCTGATATGATAATACCCAGTATTCTTTAAATAATCAAATTTCGTTTGGGGTCTTTATGTAAGTGTATTGTAATATTCACAGTTTTAACTAGTTATGTTGAATTCCAAAACGATATTTCTTGTATCAAAAAAGGATAATTGGGTATTTTTTTACAGAAAAAAAAAATTGTGTTATGTCAAAACCCCAACAAGAGGCCCATGGGCCACATTGCTCACCTGAGCAACAATGGAGAACTACTTTGACTTAACACGCTTTAAATAATTTAGAACAGTAAAATTTAATATTTAGCAAAGTTAAGTACCATAATTTTTAAGGGGTAGGGGTGAGAATATATTGCGATATATTGCGATATATAAATTATTATAATAATATATATAATATATAATTAAACACCGGTATATTATTTCCTACAGTTTTTGCACATATGTGAACAGTATTAGCTCTTTTAAGATAAAAAATTTCATACATTTCCTAAGACGTATATCAGTTAAAAAATCAGCACCCATTGTGGGCCTACCTTATTGTGTGTAATCATAATTTGAACATGTTGAATCTACACAATTAAAGGATGCGAACATTTTATTTCATTAATATTTTGTCTTGGATGTCATGCAATACATATCTATTTTATATGATGAAAATACTGCAAAAGGTAGTCACCATTTACCTGCAATATTTCTTGTTTGGTATATTGGTATATATGAAAAAAATATCGAACTTAAATTAGTGTGATTTTCATTTTCCACATCTAAGTGAATATTTTTTTGGTGTGTATATTTAAGATGCCAAGCTCTATGAATATACCATGCCGATGAGATACATTTCATTTTCACAGCTCGTTTCTCATATGTGAAAGTTAACAATGATTGACGGACAGAGAATCGCCAGCTAGTCTGGAAGCCAGTAGGCAGTGTTTGAACTTCGTTGCAAAAGTTGCTAAGGCTACAGTCAAAAACTTAATTGGTCTTCCCTTAAATAATTGTTTACCTAGTGTAAACTTGTGTGACGTTTTATAACCTTACTCACTTGATCGGTGAAAACATTCGACTGGAAAATGTTGTCACATGTTTGTTAAAAAGCTATATAATTTAATGTATTGTCAGGCATACAGGTATCATTTTTGTACTAAGGCCCATCAATTATTTCATCTTCCCTCAAAAAACAAAAAAACAAACGGCTACAAACCAAGATGATTTTCTGCTGCAATATTTTCTTTAATACAATGATAATGCAGATATCCTCATAATTATAATGTATCAGAACTGTTTAAAAGACGTTTTTATTTACTCGTTTGAAAAATATCAAAATTGTTGCAGATTTCAAATAATTTATCAAATGAAAAGGGACCCCAGAAAGTAGTTATAGCACATCATCCTTTTGATTTTTCTGTACACAAGTATTTAATGTTTAGTTAGAGAATTCTAATGATCAACAAACATTTCAGCGTCAGTCGTAGAATGATAGGCAACTTTTAAAAACTTATCCAATTTGTTTAATTTCATTTTTTTTAATGTATTCATACATTATATATAGATAAAATGTTTTGTTATTGAGTTAGCCAGGTGACAAAATCAGTTTATGCACTTGTGTATTTTGGATTATGACCCAATTACAACAGTTAGGTAGAGGATCTTTTTAGTTTTGAAGATAACTGTAAACAAACGGTTTTGCATTAATTTGGCAGAGTTATTAACTAATTACAAGTTACTTACTAATTGTAGTATCAACACGAACGTAATGAATATCGATTGTAATTTTCAATGCACTGTATGTGTTTGCATCACCCGTATTTATAACCTCTAAAGATAAGACAGTCGCGGGTGATTTATCACAACAGGGTTTAACTGAGGCTTTAAAAACGTCTTTTCAAACTCATAAACATATTTTTATTGTCTTTGGATTCAATTTACACGATTATGAACTCGGAATACATGGCCACTTCAAATTCTCTTTCGGAGGAAATTCCGGCGAAGATACCGATCAAAAATCGATTATTTCAACCAAAGTCGCCCCCTTGTTTGATACTTGTTGACACTCAATTAGAAATTAAACAATTAACTGCCTATTTACCGAAGCCTATGTTCCAAATACAAGGCGATTGTTTCCCAAGTTTAAAAGCAAAATGAAACGAAAATCAAAACAAGCTAAAACCACCCTCACCAGTGAAATTGACAACGTGTTGAAATATTTAACCGCAATTTACTTCACAATAATCGGCACCAATGTATCTTCCATGTTTCATAGATTATATTCGCACGTGAACTGTTGCACAACAAACTGCCTGCTTCAAACAAAGAACATCGTTTTCGAGATGCGGTAGACTGGCGATGTCCGTCATAAGACCAGTCTACCGCAATGAATTGCCAGTCTACGAGATATGGAATAACGAGCCCGCTTTATTAGTATTTTTGTAATTACAGTTTCGAGGTTTTCTCCGCTTTCAATACAATCTGGCCTTTTATTTCTGCCATTTATATTCACCTTTTATAAGGATGATTTGTGCCAAATTTAATTAAATATGGCCAAGTGGTTTTAGAGAAGAAGATCAAAATGTAAAAAGTTTACAGACGAACAGACGGACGACGGACAACGGGTGATCAGGTGAACTAATAACAAGGAGCAAATTTGACAGCAAAACAAACAAAAAATGTAGAATTAAAGTGTTAAACGCTCTGCTGTTTTTTTTATAAATCACTGTAACGAGATAGCTTTTGCATTTGATTTTGGTTATGGTACAAACACATGTTTACAGGAGTTATATGACATATTACTTATAAACTTTCAATGTGCTTGTTCTCTTTGTAATAACATATAGCTATTTTCTAAATAATTACATGTGGATAATTATTTGGGTAAACTGCTAGAGTAATTTGACCTTGAATTTAATTTATTCTTGTGCCTATCAAATAACTATTTCGGGTTAAGTTTAGTATAAGACAAAACAAGTCCCCTCGAAATTACAATTAGTAAATAGGTTTGTTATATGCATAAAATACAATAATTATCAAAATATGTAATAAATTATTATATATTTTAAATTAAATCAATAAAAATTAATTCAATAATTTATCAATACAGATCGAAGGGTCGACGGTTCGATGATTGACAGGTCAACCTGCCAATCCGTCAAACTGTCGACCTGTCAACCCATGGACCTGTCTACCCGTCGAGTTGTCAACCCGTAAACCTCCCTACATATCGACCAATCAAACGTCAAACTGTCGACCTGTCAACCCATGAACCTGTCAAACCATGTACCTGTCAACCTGTCTACCAGTTGACCTGTTAACCTTGGACCTGTGTACCCTTCGACCTGTCTACCCGTCAAACTGTCAACCCGTCAACCTCCCTACCCATCGACCTGTCAACCGTCGACCTGTCAACCCTTCAAGCTGTCTACCCATCAACCTTCGACCTGTCATCCTGTTTCCAGTCGATAGTTAACCCGTCAACCTGTCTTACAATCGACCAGTCAACCGCCGACCTGTCAACAGTCGACCTGTCAACTATCGAACTGTCAACCTGTCTACCCGTCGACCTCTCTATCCGTCAACCTCCGTACCTATTGACCTTTCAACGATCGAACTGTCAACCTGTCTACATGTCGACCTGTCAATCTGTTTCCCGTCGACCTGTCAACCAATCAACCAGTCTAACAATCTACCAGTCAACCGTCGATCTGTTAACCCGTCGACCTGTCAACCGTCGAACCGTCAACCTGTGTACCCGTTGACCTGTCAATACTTCAACATGTCTACCCATCGACCTGTCAACCGTTAACCCGTCGACCTGTCTACCCATCGACCTGTCAACCGTGAAACTGTCAACCTGTCTACCTGAAAACACGTCAACCTGTCTTACAATCGACCAGTCAACAGTCGATCTGTCAACCCGTCGACCCGTCAACAGTCGACCTGTCAACCGTCGAACAATCAACCGGTCTATCCGTCGACTCGTTAACACGTAATCCATCGACCTGTCAACCGTTGACCTGTCAACCAGTCGACCTGTCTATCCATTGACATGTCAACGTCAACGTCTACCCATCGACCTGTCAACCTGTCTAATCAACGACCTGTCAACCCGTCAACCATCGACCTGTCAACCCGTAGACCTGTCATCACGACGTTTTAACCCTTCAAGCTGTCTACACATCCACCTGTCACCCTTCGACCTGTCAACCTGTTTCCTGTCGACCTGTCAACCCCTCAACCTGTCTAGCAATCGACCAGTAAACCGTCGACCTGTCAACCTGTCTACCCGTCGACCTTTCAACCTCCTTAGCCATCGACTTGTCAACCCTTCACCTGTCAACTTTGCTACACGTCAACCTGTCAACCTGTTTCCCGTCGACGTGTCAACCTACTAACCTGTATAACAATCGACCAGTTAACCGTCGACCTGTCAACCGTCGAACTGTCAACCTGTATACTCTTTGACCTGTCAACCTGTCTACCCATCGACCTGTCAACCTGTCTTATCGAAGACCTGTCAATCCGTCAACCGTCGACCTATCAACTCTTCGATTGTTCAAGCTGTCGATAAATATCCAATCTATTTATTTCTCATTCTTTATTTGTAACACATTAAAAAATATTTTTCTTTCCTTATATAGCTAAAAACAACTATGCCTAAAATTAATTTGCCAGAACTACCGTCAACACGCCCCTAATGTCTTACCCGATTAATTATATAGATAATACGTGTAATTTGATTAACTACGCAATGATTATTTGACATAAGAACTACTTTTGTCATATTCTGTACTTGAGCCACTATTTCTTATGGGGATAGTCAGAGAAAGATCGAACCACTCTCATTTACATGCAGGAGGGGTATCGATCTTTTCATTTATTTTATAACTGGCACTGAATATATTGGGTACTAAAATTTTTTTTGACCTTTTGGGTCTTGATGACCAAGTACAAACCCATTAGTATTACTCAGTCACAGACTTTCTTGGACCATAAGAAGTGGAAGCGTGTTACTTCTGTTAATTGTCCTTGTAAAATGTATAAAGTCCTAATCTCTTGTGAATTAGGACAGTTCCAATGTTAACCTAATTACATGTACAATCGCACAACCTCTTAATATTTCCGACTTCCCCGAATCTGGCTGTGTATTGTATTCCTTGTGTGAGTGCCTTAATAAAATCTCCAATAACCATATGATCATTCACTATTTTGCTGTAATGTCATCTTTTAAGGAAGGGTTAAATCACTAAAAGCCTTATTTTTTTAAAATTCCATTTTACGAAAAAAATGTCAAGCTCTTCTTCGTTGTTTCCCAGATAATTTACTGTTATGAAGTTAGTTTGGAACAAATAAGAAAAATCATAAAAAAGCAAACTACTTGTCTTGTATTGTCTACATTTAACTTCCGACAATTTACTGTTATAAATTCGGCGAATATGTTAAAGGGAATTGAAGGTGTATTTAGAGATCGTCAATTTTCAGAGCTTTATCTGTACTTTTGGCACAATCTGTAACGTATCATCTCATTAACAGAATATTTGGAAACTTTATTGAATGAATGCTCGAAGCTTTAAATTCACTTTAAAACTATAATTTCAAAATTAGAAATACTATCCAGAACATTAGCAATGTATTACATTTTTTCTGGTAAATCTGAAAAAAATAACATTAGTTTGGTTCGATCCCGATAACAAAAAAGGAAGAAAAGATAAACTTGTACAAATGTTTAAGGATTTATAAAAATAACATTTAGATATAAGCAGTAACACTTTCATATGTACTTTTTTATCTTTAACTTTTCATCGTTAATCCTGCATCCCGAAAATATTCATCGTTTTACCATTCATGTGATACAATTATCAAATATCAAACAAATGGCCTAAACAAGAAGAAGTACAATACTACTACTAGTACTACTACTACTACTATTAATAATAATAATAGTAATCATAAAATTAAGGCTTAGTAGAAAGACGCCTACTTACACCTTTTTAATGATTAATGTCTTCAAATAAAAGAAGTTTATCTAATCAAGATATAATAACCAATTTAAAAAGTTCACCGGGATATGAAGTTGGTTGGTCACGTGATAAAATCCTATGAAGGCCAAAGGGCTTCTCAGTAGATTTGATCACGTACAAACCAACTTCATATCCCGGTGAACTTTTTAGCATTGCGGTTTATTACCTATATTTACGTTTGAAAAAGACAAATCGTTCAGAGCTGTTAAAATAACCGAGATTTTATGTTTACAATAATCCAAGTGACAAGTGATAAGCGCGTGCTATGATCATTGTGACGTCACGAAAAAGTTCATACAGAATTGAACGTTTTAGCTATTCTATAGGTTCAAATAAGGAAACATATTTGCAAATTTAAGTATATAAACTAGTTTGTCCATTTCATTATAAATGTACCATTTAAGCACAGTTGAAACACATCATCTAACTATAACCTTAAGTGGGTGATATACTGGATGATTCACGCAAAACTACACAGTTTTCTTTGGATTTTTTTTTTAGTTGGCATAACAAATATAGGCATCTGTCTGGTAAGTTATATTTTTAAAAAAGTTACATATTTTAAGCTGAATCAAGTAAGTTTATAATAAAGAGTTTAGAATTGGCATTAAATCAATTATACTTTCAAGTTATATTAACTACATTTGTCTGAAATATTTTTTATTTGCAGTTATTGATCTTACGTTTATCCCACAACTCATTATAGACAGAAACGCATCACGAACCAAAACTTATGTGTAATCGTAATTTGGTTGTTGTAACTTAACGGCAACAATATATTCGTCTAGTGGTTATTGCTTTATATTTATACCAATATAAGCCCATGATAATTTCTTACGTCTCTAGAAACCAAAGTAGTCCTAAAAAGTCAGTCTCAAACTCTCAGTTTTCTCGGTCTAATTCCAAGTTCTAGCTAAATGAAACACTTGTAATGAATCGATCCATATTTTTATTAATGAGCATAATGATATATACAAAAATATACAGTTATACAAACTTCCCATTACCACCATCCTTACCATAATACAACATAAATGTAAACCTGCCTTAATGTTAATAAAAATCCAAGTAACCCAAACCTAATGCCAACCCACATAGAACGGACTAAACGCTTAGCTTGCTGCACAATGGAAATTTACGGGACAACAAATAAAACACTTAGCAAGGCTATAAAGGAGACGGGAAGTGGAGACTGGGGCCCACCCATCTACCCAGGGAAGTGAGTTGACTCGAACCTTTGAGAAGATTCCACGTCAACTGCCGGACTAAGGCAAATCCTGACCCTTTATACACCGCTCTGGGGGTGTGTTTCTCTTTACCTATCAGAACGACTATATGTATTTGTAACTCAAACCAGCATTTTCCCAAATCATTATGAATAACCGCGACACTTTCCGAATGGACCTTAAACGATTAAAACGTTTATCGTTACGTTTTGCTTAAGCTATAGACGAACATGTGTTTGACATGTGATCATACTAAATATAATCCTATCACACTTATCTACTTATTAAAACAAATAAAACAAAACGAACATGATTTTTTTCGTAACCATTATCATCATTTAATTACATGCAACAAATGTAATAGTGTCTTCTCAAAAGACACATTTTACAATGCATAAAACCGAAAGGTAAAATCTGTCAAAAACAAATAAATAAATCAATAAATAACTAGATCAAAGCTCGTTATAAAGCAACGAATAGGTGTTCCGTTGCCGCTGAGTGAAAAAAACGGTCGGAAAAGAACGAGTGCTGATCGACACTTCTTTAAAAAAAAATAGTCATGAAAAATTTTAATGAACCGAATTAATGACGTAGTCAATAATAGTTTTTATTGTTCATGATTGTAAGAAGAATTTTAAATGGAACTTTGATGTATTTCAAGATATAGAGAATATAAAAAAAAAGGTTTTAATACAAAAACCAATCTTTGATGTATTTCAAGATATAGAGAATATAAAAAAAAGGTTTTAATACAAAAACCAATGGATAAATAAGCGAACCAATAAACAATAATTGATGCAATAATCAATGTTTATTGAAATGCAATAAATATTAACAAAATTTGATATATATGTAGAATCATTGACCAATATTTTATAAATATTCAGAACTGTTATCTTCACTCTATCTACATATATTGAAAGAACAGTACAGTACTATTTCTAACAAAAGAGGGTTTATGTGAATGCTTTATTGAAATGCAATAAATATTAACAAAATTTGATATATATGTAGAATCATTGACCAATATTTTATAAATATTCAGAACTGTAATCTTCACTCTATCTACATATATTGAAAGAACAGTACAGTACTATTTCTAAAAAAAAGTTTATGTTTATGTGAATGCTTCATTTTTAATGGATATATAGGAAAATAAGCATATTTCTTTTGAATTCAAGATGAAGTTATTTTGAGAAACTGTAAATATCTTTCAAACAATTTAGAAGAGTTTATCAGCCATTTTTGTGCGTTAAGAGAAGGTGATTTACAAATTAATTTATAAAATTCAAATATATATATTCTCGCTATTTTTTTCGCTATTTTATTTTGTGTTTTGACTATTTTACCGAAATTATCGCATTGCAGTATATGACGTCATAAGTACAAAGAGTGTTTTGAACCTTTTCAACTTATTTAGTAAAAATAATTAAAAACCATTAAAAAAGACTGGTTAATCTAAAATCTTTCAAAATTTAAGTTCAAATGAAGAGGCGGATATTTTAACATTAAAATTGGCAACTAAACTACAAAAATAATATATATACATGCAGGTCTGACAAATGTAACATTGTTGACTGTTAAAGTGATAGTTGTCCCGATGATTAGAACGCTCGTCAAAATAAATTTTGCTGAAACATATGCAATGTATATTTCTAAAAATAGTGATGTGATTTTTTTTAGAAATGCTTTAATGAAACGTTGTAAAAATTTGAAACAAAGCAATAAAAATTGACCGAAATTGTGACCACGCCCCTTTAAAACAGACACATGTACAACGTTAGTGTGTTACATAAAGTAGAATCATTCTAAGCTTGTGCATTTCATGATTGCTATTCGCTAGTCTATCCCGTTAGTTTGTATATAGTATAGTATAGCGGTTAACTAATTGTGTTAACCTATGGCGAACGTATTATAGTATACTACAATACTTCCATCTCGATACGACCCGGCCTCAATACCTAATTACCTCTCAAATGCACTGACACAGTGAAATTAAGATGCGATGAGGTACACTTACATGCTCCGTACAGGACGTATGGGTTGTCCTGCAGTTTAAAAATAAATAAATATAAATAAATAATGGACCACCGGGTGTACCAAGTCTGGTGACAGTGGTACTATTTTTTCAGTGGCCGGATGCATATAAACGAGGTCATGTCAAAACTCAAAATTAAAATCATAATAAATCATAATAAAAAATAATAATAAAAAATTGAGGATGAGAATATAAATTTAGAGTTTTACTGAAATAGATGATTTATTAAATTTTATCAAAACCTGTATACAACCAGGTATATAAAAGTTTAATGAAATAATGATTTTATAATTATAATATTATAATTATATGAAATAGATTATGATTGTTTAAATTGTAGAAAATATTTAATAAAATAAGACTTATGATATTATAATTATAAGATTTTATAAGGTTTTATAAATATATAAGATATGACTATATGTTTTAAATATAATAGATTATATATGATATTATAATTATATGAGATTATAATTATATATGAAATAAGTTAAGATTAATATTAATTGTAACAAATTTAAGAAAAATGCAAAATAATTGATGTATGTTTATGTATGTATATGTTCAAAATAAAATGATAAAGATAAGGACCAAGGGAGAGCCGCCAAAGATGAATTTTGTCAAAGAGTGCTACAATATTAAAGTTATATTACCAAACATGAATTTTGAGGTCGTCATCAGGTGCTACACCTCAGGCCCTACACCATGTTTCTGTAGCTAGTACTAGCCGTAGCACGACATGGTTCCTTGATCCTTATACGTAGTATGTAAATGCATAAAAACTAAGGATGTAGTATGTAGATATTAGTAAATATTATATAAATAAAAACATGCATGCTGTACATGTAACATTATATAGACTACAATGGAATTTACTTATGTAAAAACCTTATTGCTAAAATTATTTACTAATTTTATAAGATAATAGATATCTGAGCATTGTAAATTAGTAAAAATATATTTAATATTAATTTTAGCATGTATTTAATATGTAAGAAATGGAAAATACATAAGTTAAGAAGATATGAAGCATTAAAATATGAAATTTTAGCAACCTGACTAAACAGAAACAAACATAATTGTTGTATTTACTGGTATCCGTACAAATGATTTACTGTATAAACAGCGACTATATTAATTAAATAGTGCTTAACCTTATAAAAAGAAGAACAAGAGTATTAATATTTACTTACCCAATGGCGAGTATTAATCCGAAGCAAAAGGAACACAGTAATTATGATTTATTATGATTTATTATGATTTTAATTTTGAGTTTTGACATGACCTCACTTATATGCATCCGGCCACTGAAAAAATAGTACCACTGTCACCAGACTTGGTACACCCGGTGGTCCATTATTTATTTATATTTATTTATTTTTAAACTGCAGGACAACCCATACGTCCTGTACGGAGCATGTAAGTGTACCTCATCGCATCTTAATTTCACTGTGTCAGTGCATTTGAGAGGTAATTAGGTATTGAGGCCGGGTCGTATCGAGATGGAAGTATTGTAGTATACTATAATACGTTCGCCATAGGTTAACAAAATTAGTTAACCGCTATACTATACTATATACAAACAAACAAAGTCATATTTCCAAGGTGAATTATGTATTTTTCATGTCTTACATATTAAATACATGCTAAAATTAATATTAAATCTATTTTTACTAATTTACAATGCTCAGATATATATTATGTTATAAAATTAAAAAAAAATTTAGCAATAAGGTTTTTACTTAAGTAAATTCCATTGTAGTCAATATAATGTTACATGTACAGCATGCATGTTTTATTTATATAATATTTACTAATGTTTACATACTACATCCTTAGTTTTTATGCATTTACATACTACGTATTAGGATCAAGGAACCATGTCGTGCTACGGCTGGTACTAGCTACAGAAACATGGTGTAGGGCCTGAGGTGTAGCACCTGATGACGACCTCAAAATTCATGTTTGGTAATATAACTTTAATATTGTAGCACTCTTTGACAAAATTCATCTTTGGCGGCTCTCCCTTGGTCCTTATCTTTATCATTTTATTTTGAACATATACATACATAAACATACATCATTTATTTTGCATTTTTCTTAAATTTGTTACAATTAATATTAATCTTAACTTATTTCATATATAATTATAATCTCATATAATTATAATATCATATATAATCTATTATATTTAAAACATATAGTCATATCTTATATATTTATAAAACCTTATAAAATCATATAATTATAATATCATAAGTCTTATTTTATTAAATATTTTCTACAATTTAAGCAATCATAATCTATTTCATATAATTATAATATTATATATAATTATAAAATCATATAATTATAAAATCATATAATTATAAAATCATAAACCTTATTTCATTAAACTTTTATATACCTGGATTCGGTTGCACGAACGTTAGTTAAATTTAACTAGCCGTTAACTTGACGTTAACTTGACGTTAAAATTAACGGCGAGTTAAATGGGTTGCTCAAAAGTTAACAAGCTGTTAAAGCTTAGTTAATTATCTAATTTAACTTACAGATTTAACTCAGGTTACCTAGGTACATTAAATATTTAACTTAACATTAAAATCAAAATGGCGAACCTGTTGTTGTTTGGTAATTTGTTTGCTGGAAGAAAAGAGAGAGTATACAGACAGAGAATAGAGATGAACGATTTAAGTGACGATCAAATCCGATCCAGGTTTCGTTTCAAACGAGAATCAATTCTATATATCGCAAACCTGCTGCGTGATGACCTACAAAGGGCTACTAAAAGAAGCCAGCCAGTCGCCGTAGAAACGCAGGTATGTCATACGGGTATATCTATTTTATTTCATTTTTATTTCACGGATAAATAATTTTACATGTTTACGAAATCTCTCTCTCTCTCTCTCTCTCTCTCGTTGAATTAAAAGTACAAACTGCATGTCTCGATGAAAATTGTTTTAAAGAGCTACAAGTAATGCAAAATATGTATAGTACATTTCTTCAAAACATTTATAGGATATATTGTGCATGTATGTAGCCTTTTTTGTTTTACATATTTTATAAACGAACGTCAAATATGACGTCATTTTTACTTTGACGTCACACATTAAGTGCCCTTTGTTTTTACACAGGATCCTGACATTGTACATTTTTCTCAAAATTACTACACCCTGTCACTACATGTATTAGGTAGCAATTTATATCCTTTACCTGATAGATAGAGAGTATTTATATGTCTTTAATGTCCCTTATTTCTTTAAAAATCTCAGTAACATGCATTAATCACCCTCAGTTACTCATAAAAATTCAGAGGCAGTTTAGTTAATATCATTTATAACTTTTTTCAAGTAACATAGTTAACTTATTTACCTTAAATCCCCCATTCCTGATGACTTGACGTCTGCTACAAGCACTTCCGGTATTACGCGTAACTATAGCATTTTTATGCTTACGGCTATAATGTGTACGTGTACCGGTACGTTACACGTACACGTTATAAATTTCGTGTAACTAAAGGTCTCTATTATTAGAAAAATATATAACGCCAGGCACCTGTTAATGTTTACTATGTTTTTGTAATATTTTAAAATCTTCCAAAATATCTCCTGAAAAAAAAGTTGTAGTAAATATAGATATAAAAAGACGTGATAAGTAATGTTTATGTACATGATTGATAAGCCGATCATAAGAAATCAAAGTACTGACGAGAGTTGATATTATTGATAAGTGTTTATTTTAAATTTATTATTTATTTTTATATTTATTTTAAATTCCACGATATGTAAATTTCGCATGGCAAGTAGTTTCTTAAATGTACTTGAATAACGCTAATTTTTTTTCTATTATAAAATTAGGCTGAATATTGGGCTTTTCCGACAATAATTCCGAGCTATAGACGGAAAATTTCAAATGAATCATGTTGTATAATATTAATTGATATCCTTATGAATGTTTATCAACTATAGTATTGCATTCAATTTGCTTTGGTTGAGTACGAAACAAAAGAAATAAAATGTACACACAATGTAATGATGTTAATGAGGCTGGATGGTCAACAAATTAACCTTGCGTCAGATCTGCCGCGTTTATAAATTTTGGAATTGTTCAAGTTTTTTCCCCACTAGCATAGGAACGGCAACATATTTTTTTTATTCTGTATGAAGAAAGATTACCATGGTCATTTTGCAGGTAATGCTTGCACTTCGTTTCTTTGCTTCTGGGAGTTTTATGGAAGTGATAGGGGACACCATGGGCTATGATAAAAGTACTGTAAGCAGAGCCGTGGAGAACGTAACAAATGCACTGCTTACCAAGAAAGACCAATTTTTAAAATGGCCTACGCAAGAGGAAATTAAAAAATCAAAGGAGAGCTTCTATTTGCGAGGTGGGTTCCCGGGAGTCTTTGGGTGTATCGATGGTACACATGTGAGAATACAAGCACCATCAGACGACGAACCAACTTACGTGAACAAGGAAAGGCTGGCACTCCATAAATGTGCAAGCAATCTGCTCTCATGACGGTGTGTTAATTAGAGTTACAACGCATGGAATTTATATTCATTTTGTCATAAATAAGTTCTAATTTAAAGACAATTAAAGAAAACAAGATGTATGTAGAATAGTAATTTCCTTTAACAGTTTAAAATTTGCTACTAGACTAGTAAACATTTCCACTCATTACTGAAGCTTAATTCTGAAGTTTAAAGCTGCTTGGTCAGATTTTATATCAAATTTTCTGTAAGATTTTAAACGATGGTTAAGCTAAATATTTGTATAATAATAGACATTACAGTAGTATTCCCGGTCAATCAAGCCATATTTCAATGAAAAAATAATGTACAAAATTTCTTTTATACAAACAAACGACATAAAAAGGGTATCGCGTTATTTCGCCTCATATCAAAATTCGCCCCTGGCATCGAGGCGGGGATGATTGTAATTACACCTTTGACATCGCTTTCAATACAGTCTAAATTTGAGTAATGTTCTGGCAAATAAAAAATAAACATGTGTTCATTTTGTTCACTATTATTTCTGAAGTTTGTTTTGTTTACAATCGATGCATAACATGCGGGTTGAATAAACCCAAACATTCGGGGGACGAAACTAAACGGTTCCCATTCCTAAACATTCCCATAATGCATTTTGGTTTGTTTTTTGGTTTGCCCAAAGAGAAATTATTTTTATTTACTTTGAATGTTTCTAACTTTGAAAGGAGATCGATTCAGCTGGTGTAATTAGACGAAAGTTTATAACTTTCTAAGATAATTGGTTTGTATGGAAAATTATTTGATACTGTGATATCAAAAAAAAAATCGGACCATGCAGCTTTAAAAAAATATCATATGGATAGAGTCAGTATTTTATATGATTTTGTAAGATATTAGTTTGTGTATTTCTCCTTTAGGGAAATTCATTAATGTTGATGCCCACTGGCCTGGTAGTACGCACGACAGCCACATTTTTCGGGCGTCAGAAGTCAGCGCATATCTCGAAAATCATCATCAAGGTGTAGACGATGGGTATTTGCTATGTGACAGCGGGTATGCTTGTTCTAGATTTCTGTTGACGCCATATCTTCATCCATCAAACCCCTCTCAGGAGGGCTATAACTCGGCCCATTGTCGCACGCGCAACACGATCGAGAGGGTGTTCGGTTGGTGGAAACGAAGATTTCATGTCCTGCATAGTGAGATTAGAATGAAACCTGCGAAAGTCTGTAGAATCATTGGAGCTTGTGCTATTCTGCACAACATTGCACTGAGTTTAAAAGAAGAGATGGAGGATGGGAATCCTCAACAGGATAATGCCGCTGGACAGTTAAATTATCATGGACCCGAGGATGGCAGGGCAGTCAGAAACTTTATAACAAGAACATATTTCTAAAGTAACAAATAAAACACAGAAACCTACAAAGAGTTAGATTTAAATACATGTCATGAGTTCTTATTTAATTCATAGTTTTTCACTCATCGGATAAAGCTTGCAATGCAAGCAAGGCATTTTCATTTTGTGCAAGATTTTGTTTTAAGAGCTCAATTTCATGGGTCAACTTGGCATTCTGCAGCTTCAAGTTTTCAGTTTCAAGTTCCGACCGCTCAATGTCCTTCTGGATCTTCACATTTTTGAGCCCGATGTGTGTCTTTTGACAACATAAAACCTGAAGTAGATAAAACGAAAATTAAACCTGCTAAGAACATGCCGGTAATAACTGTGTAATAGACTATTCCTATATACTTTGAATCCACCAACAGAATTGTTGATTCCTTTAATATTTTACTGGAGAATTTGATTTATTTTGTTACCTCATACTGCATTCTTTGCAAGTCATCAAATGAAATTTTCTTCCGTTTCTTGGGTCGAGACTCCGATTCTGAGGGTTCATTTAATGTGCAAGCCTGGGTCCCCAACTCCGATTCCTTGTCCGCATTGTGCATGGAGGGAAGTATTACAATTTGATTGGAATTACTATTCAATGCAAGAAGAAAAAAAAAGATATATGACGAAAACGCTAAAAATAATTGTAAATTTTTAAAAATCGTACATGGAATAAAATAGTAATATATCAAAACATTAAAAAATCATTTTGTTTTCATCAACTTTACAATCATTTATATGTATTTTAAATAAGGGGTTTAATTTTGTCAAATATGCACAATTCATCTTTCACAATCAATTAGTGAAAAGCGGTTTAATCCTTTATGCCAAACAATATATTTTTTAAACAAAAAATTCCAATAATTTAAAATGAAAAATAGTAAATTAATACAAAATCGTGAAACGCACTCGACTTCAGGAACAGCTTCAGCCGCTTCGTTTTCAGTTGCCTGCGTACTTTCTTCATATTCCACGTAGGAAGAGGGAGCATCTAACTCAGAATTTTTTGAAACCACTACAGGAAGAAATTTAGAAATTTATGATAGAGTAATGCTACAACTTTGAAGAGTCATTAACATGCGCGGATCTGGGGGGGGGGGGGCCCTCCCCTGGAAAATGAGAAGTTATTAAATTTACATACTGAAATTATCTCAAATATGACTCGGACCCCCCCCCCCCTGGAAAACACATATATGTTTTGGAAAGGCGTCGGAAGCGGAAATTAGGGGTTTTTTTTTTCTTGTCAACATTTTCGATGAATAGTGTAGCCTCCCTACTTTCAATTCGGACCCCCCCCCCGGAAAAATTTTCTGGATCCGCGCATGATTAACAATATAAAAGCTTATTCCTTGTATGATTTTTTTTTACGATCATGAGAGATGAAAATACTGCTCATAAACAATCACACTGTCTTATATGTGGATTTTGGATTTTTTTAAAAAGATGATCCCATCTCCCTCCTTATCCCACAAACGCACACTAAATTTTCCGGCTTTAACGCTCTTCTTATGATCTCAAAGAAAAACTGTAGATAATATATTCAGACAAAACCCTTAATTTAAAAAAAAAAATATAAACACTTTATTTTTAAGTGCAGTGTACGAGCCTGTAAGCGATTAATTTTTATATCGAGTTATTGATTGATAAAATTATTGATAAATAAATTGATAAAACTGATAAAAGATTCTGTACATGGTTGCAAATAAAGTAATGTACGTATATATGCATTTAAAATGATGAAACTGGATACGACACATAAGCTTTTAGGCACAGTTCATGTTGGGTCGGGGGGGGGGGGGGGGTGTATCTGCCGTATGACTCGGTTATCTGGACCGTGTAGCAACTGCATGGTAGATATGTACTTCCCCTGAATCAATTGAAGATGTCTTCTGAAATTCATAACTCTTTCTAATATATTTTAAATCTATACGGTTACCTTCATTCGAGGTACATGTATACTGGCTCGATGTGTTTTTGTGATGTTGTGATTTAAAATACCCATTCTGCACCCCAATATTGACGTCATTTTCTTAATGAAGTAGGGGGGCTAACCCAAATGGTTTTAAATGAGATTGAATTATGCGTGGTGCACGATGTGAGTATCAACTTTTGTATGGAACAGTAATGTAGTATGTATTATAGTTTTTTTTATGTGATTTAATGAACGATAGCGGATACGTTGGATACTTTAAATAACAAGTCATAGACTATACTATTGTTCGCTTTGTTATACTCTGTTTTTGCACAGACAAGCGAATATGGACACGATAGCTTTGAAATATCATTGTGGTGAAAGAAGTATGTTACAGTGTATAAGTACACGTACTTTTTACCAGGTAAGTTATGGTATATGTATGAATAACAACATTATTTCAAAGTTATAAGCCTAATATTGTCTGCATTCGGGACAATGTAATTTAAAATGTGTACCCAAAACTGACGTCATCAATTCGTGAGGTGTTTGTCAGACGACAATGTAAACAAACCATAGCTTAGATTCTCAATGATCGGTTATAGATCTATATTTTCAAGTAAAATTGATAATTGTTTTATTTCAAGAACTTGTATTAATTTATTGATTTATCGGTCAAAACCCACATTGTGTCATACCTGTCGTAACGGGCATTGAGGACTCGAAGCCCCCAACAATGCCGCTGAAATTTGGGCGATCTTTCATCATATCGATGATTTTCTCTTCAGCCGCGGTTGGAGGCTTTGGTGGAGGGCCTCCGCCAGTGAGTTTTGACTGTTTCCGTGCAGCGCTGAAACTTTTCTTGGCACTTTGCTGTAGGTTGCCCCACTTGAATTTTACCTGGTCAATCGTGCGCCGCTGGACACCCACTGCATTTATCATTTCAGTCACCTCTGCCCATTTTGCATTCTTTCGTGAATTAGTAATCAAGTTGCTTTGCTTCGCCTTCAAAACATCTTCATTTTTCTCAAAAAATTCTGTCAAAATGCTGATTTCTGACAGTGACCAATTACTGCTTCTTTCTCGCTTAGTCGCCATTGTCACTGTCAGACGGTAGGGTAAACGCGCGTGCAGACGGCTTTAATGACGAATTAACGAAGTTCGCTCTGTTAAATCCTAGTTAGCTAATAGACACTTAATAAAATTTCGAGCAACCCAAAATTAACTCTTAGTTATGTAACTTGCCATTAAAAAATTAACAGCTAGTTACGGTTTTAACTAAGAGTTTATTTAACTGACGTTCGTGCAACCCAGTCCTGGTTGTATACAGGTTTTGATAAAATTTAATAAATCATCTATTTCAGTAAAACTCTAAATTTATATTCTCATCCTCAATTTTTTATTATTATTTTTTATTATGATTTATTATGATTTTAATTTTGAGTTTTGACATGACCTCGCTTATATGCATCCGGCCACTGAAAAAATAGTACCACTGTCACCAGACTTGGTACACCCGGTGGTCCATTATTTATTTATATTTATTTATTTTTAAACTGCAGGACAACCCATACGTCCTGTACGGAGCATGTAAGTGTACCTCATCACATCTTAATTTCACTGTGTCAGTGCATTTGAGAGGTAATTAGGTATTGAGGCCGGGTCGTATCGAGATGGAAGTATTGTAGTATACTATAATACGTTCGCCATAGGTTAACAAAATTAGTTAACCGCTATACTATACTATATACAAACAAACAAAGTCATATTTCCAAGGTGATCCATCGAGAGGCGACGGTTACTCTGTGACTGGTGACTTACTTTAGACGGTTTTAGTTTATTTTCAATTTTTAGTTTTTTTAAATTCTTTTAATTTCTAAAAATATATAAAAAATACATATATAAATTAAATTTTTGTTTGTCATGTATTAAAATTAAATTCTATTTGGTTTTCATCTTACTACTTAAATTTAATTAAAATATTATTCAGTTTTATTTATAAAAAATAATGTTAAATTAACCTAATTTTTCTTACATTACTACTATACCAGGCTACCATAGCTTTAGCGGTAAACTTTGTCACATGTTACAAATTTGTCGCGTGCGCGTCTAAGTTACTGCAGGTTTTCCTCTGTCAGCCATGATGGTTACTGTGTTCCTTTTGCTTCGGATTAATACTCGCCATTGGGTAAGTCAATATTAATACTCTTGTTTTTCTTTTTATAAGGTTAAGCACTATTTAATTAATATAGTCGCTGTTTATACAGTAAATCATTTGTACGGATACCAGTAAATACAACAATTATGTTGGTTCTGTTTAGTCAGGTTGCTAAAATTTCATATTTTAATGCTTCATATCTTCTTAACTTATGTATTTTTCATTTCTTACATATTAAATACATGCTAAAATTAATATTAAATATATTTTTACTAATTTACAATGCTCAGATATCTATTATGTTATAAAATTAGTAAATATTTTTAGCAATAAGGTTTTTACATAAGTAAATTCCATTGTAGTCTATATAATGTTAGATGTACAGCATGCATGTTTTATTTATATAATATTTACTAATATTTACATACTACATCCTTAGTTTTTATGCATTTACATACTACGTATAAGGATCAAGGAACCATGTCGTGCTACGGCTAGTACTAGCTACAGAAACATGGTGTAGGGCCTGAGGTGTAGCACCTGATGACGACCTCAAAATTCATGTTTGGTAATATAACTTTAATATTGTAACACTCTTTTACAAAATTCATCTTTGGCGGCTCTCCCTTGGTCCTTATCTTTATCATTTTATTTTGAACATATACATACATAAACATACATCATTTATTTTGCATTTTTCTTAAATTTGTTACAATTAATATTAATCTTAACTTATTTCATATATAATTATAATCTCATATAATTATAATATCATATATAATCTATTATATTTAAAACATATAGTCATATCTTATATATTTATAAAACCTTATAAAATCATATAATTATAATATCATAAGTCTTATTTTATTAAATATTTTCTACAATTTAAGCAATCATAATCTATTTCATATAATTATAATATTATATATAATTATAAAATCATATAATTATAAAATCATATAATTATAAAATCATATAATTATAAAATCATAAACCTTATTTCATTAAACTTTTATATACCTGGTTGTATACAGGTTTTGATAAAATTTAATAAATCATCTATTTCAGTAAAACTCTAAATTTATATTCTCATCCTCAATTTTTTATTATTATTATATTTATTATGATTTATTATGATTTTAATTTTGAGTTTTGACATGACCTCGCTTATATGCATCCGGCCACTGAAAAAATAGTACCACTGTCACCAGACTTGGTACACCCGGTGGTCCATTATTTATTTATATTTATTTATTTTTAAACTGCAGGACAACCCATACGTCCTGTACGGAGCATGTAAGTGTACCTCATCACATCTTAATTTCACTGTGTCAGTGCATTTGAGAGGTAATTAGGTATTGAGGCCGGGTCGTATCGAGATGAAAGTATTGTAGTATACTATAATACGTTCGCCATAGGTTAACAAAATTAGTTAACCGCTATACTATACTATATACAAACAAACATATAGTCATATCTTATATATTTATAAAACCTTATAAAATCTTATAATTATAATATCATAAGTCTTATTTTATTAAATATTTTTTACAATTTAAACAATCATAATCTATTTCATATAATTATAATATTATAATTATAAAATCATATAATTATAAAATCATAAACCTTATTTCATTAAACTTTTATATACCTGGTTGTATACAGGTTTTGATAAAATTTAATAAATCATCTATTTCAGTAAAACTCTAAATTTATATTCTCATCCTCAATTTTTTATTATTATTTTTTATTATGATTTATTATGATTTTAATTTTGAGTTTTGACATGACCTCGCTTATATGCATCCGGCCACTGAAAAAATAGTACCACTGTCACCAGACTTGGTACACCCGGTGGTCCATTATTTATTTATATTTATTTATTTTTAAACTGCAGGACAACCCATACGTCCTGTACGGAGCATGTAGTGTACCTCATCGCATCTTAATTTCACTGTGTCAGTGCATTTGAGAGGTAATTAGGTATTGAGGCCGGGTCGTATCGAGATGGAAGTATTGTAGTATACTATAATACGTTCGCCATAGGTTAACAAAATTAGTTAACCGCTATACTATACTATATACAAACATAAAGTAGAATCATTCTAAGCTTGTGCATTTCATGATTGCTATTCGCTAGTCTATCCCGTTAGCTTTTCTCGTACATATACACGTACGAGGAATGATCTACATGTACATAATCACATACACAAAGTGTGCGGGAATCGGTAGATTCAGAACAAAACTGTAGTTGACATATGCTTAATATTTTAAATTATATAAAGTGCTTAATTATTAGAAAAAACAAAAGTTAAAAGAAAAACACTTATTTGCACCTTTTTCTTTTAAATATATGTTTTCATATAAGGACTGAACAAAACTAAATAAATGTCTCAAAAAAGTATCGAATTGAAATAAAAAAGAACACAGAACACATTTTAACCTTATTCTAATAATTTGTTGCATCCCGTGTAGTAAAAAGATATGTTTTTCGTTCTAATTTTACTTTTACGCACACCAACTTATCGAAAGCTTATTGGAAGCAGTGGGTAGCAACGTACATGTTAAGCTTATACTCTCGTACTACGGAGTTTCTGAATACAATAACAGTTTCATGAGATTAATAATATTACAAAACAACTTTTCAAGCGACGCACATATCGAAAGATTAACCGTTTTCGATTTATAAGGCAAATACTTTCAAGACTCTAGATACCTAATTCAACCCCCTTTTTATGGCATCAAACGACAACTCTTGGTATTTTGTTCTATATGTACTGTGGAATCATTAGAATTATTGGTGGCTCAATTTCCGTGGTATTCGTGGGTAGCCATCGCCTACGAATCTATATCCTCAACGAAAACTAATTATAAAAGATCAAGTTTACCTTCTGAAACTGAAAACTGACGCATCCACGAAATTACATCCACACGAATAAGCAAAAAACCCACAATCAACGAAAATTGGCCCCCACGAAATTAAATGATTCCACAGTATTTAGAAAATATCTCAGCATAAAAAGTAACATAGAAAAAAAAAACATATGCAAAATGTAACAGTTTTAAGTCTTTTAACCGTTAATTTTGGTTAAGGTTAGGGTTTTTGGTGGTAAAATTTGGGAAAATCGAAAAAAAGAAACGGAGAGGACAACGCTCAAGATGTCTATATCAAAGATTTCTAATTTAGAATCACTTTCTACGGACCGTCTAAGAGCCTTTGTTGGGACTGCAGTACCTCTAAAAAGTTTAAAAAGCGGAATCGCATAAAACCAAAAGTAGCAATTACAAGCGCTGCATGCCTTATAGACGTTTAACAAATGAAATTGTACCCTAAAAACTTGAATGACATTGGATGATGAACAAAAGATATATTTGTTAAGAAGCGTCCAGGAGAAAACTAAGAATTGTAATAAGAATAGTCATTAAATCAGTACAAGGTGTTCCGTTGGAATGAGAAGACCTTTAAATTGGCATAACAAAATTATGTATCAAAGAATATCGTTCGAATTTCTCTTTCTCAATTCAGGCAGTGTTACTTAGATAGGAATGTAACATATTTTGTTATAAACATATTAAAAAAGATGTTTTTTACACATGTAATGTAAATATCCATTCACATATTGTAACAGGGACTCTTATTTGCACCCGTGTCCTCTGGAATGCCAATCCAACACTCTACCGAACGTGCTAAATGTTTACCCACTAGCCACAGCTAATAGGATTTCCATATACCAGATACTACCACACAGGATCCGAAAAAAAATTAATATGAACTCTGTATTTAAAAATTTGCCAAAAACTATCAATTAAATATTGATTTCATGAAAGGCAATGGATGCAGTTCAAACTAAGCCTCTAGCGTTCATGTTGATATATGACGGCTCTCCTATTTCCATGTATTCCTTATTGTTGTAGAAAGCATCAATATTGTCGTTAACATCTGGTTTCATTTCCTTATTTTGCTGTTGTCTTCTGTTGTGTCTCGCTATTGACATCATCCTTAGTTTAAAACACATGTTTCAACGTAACAATCATGAGCAGTAGTGTATGGGAATGTACGTAACAGAGTTTATTCAAAAATTAAAATTTCGTTTTCGAGTCTTACCTTGTCAGTACAATATATAAGACCAGAGCACTGATGGTGATAACCAAGAAGCATACATGTAGTTTGAATTTTATGGCGGTCACTTTCAGTCAGCACGGCCGGTGTAACGTCGAAAAGTGACCCCCGTCGAATATTGACCCGGGGGTCAAATTTCTACGGAGAAACTGACCCAGGGTCAGTATTCTATACTAGGGTCCTTTTTCGACAGTAGAAAACCATTCCAGACCTGTATATCTACAACCCCCCCCCCCTCCCCCCGCACACGTTGAAAACTGACCCTCATAAAATTTTGACCTACATAAACTACATAAAAATCATTAATATTAGAGGTGATATGCGAAATATTCATGTTTGGCGAGGGGAAAGGGGGCAGCTTAAACCTGTTGTAACAAGAAAACAATTTTTGTTAGATATACCCAGTGGGATGTTGCATGCAAGCGCGGATTTAAGGAGTGGGGGAATTCAAACTCTTTAAATCCACTTATATCAAATTTACCGATTATAGGCCTAGACTCCCTCCCCTCTTTGGCAAAAATAATTATACTCGGATCCCCCTCAACCATCCCCGGATAAAATTTTCTGGATTCACGCATGTGATAAGATGTGCCTATTTGAGACCCATGGTAAATAAATCTTTCATGGCGATATAGAGCGTGATGAATACTTTTCTATTCTCCTGTGAATTAACATGTATCAATTTCTGCATACAAGAAGTGCGAGTTTTATTTTCAGTCAAATTGATATAATTCCTATTCAGTCACGCTTTGACAAATAATGTAAACATACCTAATATTATATATCATTACTCCCTCCCCGCCAAGTTCCCCAACCTTTTAATTTTGGTCTAGATTCGCGCCTACTTTAACTATCTATTTAAAAGTCAGTTGTTATCTTAGGTACGTCTTTTTCTTCTGTTGCAAAAATGTAAGGAAGGGAAACACTTTATATTCAGTGTACTTTAATTAATGAAACATTACTATACCTTTTTAAGGTAGCTCGCGGGTTTACTGCTTCTGAGACAACCTACCCTAACAATTTGTCTGTTGAATCAGTTGGTTTCAAAGGTTTATTCCTGAAAATTTTATTGAATTCGTCAGCCTAATTATAATGTTATCTTATCTTAAACACAACAATGTTGGTAAACACAATGAACGTCATTTCAATGAAATATATAGCAATATATACATTTTCGCCGGTAACCGCATTCCAAAACCATACTCATAACTTTTAAACAAATCAGACGAATTTTATTTTACTCAGCACAATTATTGAGAAGATGATTTAGAACTAATCGATACAGAAAAATCAATATGTGTTCTCAGTCAATTTTTAGCAAAAAAACTTTAAAGGTTTGAAATTTTCACGTAACGTTATATTTTCATCGCGACGTTACACCATGTTAGCGCGACGTTATCAGTTTCGTGCATCTGTGTGCAGAAAAAAAGGACGGGCATTGTTCGACAAAAAAAAAAAAATTAAAGTAATCCATGGATGCATTTAGCAAATTCAAATTTATTGGTTTTATTTAGATTTTAAAGCTGCCGTTGAATGATAACACATAAAATAGAACTACTGTTTTTCATTGTTCATAGAAGTGATATTAAATTTTTATTGATCTCCTTAAAACAGTAACTCTAGTAATTGGGGATTAAATGTATATATAACAACTATTATTTTATTTTGATATACTAGGCCTTTTTAACGTTACTGCTAATGTTATCTTCATGCCCTAGCTGTTCTTTGTATGGTGCTCTTTTAACGTCGAATTCTATTGTGACGTCAGCAAACCCGCGAGCTACGTTAATTTTTAATTTAAACAATTAATAGACAGACTGAGATGATGAATTGATGATTAGAAATAAAAGGTGATCAGAAAGGGGTGCTAGAGCTGGTTTTTGGAACAATCTAGGTATCAAGCAGGTAATGTCCCCCTCCCTCCCCTCCAGCACCATTACTACCCCTGTATCCACCTTAATGAAAATAATAATATGTAGTCGATATTCTACAGGGTCATGTTCTATGTAGAAAAATTACTCCCGATCAATATTCTATGGGGGTCACTTTTCGTCGTTACACCGGACGCAAAAGATAAGGTCTTTTCTTATCATAAATTTACATAGAATGTTACTTTGGTTATGTAATATTCGTGTACAAATATGATATTAACACGTTGGAAAAATGGTATAATTTCTTCAGATTGTATCTTATTTCAGAATTGTACAGAAGACATTAAAAGCGACGAGATGGTATCTACGAGTAGTTACATGTATACATGGGTCTGTTTAAAACATAGTTTGTAATAATGTTATATGCGACGTATATTGCATTAAACATTTTAAAAAAGTAAAATCAATCTTCGTTTAGTTTCAAGAAACCAAACCCAATGTGTATTTCGCCGACAGTGTTGAAACCTATAAACTGTCCCGATCAAACGATTTGATTTTCTTAAATAATGTATGCTTTCAAAGCTTTTTTTGCAAATGAAAAAGAAAATTAGATATGCTTATTACTCTTGATTGATATTTTGTTTTTTTTTTTCTTCTAGAAGCCTGAAGACCTCTATGTGAATAAATTACAATGTTTAAAATACAAATATTAAAATACGATAAACCACATAAAGATCACCTAATCTAAAGGCGCAAGTGAGCTTTACTGATCAAAATTTATTTGTTGTCTGTAGTTAGCGCCATCGTCGTTGTTGTTGTCGTTGTCTTTTTAAGTTTCCCAAACGAAGTTTGGAGACTTATTGTTTTTGTACGGTTCTTCTTCTTCTTCTTCTTTCTCGCTCTGAACTTGTCCGTCAAGTTTTTCAGTGATGGCTGAACAGAATTGTATAAAACTCTAGGATACGATAGGCCTGCATATCTAGATGTGCACGCTGGTTTGATTTTTCTCATTTGGGGTTGGTCAACCACTTTTCCGGGGGTCAAATGGGTGTGGGGTCTAACATTGAACCTTATGGGGAAAATCGACGACTCTATTGTAAATGGTTATAACTTAAAAACGGACAAAGATAATAATATAGAGTTTTCAGAATCATATATTGGCTGTTATAGGCAATATTTAGGGTTTATAAGATCTGACCCCTGGGGTCATCCTCACCCCCCCCCAGGAATTGGAAATTACCATATATCTCAGAAACTGTTAGAATCCTGACCCCTAAACCATATGTATTCTTGTTTCATGTGTTAAGGAGCATCAGATAGTATGTAGGTGATGGGCCCCGGGGGTGGTCCTGACCCCCTCAAACTGGAAGGGCCAAAATATGTTGAAACGGTCGAGATCCCAACCCCTAAACCATATATATTCTTGTTCCTTGTGTTAAGTGGCATCAAATAGTAAGTAGGTCATGGGCCTCGGGGGTGGTCCTGTTCCACCTCAAACAGGAAGTGCCAGAATATCTTGAAAACGGTTAAGAACCCTACCCCTAAACCATATATATTCTTGTTCCCTGTGTTAAGGGCCATCAAATGGTATGAAGGTCATGGGCCCTGGGGCTGGTCTTGACTCCCTCTCAAACAGGAAGTGCACAAATATTCTGAAAACGGTCAATATCCCCACCCCTAAACCATATATATTCTTGTTCCTTGTGTTAAGGACCATCAAATTGTATGTAGGTCATGGGCCTCAAGGGTGGTCCTGACCCCCCTCAAACAGGAAGGGCCCAAATATCTTGAAAACGGTTAAGAACCCCACCCCTAAACCATATATATTCTTGTTCCTTGTGTCAAGGGGCATCATATGGTATGAAGGTCATGGGCCACGGGGATGGTCCTGACCCCCCTCAAACAGGAAGTGCACAAATAACTTGAAAACCGTTAATATTCCCACCCCTAAACCATATATATTCTTGTTCCTTGGGTCATGTTTGTTCACCTGATATATAGTAATGGACCCCTGGGAACATCATGAAACTGTGTGGGTCATCCCTACTCTATATGATAGCCTCGTTTGTTTGGGAGACTTTATAATCGCCCCGATTATAATTACATCTTGTTTATTTTCACATTCTTCTTAAAACCCAGTTGACAAATTTCAACCAAACGTGACACAAAGCATAATTAGTGAAGGGAATTCAAGTTTGTTCAAATGGAAGACCAAGCTTAAAATGTGAGGAAAAATACAAATTGGTCAGAAAGCTGAAACTTGCGTGAAAGCATCCTCAGGTAGTATGTATTCAAGTTTGTTTAAAACATGATCCATTGGACTTGGATGGGGCATCAATAACGGATTCGAAATTTTACATAGGAAACTATAGAGAAAAAAAATAAAAAATCTTCTTTTGAAAAATTATTTGTGGAAGCATTATCAGGTAGAGTTGATTAATGTTTGTTCAAATTATGACCCCGGGGGTAGGGTGGTGCCATAATGTGGTGGTGGGTAAATGTTTAGATGGGAGTAAATATAGTTAAAAACTTTAAAAAATCTTTTTTTCAAAAACTCAATTTGCAAAAGTAGCTCAATGTCTATCTTTTGGATTTGTGGAGAAAAAAAAATAGTTTAAACAAAATCTGCCTTACTAATTTGTTTAAAATATTTGTATTTGATACACTAAAGAGGGTTTATAGGTTTTTTGATCAGTTATGGCTATTGTAGCTTAGGTAAGCGATGTGGCCCCATTTTGTCATTAAAAGCCTTTAAAGGGACTTGGACACGATTTGAGCTCAATTTTTTCAAAATTTATTTTTTCATTTTTAATGTCTAGAATGGTCAATATGGATGTTTTAATGCTCTGTCAAAATTTGAAAGTCAAATATTGAGTAACAAGCGAGTTACAGAGGTTAAAATTCTTTGTTTTGTAAACAAAGCTCGAGTCCTGTTATTGTTTACATATGCCTTGAATTGGTAAAAGTTTCAATCTAATGTTGCATTTTGTTGTTGACAAACTTATTTATGAACACATTTAATAGATTTATCTTGTTTTCACAAGTTATTTTTCAAAGAAATGGTAATTCCTTTACTTTACATTATTTGTAAACAAATATAAGACTCGAACTTTGTTTACATAACAACGACTTCTTTCCTCTGTATCTCGCTTGTAACACGACTTCTAACATTCAAATTTTGGTAAATCATTCAAAATACAAAAGTAAACTATTTAATACATAGAAATCAAAAATAAAAATTTCATCAGAAATCGTGTCCAGGTCCCTTTAATTCTAGATAGTGTTTGGTTCCTGTTGACGATTCTTAAAATTATTAAGTTTAATACCGGGTACCCGTCATCTCATGGAATGATAAAATCCATTTTTGTAATACATGTAATAGTATGTTTTTTTTTACATTAACTGGATATCGCAAAAAGAACCACAAAACACTAAAAAAAACCCAAAACAAAACAAAAACAAAACGTCGTTGCTGTCTATAAATTTAAGCTTACATTTATTATGAAATTGCAACGACTAACATTCACGCCTACAGCATTCTCAAGATTTTTTCTTACCAGTCAACAGCTCTGCCAGAAGGGTTCTTGCAATTTATAGCGCTATGAGTGGAGCGTAGATATCCAAGAAAACATATAAGCAAAAGGAGCTGTTTCATCTTTGACCGTTATCTGTATAATGAGTGAAGGTGCTGTACAGGGTCATTTTATCTCCCGCATCAATCAATAGCTGTCATTAATAAAATATCATATTTTGATTGTTTATTGGATCGTTTGTAATCGAATCATTATTTAAATAATGATACTGGACACATGACATTACCTGTTGTAAACAATGAGATACATTGTGGACACGATCGTTTGTTAGCACGTGAAACGAGACTTCACTTTGCGAAACCATATATTACTAATGAACACCTGTATTTGTGAAGTCTCGCAATTACTGTTAGTATGTAAATAATAATGTGTGTTATCGATTATCTAATAACATATATTGAACATGTGTTGCCATTAAGGATAAAAAAAACAACCCTAATACACGCATAAACTCAAATACGTTGCATCATTTTACTATACAGTTGTTATCAATTCGACGACATAAATTCACATTAAACTTGCTGGTGTATTTATAGAGGATTAGTTGTTGTTTATTACATGGTCAAACTGGAAAAACTCTCGTCTTCTTTGGGCCTTCTATGTCACGGGACATTTGGGAGAAATATATCGTTCATAAAATATTGTTCTGGCCATTCAATCTGCATTAATCGAGAAACAAAGTACCCTGTATAGGTACATGTACTGGTATGATGAAGCGTTTAGTGCATTGTTTTAAAAATCAGGTTTTCTTTAGATGTGATTATAGTGAATTTATTCTTATATTCACAATTTTTACCATATGTATATCCTATTGCGAAACGAATATTCTTGTATCAAAAAAGTATATTATTTATAGTAGGAAAAATCATATTTGTGTATGTTGCGAGATAAGCTTGTTATAAAACGAGTTATTATCCCACGTTATAATTTGTTTAGTGTGCTTGTTGTCTCGTTGTTGCTGAGCAATTATAGTTCTGTTTTACAAATATAAAATTATAGCCTATATAACATGTAATACAATTTTTTCTTTCAAAATGAAGTTAAGGTTCTGAGGTGATGGATGTATTTTTGCATTTAGTTAACATATAGTTGCGTGTGTTTCAAGATTTGTTTTCAACAAATAATAGTTGCGTTGTTACCATTGAAACAAATATAATATACCAGTTTAATTTTGCGAGTCACAGTTTTATAAGTTTTGCTTTTTTTGTGGGAGGGGGGGGGGGTGGGGTGGGGGTTGGTTGTGTTTTTTTCTTGTTATATTAATAACGTTTTTAACTATATTAATAACAAAATTACATTAAAAAAGTTTCAAAACTTTTACCATAAAACAGTGTTTTAAATTGAATCTTCCACATTTAAAGTAATTTTTAAAGCAATTGCATGTTAACTTCAGAGATAAGACCGCCCTACAATACGTTGTTAAAATATGTTCTATTTTATCTTGTATTCTTTTTTTATGTTATTGCCTGGTTTATCAATGTATTCGTTCGGCCAAAAAAAAGAGTACAGAAGTTAAAAAATTACAGACATTTTAACATGTCTTTTTATCTCTATAAGGAATTATTCAACAATTTCTTTGAAAACAAACATAGTTCGGTTTACAATATCGTCAAATAGTACTAATATATCCTTTTAATGCATGAATACAATAATTAAAAGTTTTTGTATACTTACATAGTCATATATTTTTTAATGAATTGGCACTACTACCAAAGAGTAAATTTGATAACAAACTTGAAACGTTTTACTTTCTCACTTGAATAGTGAGCGATGGCAGAACGAAATGTGAGTAAACGATGTCTAAACGCGGAACGAAATTTGTTCAGTGGTTAGAAAAAGGTGAATTAACGTTGAGCGCACGCATAATGCAAACGGAGCTAATGCCCGGCCACAGGGTGAATGGTGAAGGCACGGTGAACGCAATAGGAACGATTTGTTAACTAAAGTCATTTTATGCACGATTGATCATTATTAAGTAATTTAAATACTAGTATAAATACAGGTAAATCATGTATAACGTGAATGGCAAACGCTTTACACTGCTGTTACTGTATTGATATACAACGACAAATAAAATAAAGATACCAATTTAATAATATATTGCATGGTAACAATCAAACAAAGGAAAACCCTTTTATAGCACTGTGAGCGAACGCTGAGCGCTTTAAGAACAGTGATGGAGAACGGAGCGGAACGGAGAGCGCAAAACTGAACGAATGTGAGGAAACGGTGAGCGCATGGTAAGCGGAAGCTCAACGCACGGTGAACAAACGCAAAAATGGGAAAGTGAAACGTTAATGGGACTGTAAGTGTGTTGAGCACAATGTTTTATTCATAAATTACAAAAGTGAAGTCCTTATTTTAAAATTTTGGATTATCAAAAAGTGCCTTATTCCCTCGTGTTTGTTTTACCAATAAACACCTGACAGGATGTATGTTTTGAACGACAAAGCAAAATCATTCAAAAAATCCAAAATTGTTGTTCCGTTTTGTGTCTATTAAAATCCGACAATGTACCGCTACATTTATAACAACGAAAGTTATTTTAAGTGAATTTAAAGTGTATTTAGATATCGTCACTTGATATCGTTAAAACTGTGTTGGAGTCCGCAAACATATGTGTAGAAAACTTGACATGATTTGTAGCTTAACATTTAAATTAGAGAATATTTTGGAAATCCGTTGAATGAATGTTTTTAACCTCCAAATTCACTTCGAATAATATTGTGAGAATTATTTGCAGTAATACCACACAATAAGGTATGAAGTATGCTTTTATCGGAAAAGGGAAAACTTTTTGGTTTGATCACGATGAGAAAAAAAAAATGTGTTTTGATATAGTGTACTTGAACTTGTTTATCAGGTAAACCTTTTCCTAAAAGAAAAGATACTTTTTTCGTATTTATAAATGCGTTACACTATTAAAATCTCATAATTATTTGTAGTAACTTCAGCAGTAAAAAAAATAGGATGGTTTTCAAAACTTGACCGATTTATCGAGAACATTCAAAGGTCACTAGCATTGAAAGTTAATATCGGCCTAGATATCTAAAAGTGAAAAGTAACACAATTAATGAATTGTTTTTGTCTCAAAATCTTTATCGTGTTTCCTGCATTCAGTATATCAAGCACTATATCCTTAAATATTCCGCGTACACTTAATGGACAGCGGCGCTGAATCATCCTATGAAACTATGATCGTTTTACCAAGGTTTACGATAATTTTTTGATTTCTGATCAACATGTGATATAATTATGAGAAATTAAACAAGTGGCTTAACAAGAACAAGTGCAAATAAAATTCTATAATTTGCTAGGAGGAAGCTTACTTAATTGTTGTGATTGAGGATTAAAAGAATGTCATACAATAAAGGAGTTATTAGTTTTAATATGTGCATCAGTTTTACCTCTCTATCTTAAGTACACCACTTAAGCACAATTGAAATGCAATACATTTCTCTAAGGATATACTTCACTGGGTGATATATATTTACACAGCGCTACTTTATTATCTTGGGTTTTATTTTAGTTTCATACATTAAATGAAGTAAACCAAGTGCTAGGCAATTTATATATTTAGTCGAGTTACAATGTTCTTTAGTCAGATAACGTAAGTTTTAGATAACGACATTTTGAGTGTAACTAGTTAAACACACTTATCGAAACAAAACCATTTTAAATATTTTTAATGAGTAAAAAAGATGAGGTTTTCCGTTTAATTTTTTTTAATACCACGTTAAACATTTTGTTGTTATACAAACTATACGCTATGACACCATTAATGATAAATTCATGTGCTATAAAAACTGATATTCGATGGTCAAATGTCGCAAAAGAGGTCAACCTCCGACGATTCTTCAGCTACATTTGTCAATGTTAAAGGTATCTATAACATATTTTCTTTTCATACAGCCACGACTAGATTGGACTACTATATACAATGTATTCGCAAGGCATTGTATAATGAATATCATATACTGGAAGTAAAAAAAAAGTCGGTTAAATATTTGGGTCTAGTAAGCGAACTATCAGTCTAAATCCATTGAAGTTTTCTTTTAAAATATTGGACACGTGTATAAATGTAGTCAATTAAGAAAAAAACATATCTATTAACAACAATAAATTAAAATGTTACTATTGACATGATCAATTAGCGCTGCTCTGTCTGTCTGTATTATTTTTTTTCTACAGCTGTACGTGTATGTACGCTGTAAAACGATGATTCTATTAGGCATATGTATAATGAGAGGCAATGCAGTGGTTTTCAAAATCCTAAAAGCGACATCTCTATGGAAAAAATGGTGTACGTTTAAGTATGTTTACACAATAGACTTTACATAGCTGTATTGCGAAATTTTGCCCCATTTAAAAATTTGCCCTGATGACGAGGACGGCATGATTATGTTATGACTTTAGCATTTGCCAAACATAACGTAGTTTAGCTTTCGAACATGTGCAGATAAAAGATAAACCTATGTACATTTTTGTACACAAATCTTTCTGAAGTTTCTTTGTTCTTACAATCGATGTGTAACATGTTGGCCTAATTAACCCAAGCAATCGACTGACGAAACAAAATGGTTCACTTTCGTAAACACACCCATGGCATGTCATTTTTTGCTGTTGTTTTTGCATTAGCATACGATAAGTATTTTCATTTAGATCGAACGTTCATATCTTTTGAAGGAGACCGACCCTGCTGTTGTAAATAGGTGAATGTGTATATATTACTAAGATTATTGGTTATAATGGAAAATTACTTGATACTTTTATATCAAAATATTGGAACAATCGGATTTAATATTAAATCAAACATTAGAATCAAATAATTTTTAAAATTAAAACTTCTGAATCTTTTTTCCGTATATGAAATCATATAGCTTAGTCTAATTTCTAATCATTCAATTGTGGACTTATTATTATTTTTTCTTATTTCATACTCTTTGCCTTTACTTTCTTTTGATTGCATATCCACAAATATATATTAATATACAATTTACTCAAAATTTTTAAGTTAGCAGTAAATCATATATGGTTTTAAAATTTATTCACTGCATTCGTCCGAAATTAAATCAAGATTAAGATTACCGTTTATCATTTTTTAACCCTACTTTTATCCCAGAACTCCATTTTAGCAGAAATGATTCTCAAATGAATCATACTTTTCAAACCAACTAATAGATATAAAAAAATGCAGAACTGTTTGGTCATCATCATTTTTAACAAGCAACAAATAAAATTGTGTTTAACGTTCCACTAATTATAAACTTAAGCATTAAAATCTGTACAAAATAAACATAAAAAATGGCATTACAAAATAATAAATCAAAACATTTCATTGCAGGTTTTTTTTCAAAAACATGTAGTGGTACATGTACTTTGATATCAAAGAAAACTGTATTGTTCTAAACATGTAAATAAAGAATCATTTACACATGCATTGTGAAGAGCCATTTACACATTGACATTTAATGGAAAAGAAAAATGAATCAAAATGAACACTGTCATTAAAAATTTGCAACAAAATCTTTAAAATATTATTTACTGAAAGTTATTTGATACAGTTTAAACCAAGCCTCTCGCGTCCATGTTGACATATGATGGTTCAAAATTGTTTATCTCTCCTAATTCAATGTAATCTTTATTGGTCACTGTGCCTTGGGAAGCACTGAACGCGTCATTATAAGCTGGTTTCATTTCGTAATTTTGTTGTTGCCTTGCGTTGTTTCTTCTTAATGACATCCTTAGTTTAAAAAAAAAAATATCTGTTTCAACGGAATAATTATAAGCAATATTGTATGGGATTGTAGCTAACATAGTTTATTAACAAATCCAAATTGTGTTTCCAAATCTTACCTTGTCAGTACAATATATAAGATCAGAGCATTGATGATGATAACCAAGAGACATACTACGCCAATCAGGCCGTACAAAGGGATCGCCATGATTTCGTCTTTATCAACTGCTAGTAAAACTGAGTAAATAAAACAAAATCAGAATCTGTATAAAATTAATATAAAACTAAATGAAGAAAATGGTATCTTTTTTTTCCAAAATTATACATTATTTGAAATAGGAATAATTTTGAATTATTTTGCAATGCGCTATTTTATTGGCCACACATATATATAAAAAATATATAACGCAAGTTGCCTACGTAAACAAAGGCGCTTATAACAAATATTTACCTTCCATTTCAGTGTTGCACATATTAACGTTATATTTAAAATAATGCGTCTATTTATGAAACTAACTAAAAACAAATTGACTGAAAACAAATTGATATATTCGCTTGGATAAAGCCAAAATAATTCACATTTTCCTAAGTCTTCAAAAGGTTTATCGGTAATTAACACTACTATTGACATCCTAAGAGGTTGCAATGTGCGAAACTTCAGGAAAAAAAGTATTAAAAAAACACATAGCGAGACGGTAAAATTGCGATAAAACAAGAATCGTTTTTTGACGCATAGAAAGCCGAACTTATTGGAGCTCAAACTTTTTTTTTTACTTGTACCATTTTCGTAAGTTTTTTATTGGTTAAAAAAGAAAACTTTGAAGTACAAAAAGTACAAAAAGAGATATAAATAACTTTTAATAATGTTTTTTCATTTTTTTTTTAAAACAATATTTAATGGATTTATACGAGAAAAATGACAACATAGAAAACACATAGAAAAAAAAAAATAATTGTTATACAAAAGCATGAAATTTTCAGTAGGGCTAAAAACATACAACTATTATGGAAATCACAAGGATATACTGTAAACGTATAACATTTGGCTTTGTAATTTATGAAGCGTTTTTGGCGGAATGTGGCTTATGCTAAATTAAGTACATTGCAAAATGCCATGCATATATAGATACTGTTCTTATAACTTTCAGGAATTTAGCTATTCAAATTCCGCCAACTTCGTGAAAACAATATTTCGCCAAATATTATATAGGCCAAATAAAATACTGTTTACAGTTACTTGGTTTTGCCAATTCTTAGTAAAAAGCAGGGATTGAATTGAAGTATGTGTCTTGTAGCAAATGGCAATTAGTTGTCTTCAAAATAGTTAGAAATTAAAAACACTACCCTAGTTTCCTGAAGTATGTTTTTTTAATGATACAAACCGTCCTTGCACAATCGTCCAGAATAACCAGCTCTACATCCAGTTCGACAGGTTCCAGTCACAGCAGAACAATGTGTTGGATCATTACAGTGGCCACACGTTTCGTTGCAATTGTACCCATACTGGCCAATGTCACAATCTAAGAAAAAAGGAATACTATTAACTGTAAAAAGATTTCTTTATCAATGTGGTTATTCTACCGAATATACAAATGTGCGTTATTTAATATACAAAAAATTACTTTACAAATCATTAATATTAATAGTGATGTACGTTCTATGCACAAATGTCCGCGATATCCAGCTGCACATCCTGTGCGACATGTTCCACTGACAGGGTTACACTCTGCCGGATCAATGCAATGACCACACGTATCATAACATTGATAACATAGAGACCAATGTGACACTCTGAAGAATATCACACATTTACATATTATATAATGTATACAGGAAATTTATCTTCACCCCAGGTTTTTTTCGCACCCTTCCGCCTAAGTTGTCAGCGTGCGAATTTAAGACTGAGGGAATTCAAAGTTTTCATATCATTTTTTATGATACAACTGTGTCTGGGCGGATTAAAATACATACTACCCTAATCTCTAGAAATATTTTTTTTCTTCAAATTAAACAAACCCTCCTTGCACAATCTTCCTGAATATCCAGCTTTACATCCACTTCGACAGGTTCCAGTGACATTAGAACATTGTGCTGGATCATAACAGTGGCCACACGTCTCGTTGCAATTGTACCCATAATGACCAATGTCACAATCTGAGAAAAAGTAATAATATTAACTGTATTAAGTTTTCTTTTAACAATGTGGTGATTCTCCCGAATATACAAATAAAAATTATTTTATTTACAATTAATTGACTTTAAAACATAAATAGTAAAAGTGGTGTACGTTCTATGCACAAACGTCCGTGATATCCAGCTGCACATCCTGTGCGACATGTTCCACTGACATGGTTACACTCTGCCGGATCAATGCATTGACCACACGTATCATAACATTCATATCCATAGAGACCAATGTGACACTCTGAAGAATAAAACACATTTACAAATTAAATACTGTGTACAGGAAAATTGTCTTTGACCCCGTTTCATTTTCGCCTGTTTCGCCTTCGGCGTCAGCGTGCAAATTTAAGACTGAGCAAATTCAATATTTTTCATATCATTTTTTTTTTATGATAAACCTGTGTCTGGGTTAATTAAAACATGAAGAAAACGTTTGTAAGTGAAGAAGGGCGAAAATAACACGGTACGGAAATAACTCACAGTGGAATGACTTAGGGTTTTTTTAGCATTAAATGTACAGTAAAAATCCTGCACACCATTATATTCCAGTAGGGCTAAAAAACATACAATTATTATGGAAATCACAAGGATATACTGTAAACGTATAACATTTGGCTTTGTAATTTATGAAGCGTTTTTGGCGGAATGTGGATTTTGCTAAATCAAGTACATTGAAACATGCCATGCATATATAAATAATGTTCTTATAACTTTCAGGAATTTAGCTATTCAAATTCCGCCAACTTCGTGAAAACTATATTTCGCCAAATATTATATAGGCCAAATAAAATACTGTTTACAGTTACTTGGTTTTGCCAATTCTTAGTAAAAAGCAGGGATTGAATTGAAGTATGTGTCTTGTAGCAAATGGCAATTAGTTGTCTTCAAAATAGTTAGAAATTAAAAACACTACCCTAATTTCCTGAAGTATGTTTTTAAATGATACAAACCGTCCTTGCACAATCTTCCTGAATATCCAGCTTCACATCCAGTTCGACAGGTTCCAGTGACATTAGAACATTGTGCTGGATCATAGCAGTGGCCACACGTCTCGTTGCAATTGTACCCATAATGACCAATGTCACAATCTGAGAAAAAGGAATACTATTAACTGTAAAAAGATTTCTTTTAACAATGTGGTGATTCTCCCGAATATACAAATAAAAATTATTTTATTTACAATGAATTGACTTTAAAACATAAATAGTAAAAGTGGTGTACGTTCTATGCACAAACGTCCGTGATATCCAGCTGCACATCCTGTGCGACATGTTCCACTGACATGGTTACACTCTGCCGGATCAATGCATTGACCACACGTATCATAACATTCATATCCATAGAGACCAATGTGACACTCTGAAGAATAAAACACATTTACAAATTAAATACTGTGTACAGGAAAATTGTCTTTGACCCCGTTTCATTTTCGCCTGTTTCGCCTTCGGCGTCAGCGTGCAAATTTAAGACTGAGCAAATTCAATATTTTTCATATCATTTTTTTTTATGATAAACCTGTGTCTGGGTTAATTAAAACATGAAGAAAACGTTTGTAAGTGAAGAAGGGCGAAAATAACACGGTACGGAAATAACTCACAGTGGAATGACTTAGGGTTTTTTGAGCATTAAATGTACGGTAAAAATCCTGCACACCATTATATTCCAGTAGGGCTAAAAAACATACAGCTATTTTGGAAATCACAAGGATATACTGTAAACGTATAACATTTGGCTTTGTAATTTATGAAGAGTTTTTGGCGGAATGTGGATTTTGCTAAATCAAGTACATTGAAACATGCCATGCATATATAGATACTGTTCTTATAACTTTCAGGAATTTAGCTATTCAAATTCCGCCAACTTCGTGAAAACAATATTTCGCCAAATATTATATAGGCCAAATAAAATACTGTTTACAGTTATTTGGTTTTGCCATTTCTTAGTAAAAAGCAGGGATTGAATTGAAGTATGTGTCTTGTAGCAAATGGCAATTAGTTGTCTTCAAAATAGTTAGAAATTAAAAAACACTACCCTAATTTCCTGAAGTATGTTTTTAAATGATACAAACCGTCCTTGCACAATCTTCCTGAATATCCAGCTTCACATCCAGTTCGACAGGTTCCAGTGACATTAGAACATTGTGCTGGATCATAACAGTGGCCACACGTCTCGTTGCAATTGTACCCATAATGACCAATGTCACAATCTGAGAAAAAGGAATACTATTAACTGTAAAAAGAATTCTTTATCAATGTGGTTATTCTATCGAATATACAAATGTGCGTTATTTAATATAAAATAAATTACTTTAAAAATCATTAATATTAGTAGTGATGTACGTTCTATGCACAAACGTCCGCGATATCCAGCTGCACATCCTGTACGACATGTTCCACTGACATGGTTACACTCTGCCGGATCAATGCAGTGACCACACGTATCATAACATTCATATCCATAGAGACCAATGTGACATTCTGAAGAATAAAACACATTTACAAATTAAATACTGTATACAGGAAAATTGTCTTTGACCCCGTTTCATTTTCGCCTGTTTCGTCTTCGGCGTCAGCGTGCAAATTTTAGACTGAGCAAATTCAATGATTTTCATATCATTTTTTTATGATAAACCTGTGTCTGAGTTAGTTAACTAAAACATGAAGAAAACGTTTGCAAGTGAAGAAGGGCGAAAATAACACGGTACGAAAATAACTCACAGTGAAATGACTTAGGGTTTTTTGAGCATTAAATGTACAGTAAAAATCCTGCACACCATTATATTCCTGATTTGAAACTTAGTTATATCAACTTGAGACATAAAATCAATCTGAGACGTGGAATAAACAATCGCAAAGAAATTTGTAAAAGGAACGTTTTTACCAAAAAAAAAAAAAAAAAATAACAAGATGTAATTATAATCGGGGCGATTATAAAGTCTCCCAAACGAACGAGGCCATCATTAGGGGTAGTGATGACAAACATGGGTCAAACTTTACAGACAAAGAGTTAATACTTAAATATTTCTATTTGTGAAATTAAATGAGGTTCCCAAGGGGTCATTTAATATATATCAGGTGAACCGACATAATGTAAGGAACAAGAATATACATGGATAAGGGGTGGGGATCTCAACCGTTTTCAAGATATTTGGGCACTTCCTGTTCGAGGGGGTCAGGACTACCCTCGGGGCCTATGACCTACACACCGTTTAATGCCCCTTGACACAAGAAACAAGAATATATATGGTTTAGGGGTGGGGTTCTCAACCGTTTTCAAGATATTTGGGCACTTTCTGTTCGAGGGGGGTCAGGACTACCCCTGGGGTCCATGACCTACACACCGTTTAATGCCCCTTGACACAAGAAACAAGAATATATATGGTTTAGGGGTGGGGTTCTCAACCGTTTTCAAGACATTTTGGCACTTCCTGTTCAAGGGGGTCAGGACTACCCCCGGGGCCCATGACCTATTCACCATTTGATGCCCCTTAACACAAGGAACAAGAATATATATGGTTTAGGGGTGGTGATCTCAACCGTTTTCAAGATATTTGGGCACTTCCTGTTCGAGGGGGTCAGGACTACCCTCGGGGCCCATGACCTACACACCGTTTAATGCCCCTTGACACAAGAAACAAGAATATATATGGTTTAGGGGTGGGGTTCTCAACCGTTTTCAAGACATTTTGGCACTTCCTGTTCAAGGGGGTCAGGACTACCCCCGGGGCCCATGACCTATTCACCATTTGATGCCCCTTAACACAAGGAACAAGAATATATATGGTTTAGGGGTGGGGATCTCAACCGTTTTCAAGATATTTGGGCACTTTCTGTTCGAGGGGGGTCAGGACTACCCCTGGGGTCCATGACCTACATACCGTTTGATGCCCCTTAACACAAGGATCATGAATATTTATGGTTTAGGGGTGGGGATCTCAATCGTTTTCAAGATATTTGGGCACTTCCTGTTCGAGGGGGGTCAGGACTACCCCTTGTGCCAATGACTTACATACCATCTTATCCCTCTTGACACAATGAACAAGAATATATATAGTTTAGGGGTGGGGATCTCAAGCGTTTTCAAGATATTTGGTCATTTCTAATTCCTTGGGGGTGGGGATGAAACCAGGGGTAAGATCTAATAAACCCCATATATTGCCTAAAATAGTCAATATCTGATTCTGAAAACCTTTTGCAATTATCTCTGTCCGTTTTCAAGTTATAACCATTTACAATAGAGTCTACGATTTTCCCCATAGGGTTCTATGTTAGACCCCACACCCTTTTGACCCCCCAAGAAAGTGGTTGGCCAACCCCAAATGAGAAAAATCAAACCAGCTTGCACAACTAGATATGCAGGCCTATTATATCCTAGAGTTTTGTAGAATTCTGTTCAGCCATCTCTGAGAAACGCGACGGACAAGTTCAGAGCGAAGAAGAAGAAGAAGAAGAAGAACCGTACAAAAACAATAAGTCTCCAAACTTCGTTTGGGAGACTTAAAGGGACATGGTCACGATTTTGGTCAAATTCTATTTTTCTGTTTTTATTATTTAGAATGCTTAAGGAATGCATTTCCAATGACCAAATAAATTGGAGAGTCAGTAGTGAAGTTTTAAGCAAGATACAGGGCTCACAATTCTTTGTAATGTAAACAAGGCTCGTGCCCTGTGTTTGTTTACATAAGTTCAATATACAAGTAAAAAATCTTTTTCAAGCTGATTTTTCATATTCTTACTCAATTTAAGCATATATAAACTGATCCTAATGTTTACAACATTCATTTTCGGTCTTAAACTGGAGTTTTCACTTCAACGTTCAAAATGTAAACAAAAGCTTTGTTTACATAGCAAACAATTGTAAGCTCTGTAACTCGCTTATAACTCAACGAATGACGCTCAAATTTTGGTTGCCTATTATAAATGCCTTACTGAAGCATTGTAAACGTTAAAATCAGAAAAAAAATTTTGACCAAAATCGTGACCATGCCCCTTTAATAAAGAAAAAAATGTCGAGTTTTTACCGTTTGAAACATATGCAAACACACTGCAACAATTACGTGTGTCCGCCAATAAAGATGACGAAAATGACTTGGCAATGCGTGTTCAGTTAATAATTTGATACTTCCTCCGACCCGGTCTTGATTTAATGTTCTAAGGCTAGTTATAGTAAATTTATACTCAATCAAATTATAATCATATCTCCAAATGATTATAATGAAAAAAATATCAATAGTAATTAAGCCTGGAGACATTCATAATTGAAAATCTATTCCAGATGTGAACTGCCAACTAAGTAGCTGGTTTTCTTGTTTACACAAGTCATTCATACATAAAAATAAACCAGGTTTTATGAGTAAAAGACCAAGGGTAATTATAAATGAAACATGTTTTTTTTTTTTTACCGTAACACATCAAATTTAAATCAGGAGAATCGCTATGTGGCAAAACAAAATGATGAGTAATATTTTCAACAAGTGCAAATTTGGCGAAAAATATAGTAAATTGTTACACAACATTTTTGGTGTTGAATCATTTTATGAAGTCTTATGCAAAAACGCACTCAGACAGTAAAAACATCATGATTAAGGTTAGTTTTTGTCTATTTTTTTTTTACTTTATTTCGTTTCCAACTTCTTTCTCAAAACGAAATGTTTCAATTTAAAGGTACCTTCTTTGCACAAACCTCCGGTGTACCCATTAGTACATCCCGTATGACAGATTCCACTCACAGTAGAGCATTGGGATAGATCCAAGCAATGACCACAAGTCTCATTGCAGTTGTATCCATAATGACCAATATGACACTCTGTAGGAAAACATGACAATATAGATAACTATTAAATCCACGACATAAATGTATGCAATGCGTATTTTCTATAGGCCAATTAACATAACGAATTTGTAAAAACAACAAATGACCAAAAAAAAATTACCAACAACTGGTATTTTTAACCAGAGTAAACATCTGTTTTGTGGATATAAAGAAAAGAAAATGACGAAAATGAGACTTTTAAAAATTAATTCTTTTTTGTTTTGTTTAAAAACCCAAAAACCGTTGGTCGCCAAAAAAAATGCGATTTAAAATGCAATTGCATGATTAAGTTATACTGTAAATTTCGTTGTACGCGTCGAATGTGAACATATCTTTATATCAAGGAAAATGTGAAAAAAATTACCCAAATCCACGGCAACAAAACGACTTTACAGATATAAGTAACTATTCATATCTCTAAGGCATTCTTCTGCAAAATAATGAAACGTTCTCATTCTTCAGTATATTTTTGAAAACCACTTTTTAAAAAAAAATGTACCTCAACCAGGACAAAGTATGGCTGATGTAATTTTCTTTACTTAGATAAAGAAACATAATTGAAAAGGTGGGTCAATTCGGTAAGATATACACTGAGCCAAAGTTCTGAGTGTTCACCCATTATAATTGTTTACTATATGAAGTAAACACATTTATTTGTCTTCCGTCGGGGTAAACTACTTGCAGCTTTGATGGATTTCGCTCATGGCTTTCGAATTGTTTTAAGTTGCCGATGATAATGACGATAAACTTATAAAAGAGAAGAGAACAGTTATGTTTAAATAACGTTTCCTTTCGATTGCTTAATATTTAAAGCAATGTCAAGGACAAAATAAACAACATATTAAAAGTGAGTACAATATGTCGTAAGAACAATCGAGACACTAACATTCCAACAGCTCTGGGTCTTTCTTCAATGATTTCTTTGCCCATTTTAAGTGTTTTTCTTTTGAAACTATAACTAAAGACTAATTACAATAGCAAAAGGTTGCCAATTAAATTTAGCACGCGCAAAAAAATACTAATTTCTTCTTTTGACGTTTCGTCACGTGCAATTGTTTTCAATCGGTATTGTCTTATTTTATCTGTACCATTGATAAGAGTACATATCAGTTACGAAATGTTTAACAATTTACATTATTTTATTGCTTGATCTTTAAAATATTATATTTTTTTCAGGGTGAACAGTTAGAAGTTTTTGTTAATTGTATAATACGCAGTCAATTTCTGTTTCAAACAAAAATAAACTCCTATAATCTCGATAGAAACATTTATGTACATTGATTCTTCTCTTACTAAAGAATACGCATATCTCAATAGACAGAAACCTTCTTTGCACGACGGTCCAAAATATCCAGCTCTACATCCTGTTAGACATATCCCAGTCTCAGGGGAACAGTGGGTCGGATCTATACAATGACCGCAAATCCCATCATAGTAGTATCCATAAAGACCAATGGGGCATTCAGCTGATAAATACAGAAGAAGAAAGATAAAAAGTCACCTTAATGTGTCTCACTATCTAAGTGAAACCACCATTGATAATTGGTAAACACCGTATTTAAAACACTATTAGAGAATCGCATACGAGGTATTGTTTAACCCCTTGTATTAATTGTGTTCATTGAAACCAGAGCAATGTGTAGTTGTATTCATGTTCAACAGGTTTTGATTTTTTGATAACTTTACGGTTCAAAATATTTTATTTTTTACAGAGATAGTAGTGTATACATGTACTATGTATACACTTTTAGATAAATGTTAATGCCTGTCTTTCATATGTACCCTTCTACTTTTTTGTATACAAAGTAATCTTTTTTTAGTTTTTAATGACAAAATATCATTTTTTAATTTTTTTTTTGGTTGTTAGGCAAAGTTGATAAGCAGAAATAAGAGTAAACATACTTTAAAATGTGTTGAAAGACAACAAACGTGCTTACCCCTACATCATTTTTAAAGAATTATTTTAACGCACGGAATAAAATTTTTTATATAATTCTAATAATACACCATTTAAACACGAAAATTTAAAATAATCAATGTACACAGTATTTTGTAAAATTAAACTTTTACTAATTTCTATGGGCATTTTTCTGGAAAATTTAGTTTTTTTTGTTTGTGTTTTTTTACTCTGTTCATCATAATTTCATTCTGTTTAAAAAGCCTGTTTTGGTTGGCTGATCAAATTCATTTATATTGTATAACAAATTTTACCTGCTGAACACTGCAATGTACTTGCAAACTGTAATAATGCGCTTGACATTTTTTCACACTACATTTAGATTTTGTACCAGTTAACCTCATTTCTTTAATACTAATTTTTAACTAACCTTACTTATAGAAAATTAATTTATTAGGAATAAATCTAACGTACTCCTGGTTTATATGAGCATAACAAAACTTGGGTCTATAATAAACTTAAACTGTCCCAAATTATGATTTACTCGTATAACATTGGAAGTAAGTAGATGAAATAAAAAACTTTTTGTGTTGAAACAATAAATCAAGAACTGCAAAATATTAAATTCTGCTGAAAACGTTTTAGAAAACACGAGTAAACGTATTGTTATATTCTCCAGAAAAAAGCATAGACATCTATGACATGTAACTTTGCGGTCTTTAAATCAATCAAAGTAATATTTTCAAGAAAAAAAACCCAATAATTTAACCAAAAAAATTGCCAAGTACGGACCCTTTGTAAATCATTTTTTGACATGAAGGCTGTTTCTGTTTCAGCATTACATCACAAAATAAGATGCAAAATTTGATTCATTGTAATGTGTTTAATAATATAATTGTCGCAACAATATGACAAAAATCAAGAAAACAAAACAAACTGGTGGGGGAAAATGGAAAAAAATATTACTGGTTTCATGTTGTGGTTCAATGTACATGTAGCTGGGTTTACAAACGAGGCAGGCACACATCATTGGATCCCATACATCACAATCTGAGTTAAGTGTTGGACACCCTTGAACAAAACAGTGATTAGTACAACTATATTGTATCTCAAAACGTTTATTTCTTCAACTGTTAATTTTTTTTTCAAGCAGCTCTGAAAATGTGCTATATTTTGCATTTTTTTCTGATGCAAATATGATTTTTTTTCAATAAGTTGAATTTTTTTTTGATGCTCTTATATGTCAAATTAAGCGATTTGCTGGATTGCTTGGTTTCCAATTTTCGTTAAAATGCTTACTGAAAAACTAAACTTGTTTGATTTGGCAACGATTGAAAAACAAGTTCTACGCTTTATGTTAATATTTTTCTTTTCCACAGATCTTAGTGCGAGGATGTCTTAATGCTGGGGGAGCCGGAGTACCCCGAGAAAACCATCAAACTCCAGGAAGCGATCACGTATTTCCCTTTCTCAAAGTCGAGAACGAGGATCTATGTTTAAACTCTTTGATGCATTATTTGATAAACCTATTCTTACCATATACCTCTACCTCACAAAGATCATTCTCAGCATTTACATTATAATCGCTTGGATATTCAACTCCGGGTAATCTCTCATTGTAGTAGATGACATATTGTCCAAACATACGGCACGTCGTGTTAAATACCTCTGGTATAGTAGTTTTATTGAATTCAATGTCCCTTAAACACATTGTTCCATGTAATCTATTTGTTGAGTTAGAAACATACAGCGAAAATCCCAGGAAACTGGATATTCTGGCGTTCATTTCATCTGTATGTTAAAAAATAATTTCAAAATACTTTTTAAAATAATGTAAATAGTAACAAAATTAGCAAACATAATATGATTTATCAAAGAGCAAATTTCATTATGGAATTAAACACAAATCTAGACAACATTTAAGAAATATATATTCATGATATGCAATGTTGATTTCAATATGTTAGGGACATTTAAAAATTATAGATCTAAAGTCATTAAGATGTATTGTTGAGACTTATTAATCATAATTTAAATGTGATATCTTTTTTACTTTTCTAATACGTTTGTATTATAAAATGTTGATTTAAAGATCTAAGGGAGATATAAATGACACTTGTATAAAGTCAACAAGCATTCTGAGAGTATTGCATAAGCAATACACGTCCCCTACCGGTTTGTATTATTCTATGAAATCTTCCAAGCACACAACTATTTCAGAGCTAATGTAAACGAGATGTCATGCTTTAATCAGAGATAAAAGAACAGACGAAATTAAAAGTATATAGCTGATATAGAAATTAAATACAAAATAGGTAAAATAATACTCTTTATTTCATCTCCTGTAATTTCGCCAAGTCTATTCTGTATTCTCTGGTAAAAATTTGTGAAAACAATGCACTGTTATGCACAATATTATTTCTTACCGTCCTATGTACCCCGAATCAAACAAAACAGTTAAACAGCCCAACCCGACAACGAACCCGATAGTAATAATACAAAAAAACACTGCCGATTAAATTTACAACACAATGCTTGACACTATTTTACAGAATTTATTTGTTTGTTAGAAATGATAAAAGGAATGTTACAAATAACGCACGATATTATTACTGACTACATACTGGCCTCGTTTATTCAATACACACCGAACCCGATAACGAACCCGAACATTAAAAAGTTGGAATATAAAAAATTAATTTTCTCGAAAATATGTGAACCAGACGCTACAAAAGTGTAAACTTGATCTGTAGTATGACATTTTGAAGCTGTTCAGCAAGTTTCATATTATTCCTCAAATGCATAAAGAAAAAAAGTGTGGAAAACTGAAGTGGGACAGACAGACGGATGGACGGACGGACAGACGGACAGACGGACGCAGAGGAAAGCTATAGTCCCCTCCGGTGAAACCGGTAGGGGACTAATAAGATGATTTTCTGAGACTAAGCTGAAGACATCATATTCATATGGTTTTATACTTAAACTGGCGTAATTTTTAATTAACTTTAACTCTGTCATCAAAGTTAATTCGGTTTATCGTATTATTATCGAATCTAAATATTGTCATTTTTTGTTTCTCCGCAACCCCTTGAGATTTATTTTCTTTTTCGTGCTTTAGCCGGCTCTTACTTGAATTTTGGCTATTAGCTCAACCTATGGCGTCGCGGATTTCTTTCAGATATTTTCAGCAGTCGTCACCTTGAATTTGACACACCCAACCCTCCCCTAAAACTAAAGGCTTTGTGTAATTTGCTTTTTATGGCACAGGTTGTTTGTTTATAATTTACTGTTTTTATGTTTCAGGATCTAGAGAACACCATAAGAGTAAAACCTATCCGTCATGGCTGCCTGATACATATATTTGTGTTAAGCTTACCAGCGGATATTTCAGCTTACCGGTAGTGATCACTTGGACTTTTACCTTGTTTTATATGTATTTGTTGAAGTCTAAATGAGTATGATTTAATTTATCCGGGTGAACATCTGGTCCCTGGGTTCACCTTGGTATCTGTATTTGCCATCATTACCAGCAGTCATGGCCATTATCGCCAATAAATGTGTAAAGTCTAGTTATACCCGCACTTTCTAAAGAAAGTTCGGGTATATTGTTGTTGTCCTGTTCCGTCCGTCCGTCCGTCCGTCCGTCCGTCCGTCTGTCACGTTTTACTTTCTCAAACTGCTCTTACATCTTATAAACCAGCAAACTGAACTCTTGGAGTTTGATTTGGGGTATCATGTTGTTTTGTAAAAAGGTTTCAAAAATTCTCTGGTAGTCCTGGGGGTCAAATAATTAGTAAAAAATGACGTTTTTTCACAAAAAACCTTCTTCCTCGAACTCCTCCTACATTTTCGACAATAGACAAATCATCTTTTGGAATATGTTTTGGGGTATCATATAGATGCGCAATAAGGTTTCGGAAATTTCAAATTTGCCCTGGGGGTCATTTGGTGGCTGAAAAATGACGTTTTTTTTAAACAAAAAATCTGATTAAAAAAACGTCATTTTTTTTTGGCAGTAGCCAAATGATCTTCTAGAATATGATTGGGGGTGTCATTTTGAAGTGTGATCAGGTTTCAGAAATTTTTTTTTCAACACAGAGATCAGTGGGCAACAAAAAACGACGTTTTTTTGCAAAAAAAGTATGGTTCCAAGAACTCCTTTTACAACTTTTGGAGTAGCTCTGTCATCTCTTGGGATATGATTGGGGCTGTCCTATAGATGTGCAATAAGGTTTTAGAAATTTTAATTTCATCCAGAAAGTCAAATAGTAGCAGATAATTGACGTTTATCTCTCCTAAACAAAACCTACATCCCAGAACTCCTCTTATGATTTAATGAATAGACACATCATATCTTGGGATATGATAGAGGCTGTCCTAAAGATGTGCAGTAAGGTTTTAAAAATTTAAATTTCATCTAGGGAGTCAAATAATAGCAGAAAATTGACGTTTATCACTCCTTAAAAAACCTACATCCCAGAACTCCTCTTATGTTTTAATGAATAGATACATCATATCTTGAGATATGATAGGGACTGACCTATAGATGTGCAATAAGATTTTGAAAAATTTAATTTAATCCTGGAAGACAAATAGTAGCATGAAATTAACATTTATATCCTATGTGCAGATCTAGAGGGGGGTCAGGGGTCCAGATCCCCCCTTCAAAATTCAAATTTCTTTAAATTACATTTAATTAAAAAAATTGCCGAAAAAATGCTTCGGACCCCCCCCCCCCCCGGCAAACTCAAATAACTGTTGCCCACCCCCCCCCCCCCTTCCCCTGGAAAAATTTTCTGTATGTATGTATCCCTACTTAGACTTTGAATAAAATGACGGTTTTTTCTCTTAAAATAAAAAAAACCTTGCATTTATTTTTGCTTAAAATTAAAAAAAAACCTTACATTTACACTTTTCTTAATTGTTGAATGATGTATTAAAATTAAAATATAATTTGCGGTCTAAAAGTTTTATAAACTGGTAAAAAATGTTTTTTTCAAAAAAAGAAAAATCACATTACACCTTGCATAATTGACAAATGATCTATTGAGATATGATTAGAATTAGTTAAATGTTACACATGGAGAGAGACTCATCACAAGAAAGCATGGAAACACCAGAAGGAAGGGAGAGAGAGAGAGAGAGAGAGAGAGAGAGAGAGAGAGAAAGCTAAAACAGATAACATGTAATGGTTCGGACTGGGGTGGTGTGGTTGATTATGGGTGCTGATTCTGATATGTTAATCAAAGTAACAAAAATTATAAGATATACATGGATAATTAGAAAGATAAAATGAATAGTATTGTAATAGGGTGCATTTTATGATAATAATTAAATTCATGCATTATTCATATTTCATCAACATGATCATCTTCATCCTCCATTTCATTTATATTTTACATGTGCATATTTAGAAACAGACTATTATCCCTATAACTCCCTGTCTTTTATGCACCTATCAAGTAATTATTATTTAATTATCTATTCTAGTGGCTTCTGATATTTTATAGCCTTAAGGCATTTCACCTGTATGGTCACTTTAATACATGTGCACATGATCAGGTGGTTTACTATAGCCAATAGAATCCTTTAATCTCTATATCTGAATAAATGAAGAACCCTGAAGTGGACTTGTTAATCTTTGGGACAACCCACTATCACAGTATCATTCACCTTGGGACTTAAAATTGAGTCTTTTCGATATAAAAAGGTACTAAATTACAGCATACTAGTATATATACATGTAATACATGTTGTTGAAAAGTAACAGAATTTTAAAAAAATGACTGAAAACTGCAACATTGATTTAGGTTTAAAAAATGTGTATTACTACATTTATAGAAACATGCATTTATTTCTTCTGAATTTATGCTAATTTAACTGATTAGGGGAATCCAGGTGGACACAGGTACATTCTACCTGTAACCCCTTAGAGGACCCCATAATTGCCTAAAATAATAAGGTGTTTGTTTTGGCGATTAGCCGTTCGGGAAGTAAACCATCAGAAGTCCTTTTTTCTGCCAATTATACAAGTTAAAATTAATAACAATAAATGATTAAAATTAAATGTTTATCCTCCACACCCCCATCGGATTCAGAGTCTTCTTTAAGGTACCTCACTACACCCAGACTTATAATTTTTAAGACACTACGTCACAAGATGGCGATTTAAATGTTTTGTTAAACTGTTAATATCGTTCGATTCGGTTGTATATTGTCGTAGCTCAGTGGTTAAAGTATTGGGTTTCTGAACCGCAGATCATGAGTTTGAATCCGCCTGGAGCTTTTATTCAAGTTTACTGAATTAAATTTTTAAAATGTAATTTTTCATCCAAAATTGCATATTTTTTTGCCTATTTGACTTAAATACTTCTTATCCATTATGATATCTATCATAATCAAGTAATTTTCTGCTGATTTGAGAAAATATTTCAAGGTGTAGTGAGCCACCTTAATACATTCTAACATGTGTACAGTAGCAAATTTTAAATCATTTCTTGATTGGTATTTTTCTCTAGATGCACATAAAGATTTTGGAAATTGCTTTTTAATTCTTATCGATAAGATAAACAAAATGTTATATGTATTCGGGGCAATTGTAATCCTAAACAAAGCAGGGTCATCAATAGGCTAGAAATTACCAACATGGATCAAACACTATACATATGAATAAGATAAAATGCTTTATTATATCCAGTTCTGGAAAGTCAGGGTGTCTCCAAGGGGGCATAACCTATATACAATTTGATGCGCACAAAGAGCAAGAATAAATATGGGGGATCTCAAAAGTTAAAAATTATCAATGTTTATCATCATTTCCTATTTCAGAGGGGTGGGGGTGGTTTAAAGACAACTCCTGGGGGTCATGTACTTGCACCATTTGATGCATCATAATGATTTTAGAAACAAGAATATAGTTGGTTTAGTGGTGGGGATCTCACCAGTTTTCAAGATTAATGGTATTTTCCTGTTTCATTGGGTCAGAACAATCCCATAGGGTCATGGCCTACATTTTATTTGATGCATCATAATACATTAAGAAAAAAGACCCTTTCCTCCCAATTAAATAAAACTCATATAGACATGATAAGTCTCTACACTTATTTAAATGTAATACACAAATTTAATACAAACTGTCACAGGGTCAATATGGGGTCAACTTAATATTTAAATCTGACAAATGAAAAATAACTTTTGCAATTAAAATGACAGAAACTGTACAAATGTGATAGGATATGTTACAATGATGAGCTTATTTAGATATTTAAAAAAAAAAGATAATGATACAGTATGCTGGCAAAGGGAGATCACTTATTTAGAAAGTGAAAGTAATACATATGTATACCGGTGTCTCATAATATCGTGCGAGTACTACATGTATTATGCTTACCTATATTGGTCAACATCATAATGATAATCCAATTAGAGCACAATATGAATCCATTAATTAGCTGATCATCACAAAAGAAATGTTTATGCATGTTAATTAATCCTATTCTGCACATGGAAAACACATACCGTTATGTACACCATGTGAAAGCCATCTAACTGAAGAGCTGGGTAAAACTAGTACCCGGTAATGCGACCTGTAGACCTGTGTTGTGTGTACGTAACTTCGGACAAAGATTATTTTCTTGTAACATGCATGTATTTTCATGACTTTATTCTTTTAAACCCCTTGTACTGTTTTATTCGGTAAAAATATGTAAAGCACACATTTCAGCTTTAAGGTGGTACGTACAGGACACCTGCATATTGTAATGAACTCCCTATTGCAGAAATAAACAATAAAGTATAAATATAATAATTCCCCCAAAAATAATGTTACCTAACAGTGAAGTGCAATGGGTTAGAGCGTTAACTACATGTCTGTAGAGAGTTCAAATGCTGCTGGGGCTTTTCTATATTTTACTTCAGATTCCAAAATTTTAAAAATTTATCTTTTTTTGCTACATACCTGTATTGTAAAAATTTAAATTTATAAAACGTCACTGTGAAAGAATTTTGATTATAATGCACTTTACTACATGTACAGGCTTTCGTTGTTATCAAAATATTCTGATGTTTCTTTATCCATAGGAGTGTGTGTGGGGGGGGGGGGGGGTGGCAAAGTAGTATGTAACTGTGTTTGCAGGGGGTGGGGGGATTGGGGTCCAAGGTGTATTGTTTGGTAATTTTACTACATGTATTAATATAATGTATTAATATAAATTATTTTTTTCAAGGGTGGGAGGGTGTGGACCCCCCACCTACTCCAATCCCTTCTCTAAATCTGTGCACGCGATGATGTTGGCACCTAGAAGCAAATCTAAATTAAGCCGGCAACCGCCGAGGGAAGGGGGCATAATTTAATTTTGTTTGTAATAATTATATAGACCATACTTTTTATGAAATGAAAAGATTATTGATTAACTGAAAATTCACATGCAAACAGTTCAACCACAACTGTACATAAAGGGCCGCTCATGTGTATTATCATCGTCGGAACCCACAGGTTTTCTATCCGTTATACTGCATGCAGTGTAACGGATAGAAAACCCGTGGGTTCCGATGATGGTGTATTATGTGCACATGGCCTTTGTTTTTACTAAAACCGGTACAAAACAGTGTTATTTAGGGGCAAACACTTGGTGCGGGTATTACTGTCTAATGACAGCATCTAGTTTTTTCTTTATTTTTTATGTAACATATAACCTTCTGTATCACATGTTTTGTCTTTGCTTAATCATAGTTTGGCGGGATTTAGGAAGCAAGATGAAACGATTAATATAGCTAACTGTTTTGATTCATAAAAAAACCCCAAATATTTTTGGGCAACTTTCATAAGTCATAATCTTTAGAACAAATGTATTGACCTTCCATTTGTATCAGGTACTACTTATCTCAGGATAGTTTATATATCCATTACGACCCTTAACACGAGTTCATGATAAATTGTAGGTTAAATTACATAGTGTATAGTTCGGATCAATAAAAATTAATTTAGAGTGATAAACATGTATTAGTAATTTGTTATTGAATTTAACAAAAGCTAATTATTTACCCCACTGTTGGTTATTCGTCATGAAATACAATGTGATGTGATCAATGTAGTGGATGCTGCCAAAGTCAACTCTCCAGATGGCAATATCTTCACCTGCTGCTGATACAGCACATTGGCCTCCATCAATGCTTCGGTCTGACTTGAGTCCATCTACTGCATTAGCTGCGTCATATTTAACATTTCCTTTATCAAGCGGGAAACGCTGATATGCTGATTTGTAAAGGGCAACATTGTCTGTAGGAAAAAGAAAAAAGAAAAGTTAATTTTTAACCACGTCATAGAAATGTTTAACAAGTGTTTTATGTATATTATAATGACTTTGAAGAAGAGTTGATTCCTGTATAAGTTGCCGGTTTTTTTTTTAAATTTATTTCTCTTATCGAATGTACGTACTGACAGTGCATGACAAGAGAAATTAACCAATTTTTGTAATTTACTTTAATTCAAATAAGATATTCATTTTTTATACATAAAACTAGTTAGTTAGTGGGAAATATAAAGTACAGCTTGAACAAGCAAACTAAATGTTTTATTTATGTTATATCTTGCTAAAAATGTTAATTGTAATGATGTCTAAATTAAAAGTATTTTGATCAAAATTAAAATTATGGGAAAAAAAAACAATTTATCTGTTTTATTAACATATATGTACACTTAATTTATGATGTCTATTTGGCATTCTACGCCTTTATGATATAATGTCGTTTTACAGAATATCCATTATCACATAATCTTATTAACATTTCATATATATAGTATTATCTAAGATCATAAGGGATAATATCATCTATTATTTTAATATGTTCAAAGGGAGACCCTCTCAATTAAAAATATTATTGATGTGTGTATTAGTTGACCATTTTTCTTAGTCACAGGTATAAAGTTGTTGACAAAAACGATACAATTTTAATTCTCAATGAAATATGAAAATTAACTAATCTTAAGGCCCTAAAAAGTTACCTTGTTCAAGAAGTAAATTCATCTCTTAGTATGGAGGTTCAGTTTTTGTTTTCAATAGAAGTCTGATAACATCTGGATTTAGTAACAGATATTTGGACTCTTTTTTTCATATCGACTGATTTTTTTTAGTTTATTTGTAATGCAAGTATGTATTTAGTTATGTATAGTTTTAAAGTCCTTTCACTTGCGGTTCTTTAATACAGTTCTTGTTGGGGTTTTGGGCATTTGACGGAATAGAATTATTCAGTTAATATCAAAATATATGCTATGATATATATATATATATATATATATATATATATATATATATATATATATATATATATATATATATATATATATGCTCTGCCCTAATACACGAACATGCATGAACTTTGTGTACAATCACCCTAAAATTTGAAAATGATTATACAACTCTGATAAATAAAATAAAATAAAGAAAATAATATGCACTTGAATTATAGTAAGAATTATTTGAATAAAGTAAGCTGAAACATTAACTCACCATACGCCTGTATTACTACTAACATACTAAACAACACGGCCAGGGCACCAAGAAGACACATAGAATTACAAAACAGACAGTACATCGTAGAATGATGTAGACTTGGTATTGTCAAATCTTGCTGAAAACTGACGACATTTAAAGGTTATAATTTTTTTTAAATGTAAAGGTTAAAGGGAATTATGTAAAGGGGCGTAGTATTAATAAGGAAGTTAAAGAACCAGCAATAGGATTGCATGATTTTTTTCCCTCAAGAACAATGCAATTGCAGGATTTGTGTATTTCGTTGTTTTTTTTTCGTTGAAAGGAAAATAATAGATCTGTGTTTTTTTACTATCTTCCTTATTTTTTTAAAAATATCATTAATAAATACTAATAATACAATCATTTCGATTTCTTACCATTGCTGTTCTTAAATTTAAAAAAAGCTAATTTCTTTAATTGCGATTTATTGTTAAAACACATAATCAAATTGCAACACGTTCTTTATTTTGGCAGATGTATAAGCCGATCGTGATTTTATCTGAATAATGAATTTAACATTTTACATGATGAAATTTGTTTATAATCGATATACGACAGATTTATGATTTATTATTTTTAGTGATAATTAATAAACAGCATACTTTTAATTCAAAATAATTGTCAATTTTTCATTGGTCTAAATTCCTAAAGATAGAGAAACATGTAGCTTTTGAAGTTTGGAGGTAACAAGACAACTCCAAAACATATATTACTTTGGAAGAATGTTAAGAAAAAAATGTTTCATTAAATCCTAATTTTTTGCTTCACTTTTATAGTACAGAGCGTTAAAAATCCTTACATTATCATTATATTGTAACTTTATAACGTAATACAAGGTTTGTTCACATTCAGGCAATGTTCGTTATTATCACATGCCATGGTTGTTGGGTTCCTAGAACTCAAAATAGCTTATATTGTGATGATAAAATTCAAACTTATATTTGCCTCCACTTGACTTACGAGGTAAGATTAACATTAGATGTTCTCTATATTACACCAAAAATAGGTTGGGATTTTCTAAAACGCAACAATAGGTTACATTATTATATTATATTATGTATTATCATTTCTGTTATCTAAAGAAATTTTGCGTTTTGTCTGTGTGGTTTATTTTGACTTCAGTCCTATGCTTAATGCAGGTGTCACTAGTAACATCATTGAATTTCTCTAAATACTTTAAACAAAAACATGCAACCTAAGATACAGATTATAAGTTCCAAACGAATTTTTTGTAAATTTTCCTCTGAACATTTCTTAAAACAACACTTGATATGCATTTTATTAACCACCCTCCAAAAAAAAAAAAGGCAAGAGTGTTTGTTTACGTCGAAGTTACACATTTGATTGAAAACAAGCTTAGTCGTTTTCACTCCACTCCGGCAACAACACGCATTGATGTTTCAAAACACCCCCAATTATTAAAATAGCGGAGCAGTCAGACATCTTCAATATTGTTTTATATTCATAACCTCCCCCCCCCCAAAAAAAAACAAAAACAAAAACAAAAAAACGAAACAGTCTCTGTCAAAGGCGGAAACAATTCAAAGGGGAATTTGGGATTTTATTTCGCCTCAGCCATGTTTTGACACCTTAAGATTTTCCTCGCTTGATAACATTCAGTTTGAAATGCCGATAACAATTAGTCATTGAATCATAAAATAAAATTATTATTGCCGGTTTTCCTAGATCAAAACGATGAATTAATTTAGCTACCCTCGAAGTACAATATCTATTTCGACATCCGGGCTTGGTGATCATTATACTTCTCAGGTGCATGTACCTAAATTATATTAACCTAAAAACAGCAAGATTTGTAAATTGGTATATGCAATTAAAAAAACAATATACAAAACAAAATAAAACAAACAAATATTTTCATATTTAAACACACGGCGGTAGTTGGCTTAAATACAGAATTAAATTTACAATTAAGATACGGAACGCACACATCATTATATACAATTGATATATAAAGAATAATACATACCCTTTTCCATATCACAGCCAATATCAGCCCGACACTCCAATATCAGCCCGAGGGATGATATTAGTCGAGTGCTGATACAGGCTGTGATATGGAAAAAGGGTATTTAATATAATTATATTTATTACATATTTAGTAATAAAATATAAAAAAAAAACCCACCAACATGAACAAATTGATTTTAAATATTATTTGAAAGTATTTTGTTCATATATTAAATAAAAATGTGAGATCTAATTGTTTTAACAAACAGCTAGTCATGTAGCTACAAAACCGGAATTTCCTCAGTTTTTAAAAGTTAACTGCTCCGAAACATTTGTTAGCATCTGAAGTTTCAAACTGCACTTAAAAATGACGACTGTAACAAATGTTTTATTTTCTTCTGTAAACATGCACAAATGCAGAAACGAAAAAAGGCAGAGGAGTTTTGCAAGGGGTGTGATACGGATCCGTATCAGCCCTAGAGGGCTGATAACCTGTATCAGCCTCGGAGGCCGATACGAGTTGTGTGATGTCTCTGTATCACATATGCAAAAAACCTGTATTTATTACTTAAGTATGTAATAAATGATAATATGATAATTTCAATGAACAGTATTGAAATAACAATGCAGCATAAGAAAAAAACAAACTTTATTATATTTCAAAACTCATTTCTTATAAAAGCAAATATTCAAATGTCTATGACGTAAAACATACATTTAATTTTGCAGTATTCAATTGATTTATTGTTTCAGGTTCTCTATTGTGCACACTCTTCAAAATACATAATATAAGACATTTTACTCATTTTATGACATACATTATTAATTGGTTACTGTAATCAAATAAAAATCAATACAGTTTTTAGTACTATATTATTCTTTGTTATTCTCAAAACACAATACAGTTACATATAATAGTAACATCAACAAAAAATCAATCAAAATTGCCATTGATCAGTAGAAACTGAACAAAATCAAAAATATTAGTTTATTTACGTTGCAATAAAAATTGTGTACAATATTACCATTCTTTAAACAATAAACATGTTGGCTTTCATGCTTTGATTTATTGATAACGTATCTGAATACATTTCAAAATTACATGTATATTTGCTAAAATTATCATTATTCTTCAATTTTCCTTCATTTTCAACTTTTTTTTAAAAGGCAAATGACTTGTGAAAAACTTTGAATGTTTGAAACGATAAGTTTTAAACTACACCTGTCAACTCCGGGACCGTATAGTATGGGTCAGTGTTCTCGGACCATCCGAACTGAGTGTAATTATTACCAGTAGAACTGTTTTCAGAAACACAGGAGTTGGCGCCATTCCTCAATTCTATTGCGTTGAATATGTGATGATCGTCGTTGTTCCTTCTCATTGAAATTCTAAGATTATATAAGAAATGTATCTCATTTAAAATTGATTTCAAATTGATACATCGTAAATACCAAAATCAAATAAAATTCAGTTTTGATATCGTATTTTACCTTGTCAGTACAATATAGAGAATAAGTAAAACGATGATCAAAATCGAGACACTGAGTCCACCGATCAGACCTTGCAGGGCAGGAGTCCGGCCATTTACTTCGACGTCAGTTGTAAATACTATAACAATTTTGAAAAAAATGTCAATTTCAAATTAAGTACATGAAATAAAATGTAAAGTATTACATCAGAAAAATATATTATGGCATCCGTACAAAACCTCACAAACAGAAACGAAAGATGGTTTTGGGTTTGTTTTTTTTTTTTTGGTATTTGTTTTTGTTTGTTGTTTTTTCCCCCGTTTTTTTTTTAAATGAAGGTTAGGTTGTATGGCTTAGATATATATGTGCACAATTAAACTAACTTTGAAAAGAAATATTTCAAGTTCATAAAGAAAAAAAAGATATAACATATAACTCGCAAACAGAAATCATTCTTTCAGGAAATAGAATAACAAAATTGTAAATATAATTAAATTATAAGTAAGAACTCTAACAGAGAAGCATAAATTAAAGAACATATTTATATCTCCAGCTGAAATCGTTATTGAATAATAAAGATGAACATATTACTAAAAAAAAATTCAGAAAGGTACAAATGATGAAAGTAAAAATATATAAACCTCAAAATTTTAATATAGACATTCTAAAGATATTTAGTGATGTGCAATGCTTTTTAACAATTATTGTTGTATCAATTAATTAACCAAAGTCATTGTGTGCATATTTTGCACAACACTTGCAAATTTCATTTAACTGTAGATTCATCTTCGCAGAAAAAGAGAAGTCATCAATCAGAAACGTGATCTGCATGAATGAATAGTCGCATGTATTTATTTTGATTGTTTTAGTTATAATCAATCACTAACATACAAAGTATCACAATTCTATGATTTAAAAAAAAAAAATCAAAAATCTTCTTCTCTTCTCCCACACATGTGAGGAAAAACCTGATTGCATGGTTATGATGTCCATGAAGCCCTCTACCAAAATTGTGAAATTCATGGCCCCGGGTCAGGGGTTCAGGCTCTAGGGTGGGACCAATATGGCCATATAGTAAAAATGTATTTAATCTTAGAAAATCTTCTTCTCAACTCCCATAGATATTTGTTAAAAACTAAATACATGGTTATGATGTCCATGAAGCCCTCTACTAAAATTGTGAAATTTATGGTCTCTGGGGCAGGGGTTCAGGCTCTAGGGTGGGCCCAATTTGGCCATATAGTAAAAATGTATTAAATCTTAGAAAATCTTCTTCTCTACTCCCATAGATATTTGTTAAAAACTAAATACATAATTATAATGTCCATGAAGCCCTTTATAAAAAATGTGAAATTTATGGTCTCTGGGTCAGTGGTTCAGGCTCTAGGGTGGGGCCAATATGGCCATATAGTAAAAATGTATTAAGTATTAAAAATCTTTACTCCCACACATGTAGGCAAAAAAATGAATGCATGGTGATGAACTCCTTTACCTAAAATGTGAAAATTATGACCCCTAAGTCAGGATTCAGGACCTAGCATTTGGAGAGCATTTGGAAAGAGTTGAAAGGGGGGAGGGGGGGGGGGTAAACAGTTAATGAATTTATTTTCCCTTGCTTCTTCCTAATAGAGTTATCTTCCTTAGCTTGATCATAATTACTAATTAATCAATCATTTAATATATAGAAAAATAATGAAGCTGTCCATCAAAGGTATTTATAAGATATTGTGAAAGCATTTGAAAAGAGTTAAGGGAAGAGGGTTATAACAGTTAATGGAGTTATCTTCCCTTGCTTCTTCATAATGGAGTTATCTTCCTTGGCTTGTTCATATTTAGTAATAAATCATTAAATAGAATGTAATTATAAAGTTGTATGATCAAAATAGTTATCCAAATATTTTTATCATTTGAGACAAAAACAGTTTTTTTTTTAATTTTTAAGATAAACAATTAGACTTGTTAATAGTAAAGTAATAAGTAGATACAAGCCACCTGTTTTAGTTTATCTATGAAAACATATAAACATAAAACCTATTTTGTAAGTTAACATACGTGGGATAAATAAATTGAATGGAAGCTGGTCACCTCTTCTATAGTATGTCATGCACTCTGTTATGAGTTTCGAGCCTTGTGCTAAAATATAGGGTTAAGAGATTTCAGACAGGAAGGTGGATGTCATTACATTATTATAATCTTCTAATCCATTATGAAACTCAAATAAATGCATTTTTGAGACTCCTCGACAATTGTGTGTATGGGCTATGGTACTCAGGTGACCGTTAAGGCCTATTGGCCTCTTGTATATATTTATGGATGCACGATTCAATTATTTGTCGATGCTTATTTATATTGATAATGATAAATGTATTAGAAACATTTTGAATGGGCAGATGAGATTATTTAAGCTAGCATGACAATATCATTAGCATTAGCATTGTGTAACATATTTAACCTAGCATTCAACATTTTAATCATCTAATATGCACCTACAAATTGTATATTAATAATCAATATATTTTTGTATGGCATTAAGATCGACATTGCTAGTTTTTACTTGACATCAATCTCATTCTATATGCAACGTGAATTTTTTGAATTAGTTTATGTTTGAAAATATAATTTATGTTTCTAGATCAATCAAACTAATTTTATGAACCAGACGTCAAATTATCTTTCATGTACAGATAAAGCATGTATTTCGAAATGTGCGCTTACTGATGTCGTTTCCTGTTTTTTCAAAGCGTAAACTGTACAACTTGTTTAATAGTGTATCGCATGGGTAGAGCAATACTACCTGAATTTATAATTAGTAAATAAATCTGTCAAACTGCTAAATCTGTTGTCTTGAAATGATTGTTTGTAGTAATACACCATACATGTATTTTAATATGAATGACATTAAGAAAATGTGAATATATATAAGAATTTACCTCGTTCACACTGGTCACCATAGTAGCCAGGTTTACAGGCCAGACAGACACATTCAACTGTGTCCAAGACATCGCAATGAGTCGTTTGTACTGGACAGCCTACAACAAACGCCTATACTACAGATGTGTTTCAAAATTATTGATTATAACATTACTGTCATATTTTGTTTCAATTATTTTAATTTTACATCATAATTGTACAATGCGTATATTTCTTTTCGACTTAGGAATCTTTTTTTAGCTAACATACATTTGAAATCGGGTTTTTATGTGATGATTTTCACTTTTAAAAAATGTATACAGTGAACAATCATATTAATTAATATTTAATGTTTTTAAGGACTTCATGTTCTCCCAACGTATAGTATAATTAAGACAGTTTCTACTTTTATTTTGAAATTTTAATATATGTAAATATAAGTGTTCCTATTCAGTACATTCGTCGGAGGAAAAGGGTACAAATTTGATTAGATTTAAATGCCTGGAAAATAGCTGAAATCCTCCTTTTAACAACACTAAACAGAGCATATATTATGAAATGCTTCAAGTGTCATATCTTTGTGTTTACGCAAAAGCTTAGATTTTTCTTTAAACTATGCAAAAAGGAAATATTTAAAAAAACGAATGTTATTTATTTGAATATGCACTTTTTTAATTTTTCTCTATTTTGTAAATAAATGAACATGACAGAAATCAATAAGTCAGTAATCTTGAAATATCCGTATTGAAAACAAATTGGCAAAGTTTTCATTTTCTCGCTCATAATGTAATTTACTGTTTACCTAACACGTTACTATTTAATCAAAATGTTCAATGTGGATTTAGAATTTGCTTTTAGTTGCTAAATATATATTTCCGAATATTTTCTGTGGTAAATATGCATACATTTAGAACCGATCTTTAAAATTAGCAGACGAAAATTTTCGAGTAAAATTTGTAGGTACACTATATTCAGTGTGAACTACACTTTAGAAAAGCAAACAACTTAGTGTCCTGAGAAAGCAGTGGATAAAAAGGGAAATGTGAAATAGCCATTTTTAACACTGAATTTTTTCTAACTGGATTTATGTTTGGGAATTTCGATTTGATTGAAATTACAGCTATTCATGTTTTTAGAATTGAAAATCAAAGTAGGAAAAACACTTCAATTTTCTACAAGAGGGGGCCACGCCAGACTTGAGTTACCACATTAAGCATATCTTACCATACACCTCGACTTCACATAAATCATTTTCAGCATCTGAATTATAATCGCTAGGATAGGAAACTCCTTTCAGTCTCTCGTTGTAGTAGATGACATATTTTCCATGTTCATAACATATTGTGCTAAAAACCGCAGGTATAGTGCTTCTGTTAAAGTGATCATCCTTGAAACATAGTTTTCCCTGTAATCTATCTGATGTGTTGGAAACATACAACGAAAATCCTAGAAAGGAGGATGTTACGTTGTTGCTGTTATCTGCAAATAATAAAGACTATAACAAAAATGATCCGATAACCTGTTCAAATGTACATTTATTTGACTCTCCTTCACATTTGTGTGATCAATGACTGATTACCAAGGACAATAGTCCGTCTGAACACTTTTTTCTAAATATACTTGTTATATCATTTAAAACAATGAAATGTTATATCATAAGTAAGCAGGTTTGGCACAAGCGCCAAGTTTGTTTATTCCCTTGATCATTGAAAATTTGAATCTGAAACCTAAGACAGTTTTTATTTGTTTGAAGCAAAGGGTTATGATATTATTGATGTTTATTGTTGATAACTATGGTTGGTATACTTTACCCCAAATGGCATTATTGGTCCTGAAATACACGGTGATATGGTGGATGATGTAAAGGCTGCCTAGGTTTACCCACCAGGCAGCGATTTCCTTCTCCAGAGCTGATACAGCACATTGACCTCCACTCCAAGATAAGTCAGACTTGAGTCCATCTACTGCATTATTTGCGTCGAATGTTTTATTTAATTTAATATACGGGTGCAGTTGGAATGCAGGTTTGTTTAAGGCAACATTTTCTACAAATTGAATATTACAAGTTATCATTAAGTTCATTAAGTGATACGCACTGACAATATTGTATCATACGATTCGTATTTAAACACATACAAAGTCATGGATTAATACTTGTATAATTCATCGTTTACTCATTACCGAGGGTGGTAGTATGGGATGGGATCATTTCAATACAAAATAACGTTATTTCTTTTATTCATAAATATACATGTAGTTAGCTATCCACGAATGCTAATAGGAACATGCTTCAAATACACAAATATAACCTCTAACATGTACAATGTAATTAACAAAAATCATTCTGTTAAACGGTCCGAAGCTTCCAACATCTGATGAAGATACTGACCATACCGATGCTCATATCTTCTACTAATTGGATCTTAAACCGGATAATATGTAAACCTCAAATTCCAAGTTGCTATAAACTCTATGTACAAAATTAAGAAGAAAATACATTATTTCGGTAAGAAGAAATCGTTTACAAAACAAAAATCTCTGAAATTGACTCGAATAGATGCCGTCGCTGGACGTCACAGAACAGCGATAGATAATGACAGTATGGGTTACAATCATGAAAACATGATACAAACTGTGAAATGCACGATGATGAAAAAAAACAAAAAAAAATGTAAACGTTATTTGCGCAAATCTGTTATAATGTAGTACATTTTTGGAGTGGTAAAGCATCTGTTATTGCACTATATTGCCCTAAAAATAGATAATAAGTCAACATTTGGTTGACAGTTTTAGTAACATCATCTGACATTCAATGATTTCCCTACTGTGAACGAATAGATATACAGTAAAAGAATGAGATCAAATACCAAACTTCTGATTCTCAAACAATTGTGGGCAAATTTAGAATTGTTTTATAAAATCGGGGTAACGATTGGGAAAAAGAAAGAAAAAGTAAATATAAGGTATTTTAGCATAGTGTATTTGATTCGTCTTGACGTCATGTTTTAGACGTTACCGTGCTCCGTTTTGAAATAACAAACTGCTTTTAAAATCGGGAAACGACAATTCCTTTTAAAAACAAATAATAAAAGCAACTCTGAATAGCATACAACCTAAATCATGCAAATAATTGTCTAGTTCATGAATATCATTATATATTGATAATACTGCAGGCTTTTTTTATATTTAATTTTAAATACCGCCTTTACAGCAAGCTGTATTTAATGTCAACTTATGAATCGAAATGACAAAAATAAATTTATATGACTAAAATACGATGACAAACATTTTGACACGAAACATGTACATTATACAGAGTTAAACATCTATATACAGGGTAATGTTTCCGTGAATAAAGCCTCATGACCTACCGTAAGATTGAGATACATCCAAGAGGCACAGCCGCATCATAATAAAGACATTGACAGGCCAAATTGGTTGTACAGATACAATATACATTGCAAGATTTTTAATATCTGATCTGTGGAATCGATTTATATAGAGACGTTGCTTTCACCAACCACGTGATGGGGAAGCTACTTCGAAAGAAAAAAGCCTGATGAAATACTTTTTTTTGCAACCCCCCTTCCAGTTTTTTTAAGGTTCGCCAAAAAAAATACCACCCCCCCCCCTGAAAAAAAATTGTATTCAGAATAAATGATACTTGTCGAATGAACAAAACACAATAACTATATCAATGTTGTAACTGTGTTATGTTTTAGACTCACCTTTTTATCTACTTGCTGAATTTAAATGATAAATTGTATTCATTTATTTTTAAACGCCAACACATAGACCATTTCAACTTGTAGAAAATCAGGTCCCGCCGTCACGTAATGTTCTCAAGTCAATGCGCAGCATCAAGTCTGACGATTGACCTCAAATGTTTGCACTTTTCTTCAAGGATTTTAGTTAAGGTGGCAGGGGACAGTTTTTTTATACAATTCACTGTAGCCAGAGGATGAGTGTCTTCGGAACTCTGTAACTAGAATTTCCTCAGTTCCCATTCAGCACAAATACCTTTAATTCACTCCTTATAAGACCAATCACCAATTTCTAAGGAAAATTACTAGTCAGAATGTGTAAAATTTTCTACATAGTGGTTTTTCTAAGATTTCGACCATTTCCTATTTCGCACATTTTTCATTTCACTGTGTAAAGTCAACACAACAGTCATAGCCGCAAGTTTCGCATTTCACTTCTGCTTCTCATGTACTTAACATAAGGGGGCTACATATTGCATATCAATTTCAACAAGAGACATCCCTTTAACTAATTATAATCATTGAAAATCATTTCATGAATTTTAGCAACACTCATAAGCCTTCAAGTACAGCAACTCTCAATTTTACAAAAAAATAATATACAAAAATATCCGAAACTGTCCCTTGCTACCTAAGGAATAAGTTAAGTGATTTGAAAGTTTTAGCAATGTAGAGCCATAAGGTAAATGTTCAAATTGGAATCCTTCAAAAATGAAGTAGAACCAATCAAGAAAATAACTAAATACCGAAGGTATATATATATATATATATATATATATATATATATATATATATATATATATATATATATATATATATTTTTTTTTTTTTTTTTTTTTTTTTTTTTTTTTTTTCCGAAAATGTTTCTATTTCAACACAAAAATTGCGATCCTTATCAAACACATATGTGTGAAAACAATACAAACTATCAATATTCCTTTTATAATAGATTGTTTTAACGTCTTTATTTTCCTTCATTTTGAAGAAATTATACTTTTATATAAAATAAACCAGGGGTTCAAATACAATATATAATATACGAAAAAATACCTATTATAATAAAACATACTTTTTATCGTAAAATTTGACCCGTCCACACAAAAGAATCGGTTTTTATTATGCATCAATTACAAAGCCATTCAAATTAATAATTCTTGATTATACACTTAACTTCATTTTATTCATTTATTCTTTGAATTTTTATTATATAGAGAAATGCTGATGCGTTAAACTTAATGCCAGTATCATGTGTTTGCTTATATGTGGTTGTTTTTTTTGTTTTGTTTTGTTTTTTTTTGTTTTGTTTAATTTAAGAGTTTTCAACTTAGCATACCTAAAGAACATGACAGATGGAAATGCCGTGTAAGATGTAAAAAAAGAGATCTGACGAGGAAGTAGTACAAGATGCATGCTGTAAAAAGGAAACTAAAACATTCCCACAATAGAAGTTGTATCACTCAGAGACAATGTGATACGGACACATACGTTAAAAATATATATATATTAATATACTTTGACTGATTTAAAAAAAATATATTGGATTTTACATTGATATAAACTATAAGTGCCAAAATAGCAGATTTCATGTTGAGGAACATTAAAACAAATAAGTATATTGTACATCTCATGAGATATATCGCTCTTTTAAACTAAAAAATTCAATTGAATATATCATATTACATGATGAAGCCCGTTTTTAAGATTAATGCAGGTGTGTTATATCCTTTTTTCCTTGAATAATTTCGTTAAGATGATAAAAAAGAATCTTATGACTTGGTTTTGCCTGAGATTTGTGGCTTCAAGGAAGCAAACAATTCATTAGATATGTTGTGCAACTTCGTGACCAGGCATTTTGTTAACCCAAATAAGATTCATTGAATAAATGTAATTAAGAACAAGGAAATGTCACAACTAGCGCCATTACCCTAACTGGAAAGTTCGCCACCGCCAGCCGGACGCGGCATTTTTTGCTAAATTTAAAGACTTGGAAATCTAGTCAAATAAATCTCGCAACTTTTAATTTAAAATGATACTTATTGTTATCACTATATCTCATTATTTTGCTAATGTATCCTCCAGTAGACAGTCTGTTTAACGTCAATAATTACGGAGTTTTAGTCATTCAATATTGGGTTTTGGAAGAAAAAAATATGCATATGGCTAACCACCCCTACATTAAAAGAAGATTAAATTAAATATTCAACACCGATGCACATTTAAGGTACTTTAGGGCATACTTAACTTTGAAAAACTATTTTCTTTTTATTAAAAGCCATTCTTTGTACATGTAATATTATTGTATATATCATCAAAGTTATCTACAATCAATAATCATAACTTGTTTATTTTGTTTGTTTCAAGTTGTTGAATTTGTATAAATGCTTTCATAAAATAAAGAACAGTTTCACTATAATGCTAAATGGTTAAAGCATTAAAATGTATAATGCGTCATTATATTTTCAACCTGCGTTTCAATGTCATCAACTGAAGCTCATGTCAACATGTGTGTTGCTTTACTGTTAAAATGTTGAACGAAAATAAGCGACTTTTATCCCTTTTTAAACACCAAAGGCAATGTCCGCATGTTTTTGAATTTTCTCTTGTTACAGCATGTCAGGGGATAATTTTCTTCATTTTAAGCATATGGAAATGTAAAACGAGAAAATAAGGCGCACTACAAATTTTAGCGCCTTTGGCGCAACTGCCCTGCAGCGCTAAAATTTAAAATTTATTGTGTGCGAATGGTTTCCATATGTATTCATTTTCATTAAGGTTTCCAAACAATCACTTCAGTTACTTTTTTACTACTGGAAAACTAATGCACTTTCGCAATTTGGGGCGGTCGATTCTGTTTGTTTATACAATCGCACAGGTCAACTGTATGTGTAATCGAGTAAGTTTTGCCAATTAAATAATAATGGCTTAACCAATTCAATTTTATTGCTTATAAGTACCTATCATTAGCACCTTCCAAAATTGGCTTCTCCCCATGAACCTTGTCCCTTATTGTACTTTTCAATGCCTCGAGATGAAAATGTGATCAAGCGTGGCGATCGTCCACGCTCCCAACACATGGTTGATTAATTTGTTGCTTTCATCGGCTGATATAAAATGAAACTATACGCATGTGTGTTTTTTATGTAAAATCATAACGAATGAACCTACTGTTCTATAAGTACAATGTTTACATGCTATTAGCTCATGGTCAAACTTATACATGTGCTCGGCATTCGACTTTCCTCGCGTTTAGTCTGTGTAAGAACTCCTCTGGTTTTATTACAGTCGCTATATCCAATTCAATGTCCGATAACTCAAGCTTATTTACCGACAACAATCGCCAACAAATGACATTTTCTCTATCTACTGACTATTGGGACAAATGCAAGATTATTGTATCCATCAACAGTGAATACCTGTGTACGTGACTTAGAAATCAGAGTATATGTGTTTACGTGCTTGAGCGAGCACATAATAAATTTCAAGCGTTGCGTTGATCAAACAGAAAACAGTTTTTTTTCTTCTGAAATAGTTGTGTGCGCTAAAATTTATTTGCGCCAATGTATAAACACCTGCCTTTGCGCTAAAATACGTAAGCGCCAAATTTTCTCGTTTTACTCGCAGGACAGTTAAGGCAACATTTTGATTTTAAACAGCAGTATAAGAAGGTTGTTTTGCTTTTGTCTATTTATTTCTGCATAGTAAATATTTCTAAACTATTTTTGGTGTTTTTGTAAAGATATGGGTAATCTTAACTTGACCATGTCTAAATTTCACGGTCACTTGACTTTTTAGGGTCACGTGGGCGCCTTTTTGAAAAAAAAAGTCAATTCTAAATTGAGACAAAGAGTTCAAGAGCAAGGCAAATAAAATTAAGAGTAAGTAATATGGCATCATATTCAAAATTATATATACATCATAGAAATCAATTCTCATTCAGTTGTAAAGTCCACTAGTTATGTAAATTTCTTTTTAAAAAAACTGGCTACTTGTTCCTGAAATAGAAATGTTTCTCTCCAAAACCATAGTCATCCTGTTCTTATAACGCAGGTGGTTTTTTTATTATCTCATCTTTTATATCCCCAGGGAAATTTTGGTTGAAAAAAAAAGTCAGCGGGGTTGGGGAGGGGGGGGGGGGGTCATAGCTCCCACTCGATAAAAAATCATTTTCGCCACTTTAGTGCGAAAGACCTATGTTTAACCCTTTTTTTCTAACATATCACATATACATATTCATGTTTAGCTATAATATTTTGACCTTTAAAAGATGCATGCATTAACCTATTTGTTGTACGTGTATGACGTAAATCCTCATTGGCATGTGTCTATTTGTATCACTAAATTATTTCCAAGTAATGATACTGAAATTTTACAGATCTAAGTTAGAGAGAAAAAAAACACTTTTTATATAACGAAACAAAAATTTATGGACTCGTACACATAAATAATAAGATGGAGTGAAAGTCACAAAGACATTATTTCTTCTGTTCTTGACTATTTCAGAGTTGCTACAAATTTACTCCCATTTTGATCATCCAGGTATAAAATTAAGTATTCTGCTTTAAGTTTTATGTCGATTAAGTGTAACTTTGAGAATTAAGTGCATATATTTTTGAGAGGCAAATATGTCGTTATTCTATTAAGTCAAGTGAATTATGTTACAAGGTGTTTCAAAGAAATAAGAAAACAGTCGACACTTGCAGTACTCTGATGATTTCTATGGCGACCGACTGCATTGCATTACGTATTTCATAACTTCAAAACATGAGAACAAATAATTATTATAAAGTTAAGATCTTTGACTTAAAACTTTAAACTCATATTTTAACAATTGACCACTACAGTGAAAGCACCCTTCCAGTTTTTTTTTTTAATTACATAACAATTGATGATATGCAGCCATAAATTACCTGGGGCTATCTTTGTCCAGAGCTGTGTGCACAAAAGCGACACGAGATTGTCGGTCGCACGGGGTGATAGAATTAACACAGACCGACCGAATAAACAGATTGCAAAGTGAAACGCATTAGGAGGAACTGTTACACATAAGGAGTCACCAACACTTGATTTTTGCAACATTTGAATTTTCGATGAGTTTGTTTTACAGTGAAACAAACGATCATACAGAAGAACTACAAAATGATCAAGTGACCGCTAGAATCAAAACAAAACTTGTTTAAAAATTCATGTGAATATTTTAAAAAATATTCACTGATTCCCTCAATTCCGCACAATTATTTTATCGTGCCAGCACCTGCCGCATACATGTAATATTGTAACACGGAACTTTGATTTTAATTTGATTTGAACGTTGAACACTTGGAGAATGTTTGATTTTTTTTAAATTCACTTTTACTTTGTACACCCTGCTAAATTTTATTATATTATATATATATCAATTCACACACCAGTAAAGATATAGATAATAATGTCTCAAAAGTTTTTAAGTCTGTAGAAAGTTTCAGCATTAATAAACGGAAATAATCATGGACAAATAATTCATATTAATCTTATGTTGAAACACAAGTTTAACACGTACCGGTCAAAATCTCGGCGTTGTATTGTATTTAATCTTTTAAATAAACAATTAGACTTAATTGCATATTTAGATTCGGACTAATGGCTTACTTTTATTCCATTGATGGTCAAGTTTATGCACTATCGTTTAAACTAATGCTAAATCAACTGTACAAGTAAGATAAATTGATCGTTTCATCTTAAACCAATGTAGTTGAATTGAAAAATAAAACAAACAATTTAAAAGTGGTGTTCGTACAGATTATCAATAAACATGCACGTGTGATAAGATAGAAGCACAAGAAACTACCGCGGATCACTTATCCACTCGCGCGGTATCTCCTCGGTCATGTGCTAGGGATGATCATCATTTAAAGGGTAAATATTTGTGAGTATTTTGTGTTGATCTTAAACATTAAACATTATTTGTACAATTTAACAATACTAGTATTAAAGACTTACAAACCCACCTTGATAATTATATGTCTGACGATGCTTCTGATTTGGAATAACATCGCTTTTATTATTTTTCAAAACGCTTTCTTTATTTACTCTATATCGTTTAATTAAATCAATTGATGATGAAGAAACTTTTATAGCATAAACTTTAAACAGTTCTTGTGTTTGCTGCTAAATAAACACATATATGTAAGACGCGAATCGTGTGTATTAGATAACCGCTGACCCCTAGGTACGTAGTCCAGCCGCGATCGATCTCCTCGGCCGCGGACGAGGGATGGATTACACTCAGAACCCAGAAAGATTTGAAATGCTTGCAGTATACTGATTAAAATGTATCAAATAGAAGTTAATTTTTTTTTACTTAAAAACCCACATTTGTTCTGTCTTATTATGCTTCAGATTGGGTATGACAATGCTTTTATCAATAAACAGAGCGATTCATTAATTAACACTCTAACGTTTTATTCAATTTAAGAAAAATAAACTTTTAAATGTATATGTATTCAAAATTAAAAACAATTCTATATGTTTGCGGCTAAACAAACCCATATGTGTCAGACGCGAATATTGTGTAGTAGATACCGCTGACCGCTAGGTAGTCCTGCCGCGATCGATATCCTCGGCCGCGGGCGGAAGATAGGTTACGTAATGGTACACACACGCAGCTCAGATCCCAGATAGATTTCAAATGCATGAAGTTTATTAACTAAAATGTAGTACATAGAAGTTTGGTTTTTTTATCCGTAATTTGAGATTTACTAGAAAAAAATAGAATGTTTATATTTTCTGTTTCTCGTATTTAAGGATTGTTCACTATAAGAACGTAACAAAAATGACTTATAGTCCTCAAATAAAAGCATGCATACTTAAAAAAAAAAATTTCTTATGAATTAAGGCATCCCGTATAAACTGGTACACATTCAGTGTTAACTTTATTTCAATTGTACGCACAACGACTTTCGTTAGCTTTGCCAAATTGCCGCGAAAACTGGTCTACACGTAGTACTGTTTGCCCTCATATTATGCAAAACCCGAAAACAAAAACAGCTTTATGAGATTGATAAGATCACAAAAAACATTTTTTGCAGCTACGCTCCTATCGAAAAATTTACCGTTTTAGAGTTATAAAGCAAAGACTTTAAAGGGATCTAGACCCCTAATTTAAGGGGCTAGCCCCTTTTTTATGGTATCAAATTTAGGCCCTTAATATTTGGCACAACTTTTGTTCTATATGTGTTTAGAAAATAATTATTACTAAAAAATTATGGAGTAAAGATGTAAGCAAAATTTAGCATTTTTTGAAACATAAATTTCGATGTGATTTTTTAAGAAGTATGCGTGGGTTAATCAAACATGTAAGACTGGGAGGACAACGTTTAAGATGTCTACATTAAAGATTTGTAAATTAAAACTGCTTGCTACTGATCAACTCGGAGCCTTTGCAGGTACACGAGACCCACTAAAAAAACATTCAAAGGGAAATAACTCAAATCCGAAAGTAGCGATTTCACAATGTTTTGTGCTGTAGTGCGCTATTGGCATTTCCAATAGACCCTGAAAATTTAATTAAAATCAAGTGAAAAACAAGCGAGATATTAAGGTTTAAAAAAACGTCTAGAAGAAAAAGAAGAAAAATAATAATGAAGAATTTCCAACAGAATCAGTACAAGGTCTTCTGTTGGAAACGGTCTTGAAGAACTAGGGGCAGTAAGCATATATTATTTGCCCAGTATTTTTTAAAATTTCAAAATAAGCTCAATCTTTGACATGATTGTTGATGGGATGTTTTTTTTTCAATATATAGTCGCAAAATTGTCACCATTTTTTTTTAGTAGAGTTATCCCTTTTCTGATAAGAGTAATTTTCCGGATATTGCGTTTTTCCTATAAAATGGTCACATTCCCAACAAGAATTAGATATGGCTACATGCAAACAACACGGTAAAATTTTAACATATTAATCAAAATGACGAAAAAATTAATTTCTCAAAATATTTTGTTGTTTTTTGCATGAGGCCACCGTTAAAAAAATCAAATCATGTTGTTTTATGATGGGCGAATATTTCGGTTCCGGTTTCGGTTTCCATACACAGCAGACGTAAACAAAAGTGAAAGTCGGACGACAACAATAGATACGAAGGCAAAATCATCTCATTAACTGGCAAGAATATGTCAAAATAATATAAGACTTAAAGATTCAACAATGCGACATGAAATTAAATGGAGCATTGTAGTTGATCTGCATTCTTTACCATGTTTACGAGATCGACAGCTGATCGATAACGTGCATGATTGACAGTGATCGCTAACTACTCCATGTGGAATACATTTTAGTCTTATTTCTAATTTAAAAATGAAATAAAAGTTTGAAAGAGATATCGATATCGTTGATGAAAACGGTGCCGTTTACAATGAAACCTAAGATTAGTAAGAACACGGCATAATTGCTTTTGATCATTTTTGATCGAATGTCAGCTACAGCAGATTGAGTATAGCATTACGACTGTAGTGTCCGGAAATATCCGTTCCCGGTTTTGATTTTAGTTTTTATTTGTTTGTTTCCGCCCAAGTCTATTTGCACAACGTGGTCTTTGACAGTTGGCGTGTTTTGTCCCCTCATGGAGTAAGTTTTGTTGCCATGTTTTCTATATGTTTATAAATTGGTTGAATACTGTTTAAATATTATGTACGATCTGTGTAGTTTGTAAACATGCTGTATATTTTGCATATTTCTACATTTCAAGCAGCTAATTTTGTAACTAGGTCGTCGTAAATATGGCGGACAGTTTAGGTCATTTTTATGTATTTACGCAGGCAAATGGTTCAGTGTAATTTGTCAATTTATCTTGAAAGTCTGTTAACCATTCCTAACTACAGCTTAATATTACTAGTCAATATTGTCAGTATTTTATTGTGAACATGTGTATTGATTTTGTCTAAATGTATGTCATTTTATTTGTAGTTTTTTACCCTCTTCCGAGAGGTATGTCCTGAATAAACTCAAACATAAAACAGTACAGTAAAAAATCCTCTACGTGGACACAGACTCGGCACACATCATGGTGGATGCTCCGGCATTTAGAAAATCTCGGACCATCACTTCTGCAGGGATGGAACAATTCTAGGAAAAAGTAAACAGACACGTTTTCAAGTTAGGAAACATAAAGAGAGACATTGATTCGATTTTCATGGATATTGCTGAAAATCATGTCATGAACTTTGAACGAGCCAAGATGTGCAAAATCTCGCTCACCAGATTTATGATGCAATACGAAAAGGCTTCTGGCGAATATGCGGCGTACTTGCAGAGTCAGCGTCACGAAGCTGCTAAGAGAGAGGAAATCTCACGGTCACTCATTGCGAACGTACTTCAAGAAAAAGTGTCAGCAGTGCTGAAACAGTTGAACTCTGTACTACCAGTACCGAGGACGAAATCGCATATGTCCGTACACAGCCATGGATCAGCATCTTCACATCTTAAATCTGTGGTACTTCAACACACAGCAAAAGTTGAGGAAGCCCGCACAAAGCTTAAATATGCTAAGGAAGAAGCAGAGTTGATGCGAAAAGAAGCAGAGATTAAAGCAGCCCAGTGCTTGCTATCCGTCAAGAAAGAATTTGATGCGGCGAAGTCAAGTCTGAGTGCTATTAAGATGGTTCTTGATTACGATTCTCTAGGAGAAAGCTACATACCACCATATAAAGAGGACACAGGGGAAGACGATCCACAAGAAATGGGCAATGTGTATGCAGTTAAGCAGCCCAATCTTCAGGATCATGCTGAAACTGCAAATCAATATAAAGAGAAGCCAAGAGAACTTCTGAACACTTGTACAGTTGGACATCACAATCACTGTGAATCTACAGAAAGACCAAGTGAACCTGTGAACCTTCACTCCAGTGAACACCCTGACCATATTGAATGTATTCCGCATTCATCGATGGAAATGCCGCAATCACACACAAAGCATATTGAACGTTCTCTACATACACCAACAGAAAAACCGCAAACACTATTGAACCCAAACGCTCCAGAGTTTGTTACTGTTAAACAAGATAAAAACGTTTTAAGTGAAACCAATGAACTGGCTAAGTTGTTGGCTAAAAAGCAGCTAATACCCACAAGACTTTCTACCTCTGATGATGTTCCAGGGCACTACTTTGTCTGGAAGTCTACATTTGAAAATGTGACCGATGAACTTGTGCTTCCACACTGGAAAAACTTGACCTTTTGATTCAGAATCTTGGAGTGAAATCGAAGCAGCAGGCCCTCAACATTCGTTCAGCAAACCCTCGTGACCCCTCTAGAGCATTGCGTCTGATATGGGAACGGCTTGATTCAAGATTTGGAAGCCCAGAGAGCATTGAATCTTCCCTGAAGAACAGAGTTGCAGCCTTTCCTATCTTAAAGAATACAGACAGGAGCGAACTTTTTGAACTGGCAGACATTATTATGGAGATAGAATCCATTATGCAAGACGAGAAGTACACAAAACTCTTTGCCTATTATGATTCATCCGTAGGCATAAACCCAATCATCAAAAAGTTACCTATAAACATCCTGGAAAAGTGGACGAACGAAGCAAATAAATATAAACAGAAGCACAGTGTAGTTTATCCACCATTTTTTGCTATGTTTGTGAATAATATTGCAAAGATCCGCAGCGATTCCAGCTTCATTTATGACACTACCAATAAAGCACAGCAGGGTGATGGACATAAGCGCATTAGAGGTACAAGTTTTACCAAGACACAGATATCTTCTAGGAAAACATATGTGACCACAGAGAGCTGTCCAGTCCATGGCACCAATCACACACTCAATGCGTGTCGGCAATTTCGCACAAGACCTCTACAAGAAAGGAAGGATTTCATCAGAGAACATGGCCTCTGTTTCAAGTGCTGTGGACCAAGAAAACATACACAAACGAACTGTAAAGTGACTGTGAAATGTGACATTTGTAACTCTTCAAAGCACCCATCAGCACTTCATCAGGACTTAAGGATGTCTCCACCTGTGAAAGCTCACGAGGGGGAGAACTCTACTCAAGAAGTGCATGTGATGAGCAAGTGTACCAAAATTTGCAACACTCGTGGAAACACATCCAAATCTTGCGCCAAAATAATATTAGTGAGAGTGTATCCTCAGGGAAAGAAAAGCTTGTCCAGAGAACTCTATTGCATGATAGATGAACAGAGTAACCGATCCCTGGCAGTCTCGCAGTTCTTCAACGTCTTTGGAGAATGTGGAAATGAGATGGAATATGTCTTATCCTCTTGCGCTGGTAGATTCAACACAGCTGGACGCAGAGATTCTGGATATGTGGTGGAATCGATCGATGGTCATGTGCTTTGCAGCTACCTGATTCGATCGAGTGCAATGATATTCCTAATAACAGAGAAGAAATACCGTCACCTGAAGTGGCACAATGCTTTACACACTTGAAGGATATTGCACATTTCATACCACCAGTGGATGAACGCATTGACATAGAGTTACTGATCGGTCGTGACCTCATTATGGCACATCATGTGTTGGATCACAGAATTGGGAAGAACGACTTACCTTATGGACAACAACTGCCACTTGCACAGGATGAATGACCATCTTTAAGTTCTCCTTAAAGATAACTTAAAGGTGCTTAAAGGTAGCTTAAAGACGATCTTTAAGCCACCTTTAAGCTATATGTGTTGCTTAAAGGTGGCTTAAAAAAAGCGTAAAGATGGCTTAAAGGCAGCTTAAAGACTATCTTTAAGCCACCTTTAACCCTTTAACCCCCAGAACTTTTCACAATTTAACAAAAGAAAGTAATATAATTAAAAATTGAATTTAACTTATTACTGATATTTTTTTTTACATATATAACTATATATGGAATGAAAGACCTTTTGTTGCAGATTTTAAGTTTGATTAAAAAAAGTCAAATATGCGGTTGCCATGGCAACGTTTTGGGCTTAAAGTATAAAATAATATTTGTGTATAGATTTTTAATTGAATAGTGGATTATTTTAATGCCATGCTGAATGATTAAGTAAGTTAAGAAATATTTTACAGAAAAATGCATTGTAAGGTATTATTGAACAGCTGCAAGTTTTTTTATGTGACTTTATGCAACATTTGGCATTTTCAGATCAAAATAAAAGTACCAACAAACAATGGTAATAAAGTTTCAAAGTGTGTCTTTAGTTACCTAAAAAAGGTAAAAACAGTTTAGAATATGGTATATAACGTCACCAACGATATATCTATTTTCCAATTCTACATCCTTGAAAACACAGAAACACTAGTTACCATAGCAACAAGACCACAAGCTAATTAATGTATCTCAATAAAATTATCTCATTATGAATACAAAAAAATTCAAATGGAAAGAAACCGAGAAGCTTTATAAATTTTTCAAGAAAATCAATGAATAACGAATTCAGCTTTGGTATACAATAGAAATAATACATAAAATAAAAATGGTTGCCATGGCAACATTAACCAACACACAGTGATGAATAGTTAATTTCTTTTCGATAAAATATTTAGAAGGTTATAAAAATACATAAACAAGAGGTACACGAAAGACAAAAACACATTTGAAAAATTTGAAAAATGCAAACCATTTGAGTGGATTAGATAAGTGCTTGGAGCCAGCAAATAAAGTAGACGCATATTATTTGAACGATATATGCACTTATAAGCAGACATTACATGATATATAAACCTATTCCATAAGCAAGTGATGATAAGTGTGATAGGCCTGAAAACAAGCTCCTCTACACAGATGTACATTACAAATGTTATAACCAAAAAATGTGTCACTTCTTCTGCCATTCTTCTTGCACTGAATGCATCTTCCACGCGGTCTTGTCAACTTTGTGCTGATGTGCCGGTTGATGTTAGCAACACTAATGCCTGCAACTCCCCTTCCACATGAAGGTGCCCGCTTTCTGCTAGAGAAATCACCAATAAGTTTCTCCGCGATAGACAAGTTGCAGTCAACCATAGAGAAATGTTTTGTTGGTTCGCTTGTTCCTGGGGTTTCAAACCAAAGAAGGAATGTGTTGATCAGAGAAATTTCAAAAATATAGTTGACCAGATACTTCCAAAACTTTTTGGATGGACGGCCAACTGGACACTTGGATCTGTAATGTTGTGTCCTGTCTACGCCATAGTAGTGTTGTTGGTAGTGCTCAACTGCAGGCGGGCGCTGAATGATGATAACACCACCACCCCGTATCCTTCTTTGAGCTGGGCCATCTCCGAGAGGGTCAGATGTTGTAGATGCAATGTGAACCTGAGATTAAATTTATATGAAAAATAAAATAAACCTGTCTTTTGGATTCATTTGCAAACATGTTCACTCTCGCAAAAGTTTGTTGTTTTTTTTCACGTTAAACAGATAAGCAGGGAACCTAGACACATACAACATTTATTTTTACCACATAAAAACTACGCACAGGTTTAGCATCGTTCCATACGGTGGCAACAAGGTTATTATGTTGCATCTGTTCAGCATCTCCTCTCTCAGGAAGGTGTGGGTTCTTCAGCTGTGAGGGAAACCCTTTCCAGTTTGCCATTATAGTCCCACAACCATATACACCATAGGTTTCAAGAGTTTGAAGAAGAGGAATAGAAGTGAAATATCTGAAATTAAAAGAAAATGAACAATATAATGATCTTAATTTCAATAAAATAAGATCAGGAAAAAGTCATATGAATGATGGACACATTCTGATTTTTGGGAGAACTATCCTATGTAGTTACTCTGGCAAACCGAAAGTGAAACAGTGTTTGGACCTGAGCACAAATCATCACCGCCGACAAGAGTTAGTTCTTGAAATAATAGATAAATGCGGTGTAATGTATGCTGAACCATTGTTTTTCAAGAAAATGTATTTAAAATACCTTGAAAATGGTCAGATTTTAAATAGTACGAACAATTTAGATATGTTTTGTAGTCGTATTCCTACGCCAGAGCGTTCAACCAGACGCTCGGCTGTCTCCGTAAATCTCCGACAAGCAGAGAGTCTCTCTTGGTAGTCGGAGATTAACGGAGGCAGCCGAGCATCTGGTTGAACGATACGAGAGTTCAATATTGGTTATATCCAGACATGTGTACAATTTTTAGAAATATTTCGATTACTGATACATAGTTTGATGGAATTAATTATATCTTTAAATATTACACAACATGATTCATATGGGGTTTTCTCGAAATATTTGTCGGAAAAGTCCGAGAATTCATATTATAAAAATGTGTGTTATTTAAATAGAGATTAGAAATTACTTGTCATGCTAAATAACATATCGTTGATTCTAAAATAAATAATAATCGATAAAATCAACCACCGTCAGTACTTCAGTACTTTGATTTATAAAGCTGTTAAAAATATGACTGCATGCAAGATCAGACACGTAGTTATATGTTACTTTTATAAATTCAGTCATTTCAAATTGAGACATCAAACTTAATTTAATAATCAGAAACAATATTGACATTTCACCCCTAAAACATCACCTTGAAATTTTACTAATTCCCAATTTCAGTCTCGAGCAACTATGACAGGATAGAATAATGTAAACATATCTAAATAATCCCCTAAAAATGGAGTAATATGAACACGGTCAAGATTGTAAATTAGAACTTTTGCCATCGCTTTACATAACTGTCAATATAGCAGAGACATACTAGTAGAAAAATAGTAGTATAATACTAAAGTTTTATATTTCACAAGAACACAAATGTGGCTCATTTCCTGCAAATAAATGAAGTAGCATTCCAGCATTTCATGCATTTCTAGAAAAAGTTGCCCCCCCCCTCCCCCCAAAAATAAAAATTAAATAAAACACACAACTGATAAAACCAATCCTGTGTTACATCAAATTTTTAGTGCATAAACTCTGAAATTCTGTCTTCATTCATAAAAAGTCATTTCACTTGCATATAAACAGACAGACATCCTGACAATAATTCATTTACCTATCGAAGAACACATGATGACCTTTCCATTTCAATGGCTTGCATAAATGTTTGACGACTCGTTCCCCTAGTGATGGGCCACACATTGAATCATGTTTACCAAGATACACTCTGTAATCATTGGTGTAGCCACTTGGTTCACATCTCATCCATATCTACATGAAAATAAAGTTTTTGTGTCATAACATTTATGGTATTTTACGTTTCAATATTTTTCAATTACACATATAAAGTGTCAGTAAACTTTCTGTTTTTTTAAAATAAAACTCTTAAAATTATCTAAAAAAAAATGACGATATTCAGTTTCATTACTGTATATATTGATATCATCAAATCTACACTGATCATTGATTCAATAAATAATAATTTATAGGTCAAAATGATCATAGAGTGCTAGCCTACTTTGACTGCATTATTATTCACTCAGGGAATCCAAGGTTTTCAAAAGAGATGTGAAGATAACAAAATTTTAAAGTTATAAATATTGAAATACCTTTAGACCACGCTTTATTGGTTTTCCTGGCGTGTACTGCTGTGCATAATGGTGTCCCTTGTACCTGTAAGAATATGAGAATTGAATCATAATATGGGCAAATCTATACATACTGGATAAAGTAATGTAGTAGGAAAGGAAGAATGAACATATTAATACAATGAAAATATATGCTGGACCGGAAATCGAGCCCGGGACCCCTGCAACTCTCACTAGCATAATGCTAACAAGTTGCGTTTAGAAAGCAGATAGAATAAGAGCAAGGATGAAATGATGAAACGCCATGATATGTACCTTATCATTCCTTCGTCTATACTTTGACACTTCCCTGGTTTGTAAAACTTCTGGAAATTTCCTCTTGTCATGTTGATAAGTGGTCTGATTTTATGAAGTCTGAAATGTAATAAAATATGTATACAAACCGGAAGATGTGTAATGCTGGTAGATTTGGGGGGGGGGGGGTATCAACTGAAAGCCCACACCCCCTTTACAATATTTAAAGTTATATAGTTCACATAGCGAAGTAACTAAAAATAGATCTTGGAACCCACCCACCCCTTCTCCGGCAAACAGAATTTCTGCATCCGCATATACATGTAATAGACATGTTCACTGAGTTAGTAGTTTTGTATTCTAGTTTTGATAATTTTGGTTTCAGTCGAGACTCTAAACCATGACCCAGAGCTTGACATGCCAAGACTCTACTAATACTTAACCACTGATTTAAAATCAACAGTGTGACTTAGGACATGTCATTTACATCTAGTTGTTCATGTTATATTCTAAGTAAAAATGGTATGTAAATAAAAGTAAGTTATGAAAATCAAAACCAAATACAATTTATATTACTTTCAAACAACTTGAAGATAAAATGATCCAGTTTTACATTTTATCAGGGTTTTTTTACTTTGCTCCCCGCGAAGTGCACGTGTCGGTTGAAATCACTCATACTGGGGGACCAAGTTTTATTACCAAAGGAATTGAATGATATAAAAAAATTCCAGTATTTGTTCAATGTGAATATTTTAGCACACGCTTTTCTGTTTGCTATTTTTTTTTTTTAACAAATGTGTCTTTACCAAAAACTAATAATAGCAAACAAAAATAGATCAAGTTCCCTCACAAAAAGACATTGGTTTTGTATAAACCAAAGCAAAATGGCATACCTGTCATAATTCGGTGTTCCAGCAGGTGCTTGAGCATAGTTGTCATTTATATGCAGATACTGCAGCAATTTTTCAAATCTTGTTCTTGTCATGCATTTCTTGAACCCTTCATTTCCTGTGAGAATGAAAACAAAAAAATATTAATTCTTAGGGTGTATATATTTTAAATTTTCTCTTTCTGTGTGGCAGGTTGTTTTTTGTGGGTTTTGTTATACTATTATTTTCAATATAATTTTGTGTATTTTATATCGTACAGGCGGCTTAGTGAATTTCTTGCAATATTATAATTCATTGCAAATCATATTTTTTACTTACCAACAAATGGGTTTTCCGACCAGTACATATCGATGCGAGGTAACTGATTTATTCCCATGATGATATTCAGCCCAAAGAAAGCTTTCATTTCTGGGCTAGTTGTGGGGTACCAATTTGAATCGCGGGAACCTTTGCGAGTCATTTCCTGTTCTGCATATCTGTTCGTCTCCTGAGCCGCGGTTTCAAAGAAATCTTCGTTTATCATTAGATAAAAGTACTTCAACAAGTCATCGTTAGGCAGTAAAGTATGATCTGGCCCTACTTGTTCCGTAAATGGTGCTATGTCCACTGGGTGGAGATCGTAAGACCAGAAATCATCATCAGTTGCCTCTGTTTGTTGGCTGTCTAGCTCCATTGATGACTCTGTCTGCTGTGTATCATTGTCACTGTCTGTGTCCGATGAAAATTCATGCTCACTGTATAGCTGGAGATCAGAACCCTCAGACAAGGAATCACTATCGTCATCCGATGAACTGTTCTCCATTTCTACTCTGTCAAACTCGGAAATCCCGCGCTTACATGTTTACATTGCAGCGTAGTAACGGAAAAGGGAGATAAATTCAGCTTGTTGTGATCTCAGCAAGATACTTCATATCAGATGAACGTATTTTATAAAATGTTGACAAAATACATATGATTATAAGAAGCAGTTACTAGCTTGGTCCATTTTAGTTTTTATATAAAAATTTAAATACGTAATGCAATCGATACTATAGCCTGTACCGCGTGGTTGAAAACTAAAAAAATACCTGTAATACCGTGACTAGGGCCTATTGAGGCCTGTTTATTTTGTTCTTCTAAAAAATCACATGAAACATGTATAAAAAATATCAAAATGTAATAACAAGTGGTGTATGACTTGTTTACCTAATATTACCGGTTTTTTTTTTTTAAATCGGAGCTTTCGAGCTGTAACAGCCGTCCTTGTCCGACAATGCGCATTCAAAATGAAGCGCTAAAAAATCATTTTTAATTTTAACTATGATTTATTTTTTAAGTTAATAATTATTTTTCTTTAATTACTCCTGTTTTCCTGAGGATTTGTATTTTCTTTTGATATCTAGTTCTTTATCATACGATATAAAATAAGCGAGTAATTAAACTTTGAATAGATGTATTATCAAGTGCGTCCAAATGCGTCAATGGGGGTTAAAGGGTTAAGCTACCCTTAAGGACAACTTATAGGTCCTTAATGTCCAAACTTCTTTAAGCCACCTTTAAGCTACCTTTAAGCCACCTTTAAGCTACCTTTAAGCCACCTTTAAGCCATTAAAAAATTTTTAATTCAATATTGTGCTTAATTTACCAATAAAATATATTAACTTTATGATAGAAAAGGTATTAAAAATGGTTTTTGTTCTAGAAAATAAAATGAAAAAAAAATTCAAAACGCCCAAGACGAGGATTGAACACGGGACCCTTCGTTTACCAGCATCACCTCACTACCTCTGCGCCATGGCAACTTATATATATTAGAAGGTTTTTATATCCTATAAATTAGAGGCTATTGAATCAATGTATTGAGTGTGTATTTTTTACTTGAAAAGATTTTGACTTCCATTCAGTTTGTAACAATCAATTATATCTAATTTATAAATTAAATGCATGCATGTATTTAGAATGAAATACGAAACTTGGTCTTCAGTGAAAAAAATATATTATACCTAAATGGAAACCGTTAGGCTTACTAGTACTTAGTTAATAAATTTAACCCAAGTAGATATAGGCTATGTTCATCTAATTCATAGCTAAATGAAATTAAATGCAAGGAAGAAGATGAAACTATTTCTTTTATTAAATGCATTGAAACTATTAGCAAGGGTATTAGTTCTACGCAATTTCCCGGTTTTGATGATCACGGCGCCGTTCCAGTATGTATAATTTTAATAATATTGATTATAATACATTTACAACAGATCTAGAATAACAAATGAAATGATATATGTTTAAGTGTTTAATTGTATACATGATTTTTAAACTATCAATTCTATAACAAACAATATTACCAATTACCTTTGACGTATTTACTACATGTGGCAATTGCAAATGATGTATGCATATACTGGTACATACAATTGTATGATGTACCAGGCCGGGTATGTGACATATTTACCCTTATACATATATTTAAATAATTAACCCCCATTTATGATCCCCGGTACAGTAATTAATTGCCCTCTAGATTTTACTCTTACATACATGTATCTTTAATTTGTAGACGTAACATTTTTAAAACCCACAGCTAGGAAATAATACTTTGAAAATGAATTACAAATGTAAATAAACTTTCATTCACTAGACTTATCGTATACACGTACATACTAAGATTTCAACGCCTTTAGAAACCCTGGCGTGCATCTGGGCACACGACACACCTGTTGTGTATATCTTGTATATTCTGTGTTAGTTCCAGGGGTTTTCTTAACTTGGACAAACAATGGACTCTAATTAGATATACACAAACGAACAAAACTATGTCTAGACAAACAAAGCGGTAATATCCCGCCCGATATAACCAAGGCAGTTGAGAGTCTTTTCATCTTTAACATGTATCTAGCATATCTAGAATTAGACCTAGAAATAATTAAAATTGAAAAAAATACATATCTTAAACCAATTAAATTAAATCATGCATTATTGGTTCATTTTTTGTATTATGTTTAATTACCGGATGAACTGAGAGAGAGAGAGAGAGAGAGAGAGAGAGAGAGATTTCACCGATTAATTTATAATAGGAAACAAACATACTTAAATATAATTTCATGCGCAGATTTAGATACAGAGACTGCGCTCACCCCTACCATAATTTTGAAAAAAAAAAATATAAAGAATTTTATAACGGCAATCTGTGTCCAATGGAGCGGTGTTGATGATAACGATCTGTGTTTAATGGAGCGACAATTAAAACCGCCTGGAACACCCCTCCCCCCTCCTTGGAAATTATATCATCACTTGGATCACCCCCTCCCTTCCCTATAAAAGAGCTTTTGCATTTAATATACGTTTTCAAGATGAATCTGTTCAGCTTGATCAAACCTGACTTAAAGGGAACTTAAAGATGGTGTAAAGACAACTTAAAGGGAGCGTAAATGCCACTTAAAGGTGGCTTAAAGATGGCTTAAAGGTGACTTAAAGAAGTTTGGACATTAAGGACCTATAAGCTCGGCTTAAAGGTGACTTAAAGGTGGCTTAAAGATTGTATATCCTTTAAGCCACCTTTACGCCACCTTTAAGTCACCTTTAAGGACTTGCTTAAAGATTGTTTTTCGCCCTGTGTTGGGTGGGTTATCATTGGAAACGTCTGCCTCGGGACAGTTCATAGTCCGGATGTTGTCAACGTCAACAAGACCGCCATCTTAAGTAGTGGACGTCCCACCACGATGATTCCGTGTGATAGTGAAATCAAGATTGACTTCGACTCAGTTTTCAGAAGGACTGAGCAGGATGAGAAGCCAGGATTATCAGTTGAGGATAAAGACTTCCTCAAGATTATAAGTTCAGGAATACAGAAAACAGATCAAGGACAGTGGATGGCTCCACTGCCTTTCCGATCTACACGGAGAACTTTGCCAAACAACAGGGAAGCAGCTGAACGCCGTGTTAGATCCTTTGACGCAAGTTTGAAGCACAATGAACAGAAACGTCAGCATTTCATCGACTTTATGCAGAAGTTATTTAATAACGAACACGCAGAAAAGGCCCCAGAGTTGGATGAAGGAAGTGAATGCTGGTATCTTCCGCTCTTCGGAGTATACCATCCCAAAAAGCCAGACAGCATAAGAATGGTTTTTGATTCTTTGGCCAAGTTCCACGACGTATCTCTTAACGATGTGCTGCTCAAAGGACCTGATCTTAGCAACAGCTTGCTAGGAATTCTTATGCGATTCAGAGAAGAAGCCGTAGCAGTGACTATGGATGTAGAGCAAATGTTCTATAATTTCAAAGTTACCCCAGAACATAGAGACTTTTTGAGAATTTTGTGGCACGAGGATAATGATCTCAACCGCCCACTTACCGAGTATCGTATGACAGTGCACGTCTTTGGAAACAGCCCGTCTCCTTCCGTGGCCACATACGGTCTCAGAAAATCAGTGGAATCATCCAGCGAAGATGTGAGAGAACTCATAAACAATAATTTTTATGTTGACGATGGGCTACTGTCATGTAACAGTGAAGAAGAAACCATTAGCCTAGTACTCAGGACCAAGGATGCACTCAATGAAGGAGGGAAGTTAAGGCTCCACAAATTCGCATCGAATAGCAGAACACTCCTTGACTCATTTCCGTCAGAGGACCTAGCCAAGAATCTGAAAGATCTCGACCTTGGTACAGCATCACTACCATTACAGAGAAGTCTAGGACTTTTATGGGATACCAATTCAGACGTCTTCCTGTTCAGAGTATCAGAAGAGCAGAAACCTTTCACTAAACGTGGAGCATTGTCGATTATCAATAATATCTATGATCCGATAGGTTTTGTACAACCAGTCATAATCAAAGGCAAGATATTGCTGAGAAACATGATCTCTTTGTCATCAAAGTTGGACTGGGATGACCCCTTACCTGACTCTCTCTACAAGGAATGGAAATCCTGGGTGCAGTCATTGCCAGAGTTGGAGGAATTCCAGATTCCCAGACAGTATAGTTCCCAGTCATTCCAAAGTGCACAGAAGCGAGAGGTGCATATCTATGCAGATGCATCAAAAGAAGCCATTGCAGCAGTGGCATTCCTGAAGTTGTATGGCAGCGATCCAGATTCCTGCACAACAAGCTTTCTTATGGGAAAGGCAAAGGTTGCTCCTTCTAGTGGGCATACGGTACCTAGACTCGAGTTATGTGCTGCAGTTCTAGCGGTTCAGTTAGCTGATGTTATTCATGAGCAGTTGAAGATAGACAGAGGAGATTTTTCTTACTATTCCGACAGTCAAGTGGTACATAACAAATGAGAATAGAAGGTTCTACATCTATGTTGGAAATGGAGTGAGTCGCATCAGAATGTCAAGCCAACCCTCGCAGTGGAAGTACATAGCATCTGAACTGAACCCAGCAGACGTCGCAACGAGAAGTGTGAAAGCATGTCAACTAGCAGACAGCACGTGGATCAAAGGACCAGACCCTTTGACAGATTCAACATTTACTCTGGATCATTACCCCCTCATTGAACCAGAAACAGATAAAGAGTTGCAACCAGAAGTAAAGTGCTGTAAAACTGAAGAGTCGCAGAACAAGAAACACATGCATATAGGTATCAATTTTACAAGGTTTTCGGACTGGAGAAAACTTGTGCGAGGAGTAGCGTATTTGAAAAACTTCATCAGGAAGTACAGGGGAGTTAACACCACAAAAATAGTTGACACGGATATTATTTTGGAAACAGAACACTTCGTCATTCAGATGGTTCAGAAGGAAGCCTTTGGTCCTGAGATTCAAGCCATTAGAGAGGGAAAGTCGCTGAACAGAAGCGCAATCTTACCTCTGTCACCAGTGCTTGGTCCAGATGGTCTCTTACGAGTTGGCGGAAGGTTAAAGGACAACAACTTTGTTAACAATTTATCCAAACATCCGATAATTATCCCTAAGAACCACCACCTGGCGAAACTACTCATTCATCATTTTCATCGTAAGGTCTCTCATCAGGGTCGACACCTCACAGATGGAGCTGTGCGAACTGCTGGATTTTGGATAGTGGGGTCCAAGCAAATGATTTCGTCCGAAATCAACAAGTGTGTCATTTGCCGCAAACTCAGAGGGAAACTCGGTTGGCAACAGATGGCGTGTTTACCGGAAGACAGAGTCACGCCTTGCCCGCCATTTTCGTATGTTGGCGTGGACACGTTTGGACCATGGGCCATCGTTCACAGAAGAACAAGGGGCAGTTGAGCCAATCAGAAGCGGTGGGCCTTGTTGTTTACATGTTTGGTGACTAGAGCTATCCATATAGAAGTCATAAAAGAGTTATCCAGTGCGGCATTTATCAATGCCTTGAGACGTTTCATAGCCATTAGAGGACCAGTGGTACAGTTTAGGTCTTACCGTGGGACCAACTTCATTGGGGCTACACAGGATCTATCCATCAATGCAGAGTTTGTGGAAAAGGGACCCATTGGTTCCTTTCTATCCAATTCAGGAACGTCTTGGATATTTAACCCACCTCATGCCTCCCACATGGGAGGAGCATGGGAACGCTTAATAGGAGTCTCGCGCAGAATACTTGATTCTATGTTACTTCAGAATCGAGTTGAACTTACCCATGATATCTTAGTTACTTTCATGGCAGAGGTATCAGCCATTGTGAACAACAGACCACTACTACCTGTGTCATCAGATCCTGAATCTCCGAGTGTACTCACATCATCTACTTTGCTAACGATGAAGACCTCGGCTGACGTTGGACCATTTCCAGAGTGTGGACCAAAGGACATACGTGCACACTGGAAGCGTGTGCAAATACTAGAAGAGGAATTTTGGAAAAGATGGAGAAATGAGTATTTACATACCCTTCAGGTGCGTCGGAAGTGGAAGGAAGACCGCCCAAACTTGAAGACTGGGGATGTCATCTTGATGAAGGACAGTGGAAGCGCACGTAATGACTGACCTATGGGCATTGTGAAAAGGACCTTTCCAAGTGATGATGGTCGCGTCCGGAAGGTCGAGATATGCATTGTGAAGGACGGTATACGCTCTACATATGTGAGACCGATTTCAGAATTTGTCACACTTTTGGAAGTGTAGTAACATTACTAGACATTTCTATCTGTATGCTATTTTCTTGATTAGAGTGCATTGTAACTTACAGTTAATTTGTTTTAAAAAGTAGTGATTTCTAGTAGAAATCAGAGGGGGAGTGTAGTGTCCGGAAATATCCGTTCCCGGTTTTGATTTTAGTTTTTATTTGTTTGTTTCCGCCCAAGTCTATTTGCACAACGTGGTCTTTGACAGTTGGCGTGTTTTGTCCCCTCATGGAGTAAGTTTTGTTGCCATGTTTTCTATATGTTTATAAATTGGTTGAATACTGTTTAAATATTATGTACGATCTGTGTAGTTTGTAAACATGCTGTATATTTTGCATATTTCTACATTTCAAGCAGCTAATTTTGTAACTAGGTCGTCGTAAATATGGCGGACAGTTTAGGTCATTTTTATGTATTTACGCAGGCTAATGGTTCAGTGTAATTTGTCAATTTATCTTAAAAGTCTGTTAACCATTCCTAACTACAGCTTAATATTACTAGTCAGTATTTTATTGTGAACATGTGTATTGATTTTGTCTAAATGTATGTCATTTTATTTGTAGTTTTTTACCCTCTTCCGAGAGGTATGTCCTGAATAAACTGAAACATAAAACAGTACAACGACAATTAAATAGGTCGACACTTCACAGCACATGGAATATTCATTTAACAATGAAAAAATCATGCTTTCAGTATATTTATCAAATTAAGCCACTGACTATAAATATAGTGTGAAAGACCTTGCCTTTGATACCGGTGCTATGTTATTTTGTGTCTTGAGTAAATGATACCCTAGCACGCAACTGCTATTAGTGCATTTTATAAGAAATCTTTTATTTTAATGTTTTTAAAATAGATCTATATTTTATACTTTCTTGTATTTAATTTTTTTAAATAATCACTTTAATAAAAATTGGGTCATGTATGTGACGGTTATGTAGAATACATGTATGTTCTAAAAACTCATGACAATATTATTTTTATACAAGTAATATCATTGCATTTATATTGAAATTCTTTCTTTCATTCTTTCATACTGTAATTGGTAAGCATTTTCTTTACATACATATAACATGTAACAAAATCATTATCCAATTACCTATTTAGTATTTACCTTCTCTACTAATGCCCTAGAGTACTGATTGGACCCAGAGTAAACCCAAAGTAAACACTAAGTAAACCCAGAGAGTAAACCCCGATCAGAAGTATACCCCTGAGGCAGACGCTACATGTGTATATGGAATATACAAGGTATGGGAATTACAGGCAGTAAGATAATTAGATAAAAGATAGGTCTGCTTCACATTTCAATGTTTAAAGAGGACCCTAAAAGCAACGCACGAGTAAACCAAAAGTAAACCCTGAGTGGACCCAAAGTAAACCCTGAGTGGACCCAAAGTAAACCCCAACTGGACACAAATTTTCAAAAAGTAAACCCCAAAGGTAAACCCTGGGTTTAGTTGGGGTCTACTCTGGTGTTGGGTTGGGTCTAAATGGTAGTTTAGCTTCCCGGCCTTTAGTGGAACCCGAAACACACACACAAATGATTAATATAAATAAACGTATATTGTTTACCTTATCGTATCGTATATATATATTGATTACCATTTCACATCATTAAGAATAATATCCATAATTGAATCGGAATGTGTATAAGAATTTAAAATGAACACAATGAAATTTTTTTTTCAATTCAGTATTTAGCATCTTGGACAAATGGTGAGCTTCAAGAGAGCTATGGGAATTCTAAAAACATACATACAAGGGTAAAATCATAGATCTCATGAAGTAATGCTGCAGAATAAAATCTGAGTAATCTGACTGTTGCTGGTTTTCTTACTAAAGCAGCAAAGGAATAAACAGTGCCATGCACACAACTTATGAAGGTAACTGATATCATTTGACGTGATAAATTATGATAATCTTGATGATCTGCGGATATATATCAAGAGTCACATTTCAGGAAAACATTATCGTAAATGGATTGAACACTTTTCTGAAGTCCGCCCGTTTAATTTGTTCCCGCAATATATGAAATTTGTTATCACAAATTGGATGAAAATACGTTTTAACAGATTTTAAAAACCGAAAATACGAATCATAACTTTGAAATAACGAATTTAAGAATTCGTTTTTTCAAATTTAATTTGTTAAAACAGATTTCAAAATTTGTAAAAACGAATTTATAAAATTTGTTATAACAGATTAAATTCGTTATAACGAATTCCTAAAATTTGTTATAATAAATTTAATTCGTTATTACGGATTCCACAATTTGTTAAAACGATTTAAATTCGTTTTAACAAATTCAAGAATTCGTTATATCAAATTCATAATTTTAGACATTCTATTGAAAATGAACTTGTATATAAATTTTTCCTTAAATCTTATTTTTTGATATAAAAAGGACCTTTTACCTCAAAATTGAAGTTTTAGTTATTTTTAGGCAATGATTATGATTTCCTATGACATTTTGTGTTTTGTTGTAGTAAGAATCACCATATATTATCTGATATTATTTTGGAAAGACGAGATATTAAAAAAATCCAGAAATCAGTGATTTTTGTTTTTTTTCTTTCTATTTTTGCCCTCAATATAACAAAAATATAATTGTTCAATAAAATTATGGCTGAGATAGGGTTAACAGATCATAATCTACTAAAAAATCACCATGAAATGTTTTCTATGCATTGGGTAGATTTTAGGTCTTATTGACTCTTGTTCTTTAAAGTTTTTGTGGCCATTTTCAAGTCGAACACATGCTAAAAATCCATATCTTTAAGTAATTTAGAAGAATGGGCTTGTATGCAGAACTTTCCCCGGGTGTGTTGAGGACCCTTAACAGGTAGATTATTTTTAGGAATCCTGTTTAACTGGCCAAAAACATTCACACAAAGTAAATATAACAATTTACTTTTAGCACAATACTATTAAAATACTAGTATGGAATTTCCTATTAAGTGTAGTTTCATTATATAAATAGTGCTTGTTTGGGAGGGTAACAGTTGGAAATGACATCCGAGAAAACCATTGTCAACCGACGCGAAGCGGAGGTTGACAATGGTTTTCGAGGGGTGTCAATTTCAACTGTTACCCTCCCAAACAGGCACCATTTATTTTATTATACTGAATAATAAGATCTGATTATTTGCTTCATTTCTTTACTTAAAGATAGGACTTTCACACAAATTACGCTTTATAAGTCAATAGCATAACAAAGATACAAGAAATCAAAAACATATTTTTTATTTTTTACCGGCACGGTAAAAAATACAAAAGATTTGAATAACCCCGCCTTAAATGGGTCACGTGACATCCATCTTGGTCTATCAACAAGAATGGCGACGACGAGAATGATAGGTATACCGTTAAAGTTTGACAGATTTGGCAATGAAAGAAAAAAGAGACAGACTGACAAGGATAGGAACAAAGGGAAGATTGTCATCGGAGACCATGTAGATTGATGGAACAGGAATTAAAGCCAAATTAAACTTAAGTTTCCATGATGAAGTTGTAGGGGTTTTGCTATAGTATTAGGCCCCTAGCTATAGTCAGGTTCGTGCTCCATGTGTTCCGTGTCTTTACTTTATAAGTTTTAAACCACAAGTGGATTTTCGTTTAGAGGAATTTTTTAATAAAGAATAAATAAACACTCTCAGTACATCACTACATGCATCCCTCAGGGAGAGGTACATGTATTTACTCCGTTTACCGTGTCGATGATGCTAAAATCGTGTTTCGTCTTTATTACACGTAATTAACAATTTATATCGTTCTACATTAATGAATATCGGAATAATAATGCTTCGAGTATCATCTGATATAAGAATTATCTAATTTAAGACATGAAAAACGTGATTCTAATTTGTAAACAAACTCTTCTTCCATCGTGTTTTCAATGCTAGGTTTTCCCGCACTCATGCGCAGTGGCGTTATAAATGGCGAATAACATTAATATACATCAGACGTATAGCAAAGTTTAGAGACAGATAACTAAAGACAGAACATGTTTTATGGGCCTAGAGTTTGTGAAACGTCTAATTATAAGAAGCATAATGTATATTTTTACTCAAACTCATGTCAAAAATTTTACTCCAAATACGCCACATATACCTTTAAACAATTAGATATTTTAATCGGTAGGTACATGAAGAATGTGTAATATATTTCGCCTATAACTCAGTTGATACTAAGCAATTTTTTAGTTAACATTGTAAAAAAGAATCATATAATCTTGTTTTTAATTGGATCGATAATATCTTGTACAGATAACGAGTATTTGTGGTACATAGCAGGCCGTGTTCTTGGATTCTCCGTGTATGTGTCCAATACCACGGATATATCACAGGGAACGTTGTGTTTCAAGGACAACAACTTCACAAAACACACAATACCTTCTGTCTTCACAACAAACTGTTTTGTTTATGGACAATATATCATCTACTACAACGAGAGACTACCAGGAGTTGTCTACCCTGACGGCTATTATAGTAATGTAGTGAGTGACCTCTGTGAAGTAGAGGTGTATGGTGAGTGTTCTTTAAAACTTCAACAAACTTTGGAAACTGTTTAAATTTTCTTTTCATATTTGTTCACATGGCGACCTTTTTGTCAAAATATAGAACAAATAAACAGTTTATTGACCATGTGGAATAGTTGAGTAATGTTGCAACGTGTTCTCGATTTAAGTAAAAATAGCAAAATGTATGCAGTCAATTAAAGTGGTAATTTCTACTATGGAATTTTTTTTACCCCCCCCCCCCAAAAAAAAAGAAATGGTAATTTGTCATTTTTAGCAATTATAATATCGAAGTGATGTATCAAAACTAGGGAATATCGAGGTGAAGTATGAAAACTAGGCACACAGAAACATTTTGCTATTTAATCATTATAAAGATGACTGAATGACAAGATTATAGCATTCCATATTTAGCATCAGATTAACTTAATGGCAAATCCTCTTTCTGTAAGGGTCATGAATGTTACATGTTTGTTAGGGCAGGGCTATAGTGGCGAGATACTGTAACTGAGGAGATCACATATGCCTTTAAAATTTGTTCGTTTGTGTTATGATTCTTTTAACATTCGTAGGTGATAGGTTGAATGATTTGATTTGTGTATTTCATTAATTAAAACCTGTAGTTGTATTACTTAAAATATAAAGGCAACTTATTTGCACAGTTAAATGCTTGGTGGACCAGAGTGCCTCTATCATATTATAAAATCCATGACCCTGAAGTCAGAGTTCTTTAGTTTGAAATTCGCAGCTGTATGTTAGTCGTGTAGTGGATAGGCATTGATTTTTCTAGTATAATCATTTTTTTTTACTTATGGACATCCAGCAAGGCTTGTACAATATGTCATGATTTCTAATAATATTAAAGCCCTTTTAGTTTGATGAAGGTGGAGCTCATTGCTGGTCTACCAACCCGTACATCATCAGTGTTTCTGAGGTTTTTAATGTTATTCTACTAGCCAGCCGCAAAAATGATCAAAGTACTGAAGTACTGATGGGAGTTGATTTTATCGATTATTATTTATTTTAAAATCAACGATTTGTTATTTTGCATTGCAAGTTGTTTTCCATATGTATTTGAATTGCCCACTTTTTTCATAATATGAATTCTCCAACAGGAATTTCGTGAAAACCCAATATGAATCATGTTGTGTAATATTCAAAGAATTAATTTCATCAAACAACATATCAGTAGTCGAAATAGTTCAGAGAAATTGCATGGATCCAAGCAATATTGAACTAAACTATATTGAACTCTGGCGTATGAATACATACAATGTACGACTACAAAAAATGTCTAAATTGTTCGTACCATTTGAAATCTGAATATTTACAAGGTATCTATAAATAAGTTTCTTTGAAAAACAGTGCTTTAGAACACATTACATCGAATTTATCGATTAGAACTATATGTTGTCAGCGGTGTTGATTTGTGCTTAGGTCCAAACACTGTTTCACTTTCGGTTTGCCAGAGTAACTGCATAGGAGAGTTGATTAAAAATCAACTCCCAAAAATATTGCTGCGATATACTTAAGACTCATGCTTAATTACAGTTCTTTAGTTATATGGAATTTATCGCGAATAATAGCCGTACAGTAAATTTGCATTTGAATACATGTATTAAGTAAAGCAAACATTATGTAGTTTACATGTAATTTGCAACTATATTTTTACCTATAGTTAACCATGCCCAATGTTTTCAAGTAGATGGGAATGCTCTCTTCCAAACCGTTGTCCTTAGATATGCATATGTTTACCGTACACTAATGATATAAAATGTTTTGACATATTTTATTTTATAATGCTTTAAACTAATAAAATGCAACAGCGTTAAACTTTTGAACTTTTTATATAGTCTTGATCATGTGCCTGTAATGCCCTATTAATACTACTCATCCAAGTTTTCATTTCATCATTATCAATAATTAGAAACAATATATATTAAGTGAATATTTCAAAGAGTTAAATAAACCAACAAACACCAACGATCACAGTAAAACCTCTTGACCCCCTCTTGTTTTCTCAAAAGTCACACAATCACAAAAACGCATTTAAACTTTCCTTACAAATTCAGAGATATACAAAATGTGCTTCATGTTCATGTAAATAAAACGCACGATCCTCAGAAAAGATTTAAGATTATTGCAATGGGTATATTGCATATAATTCAGCATTTGTTTAAAGGTTGTCCAGCTCCAGGGTTTTACGGATCGAACTGCTTTCCCTGTCCAGATATTAACTGTCAGTACTGTCACATTGAGACGGGCAACTGCCAGGGCTATAAACCTGGGTACCAGGGTCAGCGCTGTGAATTAGGTAAGAAATCATTTCAATAGATAAACATTAGTACAGACCCTAAAACGTGCTTCTACACCAGTTGCACGGTTCGGTTACGTGCGCTTTTTTAACTTTACGGTTCGCTTTCTGAACAGCCCAGTGCGTTTTGTTAACGGCACGGTACTGTTCCTTTTATTAACGGTACGGTTTGTTTTGTTAACGGTACGGTTCGTTTCTTGCACGGTACAGCTCGCTTCTTGCACGGTAAACTTTGCTTAAAATAGCTTTCATGTTTTCTGCGCTTTATCAATGAGGTGGACATGGCCAGAGCGCATTAATTTTTTTATTTATATATTTTCGTTTAATATTTGCCCAATTGATTTAAGCAAAATGATTATGACAAGTTGTGTTACCTTATTTTTATGATGTATCGTTTCCATTTAAATAAAATTAGAACTTCCGTCTGAACTGTTAAACTTTAATCCGAGATATATATATATATATATATATATATATATATATATATATATATATATATATATATATATATATATATATATATATCTGTGTGTGTGTGTGTGTGTGTGTGTGTGTGTGTGTAAATAATATCATCTCATCACTTAAGGTAAGGTTTGCGGTTACAGGGAGATAACTCACATATTTTCATTGTGACGTAACACCAACAACCCCTTATTTCAGCTTTGACGTCAAAATTTATGTGACGTCATAATTGATTTCAGGTTCTTTTTATTTCGCGGGGTTTTGAAGTTTCATTGAATAAATAACAAGACACAAGCGTTTTATCAATTTTCATGAAAACAAAGTCCGCATCATATGGTTTTGAATAGTGTTTTAGAAACATCAGATTACACATATACTAAGATACATTTTTCCTGAAATCGGTGGACTTGGAAAGGTTTCAAATAAGATGTTTTTGTTTACATAACAGTAGTTCAAAATTAAGACTTTTGTTGCATTTTTATTTTATTTTTAAATATTTCATTAGAAATTCAAAAAAATGAATCACGATAAAAAAGGTGACATTATTTTTGAACAATTTAAGCATAAATAACCCCCATAATAGTAACATATAAAATGTATATATTTTCACGAAATTATTTACATTTCATCAACATGAAAATTTGAAATCACGAACTTTGACCTTTTGTAGTTATAAAACGGAACCGGCGAAATTATTTGAATTTCATGAGAAAAAAGACTTTAGTATAGTGAACAAAATGGTATGTAACTTCGGTACAATTCCTAAAAATTGCAAGCCGCAAACCTTACCTTAAAAAAGTAAGAAAGATAACACATTGAATTTCTTCCTAGATTTTATCAGATGTTGATTATGATTATAAGAAGTTCACTTTGCAATATATTAGAAGCAAACAACCTAATGGTATTATAAGTAAGTGTATGAAAATTTTGCTTATCAAACTCCAGATAATCAAGATACTTTTATCGTTCAGTGTCGTTATAAACCTCTTATCCCAAAAATATCATCTATGAAATTTCCACCTCGTATGCAAAAAATATCTATGAAAATTCCATCCGACTCAAACTAAACAATCGTATGAAAATATCATTCGGTAGATGACTACAAGTATATGGTTTGTTTATAAATTATCAGTAGAACACAATTATATTTTTTAAAACCATTTGAAATCCAAATTGCTTCATGATTTTTTTCCCAGGTTTTCTTAAAATGAATGTTTTATCATTTTTTTTTTCATTTCGATTGATCGCTATTATTTTAATAATCGTTATGAAATATCATGTTTGACTTTTATCTGAATTTAAATACACGACCATATTTTCCTGTAGGATCTGATGTCTTATACCAGGTTAAATCATTACATTAAGGTAACCAATATGTTGTTTTATTTCAGAATAAACGTATTTGGGAAGTGAATAATCGAGAAACGAAAAACAAAATATATCAATGTACGCGCCACCATTTCAAACATTAATTTTAGATACATATAGCATATAAAGTCCGCATCTAAGATATAAAAGTATGCGTGTAAAAACTTATGACTCAGAAATAATTGTTTTGTTTTTGGGTTTTTTCAAAACAAAAATAATTTTTAGGTTACGTGAATCACTTAGGTGATATATTGAAATTCGTCTTCGTCCGTCGTCGTGCGTAGTGCGTTGTCCGTCGTGCGTTAACAATTTTACATTTTTGATTTTCTCTTGAAAACGACAATACCAATTGTAACCATTTTTATTGTAAGGGGAACCTACGTTGTGAAATTCATTGATCTATCACCCCCGGTGAACCAAACGCGGGACCATATATGCAAAAAAACCAACATTGCATACAAAAATACTCTCCCTTACTCCCATACACGCGGGAGAAAAAACCAAATGCATGGTTATGATGTTCATGAAGCCCTCTTTTGAAGTTATGAAACTCATGGCTACTCGGTCAGAGGTTCAGGCCCTAGAGTGGGTGCAATATGGACATATGGTAAACCTATATTAAATCTTAGAAAATCTTTTCTTTTCTACTTCCAAATATACATTTTAAAAAATAATGCATATGCATAAAATGCTTAAATTAAAATTAACTAGAAGTAATGATCTTTAATTGGTAACCCTAATTGCCACACATAAAGCAATGCTTTAGAATATTGTCCAGAATGTCAGCAGTAATAGACTGTTTTACAACAGCAGAGATGGCTTGTCGATTTCCTTCACCTAACATTTTTATAATTAAGAAATGATCTTAATTTTTTGATGTTTGACAATTTAAAATAGCACACAGATACTGAAACAGAGTTAATAAATATAATTAATGATAAGTAAATAAAGTTAGATATATTACATATTATACAAGTATAATGGTGTGAAATAGAAAATTGTACTGCAAAATAACATGATTTTGCACCGGACAAAATCTGCAGTAAGGCCAATGCTGATACTAGATCCCCAGTTGCACAGGATTCTTATTTCGGAATTCTTACCTAAAGAAAGTGGTATTGCTGCATTTTAACAGGTACAATGATTGAAACTTATCGTTATAAAGTGTTTGAAATAGTATTCTATATGTTCAGGCCAACGTCTTTAAAACAATTTATATCTAGACGTGTTCCAAAGCTTACATGTTCAGCTGCTTATATAAATGTTACTAAAGTGACTTTCCTTTGAATTATTTATTAACAATGACCAAACAGCATGATGTTGCCTTATCTCTTTAATAACATAATTGTAAAATAAGGCATTTATTTGAAGGATTGAAAATTTCTTTGTCAAACATTTCTTTTCCATCGTTTTACTTTATTTGTATAAAATATACTTAGAGAGTAAAATCTACAACATCCTAGTGCCAATCTAATTACCCAGGAGCTCTAACATAATAATTACCTTAGAAGCCCTTTCTTTCTTTAGAGAAAGATGTTCCACAGCGGCAAATGTTTTCAATCCAGCAATTTTCCTATGCTTTTGAGTCTTTCAATGACTTTATTTCCAAACAAGGCAAAAGTGCCATCCTTAATGACCATAACATCAAGTCTTACATGTATGACTGCGATGTTTTAGTCAACTTTTTATAAGCATTTGGACAAATGAATGTTTGTTTTTTTTAATTAATGGATTTGCTGATAACCAAGTTAAAGCATCTTGGTCCAATTTTATATCAAATTTTGTGTACGTTTTTCAACGATGGTTATGCTAATTATGTGTATAATAATTGACATTGCAGAAGTTTTCACGGTCAATTAAACCAAATTTTAATGAAAAATGTATGTACAATTTGTAAACAAAACAAACGACATAAAAGGGTATCGCGTTTTTCGCCTCAAATTTACCCTGACGTCGAGGCCGGTATGGCTGTATAACGACATTGACATCGCCATAAATAAAGATCATAATGTTCAGGAAAATTTATATTTTGTTTCGCTTATATTTCTAAAGTTTGCTTCGATTTCACTTGATGCATAATATGCGGGGTTAATCAATCCAATCAATCGGTCCAGCAGCTTTATGTTTAAGTCAGAATTCCCCGTGACCTGAACTATGCAGCTCTAAAGCTAGAATTTGGTAGGGGATTGAAGGAGGGCATACAACAAGCTTTGTCGAGTGACTAGGTCATCAAAGATCGTACATTCTATAACCGATCATTTTAGAAATAAAAGTGAAAGTTAAAGCTCATCATGCTAATCAAACCAAGGTTAAGGTCGCATACAGTAAATAGATAACAGGCACTAAATTCACCTCTTTGTTTTTTTTTTTTATTTTGAATGTTAATTTGTTTTGTGTCTACTATGTTCTTTGACAACTTTAAATCCTTTACAATTACAATTACTACTGAAAATAGTATATTTATTATAAAATTATGGTGAAAAATCTTTATGTTTAACTAAAAAATATGGCTTAGTTTTGTTTCCGTAAAATGCTTCAACTGAAATAGGGGGTGTACACTGTATATATAAATATTAATATTTTTTTGTTCTTATATTTTTACACTTCATTTGGAACCACAATAGGAGAAGTAAGTGTACAGATGTTTTCGTTAAAAAAGATAAGTTGAAGAAACATGTCAATGTTTGGTTTATTTACCATATTTCTAACGAAAATCATGCTCAAATTTTACTTTGGAAACACACATTTCTGAATACAACTTATTAAAGAAGTTCTTTCATAACGTCAGTTTTGCCTAAAAATTATTTTTTTAAGTAAACAAAACCTAATATGTCTAAATGTTAAATAATAGAGAATTTCTGGTTAAATTGCACTTCCCACGAGCATTTTGATTTTTCATGTTCGGCCAATTGAAAGGGGGTCGGGTCTCTTTTAAATTAAAACTAAAACACACTTTTTTATTTCAATGTATTCATACGGTAATGTACTTTTTTAAAAATCATAAGCATTTGAAAAGGTTAAAGCAGGTTTTACCCTTAACAGTAAACTATGAAGTTCTAACATTAAATTATGTAGTTCATTATGCTTTTCTCTTACTGAACAAAGTTAATAATTAATGAAACTGCGTGCAGTTTATTTTTTTAAAGTTCATTACAAACGAATAGAGGAAATCGAGGAAGAAAAACATCAATAAGAGATCGAGTATTTGTTTTCAATTATTTCTCGTCATTTTGTATCCAAATTTCACATATAAAGGGAATATATCAATTCTATCGACTCGTTTCTCTACTTGATGTTAGCGGAAGGCATATGCGTATAGAAACTCGAATGACACTCTTTTTGAAAGCTATTGTACTTTTTATGCATGACAAAGATTTGCAAGTATTTAACGTTAATAAGGAAGTATAAACGTAAATGAGTGAGAGAGAGAGAAAGAGAGACAGAGAGAGAGAGATATTCATTCGACTGGTACATATATATCCTTTTAGCCATTTATATTTATGATGTCAAGGTATTGTCGAAATGTGCGTAATTAAACATTAGAACAAATATGTATAGAACTTTAGATTATGTGGGAACACGGTGAATTTAACAAATAATCCCAAAATGCTTTGTTTAAGTATAAGTGTTGTCTGATCAAGTTAATTAACTGAAAGGATCATAATCTATAAAAAATGAAATGTTTCATGTACAAAACATATAAACAAAGATATAGTCAAACGTGCTAATTTAAGTTATCCTATCCAAAATAGCCCCAGATTCAATGAAAATATACATGGATGAATTAGAAAATATGTATGGACTTAATACTCAGTAAACTTAGACAAAGCTTTAATGTTTAAGTATCAGTTTGTAAGAGCGGAATGTGTCCTAATAAATGACCTTTTCCTGTTATTTGAGAGTTTCCTTTTTGATTTTATTCTAAAAAATAAATCAAAAAAATATATCTGGTATATTTTCTTTCAATAGATAATAAATTTCTAATGATTAGGTACATATTTCCACCAACGCATTAATTAATTTCCCTAGTGTTTAGTTTTTTCATTATCAAAATTTGCTTGCCCTCGCTAAAAATGATCAGATACCTTATCACATTGACAACAAATCAAGTGTGTCATAATGTAGTTTAGTGAAGAACCGTATATTTGTCATTTAAAAGCAACTTCGGAGATTTAAATCTCAATTTATTTGCATGCATTTACAAGTAGCAGAGAAAGTGAAGTAAGAACCTCGTAAATTGTTTAGATCTTGTGGTTGAACCATTTGTATATGTTTATGCAATAAAATATGTTCAACCCAACCATAAGCAGAAAAAGGGAGATACTGTAATAAATGACTACATGTACTAGAGCTACCGGGAGAACGGGTTTGCTTTTAACCAATCGGTATCGGGATTTTTAACATTTATAATACAATGTTTGTTAGAACAACACATTAAAAAATATTGATAATAAGATCATTACACTTATTCTTAATCTCCGTTCGTTAAGCACCAATGCCATTAACATGTCTGTATGGCTGTGAATTCATGTCTCGAACGAAACGATGATATGGTTAATCATCGTTGATATCTAAGTTAACATTAAGTCCATCTTTATAATTGTAATTTTCTAATGCTATGATAACATTTACAAAGTATTAGAGTAAGATTTTAATCGTGTTTACGTTATGTTTTGACTTTTATACATTTCCTTCTCACCATCTGCTTCAGTTTCATATCAGAGACACGGATGGAAATGATAGAGTGTGAAATGGAACATTGTATAACGTAGGAGCACCTGTTTTTTCGCGGGTATGTTAAGGTTTTCCAGAGCGATGTGTAGAGAGCCACTTGTCTGTACTTCAAACAATATGACGTCATAATAAACTTTGACGTCACGATATGCATTCTATTCGATAGTTCTCAGGGAATGTGTCGTAACGTTAAAAGTGAATTATAATAAAACAGTCATAAAACTTCTTGTTTCCTTTACATCAATGCTGCCCTTAATGCTAGACTATATAATTTATTCATATTAATAATAAGTATTAAATGATAGAAAGATTTAAAGTTTTGCTTGAAGTAAAAGACTATTTATTAATTAGTGGTTTTGAGACTCTCCCTGCTGCGTGTAAACAACTGCATGAAGAAATTTTAATGCATGTAAAAAACAGTTGGGCGCAGGTGAAAGATCAATACAATTTAAGAATATTTTACGTTGAATTGATAGAGAATATAAGTACCAATGTGAATTATGCTTGGGAAACCAACGGATTTACCCCAATTTTAAGTAAATCGCTTTCAATTACTAAAAAAGTGCTTTATTTTGATGATTTTTGGAAAGTGATTTTATTATATCTTTCATAAACGAAATGTCTGTTTGAACCCCAAGCAAGTACTTCAAAGTGTATGACATAACAACGGATTTTTCTTTAAAATATGTATGATTTAATGTCATTAATCACCTGCGCCGATGCGATTTATTTAGAAAATTTGCAATGTTAGGACAGCACGTCACGTGACAACGAAGTACATATGACGTCAAAAAATGCATCAAAGATAATGTTTAACATTGTTATAAATATATGTAATTTAGATTTTAAGGAATACTCCCGGTCAAAGTAAATTTTTGTTGATTAAAAAAATATCGTTGTTCAGCCGTAATTTAGCTCCGGGACACCTTAACATTGCTGCGTTGTTTGCCAGTTTGAAATATAGTTTTGTTGAGAGTATTTATTATTCTATTGTATAGTATTGGACCACCTATTTTATTTTTGTCTGTTGTACATGTAAATATAGATGTGAAGAGTGATTTTTTTAATATTCCATAATTTAAAAAAGGAACGCAAACTATGGGAACCATGATATTAAATGGAACATATACGGTCAACATTGAATGTTCAAGGACATGTAGATACGAAAAATTTAACACACGAGGCCTTCATTAAAAATATCTTCGTTTCCCCTAACCCGACCCTAAATTTTGAAGTTTGGTAGGTAGGTAGGTAAATATTTTTTTTTTCTGCCAGGGCATAATTAAAATTACATTATAAATTAAAAATGGAAAACAATCAATTCTTTAATTAATTACAAAACTAAAAAAATTTAATCAGTTGTAAAACAAATTGTAATACTTGTACTAATGGAATGTAAAACAAATTTAATATCGAATTTACAATTTGGTATTGTTTATCTTAAATTTTAACATGTTTGATTCAATGACTAGATGTGCAAGAATAGATTCATTATCATTTGTATGTTGATGTACATGTTAATATATATTTAAATATCATTTTAATGATAATGTACATACTTCAAAGTATCAATTAGTTTTTCAAAATTTGGTTTAAACAATGTCTAAAAGCATATGAAAACAATAATATTTGACAAATTAACGTAATGTAATAAATGTAAATGTTTGTTAAGTCATATTTAATGATTCTAGTTACTATAATATCAAGTTTACACAAACTCACTACACTTGCAGACAATATCCTTCTTTGATAAGGAAAAAGGTGTCTGTACAAAGAAATATTAACCGAAATTTGAAACAATTTGGCAAATTTGGCAAAGTTATTAACTAATTACAAGTTACCAACTAATTGTCATATCAACACTAAAAGTAATAAACATCAGTTGTAATTTTAAATGCACAGTAGGCTATATGTTGCAGCACCAGTATTCATATTGTAACCCATAAAAGATAAGACAATCGCAAATTTTTAATCACAACATTGGTTAACTGAGGCTATGGAAACGTCTTTTGAATTAAATGATTATCATTTTAATGTATTTGGGGTTAATTTACACGATCTTGAACTCAGAATACAAGGCGACTTCAACTTCTCTTTCGGAGAAAATTCTGGCAAAGTTAGCGATCATAAAGCGAATATTCCGCCCATGTTGAAGATCAAGGCTAACAAAATGATTGTAAAATGAAAAAAATGTGGGTCTCCTAAAAACGAATTTGGGTAAAATTAAGTTTCCTTAAAAAAAGATTTCTCTATTTAATGTGGTTAAAAAAATAATTCAGTCGGCGGGATTTAATTGGGTCGGTCGCGTTAGGGGAAACATAAATAATGTTAATTTTGGCCCGATTGGTTTTATTGCACATTATTTTTTTGGATGACAGTGCAAATGAGATTCGTTATACTTTATTTGGTAATCTTAATTAATTGATCAATATATATGTTTTTAAAAACATGACTTGAAAGTATCGATACATGTAACCAATATCGATCTTAATACATTTACATTGTATTAATGAATATCAAGAACACGTGTACGGGTGGAAATTATATACAGTGTAAAAAAGGCATTTTGTATGAGATTTTATATATATAAACATGAGACAAAATTTTAAAAAAGAGTCAATTTATAGAAAAGTATTAATTCTCATTAAATACTTTTACACTTTAATCAACATTATATTGTTTTAGGGATATTAATATGGTCCATAATAATAAACTTTCAAGCATTTTGTAGTATATATTACCACACATCGGGTCCCATTCCTTTATCTAAATGTCAAGAACGTCTTGAATGTCTTGACCTATATATTTAATTCAATTTCTTGTCATATTGACTTCTAAATATGTTTAATTATCGTTAAAATTAGGTCAAGCAGTATTAGATTTTCAGTCATCGGAAAACGTATGTCATTTAGCGATATTTTGACGTTTAACTGTCTTCATTATATGTAGCAAATCAACGATTAATCCACTGCACATCGGTCACTGAGAAATTTCAGCAAGAATGCACCCGTAGTTAGACCGATACTGCGAATTGACTTTCAGTTGCACATATTTTTTTCCGGAATTTTTACTTGAGTATACAGCCCTTGAGACACATGCCTCAAAATCAGCGGCTTTTTTCTGTTTTTTTGTTTTTTTGTTTGCATGGGTTTTTTGTTTTTTGTTTTTTTTTTAAATTTATTTGAGGGTAAACGAACCGTTCTTTCCCATATTGTGAGGTAATCACATGCACGAAATGCTAAAATATAAAAAGTCATATGTAGCAATCTTTGGTAACAAGAACTTTCATACATTAGAATATGCTACTAGAAACTTCTCTCTCTCTCTCTCTCTCTCTCTCTCTCTCTCTCTCTCTCTCTCTGAAATTATAATTATTTTTCTTTCACATATAAATTTTTTTTTGCATAATATTGATATGCATTTTCCTGATATTAGTTACTTTAAGTTAAAAATACTTTGCCAATCCTTTAAATCAAAAAAGTCGAAATATTTTAATGAAAAGATTGTAAAGATATCTAAATTCCATTCTGGTTATGTTATGTTCAGCTCAATAGGTATCGTACTAAGTACTTGTATCCTGTATGTATTTCCTGTATCAAAAGTATATAATGTGATATATATTTCGGTCAGCTATTATAGGTTGAAGCTGGTTTTAAGCATCACTATATACATTTACATCTAACTATGTTATTGGGTTTCTTTTTATTTGAAGTGTTAGCGATTTCAAAGGCTTACGGTAAAATTACAAACTTATGACTTTATAAAACCTTTACAATAGTATGATATCTAAATTTGCAATAATATCAGTTAATATTTTCTATTGAATGGGCAATTTGGATAGTAGTGTAACGTTTTCGGTTTTTATTTCAGACAGTGTGAGTAAATAATTCAAATCTATTTTCATTACATTCAAGTAGCTGTTTGCAATGTTGTTAATGACATTTGATTCATCAGTCAATCGTTTAACCCATGCTACCTTAAGGGCCTTTAGTTTTAGCTCTATATCTACTAAACCTTTACCACCATTTTCTTGTTTTCCTCATTTAATTGATTAATCTATAAAATGTTAAATCAAATTAAAAGAAGTCGTAATATGTTGTGTATTGGACTGGTGGTATCAGGGTCGTGAGTTGTTGCCCGATCTTGCTAATATTAGCGTTTCTGTCGAAACATTGAATTGGTTGTGCAAATACAAGAACAAATGTGTAACTGTACGCTATCTTTATTGGCAGGTAATAAATTTTCGCGATATTCGTAGGCTGTTTAATTTGCTGTAAATATGTCTTGTTGCGAACTATTCCTTGCCGTTCGGGTATAAATAACAATATTGGTTTTAAATAAGGCTTGATCGTGAAAATACTTCGCCACGTGCAATTTTGTATCCGGCAAATTTTGTAGTTGTCGAGAATAAATGTTGGTTTAAAGTTGTTGCTTTTTCAAATGTAAATTTAAAATATGTTTTTTGATGTAGGGATATGTTAACAAGCTATTTAATTATATGAAGTTTACTTACTATTATTATAATTTCTTGAGAAAATCCTCTTGAATTTTTGCAAAGAAATAATATATGCTAAGTTTAGTAATTTGAGCATTATTTTTTTAAAATATCAGGCTCTTGCTAAATCAAAGAAAATCACACTTTAATTGTTTTTGTTTATGAAAATCATTCATATGTAAATGTTAGTTAAAATAAACACTCTCCATTTTGTAAATGTAACTAATGTTATTTATGTTTGGGTGTGTGTTTGTTGGCAGTTAACGTTGCCCTCAATAAGCCATCATACCAGCAGTACCCATACGGACCAGGTGACGACAGATTTGACGCCAGTAACGCTGTGGACGGTCGTAAATCTGACCTGAGCTTGGGTGGTGGTCAATGTGCTGCATCAGAGTACGGTAAACGAAACGCCACCTGGTGGGTGAACCTGATCAGCATCCGCAGTATACATCACATCACCATCTACTTCAGGACGGGTATAGTCACAGTCATTATGTATCTATGGAAATGATAGCCTTTGTAGTATAAACATTCATCACACATTTACGCTTTTTTACTTGTATGTTAACAATTTAGTTTTATCAGACTACTAAATCTTTATATGATTTCCCCTGTTAGTTTGAAAGATGCAATACCGATAAAAATGTTGTTGGTTTTAGTGCAATAGAAACTGGAGAAAATTAAACTGTTTGAATGGCTGTAATTAACATCAACATTAAATGAAACAAAACATCAAACACATTTACAATTTTTAAATTAAAATAACAAATAAGATATTTAATTCATGAGTTTGCCAAACTCACTTTATAGATATGTTTGTTCATGTTTAAAAATGAAATGACATGCCAGGAGTCTTTCGAGGTAAGGTTTGCGGTTCGATACTAAGATAAGATTTTTCTGAAACCTGTGGATTTTAAAAGGTTTTAATAAAGGTGTTTTCATTACATTATAGTAGTCCACATTTTTTCCTATTGTTGCATTTTATTTCATTTTTAAATCGTTCATTAGCAATTAATAGAAACGAATCATGACATAAGTACTGACACTATTTTCGAACATTTTAGGAATAAATAACCCTTATAATAGCCACATACAAAATGTACATATTTTTCACGAAGTTTTTTATATTTCCTTAAAACGACAGTTTGAAATCATGCACTTTGTCCTTCTGTAGTTATAAAACGCGTCCGACAAAATCATTTGAAGTTTATAACAGACTTTAGTAAAGTGAGCAAAATGGTATGTAGCTGCAAACCTGACTTTAATGTTCTGAATCTCAATTGACGAATTTGTCAATCTTCCATTTATGCCAATACATCAACGCATGACTAAAGGTAAAAAAGTAACGATATGAACGGCATGGAGTTTTCATAAATAAAGATTGTGTAATAACGAAAATGTTCAATGCTATCAAAATTTTAAGACAACAATTCGCGCAAATGTATAACAAAGCAGACTTGTCTCTCATATAAAACCGCAAATTATCGAATTATATGGGTTCAAGTGAGATTTTGTTCAACAAGATTGTGTTAGGTGCCTTTTTCTGGTTCTTTACTGTTTGGATTAAACGTGCTTAGTTTTTAAGAGAGGGTTCAGACCGCCCTTTTCGCCACACACTCTCTCATGCAATATATGACACTGACTAAATTCCAATTAGCTAGCACGGACGTATCGTTATGACATATAAACGTACATGTATATAGTTTAAACAAGGAAGTTCTAATTATTTAAAATTATATTGTTTTCCCGACATTTCTTTTTAACGACAATCATATACGATAGCTGCTGAACATTTCATATTACTCTTTATATAAAATCTTTGTCCAGTACTTTTAATTCACAATGTAATACAACCAGTGTTGTTAAAAAAAACACTGTTAAAATTGTCAAAATACGGTATCATAATTTTGTTTATATATTGAAATGGTTTAATAATACGTGACTGTTTTTTCTCAGAGAATTCTCAGGGTTTAGCCACCGCAATTGTATTCGATATTAAGATAAACTATGGTGGTGTTATTATTTTAAACGACAAATATATGAAACTTGCTTATATTTTTCATATAAGCGTATGTTAAACACTTAGATATTTTAATCGGTAGGTACATGAAGAATGTGTAATATATTTCGCCTATAACTCAGTTGATACTAAGCAATTTTTTAGTTAACATTGTAAAAAAGAATCATATAATCTTGTTTTTAATTGGATCGATAATATCTTGTACAGATAACGAGTATTTGTGGTACATAGCAGGCCGTGTTCTTGGATTCTCCGTGTATGTGTCCAATACCACGGATATATCACAGGGAACGTTGTGTTTCAAGGACAACAACTTCACAAAACACACAATACCTTCTGTCTTCACAACAAACTGTTTTGTTTATGGACAATATATCATCTACTACAACGAGAGACTACCAGGAGTTGTCTACCCTGACGGATATTATAGTAATGTAGTGAGTGACCTCTGTGAAGTAGAGGTGTATGGTGAGTGTTCTTTAAAACTTCAACAAACTTTGGAAACTGTTTAAATTTTCTTTTCATATTTGTTCACATGTCGACCTTTTTGTCAAAATATAGAACAAATGAACAGTTTATTGACCATGTGGAATAGTTGAGTAATGTTGCAACGTGTTCTCGATTTAAGTAAAAATAGCAAAATTTATGCAGTCAAGTAAAGTGGTAATTTTTACTATGGAATTTTTTTTTACCCCCCCCCCCCAAAAAAAGAAATGGTAATTTGTCATTTTTAGCAATTATAATATCAAAGTGATGTATCAAAACTAGGGAATATCGAGGTGAAGTATGAAAACTAGGCACACAGAAACATTTTGCTATTTAATCATTATAAAGATGACTGAATGACAAGATTATAGCATTCCATATTTAGCATCAGATTAACTTAATGGCAAATCCTCTTTCTGTAAGGGTCATGAATGTTACATGTTTGTTAGGGCAGGGCTATAGTGGCGAGATACTGTAACTGAGCAGATCACATATGCCTTTAAAATTTGTTCGTTTGTGTTATGATTCTTTTTACATTCGTAGGTGATAGGTTGAATGATTTGATTTGTGTATTTCATTAATTAAAACCTGTAGTTGTATTACTTAAAATATAAAGGCAACTTATTTGCACAGTTAAATGCTTGGTGGACCAGAGTGCCTCTATCATATTATAAAATCCATGACTCTGAAGTCAGGGTTCTTTAGTTTGAAATTCGCAGCTGTATGTTAGTCGTGTAGTGGATAGGCATTGACTTTTCTAGTATAATCATTTTTTTTTTACTTATGGACATCCAGCAAGGCTTGTACAATATGTCATGATTTCTAATAATATTAAAGCCCTTTTAGTTTGATGAAGGTGGAGCTCATTGCTGGTCTACCAACCCGTACATCATCAGTGTTTCTGAGGTTTTTAATGTTATTCTACTAGCCAGCCGCAAAAATGATCAAAGTACTGAAGTACTGATGGGAGTTGATTTTATCGATTATTATTTATTTTAAAATCAACGATATGTTATTTTGCATTGCAAGTTGTTTTCCATATGTATTTGAATTGCCCACTTTTTTCATAATATGAATTCTCCAACAGGAATTTCGTGAAAACCCAATATGAATCATGTTGTGTAATATTCAAAGAATTAATTTCATCAAACAACATATCAGTAGTCGAAATAGTTCAGAGAAATTGCATGGATCCAAGCAATATTGAACTCTAGTCTCGTTCAACCAGACGCTCGGCTGTCTCCGTTAATCTCCGACAAGCAGGCTTGTCGGAGATTTACGAAGACAGCCGAGCGTCTGGTTGAACTAAACTATATTGAACTCTGGCGTATGAATACATACATTGTACGACTACAAAAAATGTCTAAATTGTTCGTACCATTTGAAATCTGAATATTTACAAGGTATCTATAAATAAGTTTCTTTGAAAAACAGTGCTTTCGAACACATTACATCGAATTTATCGATTAGAACTATATGTTGTCAGCGGTGTTGATTTGTGCTTAGGTCCAAACACTGTTTCACTTTCGGTTTGCCAGAGTAACTGCATAGGAGAGTTGATTAAAAATCAACTCCCAAAAATATTGCTGCGATATACTTAAGACTCATGCTTAATTACAGTTCTTTAGTTATATGGCATTTATCGCGAATAATAGCCGTACAGTAAATTTGCATTTGAATACATGTATTAAGTAAAGCAAACATTATGTAGTTTACATGTAATTTGCAACTATATTTTTACCTATAGTTAACCATGCCCAATGTTTTCAAGTAGATGGGAATGCTCTCTTCCAAACCGTTGTCCTTAGATATGCATATGTTTACCGTACACTAATGATATCAAATGTTTTGACATATTTTTTTTTATAATGCTTTAAACTAATAAAATGCAACAGCGTTAAACTTTTGAACTTTTTATATAGTCTTGATCATGTGCATGTAATGCCCTATTAATACTACTCATCCAAGTTTTCATTTCATCATTATCAATAATTAGAAACAATATATATTAAGTGAATATTTCAAAGAGTAAAATTAACCAACAAACACCAACGATCACAGTAAAACCTCTTGACCCCCTCTTGTTTTCTCAAAAGTCACACAATCACAAAAACGCATTTAAACTTTCCTTACAAATTCAGAGATATACAAAATGTGCTTCATGTTCATGTAAATAAAACGCACGATCCTCAGAAAAGATTTAAGATTATTGCAATGGGTATATTGCATATAATTCAGCATTTGTTTAAAGGTTGTCCAGCTCCAGGGTTTTACGGATCGAACTGCTTTCCCTGTCCAGATATTAACTGTCAGTACTGTCACATTGAGACGGGCACCTGCCAGGGCTATAAACCTGGGTACCAGGGTCAGCGCTGTGAATTAGGTAAGAAATCATTTCAATAGATAAACATTAGTACAGACCCTAAAACGTGCTTCTACACCAGTTGCACGGTTCGGTTACGTGCGCTTTTTTAACTTTACGGTTCGCTTTCTGAACAGCCCAGTGCGTTTTGTGAACGGTACCGTACTGTTCCTTTTATTAACGGTACGGTTTGTTTTGTTAACGGTACGGTTCGTTTCTTGCACGGTACAGCTCGCTTCTTGCACGGTACACTTTGCTTAAAATAGCTTCATGCTTTCTGCGCTTTACCAATGAGGTGGACATGGCCAGAGCGCATTAATTTTTTTATTTATATATTTTCTATTAATATTTGCCAAATTGATTTAAGCAAAATGATTATGACAAGTTGTGTTTCCTTATTTTTATGATGTATCGTTTCCATTTAAATAAAATTAGAACTTCCGTCTGAACTGCTAAACTTTAATCCGATATATATATATATATATATATATATATATATATATATATATATATATATATATATATATATATATATATATATATATAATGTGTGTGTGTGTGTGTGTGTGTGTGTGTGTGTGTGTAAATAATATCATCTCATCACTTAAAAAAGTAAGAAAGATAACACATTGAATTTCTTCCTAGATTTTATCAGATGTTGATTATGATTATAAGAAGTTCACTTTGCAATATATTAGAAGCAAACAACCTAATGGTATTATAAGTAAGTGTATGAACATTTTGCTTATCAAACTCCAGATAATCAAGATACTGTTATCGTTCAGTGTCGTTATAAACCTCTTATCCCCAAAATATCTTCTATGAAAATTTCCACCTCGTATCCAAAAAATATCTATGAAAATTCCACCCGACTCAAACTAAACAATGTAATCGTATGAAAATATCATTCGGTAGATGACTACAAGTATATGGTTTGTTTATAAATTATCATAGAAAAAAAAGGGGGGGGGGCAATGTATATTAATAAAATAAAATAAGTACGACCCTTTTATAGAAAGAGTAGTATTGAATGCATTTTGCAATTGCAGCTTTCCTGAACCAATGTAAGTAAACATATCTTTGATATGTTTTGTTCATAAATTATCAGTAGAACACAATTATATTTTTTAAAACCATTTGAAATCCAAATTTTATTGCTTCATGATTTTTTCCCCAGGTTTTCTTCAAATGATAGTTTTATCATTTTTTTTTCATTTCGATTTATCGCTATTATTTTAATAATCGTTATGAAATATCATGTTTGACTTTTATCAGAATTTAAATACACGACCATATTTTCCTGTAGGATCTGATGTCTTATACCAGGTTAAATCATTACATTAAGGTAACCAATATGTTGTTTTATTTCAGAATAAACGTATTTGGGAAGTGAATAATCGAGAAACGAAAAACAAAATATATCAATGTTCGCGCCACCATTTCAAACATTAATTTTAGATACATATAGCATATAAAGTCCGCATCTAAGATATAAAAGTATGCGTGTAAAAACTTATGACTCAGAAATAATTGTTTTGTTTTTGGGTTTTTTTCAAAACAAAAATAGTTTTTAGGTTACGTGAATCACTTAGGTGATATATTGAAATTCGTCTTCGTCCGTCGTCGTGCGTAGTGCGTTGTCCGTCGTGCGTTAACAATTTTACATTTTTGATTTTCTCTTGAAAACGACAATACCAATTGTAACCATTTTTAGTATGAAACATTTTTATTGTAAGGGGAACCTACGTTGTGAAATTCATTGATCTATCACCCCCGGTGAACCAAACGCGGGACCATATATGCAAAAAACCAACATTGCATACAAAAATACTCTCCCTTACTCCCATACACGCGAGAGAAAAAACCAAATGCATGGTTATGATGTTCATGAAGCCCTCTTTTGAAGTTATGAAACTCATGGCTACTCGGTCAGAGGTTCAGGCCCTAGAGTGGGTGCAATATGGACATATGGTAAACCTATATTAAATCTTAGAAAATCTTTTCTTTTCTACTTCCAAATATACATTTTAAAAAATAATGCATATGCATAAAATGCTTAAATTAAAATTAACTAGAAGTAATGATCTTTAATTGGTAACCCTAATTGCCACACATAAAGCAATGCTTTAGAATATTGTCCAGAATGTCAGCAGTAATAGACTGTTTTACAACAGCAGAGATGGCTTGTCGATTTGCTTCACCTAACATTTTTATAATTAAGAAATGATCTTAGATTTTTTGATGTTTGACAATTTAAAATAGCACACAGATACTGAAACAGAGTTAATAAATATAATTAATGATAAGTAAATAAAGTTAGATATATTACATATTATACAAGTATAATGGTGTGAAATAGAAAATTGTACTGCAAAATAACATGATTTTGCACCGGACAAAATCTGCAGTAAGGCCAATGCTGATACTAGATCCCCAGTTGCACAGGATTCTTATTTCGGAATTCTTACCTAAAGAAAGTGGTATTGCTGCATTTTAACAGGTACAATGATTGAAACTTATCGTTATAAAGTGTTTGAAATAGTATTCTATATGTTCAGGCCAACGTCTTTAAAACAATTTATATCTAGACGTGTTCCAAAGCTTACATGTTCAGCTGCTTATATAAATGTTACTAAAGTGACTTTCCTTTGAATTATTTATTAACAATGACCAAACAGCATGATGTTGCCTTATCTCTTTAATAACATAATTGTAAAATAAGGCATTTATTTAAAGGATTGAAAATTTCTTTGTCGAACTTTTCTTTTCCATCGTTTTACTTTATTTGTATAAAATATACTTAGAGAGTTAAATCTACAACATCCTAGTGCCAATCTAATTACCCAGGAGCTCTAACATAATAATTACCTTAGAAGCCCTTTCTTTCTTTAGAGAAAGATGTTCCACAGCGGCAAATGTGTGCAATCCAGCAATTTTCCTATGCTTTTGAGTCTTTCAATGACTTTATTTCCAAACAAGGCAAAAGTGCCATCCTTAATGAGCATAACATCAAGTCTTACATGTATGACTGCGATGTTTTAGTCAACTTTTTATAAGCATTTGGACAAATGAATGTTTGTTTTTTTTAATTAATGGATTTGCTGATAACCAAGTTAAAGCATCTTGGTCCGATTTTATATCAAATTTTGTGTACGTTTTTCAACGATGGTTATGCTAATTATGTGTATAATAATTGACATTGCAGAAGTTTTCACGGTCAATTAGACCAAATTTTAATGAAAAATGTATGTACAATTTGTAAACAAAACAAACGACATAAAAGGGTATCGCGTTATTTCGCCTCAAATTTACCCCGACGTCGAGGCCGGTATGGCTGTATAACGACATTGACATCGCCATAAATAAAGATCATAATGTTCAGGAAAATTTATATTTTGTTTCGCTTATATTTCTAAAGTTTTCTTCGATTTCACTTGATGCATAATATGCGGGGTTAATCAATCAAATCAATCGGTCCAGCAGCTTTATGTTTAAGTCAGAATTCCCCGTGACCTGAACTATGCAGCTCCAAAGCTAGAATTTAGTAGGGGAGTGAAGGAGGGCATACAACAAGCTTTGTCGAGTGACTAGGTCATCAAAGATCGTACATTCTATAACCGATCATTTTAGAAATAAAAGTGAAAGTTAAAGCTCATCATGCTAATCAAACCAAGGTTAAGGTCGCATACAGTAAATATATAACAGGCACTAAATTCACCTCTTTGTTTTTTTTTTTTTATTTTGAATGTTAATTTGTTTTGTGTCTACTATGTTCTTTGACAACTTTAAATCCTTTACAATTACAATTACTACTGAAAATAGTATATTTATTATAAAATTATGGTGAAAAATCTTTATGTTTAACTAAAAATATGGCTTAGTTTTGTTTCCGTAAAATGCTTCAACTGAAATAGGGGGTGTACACTGTATATATAAATATCAATATTTTTTTGTTCTGATATACACACTTCATTTGGAACCACAATAGGAGAAGTAAGTGTACAGATGTTTTCGTTAAAAAAGATAAGTTGAAGAAACATGTCAATGTTTGGTTTATTTACCATATTTCTAACGAAAATCATGCTCAAATTTTACTTTGGAAACACACATTTCTGAATACAACTTATTAAAGAAGTTCTTTCATAACGTTAGTTTTGCCTAAAAATTATTTTTTTAAGTAAACAAAACCTAATATGTCTAAATGTTAAATAATAGAGAATTTCTGGTTAAATTGCACTTCCCACGAGCATTTTGATTTTTCATGTTCGGCCAATTGAAAGGGGGTCGGGTCTCTTTTAAATTAAATCTAAAACACACTTTTTTATTTCAATGTATTCATACGGTAATGTACTTTTTTAAAAATCATAAGCATTTGAAAAGGTTAAAGCAGGTTTTCCCCTTAACAGTAAACTATGAAGTTCTAACATTAAATTATGCAGTTCATTATGCATTTCTCTTACTGAACAAAGTTAATAATTAATGAAACTGCGTGCAGTTTATTTTTTTTAAAGTTCATTACAAACGAATAGAGGAAATCGAGGAAGAAAAACATCAATAAGAGATCGAGTATTTGTTTTCAATTATTTCTCGTCATTTTGTATCCAAATTTCACATATAAAGGGAATATATCAATTCTATCGACTCGTTTCTCTACTTGATGTTAGCGGAAGACATATGCGTATAGAAACTCGAATGACACTCTTTTTGAAAGCTATTGTACTTTTTATGCATGACAAAGATTTGCAAGTATTTAACGTTAATAAGGAAGTATAAACGTAAATGAGAGAGAGAGAGAGAGAGAGAAAGAGAGACAGATAGAGAGAGAGAGATATTCATTCGACTGGTACATATATATCCTTTTAGCCATTTATATTTATGATGTCAAGGTATTGTCGAAATGTGCGTAATTAAACATTACAACAAATATGTATAGAACTTTAGATTATGTGGGAACACGGTGAATTTAACAAATAATCCCAAAAGGCTTTGTTTAAGTATAAGTGTTGTCTGATCAAGTTAATTAACTGAAAGGATCATAATCTATAAAAAATGAAATGTTTCATGTACAAAACATATAAACAAAGATATACTGTCAAACGTGCTAATTTAAGTTATCCTATCCAAAATAGCCCCAGATTCAAGGAAAATATACATGGATGCATTAGAAAATATGTATGGACTTAATACTCAGTAAACTTAGACAAAGGTTTCATGTTTAAGTATCAGTTTGTAAGAGCGGAATGTGTCCTAATAAATGACCTTTTCCTGTTATTTAAGAGTTTCCTTTTTGATTTTATTCTAAAAAATAAATCTAAAAAATATATCTGGTATATTTTCTTTCAATAGATAATAAATTTCTAATGATTAGGTACATATTTCCACCAACGCATTAATTAATTTCCCTAGTGTTTAGTTTTTTCATTATCAAAATTTGCTTGCCCTCGCTAAAAATGATCAGATACCTTATCACATTGACAACAAATCAAGTGTGTCATAATGTAGTTTAGTGAAGAACCGTATATTTGTCATTTAAAAGCAACTTCGGAGATTTAAATCTCAATTTATTTGCATGCATTTACAAGTAGCAGAAAAAGTGAAGTAAGAACCTCGTAAGTTGTTTAGAACTTGTGGTTGAACCATTTGTATATGTTTATGCAATAAAATATGTTCAACCCAACCATAAGCAGAAAAAGGGAGATACTGTAATAAATGACTACATGTACTAGAGCTATCGGGAGAACGGGTTTGCTTTTAACCAATCGGTATCGGGATTTTTAACATTTATAATACAATGTTTGTTAGAACAACACATTAAAAAATATTGATAACAAGATCATTACACTTATTCTTAATCTCCGTTCGTTAAGCACCAATGCCATTAACATGTCTGTATGGCTGTGAATTCATGTCTCGAACGAAACGATGATGTGGTTAATCATCGTTGATATCTAAGTTAACATTAAGTCCATCTTTATAATTGTAATTTTCTAATGCTATGATAACATTTACAAAGTATAAGAGTAAGATTTTAATCGTGTTTACGTTATGTTTTGACTTTTATTCATTTCCTTCTCACCATCTGCTTCAGTTTCATATCAGAGACACGGATGGAAATGATAGAGTGTGAAATGGAACATTGTATAACGTAGGAGCACCTGTTTTTTCGCGGGTATGTTAAGGCTTCCCAGAGCGATGTGTAGAGAGCCACTTGTCTGTACTTCAAACAATATGACGTCATAATAAACTTTGACGTCACCATATGCATTCCATTCGATAGTTCTCAGGGAATGTGTCGTAACGTTAAAAGTGAATTATAATAAAACAGTCATAAAACTTATTGTTTCCGTTACATCAATGCTGCCCTTAATGCTAGACTATATAATTTATTCATATTAATAATAAGTATTAAATGATAGAAAGATTTAAAGTTTTGCTTGAAGTAAAAGACTATTTATTAATTAGTGGTTTTGAGACTCTCCCTGCTGCGTGTAAACAACTGCATGAAGAAATTTTAATGCATGTAAAAAACAGTTGGGCGCAGGTGAAAGATCAATACAATTTAAGAATATTTTACGTTGAATTGATAGAGAATATAAGTACCAATGTGAATTATGCTTGGGAAACCAACGGATTTACCCCAATTTTAGGTAAATCGCTTTCAATTACTAAAAAAGTGCTTTATTTTGATGATTTTTGGGAAGTGATTTTATTATATCTTTAATAAACGAAATGTCTGTTTGAACCCCAAGCAAGTACTTCAAAGTGTATGACATAACAAAGGATTTTTCTTTAAAATATGTATGATTTAATGTCATTAATCACCTGCGCCGATGCGATTTATTTAGAAAATTTGCAATGTTAGTACAGCACGTCACGTGACAACGAAGTACATATGACGTCAAAAAATGCATCAAAGATAATGTTTAACATTGTTATAAATATATGTAATTTAGATTTTAAGGAATACTCCCGGTCAAAGTAAATTTTTGTTGATTCAAAAACTATCGTTGTTCAGCCGTATTTTAGCTCCGGGACACCTTAACATTGCTGCGTTGTTTGCCAGTTTGAAATATAGTTTTGTTGAGAGTATTTATTATTCTATTGTATAGTATTGGACCACCTATTTTATTTTTGTCTGTTGTACATGTAAATATAGATGTGAAGAGTGATTTTTTTAATATTCCATAATTTAAAAAAGGAACGCAAACTATGGGAACCATGATATTAAATGGAACATATACGGTCAACATTGAATGTTCAAGGACATGTAGATACGAAAAATTTAACACACGAGGCCATCATTAAAAATATCTTCGTTTCCCCTAACCCGACCCTAAATTTTGAAGTTGGGTAGGTAGGTAGGTAAATATTTTTTTTTTCTGCCAGGGCATAATTAAAATTACATTATAAATTAAAAATGGAAAACAATCAATTCTTTAATTAATTACAAAACTAAAAAAATTTAATCAGTTGTAAAACAAATTGTAATACTTGTACTAATGGAATGTAAAACAAATTTAATATCGAATTCGCAATTTGGTATTGTTTATCTTAAATTTTAACATGTTTGATTCAATGACTAGATGTGCAAGAATAGATTCATTATCATTTGTATGTTGATGTACATGTTAATATATATTTAAATATCATTTTAATGATAATGTACATACTTCAAAGTATCAATTAGTTTTTCAAAATTTGGTTTAAACAATGTCTAAAAGCATATGAAAACAATAATATTTGACAAATTAACGTAATGTAATAAATGTAAATGTTTGTTAAGTCATATTTAATGATTCTAGTTACTATAATATCAAGTTTACACAAACTCACTACACTTGCAGACAATATCCTTCTTTGACAAGGAAAAAGGTGTCTGTACAAAGAAATATTAACCGAAATTTGAAACAATTTGGCAAATTTGGCAAAGTTATTAACTAATTACAAGTTAACAACTAATTGTCATATCAACACTAAAAGTAATAAACATCAGTTGTAATTTTAAATGCACAGTAGGCTATATGTTGCAGCACCAGTATTCATATTGTAACCCATAAAAGATAAGACAATCGCAAATTTTTAATCACAACATTGGTTAACTGAGGCTATGGAAACGTCTTTTGAATTAAATGATTATCATTTTAATGTATTTGGGGTTAATTTACACGATCTTGAACTCAGAATACAAGGCGACTTCAACTTCTCTTTCGGAGAAAATTCTGGCAAAGTTAGCGATCATAAAGCGAATATTCCGCCCATGTTGATGATCAAGGCTAACAAAATGATTGTAAAATGAAAAAAATGTGGGTCTCCTAAAAACGAATTTGGGTAAAATTAAGTTTCCTTAAAAAAAAATCTCTATTTAATGTGGTTAAAAAAATAGTTCAGTCGGCGGGATTTAATTGGGTCGGTCGCGTTAGGGGAAACATAAATAATGTTAATTTTGGCCCGATTGGTTTTATTGCACATTATTTTTTTGGATGACAGTGCAAATGCGATTCGTTATACTTTATTTGGTAATCTTAATTAATTGATCAATATATATGTTTTTAAAAACATGACTTGAAAGTATCGATACATGTAACCAATATCGATCTTAATACATTTACATTGTATTAATGAATATCAAGAACACGTGCACGGGTGGAAATTATATACAGTGTAAAAAAGGCATTTTGTATGAGATTTTATATATATAAACATGAGACAAAATTTAAAAAAAGAGTCAATTCGCAGGGGTGTTAAGGAAGCATATGGGCAATTTAGAGTCTTATTTAGACTGTTATATTCAAAATCGTGAGATTAAATAACTGTTTTGAATCAGATCAAAAACTTAGTATTATCCTTTGAAATGGATGTCAATGCAATAAAATCGGGTAGTTCATCACTGCCACATGGGTGCATTATCACGTGACAGCTATAAATAGCTTATGTTTACTCCTTAACATAAAATGAGATAGAACAACACTACCCTGCGGTTTCCACAAAACAAAAAACCTATCAAGTGAAGGCGAAACATCTCAGTTTTATCAAAACCGCTGCTAGAATCCTATCGTCTCCTTAAATAGATTGTTATTCATCCGGTTCTCAAAAAACCTTCCCAACTTTTATTCAATTTGCACGGAAAACGGTATGTTGCATCAAAACAACACATAACACAGGATTCTAGCAGCTCTTTTCAATTTAAGCATTGATCAAACTATCGATACATGTAAAATTGGAAGTTCAATATATACGGGGTAATGTTGTTCTAGTCGGATTTTAATATCATAAACAACGACAGAGGAAAGCCTGGCCGAAAAATAAAAGCCAATTTACATACCTTTTAGCGAATAATTGATTAAACTAACATCCATCCCAGTATTCTTTTGTTCCATTCTCAATGAATCACACCAATTTACTTTATTTAAGTTCTTAGATTACTTATATTTTGAATCTGTTTACAATGCTTTCCGATCAAATTTACACGACATTCAACTTTCAGTCATGACGTCATCAATTTGTAAATCTACGTAATACAATCTAATTGGTGATGAAAATTGTCTGCAGTAATTTTTATTTGTTTTTGGTCTACGTTTCGTTGCTTAAATATTTAAATATGTACATAATAACTAAGATTTGTGATTTCACGAAATTACATATAACTCAGATTTCATATGCTTCCTTAACACCCCCGCGTTTATAGAAAAGTATTAATTCTCATTACATACTTTTACACTTTAATCAACATTATATTGTTTTAGGGATATTAATATGGTCCATAATAATAAACTTTCAAGCATTTTGTAGTATATATTACCACACATCGGGTCCCATTCCTTTATCTAAATGTCAAGAACGTCTTGAATGTCTTGACCTATATATTTAATTCAATTTCTTGTGATATTGACTTCTAAATATGTTTAATTATCGTTAAAATTAGGTCAAGCAGTATTAGATTTTCAGTCATCGGAAAACGTATGTCATTTAGCGATATTTTGACGTTTAACTGTCTTCATTATATGTAGCAAATCAACGATTAATCCACTGCACATCGGTCACTGAGAAATTTCAGCAAGAATGCACCCGTAGTTAGACCGATACTGCGAATTGACTTTCAGTTGCACATATTTTTTTTCCGGAATCTTTACTTGATTATACAGCCCTTGAGACACATGCCTCAAAATCAGCGGCTTTTTTCTGTTTTTTTGTTTTTTTGTTTGCATGGGTTTTTGGTTTTTTGTTTTTTTTTAATTTATTTGAGGGTAAACGAACCGTTCTTTCCCATATTGTGAGGTAATCACATGCACGAAATGCTAAAATATAAAAAGTAATATGTAGCAATCTTTGGTAACAAGAACTTTCATACATTAGAATATGCTACTAGAAGCTTCTCTCTCTCTCTCTCTCTCTCTCTCTCTCTCTCTCACATATAACATTTTTTTTGCATAATATTGATATGCATTCTCCTGATATTAGTTACTTTAAGTTAAAAATACTGTGCCAATCCTTTAAATCAAAAAAGTCGAAATATTTTAATGAAAAGATTGTAAAGATATCTAAATTCCATTCTGGTTATGTTATGTTCAGCTCAATAGGTATCGTACTAAGTACTTGTATCCTGTATGTATTTCCTGTATCAAAAGTATATAAATAAATGTGATATATATTTCGGTCAGCTATTATAGGTTGAAGCTGGTTTTAAGCATCACTATATACATTTACATCTAACTATGTAATTGGGTTTCTTTTTATTTGAAGTGTTAGCGATTTCAAAGGCTTACGGTAAAATTACAAACTTATGACTTTATAAAACCTTTACAATAGTATGATATCGAAATTTGCAATAATATCAGTTAATATTTTCTATTGAATGGGCAATTTGGATAGTAGTGTAACGTTTTCGGTTTTTATTTCAGACAGTGTGAGTAAATAATTCGAATCTATTTTCATTACATTCAAGTAGCTGTTTGCAATGTTGTTAATGACATTTGATTCATCAGTCAATCGTTTAACCCATGCTACCTTAAGGGCCTTTAGTTTTAGCTCTATATCTACTAAACCTTTACCACCATTTTCTTGTTTTCCTCATTTAATTGATTAATCTATAAAATGTTAAATCAAATTAAAAGAAGTCGTAATATGTTGTGTATTGGACTAGTGGTATCAGGGTCGTGAGTTGTTGCCCGATCTTGCTAATATTAGCGTTTCTGTCGAAACATTGAATTGGTTGTGCAAATACAAGAACAAATGTGTAACTGTACGCTAACTTTATTGGCAGGTAATAAATTTTCGCGATATTCGTGAAAGGATGTTTAATTTGCTGTAAATATGTCTTGTTGCGAACTATTCCTTGCCGTTCGGGTATAAATAACAATATTGGTTTTAAATAAGGCTTGATCGTGAAAATACTTCGCCACGTGCAATTTTGTATCCGGCAAATTTTGTAGTTGTCGAGAATAAATGTTGGTTTAAAGTTGTTGCTTTTTCAAATGTAAATTTAAAATATGTTTTTTGATGTAGGGATATGTTAACAAGCTATTTAATTATATGAAGTTTACTTACTATTATTATAATTTCTTGAGAAAATCCTCTTGAATTTTTGCAAAGAAATAATATATGCTAAGTTTAGTAATTTGAGCATTATTTTTTAAAAAATATCCAGGCTCTTGCTAAATCAAAGAAAATCACACTTTAATTGTTTTTGTTTATGAAAATCATTCATATGTAAATGTTAGTTAAAATAAACACTCTCCATTTTGTAAATGTAACTAATGTTATTTATGTTTGGGTGTGTGTTTGTTGGCAGTTAACATTGCCCTCAATAAGCCATCATACCAGCAGTACCCATACGGACCAGGTGACGACAGATTTGACGCCAGTAACGCTGTGGACGGTCGTAAATCTGACCTGAGCTTGGGTGGTGGTCAATGTGCTGCATCAGAGTACGGTAAACGAAACGCCACCTGGTGGGTGAACCTGATCAGCATCCGCAGTATACATCACATCACCATCTACTTCAGGACGGGTATAGTCACAGTCATTATGTATCTATGGAAATGATAGCCTTTGTAGTATAAACATTCATCACACATTTACGCTTTTTTACTTGTATGTTAACAATTTAGTTTTATCAGACTACTAAATCTTTATATGATTTCCCCTGTTAGTTTGAAAGATGCAATACCGATAAAAATGTTGTTGGTTTTAGTGCAATAGAAACTGGAGAAAATTAAACTGTTTGATTGAATGGCTGTAATTAACATCAACATTAAATGAAACAAAACATCAAACACATTTACAATTTTTAAATTAAAATAACAAATAAGATATTTAATTCATGAGTTTGCTAAACTCACTTTATAGATATGTTTGTTCATGTTTAAAAATGAAATGACATGCCAGGAGTCTTTCGAGGTAAGGTTTGCGGTTCGATACTAAGATAAGATTTTTCTGAAACCTGTGGATTTTAAAAGGTTTTAATAAAGGTGTTTTCATTACATTATAGTAGTCCACATTTTTTCCTATTGTTGCATTTTATTTCATTTTTAAATCGTTCATTAGCAATTAATAGAAACGAATCATGACATAAGTACTGACACTATAACCCTTATAATAGCCACATACAAAATGTACATATTTTTCACGAAGTTTTTTATATTTCCTTAAAACGACAGTTTGAAATCATGCACTTTGTCCTTCTGTAGTTATAAAACGCGTCCGACAAAATCATTTTAAGTTTATAACAGACTTAAGTAAAGTGAGCAAAATGGTATGTAGCTTTGGTACAATAACTCAAAACTGCAAGCTGCAAACCTGACTTTAATGTTCTGAATCTCAATTGACGAATTTGTCAATCTTCCATTTATGTCAATACATCAACGCATGACTAAAGGTAAAAAAGGAACGATATGAACGGCATGGAGTTTTCATAAATAAAGATTGTGTAATAACGAAAATATTCAATGCTATCAAAAATTTAAGACAACAATTCGCGGAAATGTATAACAAAGCAGACTTGTCTCTCATATAAAACCGCAAATTATCGAATTATATGGGTTCAAGTGAGATTTTGTTCAACAAGATTGTGTTAGGTGCCTTTTTTGGTTCTTTACTGTTTGGATTAAACGTGCTTAGTTTTTAAGAGAGGGTTCAGACCGCCCTTTTCGCCACACACTCTCTCATGCAATATATGACACTGACTAAATTCCAATTAGCAAGCACGGACGTATCGTTATGACATATAAACGTATATAGTTTAAACAAGGAAGTTCTAATTATTTAAAATTATATTGTTTTCCCGACATTTCTTTCTAACGCAATCATATACGATAGCCGCTGAACATTTCATATTACTCTTTATATAAAATCTTTGTCCAGTACTTTTAATTCACAATGTAATACAACCAGTGTTGTTAAAAAAAACACTGTTAAAATTGTCAAAATACGGTATCATAATTTTGTTTATATAATGAAATGGTTTGATAATACGTGACTGGTTTTTTTTTTCTGAGAATTCCCAGGGTTTAGCCCCCGCGATTGTATTCGATATTATGATAAATTATGGTGGTGTTATTATTTTAAAACGACAAATATATGAAACTTGCTTATATTTTCCATATAAGCGTATGTTAAACAATTAGATATCTTAATCGATAGGTACATATAGAATGTGTAATATATTTCGCCTATAACGCAGTTGATATTAAGCAATTTTTCAGTTAACATTGTAAAAAAGAAACATATAATCTTGTTTTTAATTGGATCGATAATATCTTGTACAGATAACGAGTATTTGTGATACATAGCAGGCCGTGTTCTTGGATTCTCCGTGTATGTGTCCAATACCACGGATATATCACAGGGAACGTTGTGTTTCAAAGACAACAACTTCACAAAACACACAATACCTTCTGTCTTCACAACAAACTGTTTTGTTTATGGACAATATGTCATCTACTACAACGAGAGACTACCAGGTGTTGTCTACCCTGACGGCTATTATAGTAATGTAGTGAGTGACCTCTGTGAAGTAGAGGTGTATGGTGAGTGTTCTTTAAAACTTCAACAAACTTTGGAAACTGTTTTAATTTTTTTTCATGTTTGGTCACATGTCTACCTTTTTGTCAAAATAGAGAACTAGAAAACAATTTATTGACCATGTGGAATAGTTGAGTAATGTTGCAATGTTCTCGATTTAAGCAAAAAAAGCAAAATTTATGCATTCAGTTAAAGTGGTAGTTTTTACTATGGAATCCCCCCCCCCCAAAAAAAAATAGTAATTTGTCATTTTTAGCAATTATAATATCGAAGTGAAGAATCAAAACTAGGCAATATCGAGGTGAAGTATGAAAACTAGGCACAAAGAAACATTTTGCTATTTAATAATTAATGACTGAATGACAAGATCAAAGCATTCCATATTTAGCATCAGATTAGCTTAATGGCAAATCCTCTTTCTGTAAGGGTCATGAATGTTACATGTATGTTAGGGCTGGGTTATAGTGGCGAGATAGTGTAACTGAGCAGATCACATATGCCTTTAAAATTTGTTCGTTGGTGTTATGATTCTTTTTTACATTCGTAGGTGATAGGTTGAATGATTTGATTTGTGTATTTCATCAATTAAAATCTGTAGTTGTATTACTTAAAATTTAAAGGCAACTTATTTGCATAGTTAAATGCTTGTGGACCAGAGTCTCTCTATCATATTATAAAATCCATGACCCTGAAGTCAGAGTTCTTTAGTTTGAAATTCGCAGCTGTATGTTAGTCATGTAGTGGATAGGCATTGACTTTTTTAGCATAATCAATTTTTATTCCCTATGGACATCCAGCAAGGCTTGTACAATATGTCATGATTTCTAATAATATTAAAGCCCTTTTATTTTGATGAAGGTGGAGCTCATTGCTGGTCTACCAACCCGTACATCATCAGTGTTTCTGGGGTTTTTAATGTTATTTTACTAGCCAGCCGGAAATATGAAAACATTGCTGCGATATACTCAAGACTCATGCTTAATTATATTTCTTTAGTTACATGGAATTTATCGCGAATAATAGCCGTACAGTAAATTTGCATTTGAATACATGTATTAACAAACATTATGTAGTTAACATGTAATTTGCAACTACATTTTTACCTATAGTTAACCATACCCAATGTTTTCGAGTACATGGGAATGCTTTCTTCCAAACCGTTGTCCTTAGATATGCATATGTTTACCGTACACTAATGATATCAAATGTTTTGACATAGTTTATTTTATAATGCTTTAAACTAATAAAATGCAACAAACAGCGTTAAACTTTTGAACTGTTTATATTCAAAGATATACAAATTGTGCTTCATGTTCATAAAAATAAAACGCACGATCCTCAGAAAAGATTTAATACCGTTGCAAGAGGTATATTGCATATAATTCAGCATTTGTTTAAAGGTTGTCCAGCTCCATGGTTTTACGGATCGAACTGCTTCCCCTGTCCAGATATTAACTGTCAGTACTGTCACATAGAGACGGGCAACTGCCAGGGCTGTAAACCTGGGTACCAGGGTCAGCGCTGTGAAATAGGTAAGAAATCATTTCAATAGATAAACATTAGTACTGACCCTAAAGCGTGCTTCTACACCAGTTGCACTGTTCGGTTACGTGCGCTTTTTTAACTTTTCGGTTCGCTTTTTGAACGTTTTGTGAACGGTACGGTACTGTTCCTTTTATTAACGGTACGGTTTGTTTTGTTAACGGTACGGTTCGTTTCTTGCACGGTACAGCTCGCTTATTGTGTGTGTGTGTGTGTGTGTGTGTGTGTGTGTGTGAATTATATCATCTCATCATCTCAAAAAGTAAGAAAGATAAATTATGATTATAAGAAGTTCACTTTGCAATATATTAGAAGCAAACAACCTAACAATATAATAAGCAAGTGTATGAAAATTTTGCTTATCAAACTCCAGATAATCAAGATACTGTTATCGTTCAGTGTCGTTATAAACATCTTATCCGAAAAATGTAATCTATGAAAATTCCACCTCTTATCCGAAAAATATCATCTATGAAAATTCCATCCGACTCAAACTAAACAATGTAATCGTATGAAAATATCATTCGGTAGATGACTACAAGTATATCTCATTTATCTCGAAATTCTCTGCATCAATTTTATCTAATACTTAGCTTAGGAACAAAGCAATCTAATATCACCTTCTCAAACATGTTTGTGAAGCAGTAACTGATTCACTATTAGATTAAGGAACAAAGAAGATATTATGGTAGGTATTATGAAATTATCAGACTTGTATATATAACGTACATTAGATTACATACTGTAGAATCGTTGGCTTGTGATGTAAATGATAGTTTTTACATAATTGACATCATTACAAATACCTTAATTCAACAATAAAAATAAACAGTTTGAATACTGCACAGAAGTGAAACCATATTATATGTATTGGTATGTATATACTGCTATTGTAGCCGATTGTGATTCTTTGAAATTGAGCGTAATTTCATCAATTTTGAAGAATACATAAAATCAATTGGACTTACCCAAAAACGTGTTGCCACTAACTATTATCTCCAGGATTTCTGTTTCGTACAAACAAGATCTAACAATTGCAGTGATTCATAGTAAACCAAAGGATTCAAAATCAGGTATGCTTTGTTTTTCTTATAGAGCACAAAAATGGGTCACGGTTCTAATTTTAATTATTTCCATAGTATTATATATAGTACACTGTAAAAAAGATTTGCACAATAGTATTTTCTTACAAACCGTTTCAGTAATCCTACGTATACTAGTATCACAATAGAGTAAAATTCACAACTTTCTTCAATGTCCAAACTGATTTGATTAAAAATGAACCAGCGAACATTTCATTGTAATAACACTACATTAAACGTTAATTAAAAAAATTACAAAGAACTTCTACCACATTGTGATGAATAAAACTCTATTATTTAGTAAACATGAGCCTTATTATTATATTAACTACACATGTTATAATTATATATTACTAAACGTTTCAAGTTCGCGACATTTCTTAAATTAAGACTGCAGTTTCAAATGCATCAGTATTAGTGTCCACAATATTCTAAGATGCTTTAAGATTACAAGAAATCGTTGTTCTTTAACTGTTACTCAGAAAAATAGCAATCTTTCTGTGTATCTAAATCAACATCATATGCTTATAGAAACACATGAAGAAAAGAAATATCCGACTTTTTATTCGGCCTGAGTTTAACATACTAATTGGATTCCTAATAAATGGCTTGCTGTTTATTGAGATCACGCGCCGAGTAACACTTTTTTTATATATTTTTTCAGCATTTTCGAACTATCCACTTGCCAAGAAATTAATATAATGTTAACATTGTAAGACCAGGTTCTAACAATCATTACATACAGTTGAATCGTTTTGGGTTTTTTTTTGTTACTTGCTTGACCATGATTCAAAGATATTGGTAACCACTAACCAAACACAAGAGGTGCATGTATGTGATGCAGTGAGTTCTTAATAGATAGAAAAAGACAGGTTTTCTTTATATCATGCAATAAGGAATTAATTAACGAACGTTCAATGTAAATAAAATAACAATTTGATGTGTCACAAATCTGTTGGAATGACAAGAATCCATATTGGAAGCTAATGCTTTACCATAAAGAATGATCAGTTGACCTCCACCAATCCCTGAATGACGAAATACATATCTTCGAGATTGATAATCCACAACAACATATATATATATATATATATATATATATATATATATATATATATATATATATATATATGACTTCCTTTTTCACTCCATTTTAAATTCTTGGCAATAATTATACACCTATCGCTTCTTGTGTCCCATGCCAAGTTTATGAACTACGTTATTAACTTTATCAATTACACGTCATTGTATACCCCAAAAAGTGAGTTCTCCCATACCTTACTCCGCTGTCAGTCCCTTTACCGTTCAGTGTAACAGCAGCGGACGAAGCCTGCAGTCAGCCAATCAGCTTCCACACCGACAGTAGACTGAGGAGATTTTTATGTGAGACCAAAAAATCTCGGGACAAACAATAAATGGCATAAATCGAAAACTCACGGCTCCTGTTTCATAGACAAATTCTCATTTGTACTACTGCTAACCACAGCCTGCCAAGGTTAGTAAAATAATTCGGTATATATATATATATATATATATATATATATATATATATATATATATATATATGTTTTCTTACTATGAGATAAATTTTGTAACATTAAATATGTTTCTGTTTGGTATATACTGCGGAGATGCACGTTGCTATTTATTATAGTACAGTATGAGTAGCACAAATTACGTGTTGTAGTACATACATGTAACTAGAACAAATAATTGTTATGTTCACAAACTTTTTCCATGAATGATTTCAGGGAACTTTACATTACCGTCAACGCGGATCCCGTATTTTCCGCGCACCCCCGCTCTCAAAATTGCAACGCGGTTTAAAACAAGTGTCTCAGGTAAAACCGCGTACCCCCGCGGTAGAGTTGTCCAGCAAATAAACACCGCCGCGGTCTTGACGATAAATTACAGGTGAACAAAAGTATCGGACTGAAACGCGAGTTATCTCCCTCTACTAAAAAATAATTGACAGCTACACGACACTACACGTATATATCATTTTATTTAATGGAACTATTTAGAATAACATTCGATATAAATATTTTTAAAATGTTAGATTTATATAGAGTGTGTTTAAAATCATCCATTAAAATATTTGACGATGTATTTTTACAATCCATTCAAATTGACATGGCCTATTGAAAAATTGTTAAGTATGCTTGGCAGTCAGATTATAATTTTTTTTTAAAATTCAGTCTTATTGATTGAAACTTTTCTATTTAATCTACGTAAACTGCATACCGGGTAAATTAAATTGATGAACTGCTTTTGCCGATCTATGTCTGTAGTAGATTAAGTAGTAAGTACTGAAATCAAGACAACGACCAAGGAAACTAAAGAAATATTGGAATAAAATCGGATCGAGTATCAACAAACGTTCAACCAGTTTGAAATCGTATTATAGAAACAATAAGTACACATTTACATGTATTGGTTTTATTTGTAATTTACCTTAGGGTAAAGTAAAATGTTCATATTTTTCCGTTGATCGTATGGTATGCGTAAACCGTGTAGCGTGTGCCTGTCACGGACTAGGTTAATTGTCTTGAGTATCGGCAGTCTCTCTCTCTCTCTCACTCTCTCTCTCTCTCTCTCGTTTAGTTTATATTGAAGGTTTTTAGGTTTTTTGCGGATGGGGGTGCATCTTAAACACGTTTAACAGTTTAACAGATCGCAGTAGCAGTAAAATGAATAACTATTTATTGTTATTACTGTTAGTAAACTTGTTTGAAGAACAGGTGGAAATTTCTGATGGTCACTCGTTACACGGATTATCCACCTGTCTCATTATATACTGGTGTATACTGTGCGTTTAAGCATAGAGTGATTCCCCGTCAATAAGTCAATGAGATGGTTTCACACATTTGTGTAAAACAACTGGGACTAAACTCAAATACAATTTACTTTGAAGTAATAAAACGTTGAAGAGGTAGAAAGGGCGGTTACAGAAAACGTTATTTGCAACTGATACTACATGTACATTTGTGTTATAGCTTCATATTGAACACACATAAAATTAAATCAATATAATTTAGTATTTTAAGGGTTGAGTAAAATTTTCATATTAAGCCGTTGACCGTAGGTAAACAGTCTCCGTGTGGCATGTGCCTATCAAGGACTAGGTTAATTGTCTTGAGCATCAAGAGACTGCCTCAAAACAAGCTACAAACTGATATGGATTAAAAGCATTTTTGTAGTCGGAAATGTTTAAAATCATTAAAAAATCGAAAAATGATATTTGATAGTTCTTACCATCTCCTTCATGTAGATTATATTATAGAAATGATTAATGGTTTTTGAAATAATAGCTATATTCACAGTTACATGAAAATTATCACAGGTGCAGATGATTTTTTATTTAGTATTTATCTAAAATAATTTATAAGGAGTTTTGAAAACGTGCATCAAATACGTTATCATTTTTTGTGAAATGAAAACAATACATCAGACATGGCCAGAATATATGACTCACCGCCGCGGTTTAAACATGGCTGCAGCAAGGACCACGATGAATTAACCGCGATGGTGTAACGCGAAAAGGATCAAATAACCGCGGGGGGAGCGCGGTTAACTACGTGATCCGCGTTGACGGTACTGTTTGTATAGCCTGACAATCTTCGATCAAAATTTGTTCAGAAATAACAAGCACTATTTTGAAATTATTGATAAAGTATTTTTTAAAAAGTTTTATGAAAATGGTAATGTAGATGCAAAGCAGGGGTAAATTTTTAAATATGAGTCAATTGAAAAAAAAAGTCTTGGAAGGGCGGGGGTGTAATATATATATTAATGTTTTTTGCTTTTAAGTTTGGGCTGTCGATAACTTTAACAAGTATATTCCTGTTTCTACTCTAGCATTGAAGCCATTATATATTTCTAATCTATTTAAAATGCTAAGAAAAATCGATCCGATTTTATTCCAATATTTCTTTAGTTTCCTTGGTCGTTGTTTTGATCTCAGTACTTACTACTTAATCTACTACGCTACAAAAATATGCTCTACACGGTTTATTCAAAACCTTGTATATTTCCGATAATTTAAGCATGCAACACAGGAAAGAAAGTGGGCGCTTAAGATGTAGATTCGGCAGGAATCTGGTCGCACAAGGAGAGTGGAAATTTCATCATTTAATTTTGCACATTTTTCGAATTATAACTGTTATTTGGTTTCTGTTGGACGTGGAATGGGTAGAAAATGTTTGTAATGCAAAAGGTTTTATCATAATATGGGTCTAAATATAGCAACACGATGCAATTTATGCAAAATTCTACTTATTTACAGCTGTTTTTAAATGATTTTGTTGTCTCTGGGTCTTCCCTCCACAAATTTGAAACGTGTAAAGATGACATATTTCAGCATTAAACATGTCGCTTTTTAAAAAAAGATGGAGAGATGACCCAGAGATGACTAATTATGTACTTTTTCAAAATATTTTTTGAAGGATAAAAAACAAAGTCCATTAATATGATAATGTTGTTTTAATCACTACTTTAAACCACATATTTTCAAGTCTCGCATGGCTCACTGGTTTCGTCCTGGATTAGTGAATACAAACATGCAGTGTTTTGGGTTCAAATCCTACTGGAGATCTTTTTTTTTCTTTTTGTATTTTAACTTATTTTGTTTTAAATGTGTGTTGATATAACATTATGTTGTAATATAGAATACCGGTATATTATAATTCGTCGTTATTGATTTCTGCCGTATGAACACTATTCCCTTTCCTTATTACTAGTTTATTAAAATACACAATATAACTGAATTAAAATATGTTTGTATTAACATTTCCAATATAACTAGTTATAGTTGCCATTTCTAAAACGCTTCTGAATTTTTTTAATAACCGGATTAGACATGTATTTCGACTCTCAACATAATATAGTTTGAGCGATCAATTTTTGTTCAAACCTGTACATAGCATTTCGAGGTTATAGACATTTAAATCCCAGTTGATTCGTGTCGATGATTCCTGCAAACTTACAATCTTGTGTGCTCACTTTCTTTAGGTGTCGATTTCAATAAAAAATGTGGACAATGTCGTGAGGTAAACCAGTGCCACAAAATAAATTATACAGGTTTAACTGGATGTGTTGCTGGTATTTAGACATGTACATTATAACCAATTCATGACATCTAATCTACATGTTGTGTTTTCCTTAAAAATGACAATGTTAGGATATTTAATACGATTCTCGTAAAATATATGTAATTACGTACCACAATGATTAAATCAACCATAGCTCAGTTTAATTAAACTTTTCAATTATTATAGAAAAAAGGAAATGCGTGTGAATGTATTGGTTTTTCCGAAAGATGGTATTCGAAAACTTTATTTTGTGCCATACTTCCCCCAAAAAGCAGCATATCATATTCTATATAATGTATGTGGTGATTTACTTGCTCCTAATTTGCTAAACTACTAAAAGTAACTTGACATCAAATATTGTCCTAAATGTGTTTGACTCGTTTCACATTTGAACATGTATCGTGCATATGTGATCTTGATAGCTGTTCTAACAAAACAATTGGATTTCTTTAGCTTAAAAAAAAAGAATTTGGTATTTTTATGACTGCTTTCAGAGAGATTTATTCGACAGATGAACATATAGAATAATATAATAACAAAACGTTTACAGAGAAATCTTCTCGTTTTCTAAACGCACTTCTTTCTGTTGCAATATATGTCATTGTATAAATTGAAACAAATATGTCAAGTTTATCTGAGCCAGAGAGTGTAATTATTAATTATAATTTTAGCCGGATCAATACAATGTTGTCAATAGTGATTATTGAAATCTTGTTTTAATTTTCGTGCAACAGAAAAAAAATGTGAACAACTTTTTTTTCGGGGGGGGGGGGGTGGGGTGTGGCTAACAATTTCATTTGTTTCATATATACAATTAATACTAGCAAATATTTGACAACATAAACCATACTATGGCATGGTATTTTAAATCCCATAGCATACAGGTAACATTATAACTTGCAATCTGATTAGGTAGCATTGTAATCTCATCGCATATCGTTTGTCTTTTAATCATCTTGTATAGAGCATAGCAAAACACATATTAGCAAAGAATCTGATAGTTGTTTTCAGTCAAATGTCATTGCATTTAAATAGGATATGATATCAATTAGCAATACTTAGCTTCAGATTTCAAGACAACGCAAAGGAATCTGATTATAATTATTGTTTTAATTGCATGGCATTGCATAGCATAGAACTGTTAAAATGCATGTGTATACTTGCTGTATTTTACAAACACCCACATTTTTTTTTTTTACCGTTTAAAACTGTGACAAGGGATCCTATGGTTTTAAATGTAACGAAACATGTGGACACTGTCGCGATGTAAACCAATTTTCCCATTTCAATGGCTCGTGTTTAAGCGGCTGTGAAGCTGGTTATAAAGGGATTTATGTAAAACACGTAAGTATGCAATGTCAAGATAAACATTAAATTAGCTACATAACAAATTCTAGTTAGAATCACACGACCTGGTACTTAATAAATAGATGTACGTGTGTTGAAATGCATGGTATTTTAAATACATTTTTTTTTTCCGAAATATATAATCATTTGTTATATACGTAAATACAATAAAACGACTTTTGTCAATTAAAATTATAATGGAATTTATCCCTAAGGATAAATTCATTTATACAACAGCAACCTTATCCTTAATCATGATCCTAATAAGGATTTGGTTAGCTTGAGCTAAATCATCGGGTCGGGTGTTCGCAATCATATCGGGTTCGGCATCTTTTTTCATCAAATTCTTCAATGATGCCGGATCATCAGATAAAATTTCAGGTTGTAAATCCATACTATCTGACAAGTAGAGTAACCATCGATCGGAAAAACATTGGTTAAGTATACGCTTAGCTACTGTTAGTATTGCCTTTTAACTCAATTTATTCCCAAATGTCGTATTTTGTTCATAACAAGCTAAAACGGCTATCACGATATTTCAACGCGCTGTTAAAATCAACGGTTATCATAATCCCCCCTTGCTATTACACAAATAGTTAATGTGTGTATACTTCAATTACATACTTATGCTACAATTACTTATGTTATTATGTTGCATTCCTAGCACAATCACAATAAAGAACTGGTTTATTTTAGAACACGTGCAGCATCATCATGACTAAGAAAGACAACTCTATTCAGTATTATAACAATTATTAAGAGTTAATGTTCTTGAATCTATAATATGTGACAACACTTTTAAAATTTGTCATTTGCCATTTTAGAGCTATGCCACTCTTAAGATATTGTAGCACATGTGTTTTTTCCAACGCCTTGACGTCTGTGTTAAGTATATGATCAACTACTGTAAGTACTGACTTGCATAAATTTAATTTATAATGCAGTATTGACCACTTATAAGTTGATTATAAGGTAAAGTCATACATTGATGTGGGTGACACTAAATTAACATTTCAAACACCAATTTTTTAGTGATAAGACAAATTTAGATTTAATTTAAATTTATAAAAAAAAAAAAAAATTATAAATATTTATATATATAAATTTTCATAATTTTAATCCTACCAATTTGATCTAGATTTAACACCAAGCTTTTATTTACACACTTGGCTAAAACTTGTTATACAATATTGTAGAGTATTGCCACAAGTGAATGCTTGCAGCATACATGCCGACGATAATCATTAGAAGACTTGAAACAGCTTCCTAGCCTGCTGACCACCGCTCCCCAATGCATAAGGGATTTGTTCAGACCTTTACCAACGTTCATATCCTCATTTCTACATAGATATTAACAGCCGAGATCTTCTAACAGCGTCCCCCCTATGCAGGTACAACTAAACAACCTCAATCAATGTGCTTAAAGGTCCTTAAATGTAACCTATTCTTTAATTACAAAAAAAATTAAAAAAAATAAAAAATAAACCTATGGCAGTCAAGCATAGCTCTTTCAGTTCATTCTTCTAGTTACCATGTTCAGTTATCTTTGAAAACCCCCGGATGTCTAGGTATGAAATGCTCATTTAATCTTCTATTTGCCAGCATTCACATCTCTGGCCATATTGACCAAGCCCTCATTGATTAATAAAACGTCTGATTAACACAATCTCATGCTATTGGCGCACAAAACAAACTTCTGACAGGCTTGGCTTGCTCATTGCAGGCAATTAGCATACATAAATACTGTTTAACCCTTATGCATTGCATATTGTCTTATTATTCATACTTCCTAATTAATACCTTCCGAGAGTGCAGGACACTATAACATACATAACACCTTTACTTTAAACCACAGTTTCACATCAGTCATTACACTAACACTTGGATCAATCCTCTGAGGTTTTACACAATTCTAATCTTAACAGTCCACCTTAAATTATTAGTTAGTATTCCATCCTAAGTCGGTCTTTGGTTTAAGTTCTACAGATTTGGGTGTGTTCACCGCCGCTGATAACATGTTTAATCACTTACTAGGGATAGGGATACATTCAGTGTCCCATCAATATTTCTAATCTCTATAGTCATTTATCCGTAACAACATCATATCTTCACTTGCATCACAATTGCACCAGTAATCATTTGCCAGTCACATTGTCAAATCATTTATACCTTGCATATATCTTTACACCTTTGGTTAAATGCCAAGCGGTCAGCCATATTGTCATGACAACCCGTATTTCTCATTTGTCGCATTCAATTAATCTGCATATCACTTCTCTGGTAAGTCATGGTCTTCATGCACAGTCGTCAAATTCTTTATACATGTTGATTAAAGTACCTGTGTTTAATTCCTAAGGAACGGGCTTACATATGATCCAAACAGGGGATATATCCATTACACCAACATCTCCCATTACCACTAACTTAAGTCTGTTTCATGAAGTCAGTCCAAGGCAAAGCCCATGATTTAATGTAGCGTGTCGTAGAAACACAGGCACATTTATGTGTTAGACCAAATTCTGCTTGTGGATGGCACACATTTTTCTTTAGCTCATATGCATACTTAGCATTAATCAACTATAAACATCTAGGGCCTCCTGCAGGCAGGGTTCAATATAGTCTACCATCGCAATGATCATAAGTACCCATACGCATTTTACAAGTTCAAATATTTCATCGCAGTTGTCAGGAAGTAGCATTAAGCGCTAGTTTAACCTACACTTTGTGGACCTCATTTTAAAATTTTTGTCCCATGTCAGCTTCAGACATATTTTATCATCATCTCAAATCCTGGCAACCATATAGCATTCATTCTCAATCATCACTTATTACCCATAAGATGTTTTCTCCTTGTGTCTCCCACAGACTTATTGCAGCATTTTCAGTATCAATAATTTAAGCACTCCCTTATTTACAAGCTGCATTGTTCATCTCGATTCGATCACCACATTACATTACGCATTTCATTGTAACCAATTTAAGGTTTACTCATGTACCACAGTACAATCACTCCTGATTCCCACAAATAATCAAGTTGTAAGCAACTAATTCTTCATCCAGCCAGGTGGAATCTGCTATTACACAAGTTATAACAAATTATTTCAAGCATGGCCACCTGCGAAGGCCAGTCGCTTATATAATAACTACCACATTATACTTGCACGCAGTTTATTCATACTTAACCCCTCACATATCCTTTTAAGTTACTTCATTTCAATTACAAATTTAGTCTACTTGTTTGGGGACAACATGTTAAGGTACATCACTCACCTTATACTTTTCAAGCCACATCGTCACAAGATGTTGATTTAAATGTTTGTTAAACTATCAATTCAATTGCTTGTGTAGTGGTTTAAGTATATGGCTCAACTCAATATTACGAGTTTGAATCCATTTGGGATTCTTGTTAATGTTTACGCAATCAATTTTGTAAACAAATTTCTATTTCCAAATTCAATTTACTTAACCTGTATGGTTTATATACTCCTTCCATCATGATATCTATCATAATCACTTAATTTTATGCTAATCTTAAACTATTTTAAGGTGTAGCGAGCCACCTTAAAGCAATTAATCAACCTTTATTTCAGATTATGGTTGTACTAACCATTGCTAGCTCCATTCCTATCACATAAACACTCACAAGCCAGGATTCATACATATCTATAAACTACCCTTATTGTATACATGTGACGAATACAATGCAAAGGTTCTTTCTGCCTTTGAGCTCGAATACACTGAATAACAATTGGTATGAGATTTGGCCAACTCGTGCATATAACCCAATCATTTAGATTCAACAGTCTTCTCGTATCGTCATAGCTCAGTGGTTAAAGTATTGGGCTTCTGAACTGTAGATCATGAGTTCGAATCCGCTCGGAGCTTTGCTGACTTGCTATACAATGTCTTCTTAATATTACATCCATTTAACTTTTATGTCTTCATGGATTTAAAAGTTTAACAAAATTTTACAATTATCTATTATCCATTTTAGACATGTTAAGTTTACAATAAGTTAATATCCCAACAGGTCAATGCAGGTTGATCTAACGTTCATTGTTTTTCTGATTTAGCTATTTCTGGCCCATGCTCCCAGTTGCCCCTGTACCCTCCCCCCCCCCTTCTCATTTCTGGTCATGCCTTACCCTTAAACTTCCCCTCATCCCTGTATCCCTGTGCTCCCCCCTTCAAAGGGTTTTGGGTTGCAAATCGTCTGGCGGACAAACACCTTAGCTAAGCTGTTTGTATGGCGGAATTTGCAACATGGCAAGGTTTCTCAGGTCTTTGACGTAGGCAACTGTTCCCAGGGCCTGCTCAAAGCTTGGGAATAGGTGGTCAACTGTGCCCAGGGTCTACCTAGCCTTAGCCATTAAGCAAAGCTCTATTTATCTACTTTTTGATCCATTCATTATTTATTGACTTAATTCATCAATGGACAATGATCATTGATATTGATTGATTGATTATGGATTGATTGATTGAATAATCCTATTGCTAATGCAATTGATCTATATTGATGGCTCATTCGAGATAAGAGATTCAAAATACGAGATTCGAAATACGAGATTCAAGACTCGAAATTCGAGATTCAATATCTAAATTAACCAATCAAATCATGAATCTGAAACCTGTTTCCTAGCGACAGCAAACTGTTCTGACTAAAGATCATTCGTACCTGCTCTTTCCTAGTATTAAATTTCTTAATAGCTCTTGGCATTGGTTAGTAAGATTCATTAAATAATAGATTTTAGTACGCTCGTTTAAAATCCTTATATACGTAATATAAAAAAAATGCGAATAAAAGTTTGTGAACATAATGACTTGGTCTTTCTTTAAACAAACTGTGTTCTGTTTGTTGACATGAACGATGTACAGGTTCTGTTTATAAACTATTTTATTAAGATTCTGTCAACATGTCTTTACGGGCCTAATTTTTGCGATGATTATAGGCTATCGCCGCCCTACAAAGGATAACGGTGGTGGTTCAAGACCCGTATACCCGCGGACACAAAAACAACGAACACCGCTCGTCTTCATCGTATCCTGCTCCATGCACATTTGTACGACAACTGGATCAAAATGGTTATTGTTACAGGACAATGTATCCCGGACAACAGTCTTCCTGCATATCGGGATTCTACTGCAACATTGATTATCCAGGTCAACCTGGAGAATGCTGTTTTGGTGGGTATAAGAACTTCTGATAATAACGATATGCCAATAATATTTTAGGGTTGAAAATGTCAAGAAGATTAATAAATGAATTTTCAAATCCTTACAGTCAAAACACACATCATTTTTAATGACGCATTGACAAATCATATGTTTTATTTATGAAGGAGTCACTGAAGTCTGGTTATCTTTAATTGCGATGAAATATAGGAAAAATAACACTGAAATTAAAGTATGCATGGTTTGGATGTATCTCTGTTTTATCAGAAATGTATTTAATTGAACAGCTAAGCTGGGAAAATTTTACTTTTATTTTACGGTCATTCTGGAATCTTGGAGATGTCTTATTTGTTTGTTTGTTTGTTTGTTTATATATTTTATAAAACATGTACTAATCGATACTTTATGCCAAAGATACTTCAAAATACCGGTAGTTTATTACTCTACAGAAAAAAAACCACAACTTACGATTAAGTTCATAATATGAAAACAAATCTTATTTTTGTGAGCGTCGAATATTGTATCAATTTTTCATCGTCTTAAACCTAGTTAACAACCCATGCAGCTATGGGTTTCCATACCGACGTAACGATAATGCCATTAGTTGTGGTACACAAAGCTGCCCCAGCGGATTCAGATGTAACAGAGGAAATGAATATGCTGTTTGCTGCCGAGGTATCTACAAGATAAGCTTTTAATGATTTGTGTTTTATAAATTTGGTTTCTTACAAATCAAACTACATATGCTTTTAATTGTATTAATATTTACATTTGACAAATTATTGTAGATGATCGGAGGTGCCCACAGAAGGATGCTGTGGAGGATAACACGAATACCGATGCGGCAAAAAACGATATGAATTGGAAGTTCATTTTGATGTGAATTGTCAACATTTAAACTTACACAATTTTCAAAATTTGATTAAAATGAACGTAAATTTATCTGCAATCTAATTTGACATTTCTTTTTTTTTATTTGATGTATTATATTGATATATTGGGCTAGATGCATTATATTGATATTAGTCTAAAAATTGAATTCATCAAAACAGTAAAAAGGTACAGTTAATATAAGAACAGCAAGCCTCCAGTTTTTTTAAAACTATTAATCATATAAAAATATTGTTATGATAAAGGTTATGACCATACTATAATAGAGTGTTTAACGGATAAACACATAATATCGCAGGCTGTTTTCCTTAAAAATATAAGAATTCAGCGAAACACACCATTTCTTTTAACGATAAATGTAAATCGTTCGTTTTTGGGATACTGAAAATGGCTTAACTAGAGGAAACTTAAAACGGGGTGTTCTAGAAAGTCTGTTCAACAATATTTTTTTTTCAAAACTCCACTTTTTGATCACCATTTTAAGAAATAGTAACAGTCACCTCCCCCATTTGTAGACTCGATGTAAAAAAATAATAAGAACTTCAGAGACCAGGGATGATATTTAGGCAGTTTTAAAGCATAATGTTCGACAAATAGAAGAGGAAACACGGCTGCTATTTTTAAAGTTTAAAAGATTTTATTTATAGTAAGTGTAACAGATATAATAGCCCATTTGGGAGCTAATGTCCCAAATGCAATATACATTTGAAGTGCTAAAAAAAGTCACGGAACACGGAGCAAGCTAGACGCGCTACTTTTCACTATGTTTTTTAAATTTTATATATTTTTAATACGACAGATAGGTATTAAACCTTAAACAATAATTTGTAACTAATGAACATAGTTTGTGTTCTCAGTGCACGTCTATATTAATAAGTCATGTATGCATAAAACGGGGAAGTTGAATGGGGAACGGGATTTTTTTTTTCTTCAAAACAGTCTTTTATCTGTACTTTTTGGAAAAGAGACAAAAGTAATGGCAAAATTTGAGCTTAAGAACTAACATTTAGGATTACGACGCACTAAATACCGACTCACAGGTTTGAAATTAAAAAAAGTAAAAAGTTTGCATTCGTACATTTACATGTATATATTATCTATATCAGTTTATATATGTCACCCCTGCCCGCTTCTCTAAATATACAGTCATACTGTTTTTTTTATTTCAATTTTAAAGAATATGTTAAAAAAGATCAAGAAACAAATTAGACACAGTATATACAAAAATTAACAAAAATATGGTTCTACATATTAAGTATTGTATCACTTGAATTTGTAAAGTGTTAATTACCGCGCTATCGCGGAATATCATATAGTGTTCTTCAGAGTTGTTTAACACGGCACTTAATTAGTTGAAAACACTTAAATATGATATTCGCATAGGACCATCGTGAAAGCCGAACAACACGTTCAAATTATGTCCCATCCAGTAAAGTGCACGTGCCGTCCCAATAACATGTAACAGTTCAGTAAAAAAGAGTATATTAAAACGAATAGGTGAATGCAATATAAAAGAAATTAAACCAACAGTTGGACTATATATCACAAACACACTAGCCATATTCTTTGTGGCCCCACTTTTCTCTAGGGAATCATGGGTTGATCAAACTTTAATCTGCACAACCCGTGCTTTTACACAAGTTACTACTTTTTGGACTGAAAACTTTCCCAGAATATTTTTAAAGATTTTCTCTATATATTCCTATGTAAAATTCATCCCCCCATTGTGGCCCCACCCTACCCCCGGGGACCATGATGTAAACAAACTTGAATCTACACTATCTGAGGATGCCTTCACAAAAGTTTGATCTTTTCTGGACTAATAGTTTTTAAGGACAATATTTTTAAAGATTTTCTCTATATATTCTTATGTAAAATTTCACCCCTCCATAGTGGCCCCACCCTAACCCCCAAGGACCATTATTTAAACAAACTTGAATCTATACTATAGACAGAGGATGCTTCCCCTCAAATTGGAGCTTTTCCGGCCTAATAGTTTTTGAGAAGAAGATTTTTAAAGATTTTCTCTATATATACCTATGTAAAAATTCATCCTCCATTGTGGCCTCACCCTACCCCCGGGAACCATGATTGAATCAAACTTGAATCTACACTATCTGAGGATGCTTTCACTCCAATTTGAGCTTTTCTGGTCTAATAGTTTTTGAGAAAAAGATTTTTAAAGATTTTCTCTATATATTCCTATGTAAAAATTCATCCCCCCATTGTGGCCCCACCCAACCCCCGGGGACCATGATTTAAACAAAATTGAATCTACCCTATCAGTGGATGCTTCCATTCCAATTTGAGCTTTTCTGGCCTAAAAGTTTTTGAGAAGAAGATTTTTAAAGATTTTCTCTATATATTCCTTTGTAAAAATTCATCCCCCATTGTGGCCCCACCCTACCCCCGGGGACCATGATTTAAACAAACTTGCATCTACACTATCTGAGGATGCCTCTGCTCAATTGGAGCATTTCTGGTCTAATAGTTTTTGAGAAGATTTTTAAAGATTTTCTCTTTACATGTATATTCCTATGTAAAAATGCATCCCCCATTGTGACCCCACCCTACCCCCGGGGACCATGATTTGAACAAACTTGAATCTACACTATCTGAGGATGCTTCCACTCCAATTTGAGTTTTTCTGGCCAAAAAGTTCTCGAGAAGAAGAAGTTTTTAAAGATTTTCTCTATATATTCCTTTGTAAAAATTCATCCCCCCATTGTGGCCTCACCCTACCACCGGGGACCATGATTTAAACAAACTTGAATCTACACTATCTAAGGATGCTTCCATCTAAATTTGAGCTTTTCTGGTCTAATAGTTTTTGAGAAGAAGATTTTTAAAGTTTTTTTTCTTTATATTCCAATGTAAAAATTCATCCCCCCATGGTGGCCCCACCCTACCCCTGGGGACCATGATTTAAATAAACTTGAATCTACACTATCTGAGGATGCTTCCGCTCAAATTGAAGCATTTCTGGCCTAATAGTTTTTGAGAAGAAGATTTTTAAAGATTTTTTCTATATATATTATGTAAAAATTCATCCCCCCATTGTGGCCCCACCCTACCCCCGGGGACCATGATTTATACAAACTTGAATCTACACTATCTGAGGATGCTTCCACTTAAATTTGAGCTTTTCTGGCCTAATAGTTTTTTAGAAGATTTTTAAAGATTTTCTCTATGTATTCCTATGTAAAAATTCATCCCCCCATGGTGGCCCCACCCTAACCCCGGGGACCATGATTTAAACAAACTTGAATCTACACTATCTGAGGATGCTTCCACTCCAATTTGAGCTTCTCTGGCCTAATAGTTTTTTTAGAAGATTTTTAAAGATTTTCTCTATATATTCCTATGTAAAAATTCATCCCTCCATGGTGGCCCCACCCAACCCTTGGGGACCATGATTTGAACAAACTTGAATCTACACTACCTGAGGATGCTTCCATACAAGTTACAGAATTTCTGGCCTAATAGTTTTTGAGAAGAAGATTTTTGAAAAATACCTACAAATTTTAAATAATTCTAAATTATCTCCCCTTTAAAGAGGGTGTGGCCCTTCATTTTAACAAACTTGAATCCCCTTTACCCAGTGATGCTTTGTGCCAAGTTTGGTTGAAATCTGCCCAGTGGTCTGGAGAAAAAGATGAAAATGTGAAAAGTTTACAACGCCAACGCCGCCAACGCCAACGCCGACAGACAACGGACAAATTTTGATCAGAAAAGCTCACTTGAGCTTTCAGCTCAGGTGAGCTAAAAAGGAGAAAAGTATGTATGAGGTACCTTCTGCAGGGGAAAATGTCCAGTCGCCTCTTTAAAACTTTACCTCTCGAAGTTTGACCCTAAGGCAACAAATCTATTTTACAGATGATCAAAGAAGCACTTAACTCTCCAACAATTGAGGAAATTTGGTACACAGATATTTCTATCAAAAAATACCAATTCACGCGGTTCATGGCCGACATTTGTAAAAATGCAAAATGAAGCAAAACATACACTGCCCATAGCCTACGAGCAACCTCAATCCAAGGAATGCAGAGATCTCAATTGCTTTTCAATCCTCATCCATTTTCCTCTGGATTCATAGCGAATTGTGCATTTCACCAACGTGTGTTTAATTTCACTGCTAAGTACATTAATCCAACACATTTCGTTCTGTGATCGTTTACTTTTAAAACAAATATGACCGTCTTTTTCCGCCTCGAAATTTAGGTCAATCCGTTACTATAGAATGACTTATTATTGCGCGGTTAATTTAAAATTTAATGTTGTATTGTACGAAAAAAAAACAAAAAACTTTTAAATCTTTTGTTGTTGAAAATTAAATTATGAGGAATGAATTTAAAATTCATTAGTTTTATACGATATAAAATGGTTTGGGGCAGTTTACGCTTTGCGGTTTATAAAGCGTAAACTTCCCCAAACCATTTTATATCGTATAACACTAATAATTTTTTTATTCATTCCGTAATTAAAAAGTTCACATATAATTGAACCTTTTGAATTCTTTAGGTTTATATAAGGAAAAATATTAGCAAATTTAAATATATATACATGTATTAATCAAATATTGTATGAAATTTGAATTAAACTTTGTCTGACTTCCGCTAAAGCAATGCATTTTTCAACAAAGCTGCATAATAAAGTTATTCACCCTGGTAACACAACGCTTTTTTATTCCTAAAACTAAACAACTGGACCAGTTTGAACATAGTTTGAACATAGATAGCTTTTTGACATAGAAATCCTTGATATACATATTTTCCCCATGATTATCAAAAATAAATCATCATTTGCTCTATGCAAGTCGTACTCACTCGATTTCATCTTCCTAAGCTTCACAAAAGTCCTTACAAACAGAGATATATAGCAGGTTCAAGTAATTGTTCTACCAAACCTCTCTCTTTACTCCTTACTAAAATTCTTTCAGTAGTGAATGAGAAACATCAAGGGTACTGTACAACAATATACTCCAGAAGTGGTGTGAATCAGATGTGGATACTAAACAAGAGGCCCATGGGCCACATCGCTCAACTGAGGAACAATAGGTATGATAAAATCAGCTTAATGGAGTCATAATAAAAACTATCTGGACAATGTAGTATAATACATGTAGATCCTGTATAAATAAAAATTAATTTTTTCCACTGGTTTTTGAGAAGAAGATTTTTAAAGATTTACTCAATATATTCCTAAGTAAAAGGTCGACTCCCCCATTTTGGCCCCACCCTACCCCAGGGGGTCATGATTTTCACAACATTGAATCTACACTACCTGAGGATGCTTCCACATAAGTTTCAACTTTTCTGGCCAAATGGTTTTTTAGAAGAAGATTTTTAAAGATTTACTCAATATATTCCTAAGTAAAAGGTCGACCCCCCCCCCATTTTGGCCCCACCCTACCCCAAGGGGTCATGATTTTCACAACATTGAATCTACACTACCTGAGGATGCTTCCACATAAGTTTCAACTTTTCTGGCCAAATGATTCTTGAGAAGAAGATTTTTAAAGATTTACTCTATATATTCCTATGTAAAAAGTCGACCCCCCTCATTGTGGCCCCACCCTACCCCAGGGGGTCATGATTTTCACAACTTTGAATCTACTCTACCTGAGGATGCTTCCACATAAGTTTCAGCTTTCCTGGCCAAATGGTTTTTGAGAAGAAGATTTTTAAAGATTAACTCTATATATTCCTATGTAAAAAGTCGACCCCCCCCCCCATTGTGGCACCACCCTACCCCCGGCGGTCATGATTTTCACAACTTTGAATCTACACTACCTGAGGATGCTTCCACACAAGTTTCAGCTTTTCTGGCCACATGGTTTTTTAGAAGAAGATTTTTAAAGATTTACTCTATATTTGCTATGTAAAAAGACGACCCCCCCATTTTGGCCCCACCCTACCCCCGGGGGTCATGATTTTCACAACTTTGAATCTACACTAAATGAGTATGCTTCCACATAAGTTTCAGCTTTCCTGGCCTAACGCTTTTTGAGAAGAAGATTTTTAAAGATTAACTCTATAAATTCCTATGTAAAAAGTCGACCCCCCATTGTGGCCCCATCCTACCCCCGGGGGTCATGATTTTCACAACTTTGAATCTACACTACCTGAGGATGCTTCAACATAAGTTTCAGCTTTCCTGGCCAAATGGTTTTTTAGAAGAAGATTTTTAAAGATTTACTCTATATAATCCTATGTAAAAAGTCGACCCCCCATTGTGGCCCCACCCTACCCCAGGGGTCATGATTTTCACAACTTTGAATCTACACTACCTGAGGATGCTTCCACATAAGTTTCAGCTTTTCTGGCAATTTAATTCTTGAGAAGAAGATTTTTAAAGATTTACTCTATATATTCCTATGTAAAAAGTTGACCCCCCCATTTTGGCCCCACCCTACCCCAGGGTGTTATGATTTTCACAACTTTGAATCTACACTACCTGAGTATGCTTCCACATAAGTTTCAGCTTTCCTGGCCTAACGCTTTTTGAGAAGAAGATTTTTAAAGATTAACCCTATATATTCCTATGTAAAAAGTCGACCCCCCATTGTGGCCCCATCCTACCCCCGGGGGTCATTTTTTTCACAACTTTGAATCTACACTACCTGAGGATGCTTCCACATAAGTTTCAGCTTTCCTGGCTAAATGGTTCTTGAGAAGAAGATTTTTGAAAATTTCTTGAAAATTTTCATTAATTACTAATTATCTCCCCTTGTAAGAGGGCTTGGTCCTTAATTTTCACAACTTTGAATCCCCTTGGGCTAAGGATGCTATGTGCCAAGTTTGGTTGAAATTGGCCCAGTGGTTCTTGAGAAGATGTTGAAAATGTGAAAAGTTTACATACAGACGGACAGACGGACAGACGGACGACAGACAAAATGTGATCATAATAGCTCACTTGAGCTTACAGCTCAGGTGAGCTAAAAACTCTAAAGAATTATTAGAAACTCTGAGGTCACAAAATCTAACCAAAATCAATAGCATCAAAACGTACGAAACAATTTCGTACGAAACGATTTTTCATCGCATTATACAACCATTTTCCATTACAAGTAATAGCTTTCCAAAAAGCTTGCCTGACTAAACATATTTATTTCATTGCAAGCACTTGGTTCTATGAATTTAAGCAAGTTATGAATTTAAATTTTAATATCTAGGTTTAGGGTCTACAGTTCAATCTGAAGGTATATTATACAACATCAAGACATAATGATTTAAAATGGTGGCGTATGGAACGCTTCAACTTCTTATGTGGATGATCTTCATTATATGACGATGCTTCAACATTACGTGATTCTTCAACATTACATGTTGACACTTTCACATTACGTGCTGATACTTTAACGTTACATGGCTAGACTTCTTCACTATATGCCGATACTGTGTCTTAATATGATCATAATTTTTCATTAAATGCTGATACTTCTTCATTATATGAAGATAGTTCATTATGCGGTGGTTTCAAAAATAGTGGACGGTCGCCTTGGGATCGAAATACGCTAGAACTTAGAGCATTTGGATGCCCATAAAGTTTTTAACACTGGGTTGTTTCTTTGTTTCAGAGATTTTTCAGATAAGACTAAGGTCCACTGAGACTAATTTAGATCAAGATACTCAACAAATACATGTACTACTACATGGTCACGTGTTGTGTTTTAAAAGGTTATTTTACATTGGCGCTTGGTCAGAGTGGACCAGTTGAAATATTAAAAGCACTGAAGCATATACTTCTGTCATTCAGGTTTGACACTGAGTAAAACACGGAAGTTACACCCCTTTTACAATGAATGAAATCGCGTAAACGACCATGCCTGCTTCGTTTCTCTAATGAATATTTAAGCTAACGTAACAATACTTAGTAAATACTTTAATACAAACTGGCAATTTTGTTTAGAAATGATAATCGAACACAATTATAATATACATTCTACCATGTAATATTATAATCATTAGGTACAACTTGTTGCGATGCCCCCCCCCCCCCCCCCATTCACCGTTCAAATGTAGGGACCTTTCTATTGGATTGCACACGTGTACAGTAAACTTGCTCAATGGTGTTTTTTACATCCAATTCAACATTTTTGTTTTTCTTTTCAAAAAAAAAATAAATATCAACCGATGCATGTTTAATGTGCCGGCCTTTAATTGCTTCGTTAGGTAATAACTTGTGATGACACCCCCTCCCCTTCAACCGTTCAAACAGTGCTATCTATTTTTAAGCATGACAAGGAAGCTAAGAAAGTCAGCCAGCGGAATTTTAATTTTAGGGCAAAAGTGAATACACAATCTGTTAAAATACAAGGTTAGCTTTTTAAAAAGCTAAGAAAGTCAGCCAGCGGAATTTTAATTTTAGGACAAAAGTGAATACACAATCTATTAAAATACTAGATAAATAGTTTCCAGAACAATATTAATATGCGGGTGCACATTTAGTTTGCAGCCTTATTTTTATGGCTGTACATGTAGGTAGGTGAGGAGATAAGCGTGCAGCGGTGTACAATGCAATGTAGGACTGCACATCTACTTAATATTTAAAGTTGTAACTTGTAGACATAGCTATCTGATTGTCATGGTCTGGTGGCAAACTACTTCCAATATATTAACTTTTTAATCTCACTATGAGAGTTAGGAATATATACGCGGACTCCGGCTGCAGACGATTCCCATTGATTCCTCCAATACATTGATGCGCCGTTTGACCTAGAAACTGACCGGTTTCATAACGTCTTCGAATTTTTCTAACATGAACTGTCTAATTTTTTCCCAGAATTCCAATTTACGCAAGCGCAATTGAAGTTTCATCCTAACTTAATATAGTCAGCCCGCGGGCTGACTAATAACTAGGTAAATAGTTTCCAGAACAATATAATATGCGGGTGCACATTTAGTTTGCAGCCTTATTTTTTATGGCTGTACATGTAGGTGAGGAGATAAGCGTGTAGCGGTGTACATGCAATGTATGACTGCACACCTACTTAATACTTAAAGTTGTAATTTTGTTGACATAGCTCTCTGATTTTCATCGTTTGGTGGCAAACTACTTCCAATATATTTACTTTTCAATCTCACAAAGAGAGTTGGGAAGATATACGCGGACTCCGGACTGTGGCTGCAGACGATTCCCATTGACAGTCTTCCAATACATTGATGCGCAGTTTGACCTAGAAACTGACCGGTTTCATAACGTCTTCGAATTTTTCTAACACGAACTGTCTAATTTCTTCCCAGAATTCCAAATTACGCAAGCGCAATTGAAGTTTCATCCTAACTTAATATAGCCTGCCCGTGGGCTGACTAATTACACACGTGCACAGTGAACCTCGTTTTTGCTTTAAACACTTGCTCACTATTGCTTAATTGTTACATCCATTACAACGTTTTCGTTAATTGCAAATTTGAAGGTCGTAACATTATTAATATGCATTGATAAATCTTTTTCAATGAAAAATGATATTGCTAGCTTCCATTGTTGACTGCACTGTTTCGGATGTTGTAACTTTTAAACCTTAGATATGCCTGACGTCATGACGTCAGGCAACAAATTAAAATCAAGGCGTTTTGATATCATCGACAGTTGTTTCTTCAATAAAAATGAAGGTCGTAAAAATGCTTACCTTGTCATTGGAAATCTAAAATGTTATTTTGTTATAAACCATTTTGTTTCCACACACAAGTACTCAGAAGTTGACATTAAAAATATGCTTGAGTTTCTGATAGACAACATCTATGTAGATTTTGGAAATCAAGTCTTTCAACAATCTGTTGGAATTCCCATGGGTACCAATTGTGCCCCATTGTTAGCAGACATACTTTTGTATTCTTAGGAAGCAGAATTTATTCAAAAACTTGTACGTGAAAAAAAAATAAATCACTCGCTGTGGCCTTCAATTCAACATTCAGGTATATCGACGACGTATTATCAATTAACAATTGTGATTTACATACTTACGTCTACTCGATATATCCCAGTGAACTTAAAATAAAAGATACCACAGATACTGCGTCATCTGTTTCATATTTGGATATTTTACTGGAAATGGACATTGATGGTAACCTAACAACAAAACTTTGTGATAAACGCGATGAGAATTTTTCTATAGTCAACTTTCCTTACCTATGTAGCAATATACCTTCATCACCTGCTTATGGTGTTTTTGTCTCTCAGTTAATTCGATACGCAAGGGCATGCTCTTCGTACATGTATGAACAGCTCTTCGTACATGTATGAACAGTTTCTAAGACGAGGCAAGCTACTGACAAACAAGTTGATAAAACAGGACTATCAACAGTCTCGATTGAAGTCATCTTTTCGTAAGTTCTATGGTCGATACAACGACCTCGTCAGCAAATACAATCTTCCACTGGGTCGCATGGAGACTGGCGTTTTTCATACTGATTCTTAGACCATAATTAATCATCCAATTGTCTACGGACTTTTCCGTCTTTTCCCGATTACGACAAAGAGCACACGCCGGGTGTGACCGGTCAGAAGAGGATTGCTCACTCCGCCTAGGGACCTGATCATACCTCTATCTTTTTGGAGGTCCGTGTTGCTCTGCTTTGAATTTGTATTTCGTTTTATGGATTTTTGAGATGGTTGACGGATTGTTATTGTCATTTTTTCACTCGATAATTTTGTAATGATTGTCATGCATGACCGCGAATCATAAAAAAATTATATCTTTTCCTTTATATATAGCTTTTACTTAGGGCATATCGTGGTCGTTTGTGGTTGAATATTGTTTGTCAGTTTTGTTTTATTTCGACCTACATTTTAACTGGGTCACTAATTACAAAACTTTTGTTTCCTAGCACATTGATCATGTGCTAGGAATACCGACTGGGAACCTTTATTATATTTAAAGAACGTAAATCAAAATTCACAAAACATCACATCGATATAGGTTTTTAAGAGATTCTATGAACGTTTTTGGCTAACAATCATCACATCCAAAATAAGTTTTTGAGCGATTCTATAAACGTAAATCAAAATTCACATAATATCACATCGAAATAAGTTTTTGACGGATTATATGAACGTCTTTAGCTAAAAAGAGTCGCGAGTACTGTTTCCATTGTCAAGGGTACTTGTATATAACGTTAAAATGTAAGTCACCGGAGACCAGTGGTGACTTGTCCAATCTCTTCAAACATTCATGTTCCCTCGCTAATCCTTTTATAAGCTAATTAGATAGTATCTGAAGTTTTTGTATCCGGTAAGTTTTAAGCTAATTAGATATTATCTGAAGTTTTTGTATCCGATAATTGTTTTCATTATTTCCGCATAAAAGAATAACTGTGAAATATATACCGGTATGCTCATATACTTTGTACGTATTGTTAAACTTCACTCGATGTATTTGAACTTAGATATGTTGTCCATGTTTTTATTGATAATAGTGTTTGCGATTTCACAGGCTTATGGTGAGTTTACATGCATATTATGTAATTTACCTTAAAAGGATATTATATAATGATTAATATTTCATTTTACGTATATAACATTTTAATTAAGGCATTTATCTACCTGCAATGCTCACTACTATATGTAGCTTTATTAATCCATTCATTTCCTAATTTATGCTTGCTTGTTATTTTCTCAAACTATGTTAACATTTCATTCCCGAAATATTTTGCTTTTTAAGCAACTATTTTAAATCAATATATTAAGATAAAAAAGAGATATTTACATGAAAGAATGTTTTAATTTATTCAGAGTATATAAGATGTTATAGAAATTTCATTTATAAGAATAGATTTTTTGTAATATGAAAGGACAACAAATGTAAGGACAAATCAAAGAAAATCACACTTTAATTGCTTTTGTTTATGAAGATCATTCATCTGTAAATGTTAGTTTAAATAAACCCTTTCAATTTTGTTAATATAACTAATGTTGTTTATGTGTGGGTGTGTGTTTGTTGGCAGTTAACGTTGCCCTCAATAAACCAGCGTACAAGCAGTACCATGGGAAACCAGAAGAAGGTGCCGAAACTGTCAACAGATATGACGCCAGTAACGCTGTGAACGGACGTACATCTGTCAGTGGTCAATGTACTGCATTGTACGGTAGTCAAACCGCCACCTGGTGGGTGAACCTGACCAGCATCCACAGCATACACCACATCACTATCTACTTCACTACGGACAACTATGGTATAGTCACAGTCAATATGTATCTTAGAAATGATAGCCTCTGTGGTGTAAACTGTCATCACGCATTTAATACTTTTATTTACATGATAACAATTTGGTTTTTATCAGATTACTAAATCTTCATATGATTTTCCCTGTTAGTTTGAAAGATCCAATACCGAAAAAAAATGTTGTTGGTTTTAGTGTAATAGAAAAGCATTCAAAATTAAACTGTTTCAAGGCTGCAATGAACATAAACATTAACTGAAACAAATGATCAAACACATTTACAATTTTTAAATCTAATTTACAAATTAAAAAGAAAATTAGGCATTGAATTCAAGAGTTTGCTTAATTCACTTTATAGATAAGTTTGTTCATGTTTTAAAATGAGATGACATGCAGGAGTCGTTTGAAGTAAGGTTTGCGGTTACATGGAGATTACTCACATATTTGCATTGTGACGTGGTTTGAAATAGTAGTTAAAAAACACCAGATTACACATATACTATGATAAGTTTTTCCTGAAATCTGTGGATTTTAAAAGGTTTTGATAGAGGCGTTTTCGTTACATTATAATAGTCCATTTTTTACCCTATTGTTGCATTTTATTTTTAAATAGTTCATTAGCAATTAATAGAATCGAATCATTACATAAGTAATGACATTATTTTTGAATATTTTAGGTATAAATAACACTTATAATAGCCACATACAAAATGTACATATTTTTCACGGAATTATTTATATTTCCTTAAAACGACAGTTTGAAATCATACACTCTGTCCTTCTGTAGTGATAAAACGCGTCAACAAAATCATTTCAAGTTTATAACAGACTTAAGTATAGTGAACAAAATGGTACATGTATGTAGCTTTGGTACAATAACTCAAAACTGCAAGCCAGCAAACCCGACTCACAATTGACGAATTTATCAATCTTCCATTTATGCCAATACATCAACGCATGACCTAAGGTAAAAAAGTAACGGTATAAACGGCATGGAGTTTTCATACTTAAGGGGAGACAGGACGTTGCAGTGTAAAATTATTTGTCAATAAAATTTTTTGCTTTTCTTAGCACGTTTATATTTAGATGTCCTCTACAACATGCATCATTTTCATGACTACTTTCTTACCTTGCAAGGGAGATATTTTGATAGGAATTATCCCCCTTGTCTGTCATTATGATATTTTTTAAAAATTTCAATTTTCTGCAATAAATATTTTATTTGATGGAATTTATTTGCAAATTATATTCATTAATTTTAAGAATGGAAACAAATTTCAAAATCAATTACAACATTGGCCTTTTTATATAGCAATATCATAATTTTATCAAAATATTGCTCAAATCAGCGCTTCAAATTTTGAAGTTTTTGATTCTAAATTTGAACAAAATGAGATGGCACAAAAAAAACTGTCAATGAATTTTTTAACAAACTTTCATATATCAACCTTAGCATGCGCATTATTACTTATAAAATTTTTATGGCCACTTTCTTGCCATTCATGAGAGATACTACAATAGAAATCACCCATACCCCTTATTCTGGAATTATGACCTTTTGTGACAATCTCTGTTTTAAACTATGAAAAAAGTAATGCATTATTTAGATTTATCAATTAACATGAACGGATCATTATCAGAATATATACCTGATTATATTAACCGCTTATGATTTTATACATTTACATTTCTAAAGTTAAAATTTTAAATTTCCCCCATCTCATGTTGTGAAAATGACTACTTTAGAGCCGTTGAGTACGGGAAAAAGATCTATCAAATCCTGTATGACGTCATAATGGATAAATGACATCATAGTATCATACAATCACATCAATTATGACGTCATAATAGAGTTAGCACATCGAAGTATCATTGCAATGAAAGTCACGTGATACGTGTCCTGTCTCCCCTTAAAGATTGTGTAATAACGGAAATGTTCAATGCTATCAAAATTATAAGACAACAGTTCGCGCAAAGTTATAGCAAAGCAGACTTCTCTCTCATCTAAAACCGCAATTTATCGAACTATAGCAGGTAGACAACATAGAAATCAAACAATAGTCTTCGTGTTAACCTTTTTTCCATATTTGTACTTTAAGTATATCTTTACCCCCTAAATGCAGATTAACACAAACAATCTCTAACATCTATTTATGACTACTATGACGACCAGATAAAATTACTATATGTAAAGAGATGATTCTTTCAATCACGATATACGTCTTGGCGTTTTTTAGAGTGACACTTGAATTGTCAGATTTGCGTTTTTCCCTCTGTAAATAATTGTTTTTAAAATTATGAGCGACAATTGCGTATAAGTTATTCTTAAAAATGATATCTATAGCACAAATCTCCTGGTATATATTCAAACAAACCAAAGATTTCCAATATAAGATATTGTGTTAAAGAAGGCGCTAGCACGATAAAGAAACATTCGTATGTATAGCTCCTCGAATTCATATCGAGTGTTTTTCAGAGTCAGATATTAAAGGGATTAGGAATTTTAGATTGACTTGATAAATGTTTCATGTTATCTACCCACCACGGTTATCAGTAATATTATCTTCACTAGTGTACCTTAAGGTTTTTATTTGGGTTCAAGTGATATTTTGTTAAACAATAAGATGTTAGGTGCCTTTACAGGTTCTTAACTGTTTGGATTAAACGTGTTTAGTTTTTAAGAGAGGGTTCAGACCGTCCTTTTCGTCGCACACTCTCTAATGCAATATATCACACTGGCTGAATTCCAATTAGATAGCACGGTCGTATCGCTATGACATAAAAAAGTATATAGTTTTAAATAAGGAAGTTCTAATTATTTAAATATTATATATTTTCCCAACATTTCTTTCTAACGACAATCATATAAGATAGCTGATGAACATTTCATATTACGCTTTATATAAAGTCATTGTCCAGTACTTTTAATTCACAATGGAATACAACCAGTGTGGTTAAAAAAATCTGTTAAATTGGTCAAAATACGGTATCATAACATGCTTAACATGTACCGCAACTTGCCGAATATATACGCACCTTTTTTTTTTAGAAAATTTCCTTGTGAGAAAAAAGTGCGTATTATACACCCCGATGGAATTTTGGCACATTTTTAACAGGCAAAACAATGGCTATAGAAGTTCAGTACATAGCCTTTGTACGGTAATGCTACTTCTGTTTGTTTACCGCATTTAGACAATTAAAGATTATTGTTCGGGCGTTATTAGCAGACAATGTTTGCTCTAAATCCATTGATAGGTAAATTGAATTAAAACGGCCATTTAAAATTAGTATTAACTGTTTATTCAGCAACCTGAGCTGTGAATACACCATCTCAGTGTTCGCCGCCATTACAGTTGTAATTAATAAACATCTGTGCAATAGAGCCAAAATGAATATACTCGGTGCTTTTTCTTCATTAATTTGAAACCTGGAATAAGAGGCCACCTGTCTTAAGCGGCCAGTTTGTCATTGTCCCACAAGTGGCCTCTTAAAACAGGTAAGACTGTGTATTGAAATGGTTTAATAATAGGTGACTTGTTTTTTATTTTCTCAGACAATTCTCAGGATTTAGCATCCACGATTGTATTCGATATTATGATAAATTATGGTGGTGTTATTATCTTAAACGACAAATATATGAAACTTGCATATATTTTCCATATAAGCGTGTGTTAAACTATTTAGATATTTTAATCGATAGGTGCATGAAGAATGTATCGCAAATAATGCAGTTGATATTCAGCAATTTTTCAGTTACATGTAATATTGTAAAAAATAAAATCATATAAACTTTGGATCGATAACGTCTTGTACAGATTCCTGGTATCGGTTGTTCATAGCAGGCCGTGTTCTTGGATTCTCTGTGTATGTCTCCAATACCACGGATAGATCACAGGGAACGTTGTGTTTCAAGGACAACAACTTCACAAGAAACACAATACCTTCTGTCTTCACAACAAACTGTTTTGTTCATGGACAGTATGTAATCTACTTCAACGAGAGACTACCAGGAGTTGTCTACCCTGTCGGTTATTATAGTGATGTAGGGATTGACATCTGTGAAGTAGAGGTGTATGGTTAGTGTTTTTTTATAATTTCAATAACCTTTAAAAAATGTTTTAATATTTTTTTGTTTTATATTTGGTCACATGTCTACCTTTGTTGTCAAATTATAGAACATTAAAACAGTGTGAAGACCAGCTGTATAAAATCAGCCATGTGACAAAGTGTTGTTATTTTAATTAAAGCTATCACACTTTATTCAGTCAATAAAATTGTGTGTTTTACTTCTAAATTCCCACCCCAACCCCCACCCCCGAAAAAAAAAAAAAAACCAAAACCAAACAAGTGGTAAGTTGTTATGATTATCAATTATAAAATCGATGTGAAATATTAAAACTAGGCACATAGAAACTTTTTGTTTTTTAATCAATATAAAGGTGACTGAATGAGAGGATTGTATCATTCCAAACATTTCATTTAGCATCAATCAAACTGAATGACAAATCCTCTTCCTGTAAGGGTCATGGGTGTTACATGTATGTTGGGGCGGGGTTGAAGTGGCGAGATAGTATAACTGAACAAATCGCATATACATTAAAGTTTGTTATTTGGTGTTGTTGATTTTTTTAATATTTCCGTAGGTGTTAGGTTGGATTATTTGATTTGTGTACTCTATCCCTAAAAATCATCTGGTGTGTTACTTAAAATAGAAAGGCAAATAAATGGTTTGAATAGTTTAATGCATGGTGGACGATATTGTCTATATCATATTATAAAATTCATGACTCTGAGGCCAGATATCTTTAGTATGAGAGACGGAGTTGTATGTTAGTCATGAAGTGGATGTGGATTGATTTATTTGCATCAATGCATTATCGGAATGTCTGTACATCGTGTCATGATTTCCAATTACATAAAAAACCTTTTTAGGCTGATGACATCTTCGCTAGCCAAGGGTTTTCGGTCCACAATGGCTTGATGAGGGTGGAACTCATTACTGGTCTATCACACATACATCAGCAATGTGTGTGGGTTTTTTAAATCTGCTATACTACTAGCTAGCCAAGAAAATGAAAACATTGCTGCGATATACTTTTAACTCATTCTTAATTATACTTTTCTTAAGTAACATGTTTTTTTATGTCATTATGTAAGCGTATAGTTAACCGTACCCAGTGTTGTCAAGTACACGGGAATGCTTTTTGTTAAACAGTTGTCCGAACCCTTGTCCTTAGATATGCATATGTTTACCGTACACTACTGATAAACATGTTTTGGGGTTGTCGTTTTTTTTTATAATTTCCAATTGCTTTAACCTAATGAAATGCATAGTGTTGAACGTTTGGACTTTTACTATGGTCTTGATCATGTTCATTTATTCCCGTATGATTACTACCTACGCATATTTTCAGTAATCAATTCATTATTGTCAATAAATGGAAACATTATCCATTAAATGAATATTTCACAGGGTAAATTTACCAACAAATACAAAAAATCACTAATAAACCCATTTACCCCCTCTTGTTTTCTCAATAGTCACAAAGTCACCTAAAACGCATCTCAAGTTTCCTTACAATTCAGATATAAACTTCAATACTTCCTGTTCATGTAAATAAAACACATGATACACTGTTAAAATTGATGACCATTGCAAGAGAAATTGTTTACATCATTATCGTTTCTTTAAACGCTGTCCGGCAACAAGGTTTTAAGGGTCTAACTGTTTTGTTCTAAATGTTGCAATATTGCAATATGTTTTTGCTTGATTAATTGTCTTGATTAACGTTCATGCATACCAATAAACACAGTCACAAAAATGAACGCCTCTTGCATTTTATATCATTTAGAATAGATTAAAAATGATTAAAACAAAAATTGTAAAATAAATAACTTTTAATGTACAGGATGTCCAGTAGCAGGATTTTACGGATCTAACTGCTCCATTCCATGTCCAGATGTCAACTGTCAGTACTGTCACATTGAGACGGGCTATAGCCAATGTTGTAAACCTGGTTACCAGGGTCAGCGCTGTGAATTAGGTAAGGAATGATTTCAATAGACAAACATTATTAACTATACGTGTACAGGCTATTGGCTACAATTACAAAGCATTGGTAAAACTTACCAAAGTTGGGGATATTTGTTTTCATCCTGAAGCAGTCATACGAAACATGTAAAAGCATGCATTGTTTTGTTAAATGTGTTTAATAAAAGATCATATACATGTGTGTCCTTATGATTAAGAAAATCGAAAACATTGAAATAGTTTATTTTAGAACCCATTTGATTCCAAATAAAATAATTTGCTTTACTGATAAGTACATGTATGTACTTTTAAAATTTCACAAATGTTAATAGAAGTATTATTAGTGTGCATTTTTTTCTACAACAAAAGGCGAATACAAGAAATAGGCTATAGTAAGTTTATGGCTATAGATAATTTTTATTTCTGTCACAGTAAAGTCTTTATAATTGCATAAACATAAAAAAATAGTCGCTTTTTACGAACACGGCTATACCGAATTTACGACTGTAACTAAATAATTGAAAGACCTCGCTGATGGAATTGTAACGCAATTTTTAATTATTGTAAAGGATATTGTACATTGCAATTTTCATTACAGATACATAAAATTAGAAAAAAATGTTGAATGCTACGGTGTTTATTCAATGGAGTGCTCACGGTCTTACAAGAAAAAAAAGACCGATATATTTTAGATTTTGAGTTTTGAGTCTAATTCATAGTTTCCGACGGTAAACTACATTTAATTTGAGGGATGTTTACAATAATAACTCTATAATTGTCATTATCAAGATGTTCTCGCTAAAGGACTGCCAAAATAAAGAAAACTGTTCGAGCATTTAAATCTTAATCTATGCTATTGATCTTAATTGTTATTTACCAGATGTGTATTTTGTTCCATGCTGTAGTATGAAGCTCCGTTATGAATGATAAATAAAAGCCCAATTCCTTGTTTTGCAAGCAACTATATTGTTACATATCAAGCATTAAAATCCAGATTATGAAAAAAAAATGTAAAGAAGAAAACAGGTTGCATTTATAATTTTGTAACTGATGGCCATATCAATTATAAAGCGTACACCAGTTTGATATACTGCTAGCTGACTGTTTTAGAACGAATTCGCTATACGATTTTTTTAGAAGAATTTGCTGTTGACAAATAACGAATTACGGCTAGAGCCTAGAGCAAGTTTTGTTGTATCAGTAAATGAGTTTAATACTGGATTGTTTATTCAGTGCGGACGTTTTTATAAAAGATATTAAGCTCTCTCTTTAAAACTTTTGGGTGTATTTAATGAGATTCTGATCAATAAGCCAGTAGTCACTTCCATACATGAGATACAAGTATCATGCACAAATTATTGAGGCAAAAAGGTTAAAACTTGTATTTGTTTAAAATTTCAAAACACAATAGTCTAATTATAGAAATCAAAAACAGTTTTAATGAAAAAAAACCAAACATACAAAACAGTATTTCTTCTTTTATAAAGAACTATGTAGTCCACACAAGCTCTATTAGGTGTTTTTTTTTTTCTTTCTTCTTTTTTTTTTGTCATTAAGTTTGGATTGTAGTGATTGGTTTTTTTTCTGAAAAGGTCATCTGTTTTCAAACGTATCGTTTATAACAAATGATACAGCTTATGAGATATACGCATTTTTCTGTGCAACATTATCTTGTAGTTCCGAGCCAAAATGGGTCCAGTTATTTTGTTCATATAGAGGTGTGCTTGCACTATGTTGCAACAAGCGAAACCCTACACATTATTTTTTCTTTCTTTATATTAAAAAGCGATGTCCCGTGTTTCGTAGCTCTTTCATCAATTGAAATTTGAAAATATGGTTGTATATCCCTGATTATAGAAATCACAGAAGAGATGTTAAATCTTAGCGCTTCTCTGCAAATATTTCACAAGAAAAACATATTTGTCTATTTCTGGTAGTTTATCCTTAAAATGTTAAAGAATGAAAACTGTGACAGCTAAAAGATTTAAGGTATTAGATATGAAAATAAGTTGATTTTTATGGAGGCAATATATCGTCATATCTCAGGATTTATTACGTATCCTAAATTGTATATTGTTGTTGGAATTAGCTAAGTTAAATGTAAATTTTATGAAATTCTTAAGGAAGTTGGCAACACATAAACAATAATTTTGATAGTCTTAGGTTTTTTTTACCAATTTCATTTCATTATCGTTTATAAAACGCTAACAGATCGACGGTGTGTTGAGCGCTAAGAGGCAGATTGCGTTGAAATATTCTCATAAGCATATTGACGTAAAAGTTAGCAATTAAGTGCTTAACGTTGAACTATATACTCTACTACGCTACAACAATATCCTCTACACAGTGTATTCAAAACGCCATATATTTCTGATAATTAGAGGCACGCAATACAGAGTTTTTTGATGTTGATATCAATGAGAAATGTGGACAATGTCGTGAGGTAAACCAGTGCCACAAAATAAATGTTACATGTTTAACTGGATGTGTTGCTAGTTATATGGGAAATTCGTGTAAAACACGTATGTACACATGTACATTGTAACCAATTCATTGCATCTAATCCACAAATTGTAAGTATTTCACTTAAAAAAAAATGATAATGTTAGGATATTAAAAATACGATTCTCGTAAAATATATGTAATTAAGTACCACAATACTTAAACCAAACATAGTTCAGTTTAATTTAACTATTGAATTCTTATAAAAAAAAAATAACGACATGAGTGTGAAAGTATTGGTTTTTCCGTAAAACTTGAAAAAAACCTTTATGATGTGATGACACTCCCAAAACATCACTAAATCATAATCTTTATATGTATAAGTGGTGATGTACTTGGTCTTAATTTACTAAACCATCGAAAGTACCTGTACATCAAATATTGTCCTAAATGTGTAATACTTTTTTTCTACATTTAAATATGTATCGTGTAGATGTGACCGTGATAGCTGTTCTAACAATACAATAGGATGTATATAATTTTAAAAAAGAAGATTTTTGTATTTTTATCATTGCTTTCAGAAGGACTTATTTGGTAGATGTACATCTAAAAATATATAATAACAGGACGCTTACAAAGAAACCAGGGCTGCATTTTACAAAAGAACTTATGACTTAAGACCACATTACTGAATGCTTATCAATCACGAAATAACCAATGTTTTATTCTATTGGGGGGGGGGGGTCTAATATCCTTTTACTTTGTTTTATATATACAATTAATTCGAGCAATGGTTTGACAACATAAAACATAAATCACATAACATAAATGTAACAATATAATTTATTATACTTTCATGTTAAATACTGAAATCTGATTGGTTTAGACGAAGTTGACAATCCGTTCTAATACCCTCAGCGTTAGCAACACACTTGGCAACGGGCCGATAGAACAAATTGTTACATGCGCGTAAATTATGCGCGTACGGTTCGCCGTAGAACTCGCGTCTTTTCTATATAAAAGCAGTAAAATTTGTCATAAAATTAAGACATTCAGTATAATAAAATAAATAGTGCCTGTTTGGGAGGGTACCAGTTGAAATTGACACCCCTCGAAAACCATTGTCAACCTCCGCTTCGCGTCGGTTGACAATGGTTTTCTCGGGGTGTCAATTTCAACTGGTACCCTCCCAAACAGGCACTATTTATATAGTGTAATCTAAGTAGGTTGCATTGTACTCTCATCGCATATCGTTGGACTTTTATTCTTCATACATATAGCAGAGCAAAACACATCATAGCAAAGAATACGTGATAATTTCAGCTCAGTTTTATATTCTTTATAAGATTAAATAGACGCAGACACTAATAAAAGTAAGTTGACATTCACAAAAAATAAAATTACATTTAAAAAGACTGAAAATAAATCAGGGAGAAAACAAATCATCATGCATACATATAATTAACAATAGATATATTTTTTTAATGTTTGTACATTCTTTACAAAAAAGAAAAAAATCAGTTTTGAAATGCAAATTAGGGGTAACTTAATTATGTGTTCTTAAATCTCATCTCAAGGTAAAGTTAATCTGATTTAAAATATTTTATAATATCAAAAAAAAAGCCCCCAAAATACTTCTAAGGATTATCTTAGAATGAAGCCTTAGTAGTTATATCCCTTGACATCACATCTTCATCTTCTTCAATACTTGGGGCACTTAGACTTGGGGCACCTAACTTTACTAGTCAGCTGGTTTTTAAAGGTAGCAAGGGACAGTTTCGGATAAAGTACCCGTAAATATTTTTGTAAAATTGAGAGTTGCTGTACTTGAAGGCTTATGAGTGTCACTAAAATTCATGAAATTATTTTTAATGATTTTCATTAGTTAGAGGGATGTCTCTTGTTGAAATTGACATGCATTATGTAGGCCCCATATGTTGGATACCTGAGAATCAGAAGTAAAATGCGAAACCGCGGCTAAGACTGTTGTGTTGACTTTACACAGTGAAATTGCAAGTGACAGACGGGAGGTAAAATTACACGAAAAGTAGGTGGATGGGACATTGTTAACTATACACCGTTATGTTTCTGACATGTGATGGTGCAACATGCACACGGTACAGAAGGTCAACCCTTTGCAGGGAATAAGCTGGGGGAGGTCTAAAAAGCTGAAAAATCATGAAAAAGTAGCAAAAATTGGAAGGGTCAAAATCTCATAAAATCCAGTATGTAGAACATTTTACAGGTTTTGACTAATAATTTTCTTTAGAAATTGGTGATTTGCCCTATAACAAGTGAATTAAAGGTATTTGTGAACAATGGGAACTGAGGAAATTTTAGTTACAGAGTTCCGAAAACACACATCCCCTGGTTACAATGAATTGTATAAAAAACAAGAGGCCAAAAGGCCTTAACGGTCACCTGAGTAGCATAACCCATACACAAACTTGTGAAGGAGTCTCTTATATGCACTTAGTGAAGTTTTATTCTGGAATAGAAAAATTCTTAATTTGTAATGACGACCACCTCCCTGCCTGAAATCTTTCAAAAAGGACTATTAAATCTATAATTTTAGCGAAAAACTTAAAAGATCATAAAAGAGTGCATGGCCTGATATTGAAAAGGTGCAAGACTCTGATAGAAAATAATTTAATAATAATAACAAGGTGGCTATTATTCATGTTTTATCTAAAACAACCTCCCATCCCCCATCCCCCCGGGGCAGACAGAAACTCTCCCTATGGGCATTTAAACAAACGAAAAAAAACCCAGCTTTATCGATAAAAGCCATCATGAGTTACTCACTTCTCCTGTTCCAGTTTTTGAATATTCAACATTCGTTGAGAATCACCATCTGGCATATATACCAAAATCATTTTACCTTTATATATCAGTGATTTTAGTTAGCCAATTATTACTTTACTATTAACAAGTCTATTTGTTTATTTTGAAAGTTCAAAAACTGTTTTTGTTTCAAGAATATATATAGTTTAGGGGTGGGGATATTAACCGTTTTCAAGATATTCAGGCACTACTTGTTTGAGAGGGGTCAGGACCACCCTAAGGGCCCATGACCTACATACCATATGATGCCCCTTGACACAAGGAACAAGAATATATATGGTTTAGGGGTGGGGATATTAACCATTTTCAAGATATTTGGGCTCTTCCTGTTTGAGGGGGGCCAGGAACCACCCCTGAGGCCCATGACCTACATACCACTTGATGGCCCTTACCACAAGGAACAAGAATATATATGGTTTAGGGGTGGAGATTTTAATCGTTTTCAAGATATTTGGGCCCTTCCTGTGCCATATTGGCCCCACCCTAGTGCCTAAACACCTGTCCCAGGGGTCATAAATTTCACAATTTAGGTAGAAGACTTCATGTACATCATATCCAGCCTTTTGTTTCTCACAAATATATATGGGAGTAGAGAAGAAGATTTTCTAAGATTTAATACATTTTTACTATATGGCCATATTGGCCCCACCCTAGAGCCTGAACCCCTGACCCAGAGACCATAAATTTCACAATTTTGGTAGAGGGCTTCATGGACATCATAACCATGCATTTAGTTTTTAACAAATATATATGGGAGTATAGAAGAAGATTTTCTAAGATTTAATACATTTTTATTATATGACCATATTGGCCCCACCCTAGGGTCTATACCCCTGACCCAGGGGCCATGAATTTCACAATTTTGGTAGAGGGCTTCATGGACATCATAACCATGCAATCAGTTCTTTCCTCACATGTGTGGGAGTAGAGAAGAAGATTTTTGAAAATTTGGCTGTTTTTTTGCATATTTGGCCCCACCTGTGGCACCCTAGTGGTGGTAGAGCCACCAATTTCACAATTTACATTCCTCTTACCATAAAGATGCTTCACACCAAAAATGGGATTAATTGGCCTTGTAGTTTTTAAGAAGAAGTTAAAAATGTAAATTGTTAACGCACGACGCACGACGCACGACGACGGACGAAAACAGATAGCAATAGGTCACCTGAGTTTACTCAGGTGACCTAAAAACTGTCCCGTGCCACCTATAGCTAAAACAATTATTTCTCAATTTAATCATGGTAAAAGGCCTAGTCATATTAAACAGTTATTGCTTATTATGATTACTTTTACACTGTGACTGAATGTTTAATTTATAAATAAATAATGTTCTTCAATACAAAAGAGTTACTGGAAGGTAAATAAATCATAATGAAATTTAGGTGTTTTCCCTTGGAATTCAAGATTTTTTTCCTGCAAATATTTTTTTTAATTAAAATAACACAACTCTTATTTAAGGAAAGTAAACAGTTTATACAAAGAACTTAATATTAGGAAGGACAAACAGAAATTTATGACTGCGTTCAAAAGATATATCCTCATAAGTTATAAAGACAATATATAGCAGATCAGACAAAACAAATATTTACAGCTCTCCCTGAAAACATCCAAACCTAATTTTTTTTACATATACCAATAGATTAAGCCAGTAGTAGGTTATATTTTTATGAAAATTGATAACCATTGCTTCCCTACAAATGTTAGTGCTTACAGAGAATTACTCTTAATGTCTGATATTCTGTTTATTTTTTTTTACATTAATTTCTTACATATTTTTCATAAAGACCGTTAGGTGGGATGTTTCTTTCATTGCAATGCAAAACTTTAAATTTCCGAGAAACACGTAACACGAAATGATTCTTACTACCCTTTAATAGCTGTACATTTCATCAGGTTATCTTTCAAGTCGGTTCATATTAAAGATATGGGGACATTATCCAACGTTCCCGCTATAAATAATTCTACACGATTTTTGCTTGGAAAATATATAAGGGATGTAAAACCGGATACATGGGGAAAAATTCAGCTTGTATGGGCTAGACTGATTCATGGGCATTGTTATTGTGGGCTAGGGAACCAGGCTACCACACGTTTATCTGAATCAGGATCGGGATTTCATGCAATTATGTTATAATTCAAAAGCGGGGAGATTGTAAAGTTAACGGTTACTGTACAGAAACAGACTTTTCCTTAAAAAAAAAAGATCAATATGTGATATCAACTGTCAGCATCGTGAAATGAGTTTATGTTATGCCGAAAGTAAGTCATGGTTTAAATAGCATTCATCGCGATGATTTGAGTTTTACCAAGAAAATTTTTTACGTATTTTGGCAACGAGTCATTAAATAATTATGTGATTGCATAAAAGATTGAATAATAATGTCACTGTTTTAAAATTTAAATCTCTAAAACAAAAATCAACATTTTATACGAAACTGTCACTGTATATTTTACTAGGGAAGGTAATCGTGTTAAAAAAATCCAGACTATCCAGTATACTGACTTTGAAATCAAATTATATAATCGTGTTTGTTTTTTGAGTCAGAGTACATGTATGAGTGTGTGTAATTATGATCGTTTAACGTACTTAACTGGGGTATCATCACTTTAGAGTGAGTCTGTAGTGTCTTTACATTGTCAAATGATGCACATTTTGAGGGCTTTTTTTTTACCTTGAACTTAGCACATTTTCATTATCTTTATTAGTATCTTCAATTTCTGATAAAACACATTGGACGAAACAAATCGACAAATGTAAAGTCTACAAGTTTGTCGAGTTTCGACATGACCATATTTTTTAAACTAAGTATAATTCGAATTTATTTTGCGATTTACCGAAAACAAAGACTAGTTGGCGGCGAGAAAATTTCGCGACGAAGATTTCGCACGCGAATAAAAGTTGATATACAGTAGGTCTATAGAAAATTGAAAAGGCATACCGTAATCGCCACAATTGACCAAAATTAACAATAATTCAGTTAAGCTGTTATAATCAGCTCTTTATAAATGATAATATGTTTTACGGTGCGACCGTTGAGGTGGGCGCAGCAGGAATGACACATATCTTGCATCATGGTCATCTCTGTGATATTTTGACACCTATCAGTTAACGTAAGATAAATTTTGAGTGATGTATAAAAATATGTCTAAAACTAGAGACGAGCTCGTTGCAAGCAACGATTAGGTTTTCCCTCGTAGCTGCGTCATACTTGTGACGCATTACAAAAAATTGATAGCTGACCATCGTACAATATTAGATGTGTTAACACTGAAAAACAAAGTATTATATTTCTGTGACCGTGTAGATTTTACGGTGATAGAGAATTCGTCTGGATCTGCATCGGTCGTGTGCAGTACGAACCGGGTGAGGGAATGTTGGCGTAAAGTGTATAAGGTAAAAGGTTGTGGCGCGCTGTGGGCCGTAAGCTAAAACGAAGGGTGGGTTTGCCGTATTCCCGAAGGTCCACCAGTATACAGTTCCAGAGAAATAAACAGGCAATTGATGCAGGATTCCACATTATTGGACGAGACTCAACGATGGCAACATTATAACAATTTAACAGACAGACATGTTACAAACAAGTCGGATATGGCCAGAAGTGGCCTCCGGACTCAAGACTCTGGGAGAGTCGGACGTGGCGGGGCTGGCCGCCGTATTCCAGACTGCGCATTGACAATTGTACATAACTATTTATAAGAATTTTAACAATGAGAATAAATTGCAATTAACAGGTAATGATATAAGTAAGCTGAGTGAAAGGTTCACAGATATAAAATAATTAAATAAACTCAATGAGTCTTTGATGTCCAAGAAATGAAAATCTGATAATTGCACAATGTTGTTTTAAGAGATTAACAGTCCTTGAGACATGACACTCTGTCTCTATAAAGTCTAATAAGTGTCAATCACTAAATAAACAAAAGTAACTATGTAAGAAATAAACTGTGAGAAAAAATTACGAAACAGATGTTGAATTTTACAAGTAAAGTAAAAAAAAAAATTATAATTGAACAGTGCATTTTGCACGATGATACTACATGTTTATAAGCAAATAGAGATCTTAACACGTTGTCTCTAGTTTGATTCGCCGCATTTTATTCACAGAGTAGGACTGTGGTTATGCCCGGTACGATGGTAAAAAGACCACTGGCAAACGTTTTACACGCATTTTTATCGAACGCAAGCGCCAATGAATCTATCAGTATATATGCGGAGATCCTGGAAATTTTACAAGGGGTTTTGAAGAATAATTTTGTATTTCGAGGAGGGGGGACATGCGCGGATCAGAAAATTTTTCCGGGGTGGGGGTTGAAAAGTCAGATGGTTATTTGAGTTTGCCAAGGGATGTCCGAGGCATATTTGGTAAGTTTATAATGTACACGTAATTGAAAGAAATTTCGCTGGGGGGGGGGTCTGGAACCCTTCCCCTTCTAGATCCGCGCACGGAGAAGACCGATGCCGGTAATTTTACTGTTATTTTAACCATTTTTATTTAATTATTCATGTTCATAATTATCAGAAAACCAATATTACCTTTCAAAGCAGTTAAAACTTAAAACTTAAGATACGAACCATTTAGTCTCGGTGAGTATTGCGTCCGCGTACGAAAATAATGGCAATTTTCAAGAAATTCGGATGGACGATCTGTGTCCTAGGTCGTCCATCCGATTCTTTTTCTGACTAAAAGCTACAGACCTGCAGTTAAAGATTTTCAAACTCTTATTGATTATGTCAATTTGTTTGTCTCAAAGAATCAATAAAGTTTTACCTTAAAAAAAAGAAAGAAATCGGGCACAATTTTCAATGTTAGCATTTTACAATTTTATGGTCTAATAAAATTTCAAGAAACAACTCTTCATTGCTTTATCCGAAATATTGCATGAAAAAAATTTACATCGCATTTTTTAAATTACAAAAGGATATTCAAAATGAACTTGGATTAACCGCTAACAAACAGGCATAAAGAGAGACTGAGAACCAATTCCTTCTCTTTTTTTTTTTACATCAAAAGAAATTCAAAAATAAATCAAAATATATATTTTTTCTTTGTATGCGTTAATGAAAATGTAGATCAGCAAGGGGTTCGTTTTCGTGCAAGCACCTACATAACAGATTGTTACACGGGTCTACAACGATGACAAATATCGAAAAGGCAATATTGTGGGTAAAGGATGAATGTGTAGTTGGTTGTTTAAGTTTATTTTTGATACATGTAATAATATTTATCTGGATCGGTTATGTTTGTTAGTTTGTTTTGATTATTAAAGAGGGGAATAAAGAAATGAGTAATTTCCAAGCACGTAGCATCGTTTTTGAAAGTGGGGGGGGGGGGGCAAACTCATCCAACAAATCTTGACAAGCAAAAAAAGAAAAAAAATTGAATTTTCCAAAATTTTCAAAATTTCACTCATAATTTCATGATTTTCATACCATTTTTTTTACATGCTACCAAAATGGGGTTGGGGGGGGGCAACTCCATGATAATTCAATTTTTTAATGTAAATTTTATAAAAATAGTTGCTTCGAGAAAAAGTGGGGAGAGGACATCTTTATGTCATATAACATGTGAAACTGATTTCATTCCACCCACAAGCTTGAAATAATGAAATAATTTTAATGAAAACAATATAAATAGACGTCATAAATCCCATATCAAACGCCATATAACCACTTGATTCTGCGCGTCTTTTTAATGAATTTATAAACAACGGCAAATTCTAAAATGTATTTTTAAAGGTAATGTTAGCTGCAAGTCTGTAGACCTTGTATGAAAAATTTCGGATGGTAGTCAATTTTTCCGGGATACAGACAGAGCGGTACATATATGCAGCTAAGGTAACTAAGAATGATCCCAATAAAATACTTTGTTGAGTAACGCAAGCTTTTAAGAAAGCAATACTTACATTTGTTTAAAATATAACACCCAAATACTTCGTCTTACATTCGCTATTTGTAGAACAAGCAGAACCAGTATCAGTCTGACCGGCCTCATCATATACATTGTTGGAATTTTATTGTCCTAGCATTGCAATGCTCTGCATGTACACAATTTCTTTTAAAATTTAAACACTTAAAGTGTTCATCTATATGGCTACACATAACGTACACACGTGATTCAAAATAACCCAGACGGAAAACGGTAAAGAATTCAGTCATTGAGTCTACGTTTTATAGAACTTGTAAGAAAACACAATGCGGGTCTGAATGTTTGTTGATATGTCAATCTATCAATATACAGTTTGTTAATTATTTTCGATTGCTAAGGCTACAGCGTATTTGATGAACAATGAACAACATTTTTTCCATGCCACTTTTTTCCATGGAAGATAGCGAATACAAGTATAAAGCATTTATAAAATTTATTTAATTACCTCTTTAGAATTGTGTATGGAATAAATAATTTATAAGTTGCTGCTGAAGGTTGTTTGGTATTTTCGTTTGTAGATGCTTTGCAAGTAAAAAACCTGAAACGCAGGGGAAATCATAATTAATATCCCTAATAACCGTAACTTAAAACTAGCGGCTTTGGATTCAAATATTATCGTATACGAATATTAAGTTCACTTTTTAAAATCATCTCCACGATGATAATTATATTATATCCATTGCAAATCAGTATTTTTTTTTTTTTGCTTTAAAAGAATTGTTCTATCGGGAGCAATCCCGCGTTCGTTTAAATTGTCATGTCAGTAATACACATTGTGCTTTATATGACGGCCGTATATACGTATTGTAGAAAAGTTGAGTTTAATTACCATGCATTGGAACCATTTTATTAACACATCTCCCAGTACTGAAACAGTTCAAAATGTCTCTGTTACAGTAACACAGTGGGGTGTTAATCGTGTACGTCCAGCTCTACAAGCACATGCACTGTCGTCTAGGCGACGGCCTGAATACAGCTAGCGACTCTCCTATCGATCGGTTACCTGAGTCTCGTAATGCATCTAAATATAGACAGGGGCACAGTTATGAAACAAACAACAAAAATAAGGTCAAAGAGGTTTATCTATATGAAATGAAAATGTACATATGTATAAAAACATTTGGGAATTTTATGTGGAATTATTTTTGCGCGCTACATGTATCAGTTAGTGCATTACAAGAAGCCCTTTCATAACCTCATAAACGTGCGCACCCCCACAAAAATGGACCGAACTGACAACAATTGTTTCTGCAAATACTGACTATAAATTACGAAAACATTAAATTGAATACTATAGAAGGATTCAAAATTAATTTCTTTACAACTTTGCTTCAATAATGCATTAGAAATATTTATTCCTTTTTAAGTTATTGACAAGAAACTTTGGACGCCTCTAACTCCCTAATTATAAGGGCCAGCCCCTTTTTTGGTATACCGAATGAAAGGTCTGGGTAAGACCAAGAACTTTTAAAATACATGTTATAACAAATTTTTATCAGGTAGAAAACTAACACGGAAAATACGCGAATTTTTTTGATTTTTTTTCTTACCTTTGTTTCAACATCTATACCACCCCTTTTATTTGCATTTAAATAATAAATAAAATATATCTCGCACAAATTCAATGTATTAGCTTCCAAACCAGCCCATCTTTGAGACTCTGCCAGTCATCGTTAAAGCTAAACCCCCTGGACAAAAGAAGTCGTTAAATTTTACTAAAAGGGGAATAACTCAAAACCGGATAGGAATTTTCCTCAACTAAAATATGCAAAGACAACATCACGCGGCATGTTATCAGTCCTGAAAATTTCAAAACAATCGGTGAACTAACGAGCGAAATATTAAGGATCAAAGTTGGCGTCTAGAAGAAAAAAAAAAATAATAAGAAATTTGAAAATTTTTCAGAATAATAGTAAGGTTTTCCGCTGAGAGCGGAAAACCTTAATAAAACTAAAATGTACTGGTACATGTACTGTACAAGTTATCGGCTAAGACCAGTTATCCGCTAAACTGAGAGTACGGGTTTATAGCCCGCGACTATCCGAGATTTATTAATTCAGTCCTCTGTTTTAAATAAAGAAAAGTAAATTTGCTTGAAAACTGTCTTGAATATGTTTTAACGTGAGCTTAAACGATCGTTGTTTACCGCTGATTTACATCCTTGCACTTTCAGCAGTGGGGGAAGTGACGTAATAAGTTTAAAATAGAATACAACCTCTTTGTCATACATTATCATATCCCTTCTTTGATTTGACATATAATTTCACTACATATAAAAACACAAAATGAATTCACTAAATTCTGAGAAATTCATAGCGCAGTTCAACGCCTGGTTGCACAATAATATGCATTAAATAGTCTAAGATTTTGAGTATTATCGTATGGTAACGAACGAATAATTTTATGAGTTTTGTTTATGTATCATAACCCCTACGACCTTTAGTCTGACCCCAAAGGGGAAATAATTCAAATTACATTTTGCAGAATATTAAATCAACATGTACAGGGATTTAACTATGTTATTATCGCGAAGCCGATAACTGGTACAGTAAATCGTAAAATCTCGTCAAATTCGGGGCGTGCTAAAAAACACACAAACAAAATGTTTTGAGTTCTAAATAATGATTTAACCGAACATGTGCATAAACAAGGAGTTCATCATTTAAAGAATCTTAAATTTTATTTAAAAATATCAAGAAATAAGGAAACACGAAGATAAATCGTTAAATTTTAGCCGATAACTGGTACAGTGCCAGTATAGCAAAATTCATTTCCTAGACTGGCTTCACCAAAAAACTGTCATTGACTTTTGGATAGAATTGGTCAATCTGTAAAAAGTAATTTGTTTTTTATTTGAGAACCTGTTAACTTAAATATTTTCTTTTCTTTTGTTCATTTATGTTATCTGACTCTTGTTTTTGTTCTCCTGGTTCATAAATAAGTTCTAGTCTCGAATATTCTTCAACTGGTTTTTTCCTGCTCTTTATTCCTTTTTATTTATTACAAAATGAAAAGGCTCTAGCTTTGACATCAATAATATGTTAGGTTTTTTTTAGTTTCCTCCCTGCTTATTCTTACTGTATGAAAAAATAGCTTGGGTCGATATGAAAGTAAAGTGTAAAACTTGCGTATATATATCAAACCTCTATCCAAGCCAAAAACAAAAACCAAATAATAATAATCATCTGAGAGTTTGCAATTTACACTGAAATAACGATTACATGCAGTGCACTTGTTTGATCCATCTTTAGATTCATCTCGGGAAATATAAATTACCGTGACGTCATACATAAAATCTCATTTGCTTTACGTATCTCTAAACAAACCGAAAGAAAGGAAGCGTGTAGAAAATTAAGTGATTATCACCAAAGCTCGTGCGATACTCATAACGCGTCTTTAAATCTCAAGGAACAGTTAATTACGATTTAATTGCAGTTACTGTTGGAATAGCATTAGGGGAGTTAGAAAACAATCCCATATTTTGATGCTGCCTAAATTGTTATCTTGATAAATCATTAGGTTTCGCTCGTTCTTTTTCCCGCGTCTTTTCCTCGTTTTTAAAGCTCTCCAAAAATAAATTATGTAATAAGATGTACATGTTTTAAATGTACATGTAAAACATTGGTGCTTATTCTACGAATGCGTTAATTTCTGTATTACATTTCCAAAGATATGATAATAAAAATGGTTAACTTTTACTACAGATATACAGGCCCAATATCTTTTTTAATTTTGTGTCCTCCGCACATGTCATAATATAAAAGCAGAGGGTTAGAGGCGATGGGATATCGGATAACTTAAAGGCGTTCACATTTCCGTTAGAAACACTTGCATGTGGTCTACGGATCGCAGTCTTCTTTTTTTAAGAACAAAAGCTTGTCGTATTTTAACTCTTGAATTTAAAATCACAAATATTATTGGCAAATTTTATTAAACGTTGAACAAAAAAATTATCACAGCTACTTATTCAGACGAGAATAAACATGAACTTGAAACTTTTTTAAGCGCTTGATAACCACTGACGGTGGATCCAGAAAATAAAAGAAAAAGAAAACATTTGTCTTGGAGAATATTATGTGTCTAACTTGTGCATGTATCTGGAACAGTGTTTTCCTCATACATATACTTGCACATGTACAATATACTGTGTATAAATCATTGGCTTTCGTGAGACTCAATTTTCGTGGAATTCGTGGGAACCTCTCAACCACGGTTTGACATTCTCAACCCGAATTAATAAATACTTTTGTATGTATCATTAAATTCATGAAATACGTCCCCACGAATCTACAAAATTTCAGCATTCCACGAAAATTGGTCGCAACGAATTTAAATGATTCCTCAGTATATTTTTTTTCTTGAAAAATATACAACATTTGTTTTGTAATGGTGGCCTACAGTTCAGAAAATGTGTTATCATCCTGTAATCAAAAAAGCGATTTCTACTAAGATGATTTTTCATTAAATTCTCTTAACAACTTAAATATGGGTGTTATACGAAAATGTTTGAAAATTGACATTTAAGTCACTTATTTATTTATTTAACAGAAAACGAAAGTATGTAAAGATCTTCCTTTTAAAAATGTGTTATATAAGGAATAAGGAATAATTCTTTCAGTATTATGAGGTGATATTTTCGGTCGGGGCGTGATCAAATCAAATAAAGCCCGTTAAAATTAATTAAGCTGTAAGCTATTTTTTTTATGTGTATACTTTAAAAATAAATGGTACTAAAATATCATAAATTCAAGCATCATGTTTCTGATGACATATCTAATATACGAAATACTTTAAGTTTACATGTCGCGTTTAATTTAAGTTGTATTGTTAGCAAAACATTGTTAAAGACAAATCATTTAATGCGTCATTGAATCGGGCATTGCAATTTAAAGTGACAAGATGGCCTATTTAAAAGAAATGGTTATGTGCTTTTTGTAGACCTATAAACATTTAAGAACAACTTTAAATATACAAGATTTTGACAAAATCATCCTCTAAATTCATCCTCAAAAATGTTTCCCGTCTCTGTGTTCTCTACATTATTATTGTTGCATTGGCACAGTAAAAAGACTAATATATTGTGTTGAAGGAATTTTGGCTATAAACAAATATTCCTAGTAACTTTAGATCGATGATATATGCCGAAATTTAATTTTAAGTAAAATGTATTGCCAAAGCATGGTCATATTGAAGCGATTTCGGCAAACTTCAATAGACAAACGACAAACGTGGAAACGAAATGTATAAACAAACAATGCATAGTGATAATATTCTTCGGGCAATAGAAATTTGTACCTCTCACAACCAGTTGATATATTTGTTGTTTTCTTTGTAGGCTGATTATATATTTTTTTTTTGTTGCAATGTGGTTTGATTTTAAGTATTTTTCCACTGATTTTAATTGATAATAAATTTACAAAAACGAATTACAAAGCAAGTTTTTAAGTTGTTATTTATGCAAACCGTTCAACGAACTTATAAATAAACAATTTGAAAAAAGCCTTCACATAAACCATTCATGTACATTTTTAAACGTTTTACTCATTTCAGAGTGCCATACAGGATTTTATGGTGTATCATGCAATGAGACATGTGGACAATGTCGTGATGTAAACAAGTGTGATCACATTAATGGTACATGCTTATCTGAATGTTCGGCTGGTTATATAGGGGATTTATGTCAAACACGTAAGTACAAATGTAACCACAAATACATCATATATATCAATGTTTAAATGATAAGTAAAATTAAAAAGGTATATATTAACTGATCAAATTAATTAGTATGTAATGATTTCGAAAAACGTATAGGTTTTTATTCGTTTTCACCAGGTTGCCAACCTGGATTTTTTGGAAAGGACTGTTCTGAGAAATGCATCGACACATGCAATGGATGTAATAATGTCAATGGTCTGTGTGACTATGGTTGCATACCTGGCTGGATAGGATATTTCTGCAATAAAGGTATTGCTCAGAATGTATGCATTCCGTAGGGGAATAACTGAAGCAAGTGCTAAGTGCAATAACAATTGGAACTAGAATTTTTTTGTCTTCAACAAAAAAATAAGGGCTTTTCGACAGCCCCTTTTTCCTTTTTTATCTAAAATATAAGAAAAAAATCATTTCTAATTGATTTCCCAATTTTTTAAACGCCTTGGTTAAACCTATTGCCTTAATGTGAACTTATGAGTAGTGCAGTGTTTAAAGAGAGATAACTTCAGAGCTTTACAAGTAGCTATACAAGTTTCTATAGGAATATTTTCAAAAAATCATATAAAAGTAAGTATTCATTCGTCAGTCACAAGATTTGGTATGCCGAGAGTATTTATGCTTTACATTCTTTCAGCAAAGCGAGAAAACTCTTCCGAATTTTTTTTTTGAATTTTAAAAAAATTGTGATCTTTAGGCCTTAAAAACCCCTATAAGGAGTCAAAAAGTGGCCCCTCGGACCATATTTTTTTAAACTGTAGTCTTTATTGCAAACAATAGACCGAAAAGATTTTTAAAATCGGAAGACAAATAAAAAAGTTCCAGCTAAAGGGCTTCTTTGCACCTTGGCCCTTGCAGATCCCTAATTTTTTCAAATTGTCTACCCAAAACCTTTTCCGGTCTGCGCATTGTGTGTCTCATTATACAGCTAAAATATTGCAATGTTTACTTGAAAACTTTTTGAGAAAACGAACGACGCGTGATTTTAGTTTAACACTGAAACTCCCATAAACAATTTTCATAGGCTTATAAAATCGGAAGTACTGATTTTTTTTATTGAAACTTGGAATATATGTTTATTACTTCTATCTAAACAATGTTTAGGAGTCTTATAAATTCTTTGGGTTTTTTGAATTTTTTTGTTTTTCATCCCCCTTTTCTAAAGTTTGAGCCTTAATATCTCAAAAACAGTAAGATATAGAGAAATGCCCAAGCTTAAGATTTTGTCCAACTAGACACAATACATCTAATTCTTAAATTTGAATGCTCTAACTCAAAAATAATAAAGATATTGTGTTTCTATGAATTTTTTGTATTTCCCTTGTCAAAACCGGAAGTGTCGGAACCGGAAGTCCAAAACCTTACTTACGCGTGTCATTTAGAATTGCTATTAGACTATTGCATAATTGTTTCATTATTTCTTTCCGTTTTCAAAAAAATCGGTGACGGTAATTTGTCGAGAATAATAATAATAAAACAGAACGAAAGCAATAGGTCTTTTCGACCGAGAGTCGAAAAGCCCCAATAACATGAGTCCAACATTGATACAGTGGTGCTATAGTGAAAATTGACAAAACAATCCTATCCTATCATATATTCTATACCCTGCATCATATCCAGCAAATAAGCTCTACCCTCACCTGTCCTCTCCTATCCCATGTCATCCATATTTAGGAATAAAAGTTAAAAAGAAAAATTAAAGAAAATAAGAACTCCGTCGACGAACTATCGAAAAATCTAATATTCGAAATATCTAATTGAAACATATAACCGACAATCTATAGAACGGGGTCTCTTAGTTACCTATGCGTCGATATTAAATTGTTCGCGGAGTGTTCTTAATAGTGTTAACGTTAAAGAGGTAAGCGATTGTATTTTTGTTTTTATTTTTATAAGATATCTGTCATATATGGTGGATGCCATAGGACATATAGTTGATATATTTTTAAATTTGCGGCCACGAAATAAAAGTTGTTCCTACAAAATAAGATTTTTATTTCAAAACGAAGATGGAGATGCAGTCCACCTGAACTCTTATTTAAATTTATTTCTTTTAGTAAAATTTCACAATATTTTTTTAACTGTCCAAAATATACTTTCCATATGTAAAGATAAGATAAACGTCCCCCCCCACTCTTTCTGTATTTGAAGTGCAAATTAATGTTCATTTATTTTAATGCTTTACTTGGAAATATTAAAAACTTCTGTACATATGAAAACAAAGGTGTTTTAGGTTAAATGTGGTTGCAAATAATAGCGTAGAGTGTCATTGAGCATTTAATTGGATTTAACATAACATTTATCATAGCAAAGCATGCCAATTTCATAGCATAGTTAACATAACACGTCATAAACATTGCAAGCAATACATGATATTAAACTCAGGATACTGTTTGTGCGTCTCCATGCATTGTGCAATCAATATTACCATATATTTGTAATATTTTTTTTACCGTTAAAGAATGTGATAAAGGATCGTATGGAATTGAATGTAATGAAACATGCGGACACTGTCGTGAAGTAAACCAATGCTCCAATGTCAATGGCTCTTGCTTAACTGGATGTGATGCTGGTTATAAAGGAGAGTTATGTAGAACACGTGAGTAGACAAACACCAAGGTACCTGCAGAACTAGCAGCTTATTATTATAAAAATAAAAATCTATAAGAAATCTATATAGAAGCGAGTTTATGGTAAAAACAATTACACTCATTAGTATGTTTTTAATTACGCAATGCGATTACAAAAGCAGTAGTTATAACATAAACATTTTTTTTTACTTTGAACTTGTGACAGACCTACATAGTCTTAACGTTAGTCAGTACTTCCATAGAAATGTAACATGCTTAACTGGGTGTGATAAAGGTTATCAAAGAGGATAGTGCAGGATACGTGAGTTTGCAAATCATCTCTAAAATATGTAAAGATAGATAGATAGATAGATAGATAGATAGATAGATAGATAGACAAGCAGACAGACACACAGGTAAACAGACAGACTTACATCATACAACGTAAGTTGCACACAATTTAATATCGTTTTTTTTTTATTTAAACGAATTATATTTTGTTTTTATGTTATATTTCAACAATTTATCATTATTATACTTAAATGTTTAATGCCGAAATCTGATTGGTAGTTGATAATCCTTTCTACATGTATTACCCTAAGCGTTACAGCAACAGATAACACAACGAATTGTTACATGCGCGTAAACTATATGCGTACATAGTCACGTCATTATTATATTATTATTATATATTCGCGTCGGTTGACAGTGGTTTTATCGGGTTGTCAATTTCAAATGTTACCCTTCCAAACTGGCACGATTTATATAATACCACCTGTATTGCTAAGGTAAATGATTTGACTCTATATTATTTTTTTTATACCTCTGTGTGAATACTTTTTTGTGTGTAGAATTACGAGAAATAAAACTGCTATTCCATTTAACTGTGAAAAAGTTTCAGTGCTATCCGCCCATAGTGTATAGTTACCGGAACTATTCACCCGAAGCATTTGATTCCTGTCGTTTTTAATCTAGTAGCACCTCTGGTTAAATCCAAGTTTCTATATTAAATTCAAAGTTTAGATAACTCTTATTTGTTTTAAAAAATCCCCGATTAATTAAGTTTTTTCTCGGTATAAAACATTACTTATTTACTTGACTATTCGGACAATAGCAAGTTTACTGTTCTCCTCGATTGCAACTTTTTTTCTCGACTTCGCTTCGTGAAATAGTTCCTGTATTGGGAAAATATAAACGTGCTATCGTCCTCGTAGCCGGTAAATATGTATATAATATAAATAAATGTTTACAATCTTTAATCCGATCTTACTCTCTTTCGCTGATTTACGAATCAATTTAACTTAAGGTATTCAATATTTAAAGTTGTTTTATGTAAACTGTACTGTATATTTCGTGTACAATTAAAACGTAAAAAGAAGACCGCGAATGGAACATGTAATGCGCAAGGTAACATTTTGCAACAGTTTAGCTGAAATAATTGTAAAGGTGACAGTTTGGGCAAAGGTATGGTAAGTATTTTTTTTTATCTTAGCGTGATTGATTGAAAGTGATAATTGGGAAAGAAAGACAATATATTTCGATGAGTTAAAAAGGAATATAAAGGATGCACCTATAAAATATCATTTTGAACACTGTGCAGTCTACGACTAAAACGTAGGTTGTCAAAAGTAACGAAACGAAACCAAAATTGATATGTTTTGTACATAATGGACAGTTAGAATACTTATATAATGTGATATCAAATGTGACTTGTTAATGTTTAAGGATGTCATTGATTTACGTTGATATCATTTTGTTTTTACTTCAGGGTACCAGTATTACTTATAATGGCTTTAATGATATATCTTGATTTAAATAAATAAAAAGCCCTAAAGGTTAGTCGAAGTCAACTTTAAAAAAAATTAAATCAAATTTAGATACATAACTGTATAGAAGTTTCTAAAAACAAATTTAAGTTTATGTATGGATTTACATGTGTATTGAGCAAAGAACCGTATTGATGTTTGTAACATTTATGATTGAATACAACTATATTATTATTTTGTTGCAAACGAAATAGACTTCAAATCATTGTTATCTATTTTTTTTCACTGTTGACTTTGTTGACAATAGTAGGTATTTGAATGATCTTATATAAAAGTAATAAAAATCTTGCACCATTTATTTTAATAATTTGTCTTTTTTCAGGGTTTGGTTTTTGTCTTGAAAAAAAAAAATTATATGTGTTCTCAAATAGCATGTGTGAGCTGAGCATGAGGAAAATTTATACACATATTAGAACAAATTGCTCGTCTGTATTGGAGGAAATATCATTGGATCCGGGTGATTATTGCCTTTTTATAAATTAAATCTTCTGATTTTATCTTTAACAGTAATATATTATATTACCTATATTGCAATTGTATCCTTATTGGACAAAACAATTTATTTTTTATTTTATCAAAAATTTAGTAAAATGTAAAGATATTTAGACACCGAATCTTACATGGAACCAATTACGAAATCGTGTGCATATATTTTTAAAAGAAAACAAATTTAAGAGAATGTTTTTATTTTCAAAACCTTAAGATGATGTACTTATATACTTGTGCATGTACTTATATTCGAAATTTAAAATCAGTATTTATTTGAGAATAAATATACATATTTGTGTATTTTTATTTATGAATAAATAAACATATATGTCGCTTTTTTAATAGGGTGCAAAAGTTAAATGACAAAACAATGACATCGGTCACTTCGATTCATGTCACATTTTACGTCATTATATTTCATTATTGCTTATCAATGTATTTATTTGATGAAATAATTATGTTTATCAATGCATTTATTAAATGCAATAACTTTTTTGGTATGTTTTGTTTATGTTTAAAAAAACCCAAACTTTTACTAAAAAAATGGATTTTTAACCACCTCTAAAATATGTTCATTTAAATTTTACAGTCAGTCAATGTTCAGTAGATAATCAACTAGCTTATTACTGTAAAGGAGATCCACAGGCTCAAAAAAGTAAAAACTATGATATGAAACAACTTGTTACATGTGCCACAGAGGAAAACATATTTCGGATAAATATTATTTAAGGAAATGATAAGATTTTGGTTCTTGAAATGAGTTGACATTTTATAGATCAGAAGCGAAAAAAAAAATTGTTTATTTTAAAAGAAAAGCTGAAATGGAAACTGTGACAATGTATTTATTACTAGATTTCATTGGATAATGGACAATTGATGAACGTTTAATATGTAAAAAAAAATACATTTTTTGAAAAAAAAATTTTTGTTATTATTATTATTATTTTTCATAAATGAAATGAAATGAACAAGATATCTGTGAGCCAATGCTCACTAGTGATACCCCCGCTCTGATGTGAATATGCAAAATAAGCAAAGTCGACATTTAACAGAAAGCTGGCATCCGATTGGTACAGAAATATATCCCACAATATGGCATGCCTAAACAAATAATGTGTTAAAATTTCAAGCATCTGCGATAAATATTTGAGGAAACTTTGTTTGAAAATTTTGGCTAAAATAAACAAAGTACTCATTTAACAGGAAGTTGACGTCCGATTGGTACAAAAATACATCCCACGATAAAGCATGCCTTAACAAACACTGTGTAAAAATTTCAAGCATCTGCGATAAATAGTTGCTGAGATAAATGCGACAGAAATTTTTGTTACGGACGGACAGACGGACAGACGGACACACAAGGGTAAAACAGTATACACCCTCTCCTTCGGAGCGGGGGTATAAATAGTTGGATATACTCTACTATTTAACAGTTCAAGGGTTGTTCGATGTGAAATGTGTCGTGAAGCACAGCGCGATAAGGCTTTGTTCGATTTCGTGGATGATGATACTCTTAAATAGATCTATTCAATACCTGTAATACGATATGATTACTAGTTGGTTATTGATTCGTGCCCATTTTTTCGGTGCGTCTTTTGAACAAATTACACCTAACCTTAATTAAGACCTTAAGTTCAAGGACACTTCGAAAAATGTTTAGAGGAGGATATATGCAACATTGTAACTCCATTATAAAAATAGATGCTCATTTCCTCAAAACAGTCGTTTATTTAGACAATTCTTTAAAATAATTGATTAATATTATAATTAATATAGCAAAATGTAATACATTGTTAACTCAAACACTTATTTTTTCAACCAATTAGACGCATTTTCATGAAGTACACTTATAACCGGATAAAAACATCCCAAGTTTAACAAGATATTTAATTGCTTGCCCTTGAACATTTGCAAGTGTCAATTAGGATATCCTCTCAAATTTCAATACATATGACTGTACACAATCCAAACGCACAACTAACAAACACATTTGTTTCTTATTTATTCCTTTTAAAAGAAAAAGAAAGATTAATAGGAGAAACCGCGTTAATTTTTTTTTTGATAAAACAGATGTAAGCAAAAAGGGAAAAAAATAACAAAAAACTAACCACAGCGAAGACGGTGTATTATCGTCGTTCACTTTGTGCCCTGTAGTAACGCACTGCATTAACCTCTAATGATACAACAACCACTACTTATATAAAGTTGCATTTGTGGTCAGAATCTTGGCCATTAGTTATATAATTTTATCATTAAACGGACAACCTAGCTGCCCATTATTTTTACAAATTATGAACTATATCATTAAGGGTAAAATCATCACTTCGACTAATGATATGTGAGAATGAGAGAGAGAGAGAGAGATAGAGAGAGAGAGAGAGAGAGAGAGAGATTCATTATGTCTGTTAAAATTAGAACCACTTAACTATTTATATTTGTTATGTCTAAAGGTCAAGTTATAATTAAAATGCGAGTTATAATTTGATAACAAATTACTTATAATTTAATAACAAATATCCTATTGTGAGTTCTTATGGAAACATTATAAATTATACAATTATTTCCTGAAGGTTTTTGTTTTCCCATACAGATAAGTGTTTCCTTGTTTATCGTGGACTAAACTAAACAGTTCACAATCTCTGAAACATGAAGTCAAATGGTTTGTCAAAAAAAAAAACATATCGACGTATACCTTAAGTAGTGAAGCTTGCTAAATTTGATGCAATGATGATATATGAAGTACGTTATGATACATATTTTTAATAAAGAATCACATTTAAGAAATATTTCATAACGCAACGACCGACATTTAAATTTAAACTCGTTAATATGTGTTGTAGCAGAACAACATGACTGTTAGTGGTAATGGGCGGGTATTTCAGTCCATACGTCTTTTCCTACACGTGACACTGTTAATGAGAACAGAAATGTGTCATAGACCAGAATATAATTTCTTACATTTACGTTTACATTATAATCAAAATGATATTGCTATAAAGATGATCTTATTGTACGTGTTATAGACAGTTCATGCATTATGTAGTAATCTTTACCACACATCCGTCCCATTTCTTTAACTAAATACCAAATAGTTAAACACTCTAGAAACTACATAGTAAACTTTTTTTCTTATTATATTCACCACCATTCTAAATATATCTTAATATCGTTTAAATGGTATTATGTACTTTCATATGTTTAGACTCCGGATAAACTGATACTATTCAGAAATATCCTGACATGCATTCATTTACTTTTCGATGATACTGTGGAATCATCATTGTTCGTGGGGGACCAATGTTCGTGGCTTTCTTGGTTAACCCTTGCCAACGAATTTACATCCCCATGGAAGTATATACTAGTACATGTACAAGGATTTGTTTAATATTTATTAAAGTTATCCCAGACTTGCTACATGTACCAACGAAATTACGTCCCCTCGAACCAGAAATATGATGGCTACCCAAGAACATTGACCCCCACGAATAAAAATAATTCCACAGTATTTATATAACAGATTTCCTGACTGTACGAAATCAAAGGCTAATCCCCTACAAATCGTGCACTGATACATTTTCGCATGAATTGCACCAGACAATACCTGCAGTAAGACCAATACTGGAACTTGACGCCCAGTTGCACATTATTTTTTTTTCCCGAAATTTTTATTTGAGGTTTGCCGTTGTTCTAAACATACAATCCATCTTGGCTATGGTCTTGATATATTGGTTTTGCCTACATGTACTCTAAGGAAAGCATATTCATGAAATGCTAAAACAAAAGAATTTTGCCATATTTGGAACCATCATTTGCATACATAAGGCAATGCTACTAGGAGCTCGTCCACATTGTCATGAGTAATAGGCTGTCGCACAAAAGAGAGCTAAAAATGTCGCTGTGCCTCACCTAACATTTTCAAAATCAAGATATGATTTCAGATGTTTTGGATGTTTGACAATATATAATAAAAGCAAATACGGCAATATAATAATGATTACAATTTGTGATGAAGAAAGATGTTTTGCTGCAATCCAACAGCTCCAGAGATTGGAAGTAATTATTATAAATTATGAAAATAGACTTTTATATTTTTAGTCCAACGCCCATAGAACCATTTATCTCAAAACCTAAAGATTCAATTGCATTAGTTTGTTAATGTAACTAAAGGGACATTCCTTAGAATGGTCTATGAACACTGACCAAGCGGCAGGATAGCGCATTATTTCCTTAATTACATATTTGTTAGATACGGCATTTATATGAAGGATTAAAATCTTCGTAGTCGAACTTTGGTTTTGTATTCCATTGCACATATGACTTAACTTATTTTATATAATTTGTCCCCAGACAGCTTAATCTCCATAAACCTAGTGTCAATCTAAATTCCCAGAAGATCTTACATAATATTTACCTTGAAAGTCCCTTAGAAAAGAAACGAAAAACCATGAGTTCTCATAAATAAGTTTTAAAATATATAAACTCTGATTTCAATATTGAAGGCAATCCAAATCAAGTAGGAAAAAAACAAAATGGGGCATCAAAATATTTCAAGGTTAGCAAAATAACTTTTAAAATGTGGGACTTTGTGGGTGGGGTGAATTCTCACAAATAAGTTTGAACAACTGTAAACTCTAAATGAAAAGTCACCCAACTCATGAACCATGTGTGAATTGCAACCATTTACATGAATATTCCTATCTCTTTTTATACCCCCCAAAACAGTTTTGTAGATGGTTATAGAAATCACCTTGTCCGTCTGACCGTATGTCCATCCGTCAGCCAATGCAATTGTGTCCGGTCTTTATCTTTCACATGGAGAAAAATTGAAACTTCTTATATCACACAAAGATTGCTTATGACCTAAGAGTATGCCATGATTTTGACCAAAGGTCATTTGGCCAAGTTCAAGGTCACTGGAAGGAAAAGTGCAAAATTTATATCCGATCTATTTCTTTCTTATTTCTTATTTCCATACTTACGTCGAGTCGATATATCCCAGTGAACTTGAAATAAAAGATACCACAGAGTCAGCGTCATCTGTTTCATATCTGGATATTTTACTGGAAATGGACATTGATGGTAACCTAAAAACAAAACTTTATGATAAACGCGATGACTTCAATTTTTCTACAGTCAACTTTCCCTACTTACGTAGCAATATACCTTCATCACTTGCATATGGTGTTTTTGTCTCTCAGTTAATTCGATACGCAAAGGCATGATCTTCGTATGAACAGTTTCTAAGACGAGGCAAGCTACTGACAAACAAGTTGATAAAACAGGACTATCAACAGTCTCGTTTAAAGTAATCTTTTCGTAAGTTCTATGGTCGATGCGACGACCTTGTCAGCAAATACAATCTTCCACTGAGTCGCATGCTGACTGACGTTTTTCATACTAATTGTTAGACCATAATTAATTACCTAATTGTCTACGGACTTTTGCGGTTTTTATTTTCCCGATTACGACAAAGAGCACACGGCGGGTATGACCGGTCAGCAGAGGATGCTCACTCCTCTTAGGCACCTGATCCTACCTCCATTGTAATGGAGGTCCGTGTTTGCTCCAGGTTTGTATTTTGACCATCACAAACAAACCAGATCATCAACGTATCGTTTTTTCCCTATTATGACATTTCCCGATTTTGACATTTATCTCGATTATGACATGCCTAAATGTGACAAGGAGCACACGGCGGGTGCGACCGGTCAGCAGAGGATGCTCACTCCTCCTAGGCACCTGATCCTACCTCTATCTTGGAGGTCCGTGTTGCTCTGCTTTGAATTTGTATTTCGTTTTATGGATTTTTGAGATGGTTGACGGTTTGTTATTGTAATTTTTTCATTATGGAAAAAAGTTCTTGCTTCAAAAAGAGAATGCTTATCGGGATAGGGTGTATCATGATTTTGACCCAAGGTCAGTTGGTAAAGTTCAAGGTAATTGGGAAGAAAGGGTTAATAATTTGTTTCCGGTCTTTACTTTTCTTACGAAGACATATTAGACGTTCTTGTTTCATAATAAGATTATGCTTCTGACCTGTGGTTGTGTCATGAATTTGAACCAGGTTCGCCTGTGCAAATTCCAAGTCACTGTCAAGAAAATGCATATTTCCTGTAAAATTCTGCTTTAAACATTTCCCTTGTAGTCGTCATTTACGACCGAGTCCAAGGGTTGCAGCTTATCAATACATGCGACTGGGACAAAATTTGACGGATCAATTTCTGCACTTCTCCATCCCAATGATCAAGCGTTAGGGGGTTTATTCGAAGGGATTTGGGAAATGGAAGAAGATGAACATTGTAATACAATTTATATAGCATGTCTATCGTATGAAATATAATATGAAGTTTTCGATACATGCAGCTTAGACGGGTGCAAAACATTGCCAACTTGGCACTAACATAGTTATCCGGCAGTGTTAGAGATCTAATTTCATCCTGATAATATTTTTTGGGGCTCCATGAATATTGTGCTAAACATTTGTTTCCTGTAATTATTTCCTGTAGTAAAGTGTCCATGGGATAAGAATCCCGGTCAACTATTATACGTTGTAGTTGAATTTTCACTTCACTCTATACATTTGCTTTTAACTATGTTATTGGTGTTTTCTTATATGGCGTTTTTGGCGATTTCAAAGGCTTATGGTAAGATTAAATACATATGATGTCATCTAACTTTGCAATAGTTATAGTTATTACTTTTAAAATATTTCAATATTTTCTATTACGGTTATAGCATTCTAATTAAGTAATCTTAGTACATGTACATGTATATGTATTTAATATTCAATATGGATGATCTGTGTAAACAATATAACTTTTTAAAAACTGTTATATAAAAATATTTGTATTTTTATAAAAATGATGTTATGTGTATTAAGACTATGTATGTTTTTCTTAAAATCTTTCTAAAGAAAGAGAGTCGCTAGAATTCTCAGAATGGTACATCTTAGTACATGTATTTATATCTTTTCTTGCTTAACGTTTTTTTTTAAAACGTCCCTGTATTAGCGTGTTCCTTGTACAGCTTCATCAACTGTGATCTAGTTTTCATTATTGCGTGCCACTCTCTGTTTTGATGCTGGCGTGTCATTTTGTATCCATAATTGTCTTGGTTTGCCATATTTCTCTGACCTGCCAAATGACTAGCCAAACCTCCATGGTCTGCCAAACGGTTAGCCCTCTCACTCTGGATTGCCGTTTGGTATTCATTTAGTCTGATTATCGCATTTTGGTGAGGCATATGGTCTGCCAATTGCCCAGGCCTAACATGCCGTTCAACTACTGCTGTTGAATGCCTATCTCTTGTCAACTCAAACTCTAGCCTATGTATTACATCCTCCAGAAAGGATATTTCATTATTAATCAAATAATTAACGTTAGATACCATGTCAAACAATCTAACCTTGGCAAGCCAAAATAAAGATCAACCTAAAAAAAGCAAATAACGAAGCACACAAACAAAATTAAAACAAAGAAAAGACCATCGCTTTCACCAAATAATGTAATATGTAAATGAGTCCATTCGCTTCTTTGCTTTTCAATGTAAAAAAAAGGCATACAATTCTTCCCCATCACTAATTAGATTTATATTTAATATCAAAATGTTCCTACTATGGGTAAAATCAAGAGTGAATCAAGAATAACAAACGATTGGCAATGAAGGAGGAAAACCTTTCTTTTGATAAAATAATATATATGCAAGTACCAATGACAGGTCGGCTCCCTTAGGACCCCTAACACTGGCACTTGGTACCTTCCATGACAGACAGTCAGTATTGTGGTTTAATTAAGACCACCGGTATAAACAATGCCACACAACAGAACCGGTTCGGCTCTATTCTGACACCAGCTCTCAGCGTCTCTCACTTATATACAAATGGGAGAGTCCACTGGAAAGGGGTGTCGGGTTATTTCATTATTAAACATTGATTAAATTCTAAGATCTAATTCTTTACAGAGACACATGTAGAAACACAGACGCACACATTTGTTAAACTTTCTGTCAAAACATTAAACTGGCAACAATTCTTAAATGTTTTACTTTTTAAAGAAGAGCACCGCTAAGCGGAGCATCCCCTCGCGACATAAATGATTAATTAGAATTAAAACACTATTGTGGAATCGGTAATTATTGTGGAACCAATGTTTGTGGATTTTTTATTGTTTTCAACGTAAGATTTTAAATCCCAAGAATGTGTTTTTCAAATTGTGTTTTCATGGTCGTTTTCCCGTTTGAAAAGTTATCAACTGTTAACAAATGAGTAAAGTTTTGTCATTCAAAAAATTTAAATGATTCCACAGTATTTTATATACATGTATTATGAAGTGAGGAGAAGAAGGTCCTTGGCTTTAATGAGAAACCCACAGCATATTCTAATTAAGATTGACATTTTGATTTTAAAATATAGTTTACATACTGTATATTTAATTTTTGCATTGAGTAACAATTTCAAATAAATTAAAATATATGTTCTGATAATTGTATTAGCAAGATTTATTACAAATTTTAAATTTAGCTGTATATTTCAATAATAATGGGTTAATGTATCGAATCTCCCTCCTCCTTCATGTACACACTTACATACACTAGCACTATACTCATCACAAATAGCCCGGTATATTTGATCACATACTCTGATAGCAGAAAGATTTGGTGAATGAGCCTCATTGTCTACATGCTCCAAAGTGCATTGAATGCAAGCTGCAAGTACCAGTTTCTACTGATGATCCGAGGATAGTGAAAGGAAACCGAATTCGGTGGTCGCCGAGTGTCCTCGATAACGAACAGTGACGAGTTCAATATAATTTCTCTAAACGTCCCTTGACTATATTTATGCGTGTTAAATTCAAATAACAAACATTCAAACACACATTAAGCTATTAACTCTATTAACTCACCGTAACGTTGTTCTTCGCTCTGGGTGATTGATTCTATTAACTCACCGTAATTCCGCGTCATGTTGTTCTTCGCTCTGGATGATTGATAACTCTTACTCAGAAATTTCGATTGATAACTCGTATACAAAGTTGATTATGACATTGATTTAATGAAATAATAATTTGTAATTGTATTAATGGTTTGGAAAGGCACATGCATTTTTTATTTGTTGATTTTGTGCAATCTATGATAAATATGTTTAGTTTTGAACGAATTTTGTCATAATGTATGCCCCCCCTCCTTTACAATGGTGTAATTTTATTTAAGTTTTTGCATAAAAATTTGACCAATTAATATGACATTGCATTTGTTTTAATCTTTTACAATGAGGCATATTTGTGCAAAGGTTGACGAAATTCTATTGGAAGGTTTTTTAAAATTTACTAGAAAATTGAAATGGAGTGCACACACACACACACACGCACACACACACACACACTCACGAACACACACACGCACGGTAACGATGCTATATCCCCTTTGCAACAAGTTGCGCGAGGGGATAAAAATCGGAAATGAGGGATGGATTTTGACTATTGTATAATTTTTGTAATGCAAAATATTATTGAAATATCGAATCTGATTAATTTATTGAAGTATGCATGGCATGGTTGGATATGATAGAATTACACTGAATTTTTTTTTTCTATCATGTGTCCGGCATATAGTCGATCAAAATAAAAATTATTAACTTCAATTCTTATCATTTAATAAGACATTTTCAAATCATAAAAAGTGAAGTGTCATTCATCAAAAATAAATAATGTAACTGAAGTGGCGCGTATGAATACACAACGAAACAGCAACAATATTCAAAATGGATGCCCTTTCAGCTGATGCAGAGCTATTGAGATGAATTAATGGGTTAAACACGAATAGAACGTTTATATCTGAACCCGCAGAATTGAAAACGAAAGGGAAATACACGCAATTACTTGTGATATTATTCATTGTGCAGCAAGATTCGCTAAAACTGGTTTTAAATCGTTGCATAGGTTCATATAAGGAAGCATATTTGCAAATCATTAATCAAAATATGGTATTAGAATTCGAATTAAACTGTGTCTGATTTCAGTTTAAGCACTGCATTTCTCAACGAAGTTGCATAATAAAGATATTCACCCAGGTTACACAACGCTTTGGTATTCCTTGAACTAAATATATGTAACTGGACAAGTGTGAACACAGATGGCTGTTTGACATTGTAATCCTTGATAAATGCTGCCCAATTAGACTTTTGTACCGTACAGTCTATAGTAATGTTTACATAACAGGATTGAAAAAAAAACCAAGTAGTTTAAACTAATACTTCATTATTCCAATAATTCTTACAGACCTTAATGGTATACATTCCAGTTAAATGTCAACCATAGCATTATTACAACTTGTTTTCTATCCAAATTACATAACTTTATAACAAGAATGGATATGGGGTAACCCATATCCAAGATATTCGACTTTTAAATTACTTGAATTTTCACTGTGCTCAGCCGATCTCTTAAGTTAAAATCACTGAACTTGTTAAGAAACTGACGTATATAGTTCTTCATGTACGTCCGTATTAAATACTGCCACCCGTCATTAGCAAACAGTGCACACATCTGTGCTTAAACAGAGTCTACACAAGTGCGACCAGAAATATGGTGCAGGTGTTGCGTAACCAAATTCCGTCGTATAAAAAAAGAAGAAATAACACACACTCATACACAACAAATAATTTAAATAGATTGTGTGATAACTAACGAACAATAATCATGAAAGTAATATAATTATTGTAATAATATAAGCAATATTCATTAGTGAAAAAATTGTCAATCGAAGAATGACCTATATTTTCGTGAAAAAGACTGAGGAGGCAGCTAGCGTAGGAATATGAATACTTCACATTTACATTTCTTGGGTTGGGGTGTTTTTTAAAAATAATTTTACGTTAATTTTGTTTTCTTAAACGTATTACATATACATCGATATTCTAAACATTTATTGTAATGTTGTATCTGCTGATCATGAACAGAACTATATTTTTCAGCGCAATTGTGTAAAGAGTACCTGACTTTAGTAATATATCTTGAATAGATAGTAGGCACTGATCGAATATATTAAAAACTTTGACACTGTATTACCTTTGTGTAAACCCTATACACCACAGCTGTAACATTAAATGTTTTTCTACAAATGTTTTAACAAGGTCATCAATGTTTCATTATTTAGATACAAGTATTTGGTTCTAGTTTACATTGCAATGCTGTCTTCAGATGATACACACCAAATTAGGTCTAATATTAGGTCAACAGGTTCTTAGAGGAGCTAAACATAATTGTATTTATGATATAATCAATGTATTTGCTCATTGATTCATCCTGCGACCATTTTAATGATCAAATTACTTTTTTCCCATAACCTTCTAATTTGAGTCGCTTTGTTTGTTCTGTGATACCACTCTCTATAGTTTTTAGATTCATTTCCCCATGAATATCAAAGAAATCTTCATTTGTTACATGCAAGTCGTACTCACTCGATTTTCATAATGCTTGCTTTTTCTCATAGCCAGAATTTTGTCTGAGTTAGACTCGGTAATGTTGTAATGATTGACGTGCATGACCGCAAATCATTTAGTCATATCTTTTCCTTTAAATATATCTTTCACTTAGGGCATATCGTGGTCGTTTGTGGTTGATTATTTTTGTCAGTTTTGTTTTATGTCGACCTACATTTTAACTGGGTCACTGATTACAAAGCTGTTGTTATCGTTAGCCATTGATCATGTGCTAGGAATGGTGACTGCGAACCTTTGTTATTTTATAGAGCGTAAATCAAAACACACAAAACATCACATCGAAATACGTTTTAGAGGGATTCTATGTACGTTTTTGGCTAACAAGTGTCGCAAGTACTGTTTCCATATTCAAGGGTGCTTGTATATACAGTTTAGTGCAAGTCATCGGAGACCAGTGGTGACACGTCCAAGCTCTTCAAAAGCGGAACCCTGAACATTAATGATTCCTAGCCAATCCTTTTTTAGGCTCATTAGATATTATCTGAAGTTGTTGAATCCGGTAACATTTTTTTCATTATTTTCCGCATAAAAGAATAACTGTGAGATATATACCGGTATGCTCATATACTTGGTAGCGTATTGTTAAACTTCACTCGATGTATTTGCCTTTAGATATGTTGTCCATGCTTTTATTGATACTAGTGTTTGCGATGTGACATGCTTATGTTGAGTGTACATGCATACTATGTAATCTACCTTAAAAGGATATTATATAATGCTTAATTTTTCATTTTACGTATAAAACACTGTAATTAAAGCAGTTATCTACCTGCAATGCTCACTACTATATGTAGCTTTATTAATCCATTTATTTCCTAATTTATGCTTGCTTGGTATTTTCACAAACCATGTTAACATTTCATTCCCGAAATATTTTTCTTTTTAAGAAAATATTTAAATCAATATATTAAGATAAAAAAAAGAGATATTTGCGTGAAAGAATGTTTTTAATTTATTCAGAATATATAAGATTTTATAGAAATTACATTTATAAAATTAGATTTTTTTGTAATATGAAAGGACAACAAATGTAAGGACAAATCAAAGAAAATCACATTTTAATTGCTTTTGTTTGTGAAGATCATTCATAAGTAAATGTTACTTTAAATAAACCCTCTCAATTTAGTAAATGTAACTAATGTTGTTTATGTGTTGGGTGTGTGTTTTGACAGTTAACGTCGCCCTCAATAAACCAGCGTACCAGCAGTACCAGCTGAACCAATTGACAACATACGGACAAATTGTCAACAGATATGGCGCCAGTAAAGCTGTGGACGGACGTAAATCTAACCTGAGCATGGACGGTGGTCAATGTGCTGTATCATTTCCCTCAAAAACTGCCACCTGGTGGGTGAACCTGACCAGCATCCACAGCATCCATCACATCACCATCTACTTTAGGACTGAACACCCTTTTGGTATGGTCACAGTCGTTATATATCTTGGAAATGATAGCCTCTGTGGTGTTAACTTTTACCACGCATTTACGCTTTCATTTCTTAACATATGATTTGAAATAGTGTTTTAGAAACACCAGATTATTCATATACTAAGATAAGTTTTTCCTGATATCCATGAAAGGTTATAATTAATGTGTTTTCGTTCTAATTATCGTAGTCCAAAATTGTTACTATTGTTGCATAATATTTCATTAAATAGTTCATTAGCAATTTATAGAAACGAATCATGACATAAATAATGACGTCTTTCAAACATTGCCTTAAAACGACAGTTTGAAATCATGCACTTTGACTTTTTGCGTTATACATAGTGTTGAGTCACGTTATGTCCGCCGTCACGTTATGTCCGCCGTCACGATATGTCCGCCACCTTTTTGAAAAAATCGTCACGTTATGTCCGCTATCACGAAATGTCCGCCACTTTTTTGAAAAAATCGTCACGTTATGTCCGCCATCTCTAAATGTCCGCCACTTTTTCGGAAAAATCATCACGTTATGTCCGCCTTTACGAAAGTTCCGTATATTCCCCCAAAAGTCATTGCCATATGTCCGCCGGGGAAATTGTATTTCATGTATGTACGTCGCTAAAAATGTCAGCTTGGTTGTTTAGGAAAATATATGGTCTAATGTCCGCCACCAATGTTAAACACACTACTCTATCGTTTTATTTCTAAACACTCGTCCGACAAAACAATTTTAAAGTTTATTACATACTTTAACGAACAAAATGGAATGCAGCTTTGGTACAATACCTTAAAACTGCAAGCCGCAAATCTGGCCTAAAGGTTCTGAATCTCAATTGACGAATTTATCAATCTTCATTGTGTGCCAATATATCAACGTATGACCTAAGGAAAAAAAAGTAACGGTATGAACGGCAAAGAGTTTTCATAAATAAAGATTGTGTAATAACGAAAATGTTCAGCGCTATCAAAATTATAAGACAACAGCTCGCGCAAATTTAAAACAAAGCAGAGTTGTCTCTCATCTAAAACCGCAATTTATCGAATTATAACAGGTAGACAACAAAGAAATCAAACTATAGTCTTAGTGTAAACATTTTATTTCCCATAATGTACTTTTAAGTATACCTTAACCCTCTAAATGCAGATTAACACAAACAATCTCCAACATTTATTTATGACTAACACTAAATTAAATCTCATACATTTGATCTTACTGTGCTAAATTTGATCTTTGTTGGGACGCATTGCACATTGTTCTTTTGGCGACCAGATAAAATTCTATATGCTAAGAGATGATTCTTTCAATCACGGTTTACTTCTTTGCGTGTTTTAGACACTTGAATTGTCAGATTTGAGTTTTACTGTCTATAAATAACACTTTTTAAAAAATTATTAGCGACAATAAGGTTTATGTCATTCTTAAAAATGATATCTATAGCACAAATCTCCTGGTATATATTCAAACAAACCAAAGATTTCCAATAAAAGATGTTATGTTAAAGAAGGCGCTAGCACGATAAAGAACCTGTCGTATGTATAGCTCTTCGAAATTATATGAAGTTTTTCAGGGTCAGATATTAAAGGGATAAGGAATTCTAGATTAACTTGATAAATGTTTCATGTTATCCACCCACCACGGTTATCAGTAATATTATCTTACTAGTGTACCTTAAGGTTTTTATTGGATTAAAGAGATATTTTGTTAAACAAGAAGGTGTTAGGTGCCTTTTCAGGTTCTTTACTGTTTGGATTTACCGTGCTTAGTTTTTAAGAGAGCGTTCAGACCGTCCTTTTCGCCGCACACTCTCTCATGCAATATATGACACTGACTGAATTCAAATTAGATAGCACGGTCGTATCGCTATGACATAAAAAAGTATATAGTTTTAATCAAGGAAGTTTTAATTATTTAAATATATTTTTTCCCCGACATTTCTTTCTAACGACAATCATATACGATAGCTGCTGAACATTTTATATTACGCTTTATATAAAATCTTTGTCCAGTACTTTTAATTCACAATGGAATACAACCAGTGTTGTTAAAAAATATGTTAAAATGGTCAAAATACGGTATCATAACATGCTTAACATGTACCGCAATTTGCCGAATATATACGCACCTTTTTTTCTAGAAATTTTCCTTGTGAGAAAAAAGTGCGTATTATACACCCCGATGGAATTATGGCACATTTTTAACAGGTAAAACATTGGCTATAGTAGTTCAGTACATATCCTTACTACGGAAATGCTACTTCTGTTTGTTTACCGCATTTAGACAATTACAGATTATTGTTCTGGCGTTATTAGCAGATGTTTGCTCTAAATCCCTTGATAGGTTAATTGAATTAAAAGGGCCATTTAAAATTAGTATAAACTGTTTATTCATCACTGAGCTGTGCGTACACCATCTCAGTGTACGGCGCAATTACAGTTGTTATTAATAAATCTGTGCAATAGAGCAAACATGAAAAAACTCGGTGCTTTTTTTTCATTAATTTGAAACCTGGAATAAGAGGCCACCTGTCTTAAGCGGCCAGTTTGTCATTGTCCCACAAGTGGCCTCTTAAAACAGGTGAGACTGTATATTGAAATGGTTTAATAATAGGTGACTTGTTAGCTCACCTGAACCGAAGGTTCAAGTGAGCTTTTCTGATCACCCGTTGTCCGTCGTCCGTCCGTCCGTCTTTCCGTCCGTCCGTCCGTCTTTCCGTCCGTCTGTAAACTTTTCACATTTTCAACTTCTTCTCCAAAATCACTTGGCCAATTTTAACCAAATTTGGCACAAAGCATTACTATTTAAAGGAGATTGTAAATTGTAAAATTCAAAGGCCAATCCTTTTTCAAACGGGAAATAATCGTGAAACTGTGATAAAAGGGGGGGGGGTATCTTTTAAAATCTTCTTCTAAAGAACCGCTGCACCAGTATTGCCAATACTTATATGACAACTTCTATATATAAGGCATATTCTAAATTGTAAAAATGATGACCCCCAGTCTAATACTGGGACCCTTAGAAGGGTTCAAAGTATGTGTTGTAAGCGTGTTCTGACCATGTGTTTATTTATATAAGATCGGGCTCGTTATTGTGAATTTCGAAACCGAAGCTCTTTGTTTGTACTAACCGCCATTTTTAAGAAGAATTCAGACGTCAATTTTGATAAAAGAAAAGTTTGTGATTTGTCGGTTAAACTTTAAAGGTAACGTTTTAACAAACAATGATATTAAAGAATATTTTATGAAATACTGGTAGATCGTAGTTCCGAATTCAGCTCTACAGCAGACTATCACTTTGTTTTTACACCGCGTTTTCAAGATTGTTTTGGTTTTTATACTTAAAGCTTTTTAATTTGTCATCGATTATTAGAATAATTGTTGCGTATTTTACGTGTAAGGTATACCGATCGAATCAAACAAGTACAACACGACCTTGGTAAATATGAATGGTAACGATGTCGGAGATTGTTAAACAATGATTTGTTTTTGCACTAAAGGATTAAAATCGGAGTAAGATATTCTGCAGACGTTTATATCATGATGATGCTACATTTTGACATGCATAAACTGAAATAAAATAAATCGTTTTTGTTTTTCAATGTTTTGTTTAGAATAATTAATTTGTATGGCTGTATTGCATTTAGAATGAACATAATTTATATTTTAAGCTGTGATAGCAGTCTTACAAATTTTATGTTGAATTGGCAGGCCTATCAACATCAAAATTGTTAGACTGATTTTGTTGGACCATTTTCTTTAAAGTATAAACTATAAAGAACAATATTAATAGTTATATTTAGGTTCTCGAACACTGCTGAGGATCGGAGATTGTTACTGTCTGTCAGTCGGTCTAGTATTAGAAAATGTATGCAAATGACAGTTAGGACGATATAGTGTATTCCATATAATTCAGCACATTTTAGTTAGGATATTTACCGGTAGATACTAATAGATATGAGTTGTAATGAGTGCGTTATTTTACCCCACTGTGGCACACAATCAGTTGTTCGGGATATGTTTTTGAAGGGGCATTCACGATTTTAGGCAGTTTTTTTTTCTATTTTTATTGTTTACTATAACATTAATTGATTTATCCTTGATGTTGTCATGTCAAGAACTGTCATTTAAGAAGACAAATTATCATAGAACGGTAATGACATCAAAAATAAATCATTAATGTTTATATTTACATTCCCTTCATAATATTGATGAAATTAATGATTTTTATGCCCCGCCATAAAATGGCTGGGGCATATAGTGTTACCCCGTTCAGTCATTCTGTCCTCCGTCCTGTCATTCCGTCATCGTTCACTTTCCAATCATTATCTCAACAACTGTTGCACACACTCAACTCAGATTTGATACATGGATGTGTCTTATGAATATACAGGTTGAATTTGAATTTGGTTCCGGTCCCATGTTTTTTGACAGAGTTATGCCTCTTGAACTTTAAAAAAAAATGGAAATTCCCTTTCCGATCATTATCTCAACAGCCGTTGCACATACTCAACTCAGATTTGATATATGGATGTTTCATAGGAATATACAGGTTGAGTTTGAATTTGGTTCTGATGATTTTTGACAGAGTTTTGCTTCTTGAACTTTGATAAAAATGAAAAATTCTCAGTTTCCGCTCTTTACTTTTTGAAGGGATGCATATACACATAAAACTGATATTTCATATGTAGGTTATTTTCAAGAAAATACAGATCACTTTCGAATTTAGTTTCAGACTTATGTTTTTTTTTTTACAAAGTTATGCCTCTTGAACTATGGAAATGATGTTTGAAGTGATGCATATGTAAAGCTGATATTTCATAAAAGGTTAATTTATTAGAAAATACAGGTCAAGTTTGAATTTGGTTTCAGTCTGATAATTTTTGACAGAGTTATGCCTCTTGAACTTAAAAGAAAATGAGTATTTTTAGGGATTCATAACTTATTCTGCAATCAAATCATTGTTATACTACATTTGGCATTTGAAATTTTGGTCGCCTGCGGGGGCATTCATGGCATTACGACACATCTATTTTTTGTTAAATTAATCAGAATAAATTGCAGATCATGGAGGTAGTAAATCAGTGACGGCAAGAACGGCCGTTTTCTAAAACCAGGTTAAACTGGTTATTACATTAGACTGTTTAGTCAAGCCTTGGAAATATAATCAATAAAAAATAACTTCTGAAATTTAACAAGAGGCCAAATGGCCTTAACGGTCACCTGAGTAGCATAACCCATACACAAACTTGTCAAGGCGTCTCATATATGCATTTAGTTAAGTTTTATTCTGGAATAGAACAATTTTTAATTTGTAATGACGACCACCTCCCTGCCTGAAATCTTTCAAAAACGACTATTAAACCTATAATTTTAGCGAAAAACTTAAAAGATCATAAAAGAGTGCATGACCTGATATTGAAAAGTTGCAAGACTCCGATAGAAAATAATTTAATAAAAATAACAAGGTGGCTATTGTTCATGTTTTATCTAAAACAACCTCCCATCCCCCATCCCCCCGGGGCAGACAGAAACTCCCTATGGGCATTTAAACAAACGAAAAAAAAACCAGCTTTATCGATAAAAGCCATCATGAGTTACTCACTTCTCCTGTTCCTGTTTTTGAATATTCAACAATCGTTGAGAATCACCATCTGGCATATATACCAAAATCATTTTACCTTTATATATCAGTGATTTTAGTTATCCAATTATTACTTTACTATTAACAAGTCTATTTGTTTATTTTGAAAGTTCAAAAACTGTTTTTGTTTCAAATGATAAAAAGCCTAGCATAACTCTTTTGATCATACAACTTCTTTATAATTACATTATATTCAACGATTAATTACTACATATGAACAAGCAAAGGAAGATAACTCCATTATGAAGAAGCAAGGGAAAACAAGATGTAATTATAATCGGGGCGATTATAAAGTCTCCCAAAAAGAACGAGGCTATCAAATAGTAGGGATGACCCACAAAGTTTCATGTGGTTCCCAGGGGTCCTTAACTATATATCAGGTGAACTAACATAAACAAGGAAAAAGAATATATACGGTTTAGGGGTGGGGATATTAACCGTTTTCAAGATATTCAGGCACTACCTGTTTGAGAGGGGTCAGGACCACCCCAAGGGCCCATGACCTACATACCATATGATGCCCCTTGACACAAGGAACAAGAATATATATAGTTTAGGGGTGGGGATCTCAACCGTTTTCAAGTTATTTGTGCACTTCCTGTTTGAGGGGGGTCAGGACCATCCCTGGGGCCCATGACCTACATACCATATGATGCCCCCTGACACAAGGAACAAGAATATATATGGTTTAGGGGTGGGGATATTAACCGTTTTCAAGATATTCGGGCACTACCTGTTTGAGGGGGGTCAGGACCATCCCTGGGGCCCATGACCTACATACCATTTGAAGCCCCTTGACACAAGGAACAAGAATATATATGGTTTAGGGGTGGGGATCTCAACCGTTTTCAAGATATTCGGGCACTACCTGTTTGAGGGGGGTCAGGACCACCCCAAGTTCCATGACCTACATACCACATGATGCCCCTTGACACAAGGAACAAGAATATATATGGTTTAGGGGTGGGGATCTCAACCGTTTTTAAGTTATTTGTGCACTTCCTGTTCGAGGGAGGTCAGGACCATCCCCAGGGCATACCATATGATGCCCCTTGACACAAGGAACAAGAATATATATGGTTTAGGGGTGGGGATATTAACCGTTTTCAAGATATTTGGGCTCTTCCTGTTTGAGGGGGGTCAGGAACCACCCCTGAGGCCCATGACCTACATACCATTTGATGGCCCTTAACACAAGGAACAAGAATATATGGTTTAGGGGTTGGGATTTTAACAGTTTTCAAGATATTTGGGCCCTTCCTGTGCCATATTGGCCCCACCCTAGTGCCTAAACACCTGTCCCAGGGATCATAAATTTCACAATTTAGGTAGAAGACTTCATGTACATCATATCCAGGCCTTTAGTTTTTCACAAATATATATGAGAGTAGAGAAGAAGATTTTCTAAAATTTAATACATTTTTACTATATGGCCATTTTGGCCCCACCCTAGAGCCTGAACCCCTGACCCAGGGATCACAACTTTCACAATTTAGGTAGAAGACTTTATGTACATCATATCCAGGCCTTTAGTTTTTCACAAATATATATGGGAGTAGAGAAGAAGATTTTCTAAAATTTAAAACATTTTTACTATATGGCCATTTTGGCCCCACCCTAGAGCCTGAACCCCTGACCCAGGGGCCATAAATTACACAATTTTGGTAGAGGGCTTCATGGACATCATATCCATGCATTTAGTTTTAAACAAATATCTATGGGAGTAGAGAAGAAGATTTTTCTAAGATTTAATACATTTTTACTATATGGCCATATTGGCCCCACCCTAGAGCCTGAACCCCTGAACCAGAGACAATAAATTTCACAATTTTGGTAGAGGGCTTCATGGACATCATAACCATGCATTTAGTTTTTAACAAATATATATGGGAGTAAAGAAGAAGATTTTCTAAGATTTAATACATTTTTACTATATGACCATATTGGCCCCACCCTAGAGCCTGAACCCCTGACCCAGGGGCCATGAATTTCACAATTTTGGTAGAGGGCTTCATGGACATCATAACCATGCAATCAGTTTTTTCCTCACATGTGTGGGAGTAGAGAAGAAGATTTTTGAAAATTTGGCTGTTTTTTGCATATTTGGCCCCACCTGTGACACCCTGGTGGTAGTAAAGCCACCAGTTTCACAATTTACATTCCTCTTTCCATAAAGATGCTTCACACCAAAAATGGGAACAATTGGCCTTGTAGTTTTTAAGAAGAAGTTAAAAATGTAAATTGTTAACGCACGACGCACGACGCACGACGACGGACGAAAACAGATAGCAATAGGTCACCTGAGTTTACTCAGGTGACCTAACAATATATAGAATCAACTTTCTTGTTGAATAATTTTAATATATTAGGGTTTTTTACATGTATGAAATATATCTTTTAACTGGTATTAGAGATTATTGTTTGGGAAATACTTACATACATTCCTACGGATTGATTACCTGGTAGGTTTGTGCATTTAGAGGCATTTAAAGTTCACAGAATTTAATGTAAAAAAAAAATTATTGTAAACATCTGTTCAGATTTATTTTTAACTTTGTAGATTAAGGATGTAACACAATGTGATTATGGCCACATCCAGGACATTCTAATTCCATTATTTTTTTATTTTGTGGAGGGGGAGGGTTGAGCCCTTTGAGAATTTTGGTTTTTGAAACTTTGTAGATATTGAAGACACAATATGTAGATATATGCATGCTTTCAGGAAATTCACACACTATTATGTGAGCTTGCTTACTTCTGGTATCATTAATTATGAATAATGAATGGAATTATATTCAATTTAAAAGCATTTCATTTGATTAAAACCTAATGTAAATGAAAAATAACAATTATTGGTCAGATTGTATTATAATTTATATCCAAAATGACCCATTTTGTAAAGAGAGATGGGTTTAAAACTTTAGGCAGTTACAGTACATGTGGATGTGATTACTATTTTCACTTTTAATGTACGTTTACCATTTACAACACAGTCCTGGGTGGGAAAAAAGAATTTGATTATCTGTTTGGGAAGTTTAAAATAGCTGATTTCTTTCTCTGATTAGAATTGCGGCCACTCAATCTTGAAATGATCTGTATTGATTCTGATGTTAATGGGTCAATGGGAGAACAGCTTTAATTTTTTAGTGTACAACTTGAAAACAAACATTTATGAAAATCATGTCCCCACCGCCAAGAAAATGTATATAGGAACTTAATGCCTGTTAATTTAATTTTAATTTAACTTCTTGTGCTTTTTCGACAGAGTCCATAAAAATACTTAAAGTGTATTAACATCATTAGATGTTAAAATTTTATACAAAATAAAATCACTTCACTTTGTCAATTTAAGTATTCTCTGGACAACTTTATGTGTCTCTGCTGAGGGTTTTTTTAATGGTATATCATTAATTTAAAAAAAAAATTATCTCAAATCTCAGCAGGTTATATATTGCCTTGTGTTTATATAAAAAGGGTGCTGTCATGGGGGCCTATATAATTCATTTAAGGTGGGTTTTCTGTTGGAAAAGCTGGAGAGGTTGCAATTGCCAGTTGTTAATCTTTAAAGTTTTCTGTGAAAATTGTAGATGCCAAGAAGAAAGTATTGGAGGATGAGCAGTGCCAGGAGAGAGTTACAGACTGACAAGACTGAGGAGACTGGCCTCATGAAAAACAGTAAAACAATTTCTGACCTGGACTTGACTGAGGAGACTGGCCTCATATAAAACAGTTAAACAATTTCTGACATTAAAATGACTGAGGAGACTGGCCTCGTTAAAAACAGTAAAACCAATGATGACCCTGAGGAGCCTGTCCTCAGGTTACAAAAAAAACAAAAAAAAAAACAGGAAAATTTCAAAAACAAGTGATACAAATTTGCTCAATGAACTCTGTGAAATAGATTTGCTTCATGAATCTGTTGAAATGACTTTGCAAAATAATGTGGATAAAAAACTCAGAAACAAAGCCTCTGCCATTGAAACTTTCAATGATTGTGGTGCAATAGTTGAAAATGAAAAAGGCCACAGATATAAAGACAACCAGGTATGCACTACAAAATTAGTTTTTGGGTCATTTCATCAAGGAGATGCAAAATTTTCATCATTCTCTAGAGGAAGTCAGTGTACTTGCAATGCTCTTACTATGCTTATTAAATGTTATGAAGGATTCTCTTTCACAACTCAATTCATAGATAGCACTTTAATAGCAGGAGACAAGGTTTATACAATGTTGGTCAAAAGTTTGCAGCAAAAACAAATGTTTCATAACAAACTCCTTAACTTTGATGAATTGCCAAGTAACTTAACTTTGGGAGAAAATCATCATGTCATTCTCAAGCTTGATACCATTTGGGGATTAGTTGTGTCTGAAGAACAGAACAGCCAAGTTAAATCGTTGCATCAAGCTTTAGAAGAGGCCTTCCAGATTTCCAGATATTTGCTTATCATGATAGGAGCTATTTGTTCTGGTATTTATAAAGCATCAAGTAATGAATATTACTTCTTTGATTCTCATTCACATGACAGCTGTGGCATGTCTTCATGTAATGGTAAATCAGTACTTGTGCTGAACAAGGGCATTGATGATTTGGTGACTTACTTGTACAATATGTACAACAGCATGCATATTGATTTTTCCATGCAATTTGAAATTTTACCAATCTCAATTAGGACATTGCATCATAGTTTTCCAGACAAAGATCCATTGCACAAAACAATCTACAAAATGGATGAACCTTTATCACTGAAGGCATATGATGAAAAGCAATTTAGTAGAAAAAGTTACATGAGAGAATACATGACAAAAAAGAGAGAGAATGCACAATTCAAGACAATAGAACGACACAAAGATGCAATTGCCCAAAAAAGAAAGCGACAAAATGAGAACTTAAAATCCAAAGAAACAATCGCAAGGAAATTAAGAAGACGAAATATTGAAGTAAAAACAAACGAAAATAAGAGAAATACAACTGCCAGAAAAGTAAAAGGACAAAATCCTGAAGTCCAAGAAAGAGAATGAATAATGGATAAAGCTGCTAGAAAGACTAAAAGACAAAATGTTAAAGTGCAAGAAAGAGAAAGGAAAATGAATACAGCTGGAAGACAATTAAAGCGTCAAAATACAGAAGTGCAAGAGAAAGAAAGGAAAATGAATACAGCTGGACGACAGTTGAAACGTCAAAATGCTGAAGTGCAAGAAATAGAAAGAAAAACTGATAAAACTGCTAGAAAGATAAAAAGACAAAATGTTAAAGTGCAAGAAAGAGAAAGGAAAATGAATACAGCTGGAAGACAATTAAAGCGTCAAAATGCAGAAATGCAAGAGAAAGAAAGGAAAATGAATACAGCTGGACGACAGTTGAAACGTCAAAATGCTGAAGTACAAGAGAAAGAAAGGAAAATAAATAGAGTTGGAAGACAGTTAAAACGTCAAAATGTAGATATAAGAAAAAGGGAAAATGAAAGAGAAACAGCTGCTAAAAAACTAAAGAGACAAAATGAAGATGTAAGAGAAAGAGAAAAAGAAGGAAGTAAAATTTCAAAAAGAAAATTAAGAGAGAACCCTATTGCTCTTGAGAAGGAGAGATTGAAAAAGCAAGCTAAACGATGTATCATTTCATGTAAAGAAAAAGAGAAATTGCTTAGTAAAGAACAGAAACAAAAACAGAGATCAAATGTTGAATACTGTAACAAAGTAAATGAACGACATAGACAGCTAAGGTTTGGAGTACATATAGAAAATTGCATCAAAAAATTTCATGAACAGATAAGACATGGTCCAATTTTTATATGCTCATGTTGTCATCAAACATGGTTTAAAGAGAGTGTTTTAAAAGTGGAAAACACAAAACTAGATGACAGTACAAAAAGCAAATTTCTTACTAGTACTCTTTCTGTTGGAAATATGGAGTGGATTTGCAATACGTGCTATTCATCAATAAGAGAGAACAAAACCCCAAAGTTGTCAGTCTTAAATGGTATGAGATGGCTCCTCAAGCCAATAGAATTAGAATTGTTTCCTTTAGAAGAACGGCTTGTATCTTTGAGAATTCCTTTCAGCTGGTTTCAAGAAATCACAACTTCAGCAAATGAAATTGTTCAAGAACTTTTGCAGTCATAGATGATTAGCAATAAAAGTAATGATTGTATAGAGACAGATGAAGATGAATTTTGTGAAGTAGATGGAATTGGTAGAGATGGAAATTGTGATACTTTGCTAGATGATGCTTCGCGAGACATGAATCAGGTTTACACTTTTGCCCCAGGTGAAGGACAACGTCCACTAAGTTTATATCAAGATCAAGCTGCTGAATATTTATCATTTCCAACAATATTTTGTGGTAAAGAAAGATTGAAAGATGAAAAGAGACAAGTTCCTGTGTCACATGCAGATATAGCTAAATGGGAGTTAAGAAGAAGTATTGATAGACGCGCGGCACAGTCTGTCCCAAACTTGTTTTTTAAGTTGAAAAAAATTCAAATGAAACAAGTTACTGACAAATGCAACTTAGCTCTGAGAAAATGTAAAACTAAAGGAAAAACATTTACCGCAAATGATGTAAAAAATCCTGAACACGTCAATAGTCTTGTTAGACACAATGAAGGTTTTTTTGTCTTTCGACAATTACGTAATTCACCTGCATATCTTGAGACTCGTAAAAAAGATGTATTCGCCATGATCAGACAGCTTGGTTTACCAACATGGCTCATGTCTTTGTCTGCTGCAGATACAAGATGGACTGACCTTATAAGAGCGCTTGGGGTTTTAAATGATGGAAAGGAACATACAGAAGAAGAAATTGATAATATGACATGGTTTCAGAAATCAAAATTGGTACAGAAAGATCCAATCACATGCACAAGATATTTTGATCATAGGTTTCGTATGTTTATGAATTCTGTTTTGAGAAGTGACCATCATCCAATAGGCATTGTGAAAGACTTCTTTTATAGAATTGAATTTCAACAGAGAGGGTCACCTCATGTTCACATGATTGTTTGGATTGAGCATGCACCAAAGTACCAAGAAAACACTGAGAAAGAAATCGTTGACTTTGTAGATCAATACTTGAACTGTGAAAATGAAGATGATTTAACCAGTTTACAGGTGCATAAACATTCACAAACATGCAATAAGAGAGATAAAGCTGTGTGTAGATTTGGTTTTCCCCTTCCTCCTCTTGAAAATACTATGATTTTAGAGCCACTAGATTCTGATGTTGACAAGTTCAAGAATATGTTTGACAATATACAGAAACAGCTGAATGAAATGAAAAATGGTTCTGATTTATCATATCATGAACTACTGCACTCAGTTTTAAAAATATCTGAGAATGATTACATTAAATGCATAAGAAGTTCACTCAGAGGTATAAAGGTTTTTTTTAGACGAAATCCTCGTGACATAAGAGTGAACTCTTACAACAAAGATGTTTTAAAAGCTTGGGAAGCTAACATTGACATACAATATATCTTGGACCCGTATGCTTGTGCAATGTATATTGTTTCATATGTAAGTAAATCACAAAGAGGAATGAGCGATTTACTGAACAGAGCTGCAAAGGAAGCCAGAGAAGGAAATCTTGACATAAAGAGACAGGTGCGACACATAGGAAACCATTTTCTCAAAAGTGTTGAGGTTGGAGCACAGGAGGCTGCATATCTAGTTTTACAAATGCCACTGACAAAAGCATCAATATATGTTGTATTTATCAACACAAGTCCAACTGATGACAGAGTAATTCTCATTAAACCAGATGCTGAGTTAGAGAAGTTGACACCAAATTCTACTGATGTGGAATGTAGCAATGTTATTAAAAGGTATGCAAAACGACCTACACAACTAGAAAACTGGTGCTTAGCTGATTATGTATCACAACTAGATGTTGTTTTTCCCAAAGAAAATAGAAAAGAGATTGCTGTGGTAGAAATAAATGATGATGAAAACAAAAGTAACTCTGATGATGAAAATGAGAAAGGGGACTCGGATCTTGATTCAGAGCCTGACTTTAGCGACAGCTTTACACTTATAACTCTCAGGAATGGGATTAAAATAAGGCGTCGCAAAATACCAAGGGTCATAAGATATGTCAGATTTAATGTCAAAACTGATCCAGAAAATCACTACAGAGAAAAATTGATGTTATTTCTGCCTTGGAGAGATGAATCGGTGGATCTTTTGTCTGGAGTTGATACATATGAGAGGTCATTTATTCTCAAGAAGTCTTTCCTTACACACAAAGTTAAGGAGTATGAATACAATGCTGAACAGCTAGAGGCAGCTATGCAAATTGCAACAGAGGACTTTTCAGAAGCTTTCGATGAAATGGCACCAAATGCTCAACAGTCAGAAGCAGATGACATAAGTGAAGGATCTATTGAATCTGAAAAGTTTGTTCCGTTTAATCCTGACAGACCTATCGAACAAAGAGAGTGTGATATAGGACCTGATATTGGTATAACATCAACAAGACAAATTACAGAAGAGAGTGCTGTTAGATTGCCAGACAATGAATATTTAGAACTGTTAGCAGGTCTGAATATGAAGCAGCGGGAATTCTTCAATCATGTATTGCAGTGGGTTAAAACAAAAGAACCTATTTATTCTTTTTTATCTGGAGGTGCTGGTGTTGGGAAGTCTGTTTTAATTAGAGCACTTTATCAGGCTATGCATCGATTTTTGTGTTCCACAGAATGTGAAAATCCAGATGACATTATAATACTTCTTTGTGCCTACACAGGCAAAGCAGCATATTATATTGGAGGGTCAACCATTGCTTCTGCTTTCCATCAGAAAATTAACCAAAACCAGCAGGGTCTGCACTGTGATGAATTAAACACTTTCCGTACAAAGTACAGAAACCTTAAATTAATCATTATTGATGAAATATCAATGGTTGGAAATAGGTCTCTGTCACTGATTGATAGTCGTCTACAACTTCTCACAAGCATCAAGAAACCTTTTGGTGGCATTAGTATCATTGCTGTTGGTGACTTTTTTCAACTCAAACCTGTGATGGACCGTTGGATCTTTCAGGATTTCAATACTGATGCTCAAGCTCTTGCAAGAAATCTTTGGAAAGACCAGTTTAGTATTTTTGAATTGGATGAAATAATGCGTCAAAAAGATGATCTTGTATTTGCACAACTTCTTAATCGCCTCCGTTACAATGCAATGACACCTGAAGATCTCAATATTATTAAAAATTGCATGGTAACAGAAACAAATGACAATTACCCACACCATGCTCCTCATCTCTTTACGCAAAATTCTAAAGTAGATGCTTACAACAATCAGTTGATTGAAAAACTGGAAGGAGAAAAGGTCACAGTGAATTCAGTAGATTCTGTTATTAAAGATTACTCAAAAGATCTTAAGGAAAACCTACTCAGATATCTGTTTAAAGTAGATGACGTGAGCAAAACTGCCAATTTGATGCAAAAGTTAATTTTTGCTGTCGGAATGATATATGACATCTCAGTCAATGTTGATGTGTCTGATGGTTTAACAAATGGGTCATCATGTAAGGTACAATTGATTGAAAGCAGGATGGAAGACATATCAAGACCAGGCATAATTTGGGTGAATTTTTTTGACTCTGCTGCTGGTAAAGCAACGCGCAAGAAATATAAACATTTGTTTCATGATGGAATAATAAATGACTGGACACCGATTTTTGAAGTTCAGCGGTCATTTGTATTCAATTATATACTTATCAAAGGATTCAATTTCCATTGCGACCAGCTGCAGGAAAAACAGTTCATAAAGCCCAGGGTTGCACTGTTGATGAAATTGTAATTGACTTGTCTCTGACTAAAGTAAGAAAAACTCCCCATATTCACTATGTAGCTCTAAGTCGTGTACGATCAGTAGATCATCTGCACATTCTGAACTTCAATGAGCAGGCATTATCTATGGATGAACAAGTTGTACAGGAAATGGAAAGAATGAAAAAAGATGTACCATTGCAACTTTGTTACGTCCCATTATACCAGGTCAATTTTGATTGTTTTAAAATTGCTTTCAATAATTGTAGATCACTTCATAAACACTTTCAACAACTAAAAAGTGAGCCAAATATTCATGCATCAGATGTAGTAGGTTTCTCGGAGACAAGACTATATAGTGCAGATGAAGACAATTTTCAACTACATGGCTACACAACAATATTTAACCATGAGGTTACGGGTGATATGAATAGACGTACATATCATGGAACAGCACTGTATGTTAAAACTCATTACAAGACAACATGCATTTCAAAGTTCAGCAATGGCTTTATGGAGTTTATCAGGGCGAATGTGCATTTAAGCCAAAGTAGATATGTACAAGTTGTTGTAATTTACAAATATCCATCTTGTTCTTTGGGAAATTTTGAACAGCATGTAAACATGCATCTTAAGCCTCTGATTGATGTCCAGAGTGAGTTGCTGCTTTTAGGGGGTTTCAATTTATTTGTTTGCTGGCCATACTGACTTTTTAACATTTATTGAAAAATGCTTTAACTGCAAACAAATTGTAAGAAAGGCTACTCATGATAGCGGTTCTCAACTTGACTTAATGTTTACAAACATATCCCAATATGCAACAGACGTCATTGAAGCATACTGGTCTGATCATAAGTTGATATACTGTGCATTTGAATGATAATCATTACTGGATGTTAACAGAATGGGGCACCAAAGTAAAAATCTATCAGAGGGAGCTGCGAAAATGATGCCCCCTCCCTCATCACATTTGTCACCTTAAAAAAGGTGACAAATGACCTGTTAAAATGATTAAGTATTGTAAGGCACCAACCAATTGCTTGTAGCATAGTCATGGATTTAATGGTTTGGTCGAGGTGGGCGGGGATTAAAGCTAGCAAAAATTTAACCAGTACGCATTACGTTGGAAAAGTTAGGAGAGTATTCAGTACGCATTCTGATCAAATTCCTGCTTAATGTCGAAATGGGAATTATGTTTCTCAATTTTTATCTTCTAGACTTTAATAGGCCAATTTCACACAGATACCCTCTGTTCCATTGATGTAGATTGTATGTTGTATAATACCAAAATTCTGACTTCCAAGATTATACACTCCCTAACACCACGTCCAAACCCCAACCCATGTCTGTGTCAGTGATTCAAATTTATAGAATATATATTATACCTAATGCTCATCTTCACTTATAGATTGTGTATGAATAATTTTACTAAGTTACAGTTATTTTATTTTGTTGTGTGTTTATGTTTTATTGTGTCATCTTTCTTTGTCTGTACAATACGCATCAATGTATTTACATGCTAGCAAATTGTTCAAATCTTATTACTTATTAATTAACAAAGATTTTTAAATATACAAAAATGTTATGTGAACATTCGTTTCTTGAATATTCTTTAGGTAATAATATATGCTTTTTGCAGTAAAACTTGTGTTGATAAGAGGAAAGACACTTTGTGACATTATTGACAATAGATCCAACCACAAATGACTGAACTGAAATACCACTGTAGACAGATCATTAACACTCAAGAAACTGTGCAAAATAAACATCCAAAATTGAACTTTGTTCATCTTAAAGCAATTGCAAGCAGATTTTGAAAGTATATGACAGAAGAAAAGAAAGCGCATAGTGATTCCAAAGAAAAACTGTTTTATATGATATATAGAATTATATATAATTAATTAAATATATTATAAGGTTGTTTATGAAACAATTACATTTTTGTGTAAACCTATTGTATACTGATTTTAAATTATTTTATATTGCTTCTGTTATATCTCCATGTCACAATAAGTTTGATGAGATGCACCTTTGATGTATAAGATATTTGGCGTCAAAGAAAAATTGTTGACATCTAATGTGAATAATCAGACCATTATTAAACCCCTTTTAAAAATAATTTTAACGTGATGTTATTTTAAATTGGAATGTTTCTATTCCACATTTATCCATGATTAGTTTGTTGCCAATGAATGCTATACTTTATTGCTATATCAAATAATGGTTGGTGTCTTACAATACTATAGCTATGCTAAAATCTGTCTTATATTATTATAATTGTTTTGGATTAGAATAATATTTTCAACAACTTATTATATGCACATAAAATATATTTCATATCCTTAATCTTCATGAAAACATACTTGATTTATTACGATAATATTACAGTAGTATTACAGGTAGTTCAGTACAAAAACAAGAACTTGCTGTTACAGCATACTGTTTTAATTTATTTGAATCAATTTATTTATTTATTTGCCCTTTATAGATTTGTTATTATTGTACTTTAGGCAAATTCATTTCTCTGTAAACTATACTCAGTACCAGTATCATAGTAAAGAATAATGACACTCGTACATGGAATAAGCTTCAATCATTATTAAAAAACAGGTAAGTATAAAGAAAGGAGGTCAATGGCCAGCCCGTGGAGGGAGGTAAACCTACCTTTTCTAGTAACTGTTGTTCGAATTAATGACAGAGAGAATTTATTGTTAAATGATATGTTATATCATAGAAAACATTTTTGGGAAAAAAAACCCGTAAATACTGGTTGCTTGATGATTGGAGATGCGTACTTATGAGGTAAACTTTTGATAAAATATGTTGATCAGAGGAAAATTAGAAATACATGCATTGCTTCACATAAGAATATTTCCGAAACAATTTTCATGACTCAATTACCTCATTAGTCCAAATTTGAAAATATGTCATAATCAAACACTTATGTTGCATATTAATGAGCAAGATGTAAATTAGACAGTTATGATTGTGATATTTATCATATAAATTTGTATGTTTTTAGAATCAAGGCCTCTTAGTTGTGCATTGTATATTTGTTCTTGATAATATATTATGGGAAATGTTATTTGACTTAATATGAATACATGTACATTCCTCATTGAAATACTACAAGTATATGTCATTATTAAAAATGAACTCTTATCCTGCATACGCTCCAATCATAATTATAAGTAAGAAGTGTAAAAAAGGAGATCTTTTGACAGCTCAAAAACGTGGAGTAAACCTACCTTTTTTAGGATACAAATGTTTACTTATTCATAAAATGATGGAGCATAGTTATGATTAGAAAGTATGGCATATTATAGAAACATTTTTGAGATATATATATTTAATACCGTTTGCCTGTTGATCAGAGAGAGAGTGCGTATTCTTGAAATGCTACACTCTTTATAAAAATTCAAGATCATAAAGTAAAGAAAACGAGAAATGCATTAATTAAGAATTTTTTCTAAACATAAATAACATTTTTTTCCTATCTAAAAATTGTTATAATCACACATGTGCATTTATGTTACACAATTCACATTTAGATTTATTTAAGACAGTTATGGTTGTGAAAACCATTATTTCAATTTGTAATGTTTATAGTAAAAGTTTTAAAATAATTTGTAAAACTTTATCGCAAATCTACCATCATAATAAATGGTTTCAACCTAAACTTGTTTTTATTACAATCAGTGACTCTTTGTTTACAATTACCCATAAAGTAAGTGTGATTAGAGTGCAATCTCATATGGTGTACATGCAAGGTTGACTTTGGTATCATCCTTTTGCAAAAGGGGCTTAATATCTAGCACGAAAAAATCCAATGAAAAATGTTAAAACCTTTTTCATACAGGATCTATTCCAATACATTGTCAAGATTTTTTGTATACAACTCCGTAAAGCTGATTTTTAAATGGCTATTATTGTTCAGGTGACCGATGTGGCCCATGGGCCTCCTGTTAAGGTACCGCACTACACCTTGATATAGTCTCTCAAATCAACAGAAAATTACCTGATCATGATAGATATCATGACAGACAACAAGAATATATAAGTCAAATAGGCAAACAAATTTCCAATTTTGGATATAACATTATATTTTTTTTAAATTTAATTCAGTAAATGTGAAAAAAAAACCCAGACATATTCAAACTTGTGATCTGCTTCACAATCCCATTACTTTAACCACTGAGTTATGGCGATATTAAATCAAATAAAAAAATGTTTGAAACATTTAAATCGCCATCTTGTGCCGAAGTGTCTTAAAAAGTAAAACTCTAGGTATCGTGAGGTACCTTAAGCATTTCCCCCAATCTATTTCTATGGTAAACTTTGAATTGTCACTTATAAACTGCTTTAAGGCTATTTATAGTTAATTCTACGTTTAATGTCACTTCAAATTACCGAACCTACGAGGGAGGATGATAAAAGTAAAATAAAAAAAAATTTCAAACAAATGATTTTCCTATTTACATTAAAACTAAACACCACTTGTAAATAAGCACTGTCTGTGATAAGATGGTGGCTATTTACGAACAGTGCTTAAATGCAAACACAGTGAGTATTAAAGCTATATCTAGGTGACCTCTTTAATCTTTTCCATTTAGTATCCGATTAACAGTCCACATTTCCAATTTCTACAGATTGCAGTGTTTTAGTAAAATGAAACACAGATAGATCAAATTAAAATAGGTTTTTAGCTCATTTGAGTTTTTCTGATCACCCGTTGTCCGTCGTCCGTCTGTCCGTCTGTAAACTTTTTACATTTTGAACTTCTTCTCTAAAACCACTTGGCCAAATTCAACCAAATTTGGCAAAAGGTATCCTTATAAAAAGGTGAATATAAATTGCAGAGATGAAAGCCCGATCTTTATTCAAAACGGAGAAAACCCCGAAACTGTAAAAAAAAAAAGGGGGGTGCATTTTTAAAAATCTTCTTCTCAAGAACTACTGAGTCAAATTCAACGTAATTTAGCAAAAATAATCCTTATGGAAAGGAAAATATAAATTGCAAAAATTATGATCTAATTCAGTTTCAAATTTGAGTAATTTACGTAACTAATTATTGCTAGCGCTCTCGAGCGCTAGCAACTACGTTAGTCTTTTTCACTTGAATACGCATGCTCGACTCCATAGTAGGGGATTCTGGGAATACTGTACTTCTGTAGATAAACTGTACCATGTGAATTTCGTTTTATCATCTTCACACGAAGTTTTGTGTTATATTGTAAATGTCAAAATAGTAACAGTCGCTTAGGTCTTATTATGCAAAGTTATTTTAAATATAATAATAAATAGCTAGTTTTATTTTAACTACCTTCAAGCTCGAAAAAAAACCTCTGATATGTTTTCCGAGCTTGACGGAAAGGCCCGAGAAGATACGATTGCTACAAAACGGTACCAATGGTTCTTGAAAATTTTCACCTCGAAGTTGAAATTACAGTAGATGCATAATGATTAAGGCACAGTCAATGAGCTATGCCATTGCCGATGCTTTTTTGTTTTATGATGGCTACAGCGCTAGCTCACCAATCTTTTTAAAAGATAAGCTTGTAAAGAAATAATAGCTGTCAATCAGTGTATAACTTCGGGTTCGGTATTCCATACCTCGAAAACGAAAGTTCTTTATTCAAAGCAGGCATGTTGAACGCATGACACACGGGTTAACAAAGATGAATTTGCTAGTTGTGCAACACTTTACGTGCGAAGAGAATATTTGAAACATGCAACATAGATTTGTGCCGATTTTGTGATGTAAATTGAGGTTAAATATTTCAATGCATTGACATTTGACTTAATTACAACATATTATCAAATACTATATATTGTATTGGTAATATGGTACGATCTCTACGAAATGGTTGATTAATGCAACGTGTTTTGTTAAGATGCTCAGCATTTTCGGTATAAACGGAGATTATTTTCGCTGCTAGAAATATATAGGTATATATGTGATGAAAAATAAATTGTGATCTTTCTTTGTATTAGTGCACGTTTCTTCTGTTTTAATTATTTACAATTTTCTATTTACTTTCCATATTTGAGTGTCAAGGTTCGAATTATAAGCAAGATACAGAGCTTTGCTCATAATTTTCTGTTTGCACACAGAGCTGAGGCCTTGCTTTTGTTCTTTTACATTTTAAATGCTGAATAGGAAATATCAAGTTTAAAAATCTAAAGTTGAAGGTGATAAACTCTTTTGGACAAAAACATTGACTCAAACCTAGCAGAATTGCGAGCTCTATATTTTGCGAATAATTTTATGATTGACGCTGACATTTTGATTGATCACTAGAAATTTCTAGCTAAACGTTAAATACTTGTACAGATAAATTAAAAGAAGATATGCTGTAACTACTTTCTTGGGCCCCCTCCTAATACGATGTATTATATGAAATCTATACCAACCTTGATGGTTTTCAGACACAAATATAAACGATCGCTTTAAAACATTTTCCATAGTTATGACACATTACTGTTACGGGGATGTATTATCGCTTTTAAGAAAATATTACAGCGGGAAACCATACTGGTTTGTATAGCCATTTGTTGTTTTTGAATAAAGATGAAAATAATGGGTGGGCCGTGGTAAAATAAAGTAATATGCCTGTCAATACATTGCAGTGGTGTCTGAAGCAAATTGAAAATGGATCGGGGAGGCTAGACCTTATCAGAAATCTTGACAAGCAAAAAAAAAAAAAGGATTTTGAGTAAAAATGGTAAAATTTCATAAAATTACAATGTCAAAGATTAAGTGTTTGCAAAAATAAGTGTAAAATTTGGATACTGTACGGCATTCTTTTTTGTTATTCTACCAAGGGGCCATATGGCACAATATCATTTGAACACCCATATAAAGTCATTGTTGACGTCATTTTTTACCAATTATTTGACCCCCAGGACTACCAGAGAATTTTTGAAACCTTCTTACAAAACAACATAACACTTCAAATCAAACTCCAAGAGTTCAGTTCGACTTATAAAATGTAATTACAGTTTGAGAAAGTAAAACGTGACATACGGACGGACGGACGGACGGAACAGGGTAACAACAATATACCCGAACTTTCTTTAGAAAGTGCGGGTATAATTAATATTAATTTTTAATAAGATAGCCTATAATTGATACATGCATGCTTCCATTAAAAAAATTGTTTAGTCAGGCAAGCTTTTTGGAAAGCTATTACTTGTACAATTTAATACTTCTTTAGCCCACTGTCTCCAGGCTGATTTACCACGTTGATGACGCAAATCTGTTATAGATCTAACAAGTTAGCTTTTTAAAAAGCTAAGAAAGTCAGCCAGCAGAATATTAATATTTAGGTCAAAAGTGAATACATAAGCTCTCATTAAGAAAATCCAGGAGATATATATATGCGGACTACAGGCCGTGCCTGCAGACGACACCGTGGGTAGTCTTCTAGACTAATACGTATTTATAAAGGTGTTACTGAAGATGCGCAGTTTGACCTAGAAACTGACCAGTTTCATAACTTATTCGAATTTCTCAAACATGCACTGTCTAATTCCTTCCCAGAATTCCCATTCACGCAAGCGCATTTGAAGTTTCACCCTAACTTAATTAGTCAGCCCGTGGGCTGACTAATTATAGAAAGCACATTCGGAACACATTCGAACTTTCCTGTCACCGGTTACGGAAATGACCGAGTAGTTTCAAATGTAGAAAGAATTCCCTATAAAAGTCAGAAACATTCCGATAGTGAAAATAAACTGGTTCTCAAAAAGAAAACAAACCAGCAAAATATCCAATATATGTACTGTATCCACTAAAGTGGACAAGGTTAGCTTTTTAAAAAGCTAAGAAAGTCAGCCAGTGGGATATTAATTTTTAGGTCAAAAGTGAATGCACAATCAATTAAAATACAAGATAAATAGTTTCCGGAACAATAATAATATGCGGGTACACATTTAGTTTGCACCCTTATTTTTGTGGCTTTACATGTATAGGTGAGGAGATTAGCGTGTAGCGGTGTACATGCAATGTATGACTGCACACCTACTTAATTCTTAAAGTTGTATAACTTTGCAAACATACATGTAGCTCTCTGAATTACATGGTCTCGTCGCAAACCACTACCAATATATTTACTTTCCAATCTCACTAAGAGAGTCGGAAAGATATACGCGGACTCCGGACTGTGGCTGCAGACGATTCCCATTGACAGTCTTCCAATACATCGATGCGCAGTTTGACCTAGAAACTGACCAGTTTCATAACTTCTTCGAATTTCTCTAACACGAACTGTCTAATTCCTTCCCACAATTCCAATTTACGCAAGCGCAATTGAAGTTTCATTCTAACTTAATTAGTCAGCCCGCGGGCTGACTAAAAACTAGAGCTCGTTTCAAAATACCGTCGATTTATCATACACAGAGTTTCGCGCGGGAATGAAAACGGCTAATTGTATTCGGCCAGTCGACGCGCTCGCGCAACAGATTTTGTGTGAAAATTAAATTATCGAATATACGATTTTATTATCATCGGGCACGATGTTTCACTCTGCCAAAATGAGAAGTGAACAACGATGTTAGTTGATGCACAAAGTAATAAATAATCCTGATATCAATGTGAATGAGTGATTTAAATGAGGCACTTAATTGATGTCTCTTTCAATAGAAAACTATTAGAAACATTGAGTACATGTATATGAGAATACAGAGATGATTTATAAATGAATCAGAGAAAGAAATCTAAAACTGTTTTGATACTGTGAACTTAGTTTCATGTTTGTAAGGTGTGTATAATACAATCAAAGGTTTTTGTCATCAAACTTCATGTTATTTTCATACAATGCTAAATATCACTAAAATCAGCTTTATTTTAACCTCGGGAGCATTTGAGGGGAAGCACAGCCGCTAGCTGATGTTAAAAATATTTCTTGCAAAAAATGAGATTAACTATAATAATTATTATTATAGTACAGAAAATAATCATATTATTAAAATAAATATTTAAACGTCAGACATCTGTGCCATGAACCACCATCCACGCGGAGAAATCGTACCTTGGATAAGTATTCATTTATCATGTAATACGGTACGGGTTCTGGAGAGGCAAACATAATATTATTTGGTTATCCTGTGCGGGGATGGGGGGGGGGGGGGCAGACTGATAAAAAAAACTAAAAAAAATCTTGAGAAGTCCAAAAAAAGAAGGAAAATTCCCAAATCCTCAAAATCCTAATCCGGGGGGGGGGGGGGGGGGTCGATGACGCATACATATAACTAATTCTACTACATCGTTGAATACCCACGGGTGATCGTGTCTTTTACTTATCACATACTTATATGATAAGTAAAAGACGCGATCACCCGTGGGTATCGACGATGATTTCACTGTTTCTTATTTTTTTCACGTCATCACCCCCAACCCACGATGCTACGGGTCTGAATACCTTGCATTAATATTATTTTTAGAATCAAAACTGTTTGACAAGGTAATTACTATCGGGCTCGATATTTCTCGACATGAATATAAACGATAATGCTTTAAAATAAAGAAAAATTGACGTCATTTGAGTGTTTTACTACGGGTAAATTTTACTTTGAATTAAAGAAGATGAGATTGACGCGCGGGCGCGCCAACGCGCTGAATACAATTAGCCATGAAAACACATGTATAACAATATTGCTATAGCTATAGCAACCATTTCGATGCATTTAGAGCTCGTTTCAAAATACATTGTACCGTCGATTTTCCCACTTGGTGACAGTCTTGTTTTCGTCAGCAGCTCACTAAATCCAGACGCCCGTCGTTTCGCCGGCATCAAAGACATGCCGCCGAAATTCCCACACAATACGACCGTATTAGAACTGGCTGGGTCGCTTTGCCGGCATCAAAGAAATTCCGCTATCTTAACGATAATTCTTTATGACTTTAGAAGGACTGTTTTATAGTATTTATTCAGATATATATGTATAATGCATGCATGTATATATATATATATATATATATATATATATATATATATATATATATATATATATATATATGCATTTACTAACAAATGTTTATATATTTTGATTTTCTAAGCACTCGTAGGTCACAGGTTATTTACATGTTTGAATTGCTTTCTTACTTTATCTCTCTTCTCTCTCTCATTCAAGTCACGAGAGGTAAATGTCTCAACTCCGCCTACTACAGTCTGATTGGACAAGGGTCAGTCAACATTTTTCATCAGCGAAGATGTTTACGTCTCTATGGGTTCAGGGGTAAACCAAGAACGATGTCGATACTTAATAGAGCATTATAATTAGCACAATTGGCTGCAACTATAATTAACAACATAAAATATTCAGCGTGCTATTAAAAAAAATTGAGAAACTTTTTTTAAAATCTGGTTTCACCCTTACCAAAATATTAAAATCACTCAACTATTCCCCAAATCAAATCCTTTTTTAAAAAATTCATAAATCTGATATCAATATTCAGACTTGAGGCTGAGTATTGACTTCAGCAAACTTCGTGACGGCGGGGCCTGATAAAGCTCTGTTAAGCCAGCTATTAAAGTTCTCTCTCTCTCTTTCTCTCTCTCTCTCTGCATACATGTATATTTAAATAAAGTGATTCCAAACATAAGAATAATTTGAAGTATAAGTACATATCAGAAAATTAATTGTTTTTTGATCTGCAGTACACTATTTTCAGTTGCACGTTTCTACCCCATGCGCTCTCTCTCTCTCTCTCTCTCTCTCTCTCTCTCTCTCTCTCTCTCTCTCTCTCTCTCTCTGTGTGTGCGTGTGTTTAAGCTTTATTTTTATAAAATCATTCCAAATATCCATATAAATAATACCAAATATTAGAATAAGTAGGCAAAATAATTGTTTTTCGACCAGCAGTGTACTATATCTGATGCAATTCCACTGTTTCAACCTCAACCGTTGTTGTGGCGGCGGCATGCTTTTGATGCCGGTGTAACGACGAAAAGTGACCCCCGTAGAATATTGACCCGGGGGTCAAATTTCTACGGAGAAAACTGACCCAGGGTCAATATTCTATGACAAGTAGGGTCGTTTTTCTACAGTAGAAAATCATTCCAGACCTGTAGATCTACGACCTCCAACACGTTGAAAACTGACCCCCATAGAATTTCGACCTCACTTATAAACTACATAGAAATTATTAAAACTTAAGGCGATACGTGTAGCATTTATGTTTGGCGATTGTCCGGAAAGGGGGAATAGCGAAAGCATATGAAAGATTAGACAGAACTAAATATGCGCCTCCCGTTTTACCCTTTTACTTATATAACATCACTTTGAACAAAGCGATGTCTGTGTTTATCTTGAAGTACTTGTCAGCTTGCCTTGTGGAGCACCTTCGCTAAGCCTTTTTAGGGTTGTGGCCCCCCTACCCCCCGAGGTATATGCATTATGATGTGCTCGCACGCGCTCCCTTTTTGCATTATGGTCGATTTGCTTAATAGGCCTCATTATTATAGTAGATATAAAATGGAGTTCAAAAATTTTGTTTTAGGTTTCATGTGCATAGTTATTACCCTTTTCTCTTCATTTTGATTTACATGTAGATGTAAATGTTTCTCTCTTTTTATCTAATAATAAGTTGTACATAAGTTTGCAACCTTTAAAATTACAAGTAAACAGTAGGATATGATTAGGGATTACAGTTCCATATTCTTTTATTATTTGTAAGTCTGGCATGTATAAATCTTTGTGTATGCAATATGGTCCATACAGCAGTTCTTATACTTTGTTTTTTACTTATCAAACAAATATATCTCAAAAGATGGTATACTTTATTGACACTCAGTTAAGAGATCACTTTTTCGAGAATGGTAATAAAAAACAGCTGTTTTTTCTACTTTTAGAAACTGCCAAAAATGAGTATGATTGCATGCAGCTGGGTTACTTATATAGGAAATCTAAGTAAAGTTTAAAGTTATGTAAGAATATGCCCGTATTATTTACTAGATTCAAATGGCTTTTTTTAAATACAAGAGTTATATTCAAATGGAGTCAAAGTCAATGCCAAAGCCCTTTTTAGTGTCATTGTTTCTTTGTAATTTGCTCTCACGGTTATATACCGAAGTTTGCAAGTACATTTTTAATGTCAATTTTTTTTAACAACCGATATCGATTTTAAATTCATGCAGAATCATTTGTTAAGTATTCTGTTTCTTGTGTTCAATTCTAAATTCGAAGTTTTGGGACTTGTGATGTTTATATGGTTTTAAATATAAGCATTGTATTTAAAAAAAATAAACACTCTGTTTAAGGTCAGACGCGACCTATCTTCCATTTTTTCCCTATCTCAACAATGTGAAGACTTCCACTCCTAGGTAATTATGTAATTATATTTTCATGTTATATGATACTTTTTTTATTTAGATATAAAGTGTTCAATTGAAAATATATACCATAACTTTATTTATAAGCATCCAAATGCATTTTGCATGCTATTTTAAGGAAAATTCTAAATAGTCCAGCTCCAAAAATAGTCTGGTAATGTACCCTGAATTTTGGGGAATTAACAGGTTTAAATGTTAATAAATTAGGAATAATATATCAAGGAAAATTATATAAAATGGGATGACGATTGCAATCGATCGCGGATCTAAGGGGTGGTGAATTTAAACTTGTTAAGGTCACTTATTAAATTTACCTATAATAGGCATCGACCCCCTTCCCATAAATATCCCCCCTCCGGATAAGATTTTCTGAATTCACGCATATGATGAGATGTGCCTATTTCAGACCAATAGTTAATATTAAATTTCTCATTGTGATAGAGACCATGATGAATAATTTTCTCTTCCCCAATAAATTTACTGGTATCAGTTCCTGTTTACAATTTATACGAATTTTTTTTTCATTTAGATTGATATCATTACTATTAAGTCATGGTTGAACAATGTACTTTAATAAAAGAGAGACTTGTATATATCTTTTCTTTTTAATTTTTTTTTGAAAATTATAAAACAGACTGAAATAATGATGATAGGCAATGACAGGTGATCAGAAAAGCGAACTTAAGCTGGTTATTCATACAAGGTTATACGATAAAAAATCTAAGTACCAAGCAGGTAATGTAAGCCCCCCCCCCCCCCCCCCCCCCGATCACCATCAGCATGTATTCACCCTAAGGGAAAATAATGGACCTAAAACGAGTAAACATAGAATATGTAATAAAATTTAGTAAATATTCTACAGGGTCATTTTTCTACAACCCACACGGAGAAAAATGACCCTAAGGCCATAATTTTTACGATGTAATCCAAGTATTCTACAACTGAATGGGTCATTTTTCGACGTAGAAAAATGACCCTCGGTCAATATTCTACGGGGGTCACTTTTCGTCGTTACACCGGCGAAGTTACCGGCCGGCTGACATAAACATTGGCTGTCACCAAGTGGGAAAATCGACGGTATTTTGAAACGAGCTCTATTATTTTACACTTTTTTAAATATTAAATGGAAATGGTGCAATGTTATTAACTTCCACACCGTCCTTTGTCATAATTTAAGTAATAAAACATAAATTATCGCTAAATTCCTAAATTAAAAACTGTCTTACTTTTTCAACATCGTGACTTCTTTAATATATATTTTAAATTCCTTTTATTTACAAAAACAGAAAGAATTGAAATTAAAAACGACACACCCAAAAGCACAAATATTTAACAATGGCCGTCTTAATTTCTGGACAAAACAATCTAGGATGCTCTCTCGGACGTCCGCGTTAAACGGTATATATAAAGAAACTGCGCAGATTGCGCGCTGAAGCTTGTTTGTTTGGAATGCTACTGACCATGTGAGAATTTTCACGTCGTTTTCTTAGTAATTGACTCTTCAATGTAATTTAACTTCTGACAACATATTCACTAAAAGGACATTTTGTGTTGAACAATTTATCCGAAAGTTGTTTTTTTTTTGTGAAAACACTAATTTTGTGCGAACCACGGACACAAAGATCAGAAATGTCATCAGCGAAGAAAATAAAACTTGAAGAAAAAACAACAGTCAGTGGATTCATACAACATGTGTCCCCTGTCAAAACGAGTCGGACCAACAACCGTTATTTCAACGCAACTCTGCAAATTCAGAGAGACACATTCAGCAAGGTTGCGTGTTTTGACCCATCTAAACATTCTATGTTGGTCGAGGCAAGCAATGCTAGGACTCCGCTAAAACTGAATGACGTTCAAATAGTTCCTAGCAAATTCGATTCCTCAAAATCGGAGGTATTGGTGAATTACAAAACCAGAGTAGAGGTGTGCAGGGAATTGGCATTTACGTACCAAAGAAAAGAAATAGACGACACTGCGGGAGAAAAAACTAGAACTATTCAGGAAATACAGAATATTCCAGAGTACAACAAGGTAACTTTATATTATTACAAATCAAGCAATTTAACATTAAATATATTTTCACACCAGCAAAAAATCATTCTTGTGTCAAGTACAACAGTTTTAATAAAATTATAGTTATACCCATATAGGCGCTTCTTTCATACAATACGCTAATTTACTATATTGTGTTTCATTCAGTACCTTAGACCAGCATTTTTTGAAATTTCGGTTTACAAACCCGCCGACCCAATTTTTTAAAAATTAAAATAAAAATATAACGTCCTGAACTAGCTTTTAATTTAATTTTTCCTCCGACCCGAAATTTTCTTTCTGGTAAAAATAAAACAAAATGTTGATGCAATCACGTGTAGTCAAAATTAATGTTGTTCATGTATTGAATAAAAATACCGAGTTCTTTCCGATCAAGTCACGGGCACTAGAAGTTACCAAAAAATATATAGGGCCTACTCCTGTTTGCTGCCGCCCAACCCTACAGTTTACCGCACCCCAGTTAACGACCCTATTACATGTAGTTTTGTGATCGGCAGCTTAGCCAGAATTTCCCCAAGAGAAGTTGAAGTCTTTCTAAGTTCACACTTCCGTAAATTAACCTCATTGGCAAGAAAATGATAAGTAACTAATTTAAAAGACATTTTCACAGCAAAATAAATACTAAAATAATCATAATTTAACCGTTTGGAAATAAATCATCTACATAACGGTTGTACAGTAAGTGGGTCATAGGGTTTGACTAATAACCCTAAATACACTGAAGCACAGGAGTCCTATGACTGAAGTAAAGAGACTGATTTTATTTGTCATTTACCTAACATAATAACTAAATATTTCCTTTATTTAAAGTATAATTACTTAAATAAATAAAATTTTACAAATTAGATCAGCTTTTTAAAATTTTTTAAAAATTGTTTGATTTTATGCTAACAGTTATTGACATGCTTCTAATCCAATTTATTTTCACTAGTAACAATATTTTTAAATTAAGTTTTGAATTTGTGAATAGCATTGTTAACTTAATCAAATAAATGATTTCTCAAACTTCTCCCTATTTTTCTGGTAGAAAACCCTTCTTTTTTATACATGCATATATACAATATAATAACACGAATTTTCAGTGTCCATGGATAAAATATGTTATGATGAGAACATAATCAACAACCAAAAGTACTTAAACATTTATAAAATGGCAGCTTCTTGACATGTGTTCTTATTTCAATACTAAAAAAAATATTGTTGAAAAATTGTTTTATTTTTATTTTTTTCTTGACAAATATTTTTCGATTTTATTATTTTTTTTTTCTCTCCTCCTCCCAAAATATTTGGAAAAATATTTCGTAAACCTTAAAATTAAAAAATGCTGGCCTTATCTACTATATATACAATATAGTAAATATATAAGCGTACTGTATGAAACAAGCGCCTGTCGTTATACCTTAGTCTGAAATATTTAATGTTCCTGTTTGTGTTCTAAACTTGGAATTTGAATAACTAGCTTCATTTTGTGAAAATTATAAATTAATGTTAACTAATTGAGAAATATGTATATGTATATTGATTTGAATTATTTTCGGTAAACACACAAATTGGACATTTTAGTCAATTCTTGTCTTTATAATTATAAGGTCCTGAGCCAGACTTATAAATTTAATTAGCAATGTTAATTGTTTAAAATATATACAGGTATATTTTATTTTGCAATAATTTCTAATGATTTTCTATTTATTTCTTATTTAGGTTGCAGTATAGGTGAAAATTATGGAAGTAGGACTAGTACAGGTCCAGATTGTCCGGGAATCCCCCATAAAAAAACAGGACGTAATGGTTGCCGACCAAACTTGGACAATAAAACTCACCATTTGGGATGAGCTGGTGGACAAATTGCAGAAGGGCAAGAGTTATTCCATTAAAAACCTGTCCACACGACTGTTTCAAAATGTCAAAGCCCTGACAGCGACAAAAGCCACCACCTATGAACTTGGAGACGACATCCCCAACTGTGTTGAAGGAACGCTTGATTCAGATGAAAAAGAAAAAAATGGGAAAATCACCCAAGCGTTTCTACAACTATTAAATCTATTCCTGGATTTAAATACCATATTTCATTATTTTGTTGTAATATTTACATTGTAATTGTCTAAATTATGGATTTATAAAAAAAATCAGGACATTGCAGCTTTTCATATGTAAATTTGTCATTTTTCAAATTATTCTTTTCTCCATTTTCCTGCATATTTTGATCTGTGTAACTTTTTATCACAACACGTGTGTGTAAGATTTCTGAAAAAAATTTGTATCATCTTTCCTTGGTTTGTTAGATGATCTTGTACCATTTTTTTTTCTTTTAAGATCGGTAGTCTGTCAATTCTGATTTCCAGTTTATTATTTGAATTTCGAACTTCTTATCTTATATTGCAAAATGTTTTAGACTTGTGTTTTCTATTTTTACTTTAATTTTGTTATAGTTTGTCTCGTGAAAATGTGGACAACGTTTCACTAAGTGGTTAAATATACTTTGTTCACAATTATCTTCGTTATATAACCTTGCATTTTTATCGGTATATCTGTTTATAGTTAATACACTTATTATTTTTTCGTAAACAAATAGTTTCCATATCTATGGTTTTTATTTCTTATTGATATGAATATACATGATTTCATTCAATATCACATTATTGCAATCACATGGCTATTTTCTCAGTGACACATTTATCTTTAATCACATGTTGTTAAAAATCATTTTCTCTTTTTTTTTTTTGGTGTTCATGATTTTTAAATTTTTAAATATTGTATATTATTTTCATTTCTTTACTTTGTTTTCAAAAATTCATTACATTCTTTAAATGTTCATTTATTATATCTACTAGCAAATACTGTACGTCTCCTATTCTCAATTTCATGATGACAAATGTAATTTTGGAATTCATCAATTGAACTCATTTAAACATGTGTTGTCTGATTTCATTCAATGCTTGTGAAAAGAATGATCTTTTTTTGTTTGTTTGTTTCTTGGGTATTTTTTATTCATAGAATATTTTTGTGTACAAAAAGTATTTGTGTTTTACTTTATTCAACCAATCATAAAACATGTATAAGAGATGCTAGAAGAAAGAACACAATGCTTAATAGTTTACAAGAATCATTTTATCAATGTTTCAAGAAATAAGATTGTTCAATTTAAGGCTTATTTCTGTTTTTAATTTCATATTCTGCTTTTTACAAAATGTTTACCAATTTAATTTGAAAACGTAATAAATCTGTTTGCATTTCACTTAATAAACCTGTCTGCATTTCAAAGTATTATACTTCTTGTTTATATATCATCTATACACTTAAAATCATATAATGATATATGTACCGTACAATGGGTATTTTCTGCAATCGTTTATTTTTGCGATATATTGTGGGTATAAGAAATCTGCAAAAATTAGTATACCAAAATATTTATTAAACATTACTTACTTTGCCAAGGTCAAATATAACTGCAGAAATTGGAAACACAGAATTTAATTTGATACCATTAAAGGTTCAAACCACTAAGATTTCAAGCCTCAGAAAATACGAGATTATGCCACTTTCCCAATGTTGCTCAGGTGAGCGATGTGGCCCCTGGGCCTCTTTTTTTTTATTTTCTCAGACAATTCCCAGGATTTAGCATCCACGATTGTATTCGATATTATAATAAATGATGGTGGTGTTATTGTCTTAAACGACAAATATATAAAACTTGCATATAGATTCCATATAAGCGTGTGTTAAACCATTTAGATATTTTAATCGATATGTGCATGAAGAATGTATCGCATATAATGCAGTTGATATTAAGCAATTTTTCAGTTAATATTGTAAAAAAAAGAATCATATAAACTTGTATTTCTTTGGATCTATAACGTCTTGTACAGATTCCTGGTATCGGACGAACCTACCAGCCTTTGTTCTTGGATTCTCTGTGTATGTCTCCAATACCACGGATAGATCACAGGGAACGTTGTGTTTCAAGGATAACAACTTCACAAGAAACACAATACCTTCTGTCTTCACAACAAACTGTTTTGTTCATGGACAGTATGTCATCTACTACAACGAAAGACTAGTAGGAGTTGTCTACCCTTACGATTATTATAGTTATGTAAGGAGTGACCTCTGTGAAGTAGAGGTGTATGGTGAGTGTTCTTTATAATTTCAATAACCTTTAAAAATGTTTAATATATATTTTTTTTATATTTGGTCACATGCCTACCTTTGTTGTCAAATTATAGAACATTAAAACAGTGTGTAGACCAGCTGTATTAAATCAGCCATGTGACAAAGTGTTGTTGATTTAATTAAAGCTATCAAAATTTATTCAGTCAATAAAATTGTTTGTTTTACTTCTGAATTCCGCCCCTCCCCCGAAATAATGATTATCAATTATAATATTGATGTGAATTATTAAAACTAGGCACATAGAAACTTTTTGTTTTTTTATCACTATAAAGGTGACTGAATGATAGGATTGTATCATTCCAAACATTTCATTTAGCATCAATTTAACTGAATGACAAATCCTCTTCCTGTAAGGGTCATGGGTGTTACATGTATGTTAGGGCGGGGTTAAAGTGGCGAGATAGTATAACTGAACGGATCGCATATACATTAAAGTTTGTTATTTGGTGTTGTTGATTTTTTAATACTTCCGTAGGTGTTAGGTTGGATTATTTGATTTGTGTATTCTATCCCTAAAAACCCTCTGGTGTGTTACTTAAAATAGAAAGGCAAATAAATGGTTTGAATAGTTTAATGTATGGTGGACGATAGTGTCTATATCATATTATAAACTTCATGACTCTGAGGTCAGAGATCTTTAGTATGAGAGACGGAGTTGTATGTTAGTCATGTAGTGGATATGCATGGATTGTTTTGCATCAATGCATTATCGGAATGTCTGTACATTGTGTCATGATTTCCAATTATATAAAAAAAAACTTTTTATGTTGATGGCATCTTCGTTAGCCAAGGGTTTTCGGTCCACAATGGCTTGATGAGGGTGGAGCTCATTACTGGTCTATCACACATACATCACTAGTGTGTCTGGATTTTTAATCTACTATACTACTAGCTAGCCAAGAAAATGAAAACATTGCTGCGATATACTTTTAACTCGTTCTTAATTATACTTTTCTTAAGTTAGATGTTTTTTTTATGTCATTATGTAAACGTATAGTTAACCGTTCCCAATGTTGTCAAGTACATGGGAATGCTTTCTGTTAAACAGTTGTCCGAACCCTTGTCCTTTAACATATGTTTACCGTACACTACTGATAAAAATGTTTTGGGGTTGTTGTTTTTTTTTATAATTTCCAATTGCTTTAACCTAATGAAATGCATAGTGTTGAACGTTTGAACTTTTACTATGGTCTTGATCATGTACATTTATTCCCATATGATTACTACCTACGCATATTTTCATTAATCAATTCATTATTGTCAATAAATGGAAACATTATCCATTAAATGAATATTTCACAGGGTAAATTTACCAACAAATACAAAAAATCACAGTTAAACCCATTGACCTCCTCTTGTTTTCTCACAAGTCACAAAGTCACCTAAAGTTTCCTTACAAGTTCCCTTACAAATTCAAAGATATACTCCTATACTTACTGTTGATGTAAACAAAATGCATGAGACTCGGTTAAAATTTACGACCATTGCAAGAGATATTACTTAAATTATATAGCATTTCTTTAAAAGTTGTCTAGTAACAGGGTTTTGCGGGTCTTATTCTTTTGTTCTACATGTTGCAATATGTTTCTGGTTGAATTGGAAATTCTCTTCATGAACTTTCGTGTATGCCAATTTACACAGTCACGTAAATGAACGCCTCTTGCATCTTATTTCATTTAGAATAGATTAAATACAATCAAAACAAAAAAAATATGTAATAAATAACTTTTAATGTACAGGATGTCCGGCAACAGAGTTTTACGGATCTAACTGCTCCATTCCCTGCCCTGATGTCAACTGTCAGTACTGTCACATAGAGACGGGCACTTGCCAGGGATGTAAACCTGGCTACCAAGGTCATCATTGTGAACTAGGTAAGGAATGAATTCAATAGACAAACATTATTAACTATACGTGTACAGGCTATTGGCTACAATTACAAAGCATCGGTAGAACTTATCAAACTTGGGGATATTTGTTTTCATCCTGAAGCAGTCATACGAAACATGTAAAAGCATGCATTGATTCGTTAAATGTGTATAATAAAAAGATCATATACATGTGTGTCCTTGTGATTAAAAAAAATCAAAAACATTGAAATAGTTTATTTCAGAACCCATTCAATTCCAAATAAAATAATTTGCTTTACTGATTAGTTCATGTAAGTAGTTTTAGAGTTTCAGAAGTATTATTAGTGTGCATTTTTTTATACAGCAAAAGGCAAATACAAGAAATAATATAGCTAAAACAATTATTTCTCAATTCAACCTAAAAGGCCTAGTCATATTAAACTGATAATACTTATTATGAGTACTTTTACACTGTGACTGAGTGTTTAATTAATAAATAAATGATTATAATCAAATATTTCAAAATCTATGTAATTATCATACCTTTAAATCATTATCAATCTTATATCATTTAAGAAAGTTTGTATAAATGCATATCAATTTCCATTATAGATCATTGTGCATTTTTGTATCATATATAGTTTATACACACGGGTTCCAATTGGTAGAACTGGTCCATATCCCTTGTGTATTTTAAAGATGTCACTGAAAGTAAGGGACCTGCTAGACTTTTGCTTTTCGGTGATTGGTGATGATGTATGCGATTCATGAGACAATTTCGTTTTAACAAGAAAGTGAAATGACTTGAACAAATATCAACATTATTAACAAGTTTTGGTAATATACCTCATTCAGTGAGAATAATATTTCTATTGTTCATATTAGCCGTGTTTAAATCAATTAGAATATAGAACTTTCAGGAAAAATAAAATGACAGATCATTGTTGCTATCTTCTGCTAGTTGTTTACATAATGTTTTCTGTTCTTCAATACAAAAGAGTTACTGGAAGGGCAATAAATCTTAATGAAATTTAGGTGTTTTCTCTTGGAATTCAAGGTTTTTTTCCTGCAAATATTTTTTTAAATTAAAATAACACAATTCTTATTTTGGTAATGTAAACATGTTATACAAAGAACTTTATATTAGGAATGACAAATAGACATTTTGACTGCGTTTAAAAGATATATCCTCATAAGTTATAAAGACACTATAGAGCAGATCAGACAAAACAAATATTTACAGCTCTCCCTGAAAACATCCAAACCTATATAGTTTACATACACCAATAGATTAAGCCAATAGTAGGTTATATTTTTGCAAAGTTTTATAAATTATTTTATACAAAATGATAACCATTGCTTTCCTACAAATTTTAGTGCTAACAGAGAATTACTCTTAATGTCTGATATTCTATGTTTATTTTTTTTTTACATTAAGTACTTATATATTTCTCATAAAGACCGTTAGGTGCGATGTTTCTTTCATTGCAAAGCAAACTTTAAATTCCCGAGAAACACGTAACACGAAATGATTCTTGCTACCCTTTAATATCTGTACATTTCATCAGGTTATATTTCAAGTCGGTTCACATTAAAGATATGGGGACCTTATTATCCAACGTTCCCGCTATAAATAATTTTACACGATTTTTGCGTGGAAAATATATAAGGGATGTAAAACCGGATACATGGGGGAAAATTCAGCTTGTATGGGTTAGACTGATTCCTGGGCATTGTTATTGTGGGGTAGGGAACCAGGCTACCACACGTTTATCTGAATCAGGATCGGGATTTCATGCAATTATGTTATAGTTCAAAAGCGGGGAGATTGTAAAGTTTACGGTTACTGTACAGAAACAGACTTCTTCTTTAAAATAAAAGATCAACATGTGATATCAACTGTCAGCATCGTGAAATGAGTTTATGTTATGCCGAAAGTAAGTCATGCTTTAAATAGCATGCATCGCGATGTTTTGAGTTTTACCAAGAAAAATATTTAACTTATTTTGGCAACGAGTCATTAAATAATTATGTGATTGCACAAAAGATTGAATATTAATGTCACTGTTTAAATATTTAAATCTCTAGAAAAAAGCATCAACATTTTATACGAAACTGTCACTGTATATTTTACTAGGGAAGGTAATCGTGTTTAAAAAAATCAAGACTATCCAGTATATTTACTTTGAAATCAAATTATATAATCGTGTTTGTTTTTTTTGAGTCTCAGTATGAGTGTGTGTAATTATGATCGTGTAACCTACTTAACTGGGGTGTCATCACTTTAGAGTGAGTCTGTAGTGTCTTTATATTGTCAAATGATGCACATTTTGAGGGTTTTTTTTACCTTGAACTTTGCACATTTTCATTATCTTTATTAGTATCTTCAATTTTTGATCAAACACATTGGACGAAACAAATCGACAAAACGTAAAGTCTACATGTTTTTCGAGTTTAGACATGACCCTATTCTGTAAATCAAGTTTAATTCGCGACTTTATTTTGCGATTTACCGAAAACCAATACTAGTTGGCGGCGAGAAAATTTCGCGACGAAGATTTCTCACGCGAATAAAAGTTGATATACAGTAGGCCTATAGAAAATTGAAAAGGCATATCGTAATCGCCACAATACACCAAAATTAACAATGATTCAGTTAAGCTGTTATAATAAGCGCTTTAAAAATGATAATATGTTTTACGGTGCGACCGTTGAGGCGAGCGCAGCAGGAATGACACATATCTTGCAATATGCTCATCTCTGTGATAGTTTGACCCCTGTCAGTTAACGTAAGATAATTTTTGAGTGATGGAAAAAAATATATCTAAAATAAAAAAGAAATGATATGTCAATTTCGAATGCATACATGTCTGCTAATATTACACATGAGAGCTTGTTTTGAGTGTTTCAATTTCTCTAAACAAAATATTGTTTGTACATAATCAATAGAACTATAACGTGTGTGTATTTTCCTTATGAAATCTTAGATGTGATACGGTATAATCTACGAACTTCAACAATATTTTTCTTTAAATTAAAAAAACACGGTTTTTATCAAAGATAAGATGCTGCATTAAAAACAAAGATAAAAACAAAGCAACAGGAAAAATGCAATTGTGTAATGGGGATGACATGGGAGTCTCCCAGTCTTCTGTGTCTAGGGCCATATCCTGCACCATCAGCAGTTTATCCTCTGGGATAATGGTGCGGAGATTCACTAAATTTCCTACAAGTCCTGATGCCATTCGACAAAATCAGGAACTTTTTTTTCAGATAGCTGGGTTTCCGGGTGCCATATACGGCACCCATGTCCAGATAATTGCCCCAAAAGACAATGAGAATGAGTTTGTGAATAGACATCACTACCATAGTTTAAATGTTCAAGTTGTTTTTGACGCCCAATGCAAACTCATTGACATTATTGCAAAATGACCGGGTTCAACACATGATGCCCGTATTTTGAGCAAGAGTGGTCTGCGAGTCCTTTTTGAGAATGGTCACATCCCTATCCATACACATCTGTTGCGCGACAGTGGCTACCCATCTCGTAGATGGCCTCTTACACCATTTAGAATGCCTCAACCCGGTCCACAGACAAATTACAACAGGTAAGTGTAATAATATATCAATATCATATCAAATAAATTTATTCCATTGATATTCGTTTGAGAAAAAAGTAAAACACGCAAACAAACGAATTATTATTAAATAGCGGTTTTTAAATTTTTCAGAAAAATGTATACGTGCACTGGGCCTACCGGTACTTCAATTATATGAATAAACTTCAAATGTGTGCGTCATTCTTGCATTGTATTCTGTTTCGTGCCAATCTATTTATTTACATTTATAATCGGCATGTAGCATAAAGTGATGGAAGAGGGTCATATTTATCGGAAATCTCGAGAAGCAAAAGAAAATAAGAAAATCTATAAAACTCAATTTTGTAATTTCCCTTTAATTTTTACCTGTTCTCAAAAAAGGAGGAATACAGCTCATTCTTTATTCTAACATCAACTTTCTTTACGTAAATTTAAGAAAATGTATATGGTAAGAAAAAGCATAGAGACGGGGCAGGGTTTGTCCCCATGAGGCTACATGTACCTTTCAGTTTCCAAATTGATGACAGAGGTTTGTGAGCACTAGTTGGCCGATAGATATTTTCCGCATTTTTGTTGTGCCAAATGTATCACATCATTTACCACATACTTTGAAATGTAAATAAAATGATGTTATTATTTGCAGGGCGCATAAAAAGACTAGATGCGTTGTAGAAAGAGGGATTGGCCAGTTAAAACGGCGCTTTCATGTACTGCATGGGGAAATACGATTGTCTCCTTGGTAAGCATGCCAAGTTGTCATAGCGTGTGCAGTCCTCCATAACATATGTAAAGAGCGACAAATACCCACTCCCTATGATGATGATGATGATGATGATGATGATGATGTTGACAACGAAACTGATGATGAAATTGACGATGATGGTGATGATGCAGAGGGTCATTTGCACGCAGGGAATGGTGGGGCTGCCCATGACAACATCATTTCTGGCACATTGTACAGGCAGCAGTTTGCTGAAACCCATTTTTTGATAATACAACTTGAAGAAAGGTTAATGTTCTATAAGTGATATATACTTATTTATTACTTATAACAAAACATACATCTTTTATGGCGAGATATGTTGAACTGTTAAACACTTCAAGGTTAAGTAAAATGAAATAGAACTTTTGAACACATGTGGGCACATATAACACATAACATAAATCAACAACCTTCATGCAACCATCACTTTGCAATAAATTAATTTTGAACAAGAATAGAATTCCTGGGTCCCCTGCCGTTCAAGCAGTATTCTAGTATACTGTACTGTGGAATCATTAAATTTCGTGGGGGCCAATTTTCGTGGATTGCTTAAATTTTACAGGTTCGTGGGGACGTAATTTCGTGTATTCTCTAAAACCTACAAAGGAAATATGATTTTATTACCCTTATTTATTAATTCGTTTAGGATGTTAAATCGTGGATGAGAGGTACCCACGAATTCCACGAAAATTGAACCACCACGAAATCTAATGATTTCACAGTATATGAAATTGCAATATTTTCAAACATTCAGGGCTGTTCCAGAATTACATGTGTGGGGAGGTTGGGAGGAACATCCTTTTACCCCGACAACCCATTTTTTTTTCTATTTTTCCTGTTGCAAATATATCCAAATACTACAAATAAATTTCATGTAAATCCATCAAAATTTGTAGGCATGAGAGCGCTTACAAGGTCAATTTTTGGATAAAACGGAGTCATTATTGTGGTCAAAGTCTCATAACTCCAGCAAAAAGTATCGACCAATGCTGATTTTCGAACTTGACCAAGGTAATAGGTGTATAAACATTTGGTATAAATTTAATGAAAATCCGTCAAAATTTGTAGGCATGAGAGCACTTACAAGGTCAATTTTTGGATAAAACGGAGTCATTATTGTGGTCAGAGTCCCATAACTCCAGCAAAAAGTATCGACCAATGCTGATTTTTGAACTTGACCAAGGTAATAGGTGTATAAACATTTGGTATAAATTTAATGAAAATCCGTCAAAATTTGTAGGCATGAGAGTGCTTACAAGGTCAATTTTTGGATAAAACGGAGTCATTATTGTAGTCAGAGTCCCATAACTCCAACAAAAAGTATCGACCAATGCTGATTTTCGAACTTGACCAAGGTAATAGGTGTATAAACATTTGGTATAAATGTAATAAAAATCTGTCAAAATTTGTAGGCATGAGAGCGCTTACAAAAAAGTGTGACGGACAGACGCACGGACACACGGACCCACGGACACACGGACCCACAGACACACGGACCCACGGACACACGGACGGACGCCCGGCATTTCTATGTCCCCGCTCCGCGTTGCGGCGGGGGACAAAAAACATATAACATTCCAAAATATCAAGAATTCATTAAACCATAAAAACGCCCACAAAATTAGCTTAAATCATTCTGGGGTCTCTGAATATTGCTATAATAATGACTTTGTTTCATTGATATCAATATGCAAGACAAAGAGTGTAAACCATACACTGAATAATCTTAATAAAATTGCACAAAGACTTTGGATTATTTTTCATTAATAAGTCATGAAAATAAGTAATAAATTAATTTTCGTTTTAACATGCTTTCTGATTGGCCGAAAAATTGGTTTATATCCTATAAAAAATATTGTCTAGGTCACAATAAGAATAACAAGACTGTGCAGGCAATTATCAAAAAGATTTTTTTTACACTTGACCAGTCAGAGCTTCATGGAAAGAAGATAAACGAATTGGAAGGGGGGTGTAAGCACACCAAAATCTGCAAATAGTGTCATTTTTTTTTTTAAACTCTAGTGTCTTTTATTTTATAGTATAATTGTCTGTGCTAAATATTTTTGCAGGTCTAATGGCAAACATATCAATTTTAATCAAAAGATACGAAGTGATGACCTTTGAATACATTAGAAATACCATATTAATATTTCATACCAAGTTAATATTTTGTTAAAATTGAAAAGAAATCATTATAGTTATTAATTGGGCTTTTTCATGACTATTATTTGATTTTATTAGAAAACACAGTGATTTTTTTTATAAAAACAATCATCATTTGTACCAGCTAATCTCCCCCCTTCTCCTTTTTAATCTAAACATAAATCATTCCTAAATTGTATTAAATATTGAAATATGTATTCTTCTAATTTGCGTTTTAAGGCTTTGACTTTAAGATCGAAATATTCAATCTCTAATTTTAAATTTCTTTACAGTCAGCTCTTTAATAAGTTCACTTTTGCTCTGAGTCTGGAGAGATGTTCTTGTTGCTTTTGATAGGGTATGTGGCAAGACTGGTGTCTTCTGGGACCTCACAGGCAATGACAATTGCATAGAAGGTGGTGATGAACACAGCATTGGAGATAGTGGTGGCAGAATAGAGGTCGCCTGACTCGAGGATGTATTACAGTTGACATCTTGTAAAATCTGAAATGTGCTGAAAAAAATATAATCAACAAATTATCATGTTTTTCATGTTGTTTAATTTTTTTGTGCTCTCTGAAGAATTGTTATATGTTTTCTTCAAATGAAAAAAATGACAATAACAAACCGTAAACCATCTCAAAAATCCATAAAACGAAATACAAGTTCAAAGCGGAGCAACACGGACCTCCAAGATAGAGGTAGGATCAGGTGCCATGGAGGAGTGAGCATCCTCTGCTGACCGGTCACACCCACCGTGTGCTCTTTGTCGTAATCGGGAAAATAAAAACCACAAAAGTCCGTAGACAATTAGGTAATTAATTATGGTCTAACAATTAGTATGAAAAACGTCAGTCAGCATGCGATTCAGTGGAAGATTGTATTTGCTGACAAGGTCGTTGTATCGACCATAGAACATTCAAAGTTTCTTGAAAACATTTTCCTCTTAATATTTGTCTTAATTGTTTTCTATGAACATTGCCAGCCTCCTCGAGCTCATGGAACTTCATTGAAAATACATGTTAGTAATAAAACAAAAAAACGTTGAATTTACCAAACATTTTCATCTGTAATATGGTGAAGTAGAGAAGAATCAACGCCTCCATCAATTCCTGTGATGATGGCATTTGAGGGAGGTCCACCACCAAAACGTAGACAGTCAGATCTCCCTAACAGGCTAATTTGTTTTGGCGTGTCCAAAATCCTAAAAGTAATATTTCGTAACACTGTTCCATATTTACACGGTAATGTTATTTCACCATGCACTTTTGTCGGATTGCCACGCACACCATTGGTAACTGTACCACTTTCACAAACTGGGGCAATCGATGTGAATCGTTGAGCAATCGCCTTGGAAATAATGCTACATCTCGCTCCACTGTCAATTTCCAATTCCAATGGGTACTGTGATCCTTGTATTTCAAAAGTCACAGTCCAATCATTATCAGCACTAGATGCCATACAAGTAATAGCTTTCCAAAAAGCTTGCCTGACTAAACATATTTATTTCATTGCAAGAACTTGGTTCTATGAATTTTAGCAAGTTATGACTTTAATAAAAACTGGCAATTTTGTTTAGAAATGATAACCGAACACAATTATAGTTTACATTCTACCAGAGACATGTCTCTGATTTTACCGTGTAATATTATAATCATTAGGCAACACTTGTTGCGATGCCCCCCACCCCCCATTCACCATTCAAATGTAGGGGCCTTTCTATTGGATTGCACACGTGTACCGGGCAGTAAACTTGCTCAATGATGTTTTTTACATCCAGTACAACATTTTTGTTTTTGTTTTTCTTTTTAACAAAAAAATATATATATATATATATATATCAACCGATGCATGTTTAATGTGCCCGGCCTTTAATATTGCTTCGTTAGGTAATATCTTGTTGTGATGACACCCCCTCCCTTCAACCGTTCAAACAGTGCTATCTATTTTTAAGCATGACAAGGAAGCTAAGAATGTCAGCCAGCGGAATTTTAAGAGGAGATACATGTAAGCATGTAGCGGTGTACATGCAATGTATGACTGCACACCTACTTAATACTTAAAGTTGTAATTTTGTTGACATAGCTCTCTGATTTTCATGGTTTGGTGGCAAACTACTTCCAATATATTTACTTTTCAATCTCACTAAGAGAGTTAGGAAGATATACGCGGACTCCGGGCTGTGGCTGCAGACGATTCCCATTGACAGTCTTCCAATACATTTATGCGCAGTTTGACCTAGAAACTGACCGGTTTCATAACGTCTTCGAATTTTTCTAACACGAACTGTCTAATTTCTTCCCAGAATTCCAATTTACGCAAGCGCAATTGAAGTTTCATCCTAACTTAATATAGCCAGCCCACGGGCTGACTAATTACACACGTGCACAGTGAACCTCCTTTTTGCTTTAAACACTTGCTCACTATTGCTTAATTGTTACATCCATTACAACGTTTTCGTTAATTGCGAATTTGAAGGTCGTCACATTATTAATATGCATTGATAAATCTTTTTTCAATGAAAAATGATATTGCTAGCTTCCATTGTTGACTGCACTGTTTCGGATGTTGTAACTTTTAAACCTTAGATATGCCTGACGTCATGACGTCAGGCAATGAATGCTTTCAAACGATTCCTCCATAAATGCTGTATAGCACTGTTGTACTATGCTCTGATCAAAAATGTCACATACATCGGGATCCGGTTCCTGACAGTCAGGATAGTGCACACGATCATGGCGTTGTGGGGATCTGCCAGTTCCACGACCACATCCACGGCACAACTGTCCTCGATGCTGTGGTAGAGAGGGTCCTTTACACAGTGGTGACGCTCTGAAGTGTCCTTTCAAGCCACACTCATTACAAGGTTTGTTGAATGCCGGGCACTGTCGAAAAGCATGATGCTTCGTGCATTATTCACAATAGGTATACTTTCCTTGATATCCGGATTTCTGCTTTGGCTTGGAGGTGTTAGCATAGTTGACTGTCGGATTTTCAGTAAGTGTATCGAGATGAGCTTTTGTGAGTTCCACTTGTCTGCATGTTTGAATAACTTTGTCCAAAGTAAGTTCTGCTGCCGAAATTTCCATAAGTTTTTCAGTACACTTTCTGTCATTCACACCATTTATGATCATGTCACAAATAAATACTTCACGCTGATCTCCATATTCACAGAATTCTCCCTTCTTTTTTAGTTCAGATATGTAGTCCATAATGGTTTTGTTTCCCCGTTTCGTGTTAAGACATTCCTGTCGTTTAATGTTTCTGTAATTATGTACACCGTAATGTCTGTCAAACATACGAAAAACTGTTTAAATTATGTTTGTTCTCCGCCGGAACAGCCTGCAATACCCGCATCTTCGTTGGCTTCAACTTCCGGTGCCCAGGTGAATGAATCATATATCTTTATCGCCTCACGCCCCATGTTTGCTCATAAAACACCTACCTTGCGTTTTCCCGGTTTTTCATCAAGGCCAAGTGCGTCAAGATGAATCAAAAATGAACGCTTATAAGCATCGCATTCCTGAGCAGTTGTGTTCGGGTCACTCGGGTTGAATTCTGGCAAAGTTCTTAGCGACTGTGCAGACATGTCGGTCCCGTTTCACGTTCGAATGAAAATAAACAATGTTCATGAACTTGTCGATGTCAATCGTAAAATTCCCAGCTTCCTGACACCATGTAATAGATGTGAACCCAACCCAGCCATGCGGTTAACTCATTTATTATCTCCCCAACCTGGAGAGTTTCACAAATCAAAATCATTAGACAATTCGTACAAAAGACAATTCTATTACAGACGCCACAAAAATGTCAATGTTAACTCTGACATTACATTTACTAATAAAAGAGTCGGGAAAAAACTGTGTATTGAACACTATGTTATCTTTATTTTTCAACGAAGTGGTATCAGACGTGGCACATAAACCTTCAATCTGTTGTTAAGTGTGTACAATTCAATATCATAAACATGTATAAACTTGTGATAAAAAAAAATCAAGTATTTAATCTTAGAATTGCTTCTATTTAAAATAAGATAATAAACATTGCTGATGAGTTCTTGTTTTGAATATTACACATGTGTAAGGGTTTCGCAAATGTTGCCAATGTTGAGAAAACCTGGGTATTATTTAAGGAATAATGAATCATTCTTTGAGTATTATGAGGTGATAATTTCGGTCGGGGCGTGATCAAATCCAATAAAGCCCGAAGGGCTTTATGATAGATCTGATCACTCCTCGACCGAAATTATCACCTCATAATATTCAAAGAATAATTCATTATTACTTATATTTATATAATTTAAGCAATCGTACGATTAAATATTTAAATATAAATAAGCAAACCCCGTTGGCGCCTCAATTTGGCGTCATCTGAAGTTATTGGTTATATAGTAGAAAATCGATACGTAGTGTTATCACAGGCAAAGACACTGGAGAATGTAAATATAGTTACAGAATTACTTATTAATTTACCAATACTTAAGTATTACCATCTCACAAATCCATAAAGCAAAATACAAATTCAATGCAGAGCAAAACGGACCTCTGAAATGATAGATATGGGTTCAGGTGCCTGGAAGGAGTAAGCATCCCCTGCCGACCGGTTGTACCCGCCGTGTGCTTTGTCAAGGTCATGAAAAACGGACGAAACCGTAGTCATCCGGTGTATAAATAATGATCTAACAAGTATAAAGAACGTCAGTTCCTGAATCTCTAAAGGAATTATTGTACTTGCTGACAAGGTCATATGTTTAGTTCATGAGGACATTTGTATATATAAAAGATGTTAATCTTTTCCATTCATAATTTGAGATGTCTTGTAGGTAGGTATGATAAAAAAGAGCCATCTTTTCCACACATGAGATATCCTTCCGGTATTTTTCAGGCAAATATGTTTAAGATTGTACTCGTTTAAATTTTAAAATTTAAATTGATTTTTTTCTCGGTCATAATGTTGCAACGCTGGTTGTTGATTCTTCTGCGGAGTTCATCTGTTTCAAAAAGTTTAAAGCAATTTTACAGCCTATGAAATAAATGCAGTTTCTTGTGCGACAATATTTTGTAGTTGCGACCCCTAATAGGCCTTGACATTATGTCCCTTTAATGCTTATGATTGCGTACGTTGTACATGGAACATTTTGTTTTTCTTCTGTTTATATTACAAAACGTACCAGTGTTTAGTAGCTATCCCATCAATTGCAATTCGAAGGATAGGACTTGTAGCTTTGATTCCAAATGATAATTAAAATGTTGGCACTCTTCAAAAAAAACATATCATAAAACGAAAGTGATTGTCTAATTTAGGAAGTTTACGTAAGTGTAAACGGATTAGAAATGTGTCAGCTTGACGGCTTATGGTATATTAGGGATAAAATTGGTTGGTGTTATGTCATCTTTTAGAGTGTATGACGTGCCCAACAATATACGTTGTCCAAATTAGATATGTTTATTGTAAATTTGGTAATTTTTTGACAATATTACAGTGTAGCAATACAAGATATAAGATCCTTAAGACAGTACCAATTTAATCTCAATCAGATAAATGGTTTTTTTTGAGCGCTTCAAATGATATTGCGTTATTATATTTAATATTTACATAAGCATATTTGAGTAAGAGGGAACCACTTTGGTGTCCATAGTTGTACCACTTAGTCTGAATAAAAGTATCTGTTATTCATATAATTAGTTATTCTTTTACCTAATTTCAGCATGTCTTAGAGGATTTTATGGTATAACCTGCAGTGAAATATGTGGAAATTGTCGTGAGGGAAACCAGTGTCACCATATAAATGGATCATGCTTAAGTGGATGTGCCGCTGGGTATCATGGAAGTCTGTGTAAAACACGTATGTGGACATGTACAGTGTACCCAATTCATGTATATTTTATATATATACAGTACCGTCAACGCGGATCCCGTATTTAACAGCGCTCCCCCCGCGGTTAGTTTATCATTTTCGCGTTACAACATCGTGGTTAATTCATCGCGGTCCTCGCTGCAGCTATGTTTAAACCGCGGCGGTGTGACCTACCGTTAAGCTGATCAGAGATGTTTACCTGTACGTTATTAGACAATAAGACGACCACCAAACATTGAGAGTCATTCTATACAGGTCATGTCTGATGTATTATGTTCATTTCACATAAAATGATTACGTATTTAATGCACGCTTTTTAAAGTCGTTATCAATTATTTAAGGGAAATTTTAATTGAAGAATCATCTACACCCATGATAATTTTCACGTAACTGTGGATATAGTTATTATTTCAAAAATATTTTATCATTTTCATGTAATCTACACGAAGGAGAGGGTAAGAACTATAACATATTTTATTTCCTCGATTTTTTTTCAATTTGTAGCTCATTTTAGGACACAGTCTATCGATGCTCATGACAATTAACCTACATGTAGTACGTGACAGGCACATGCTACACGAAGAACGTTTACCTACGGTCAACGCCATAAGATGAACATTTTACTTTACCCTGAAACTACTTAATTATATTGATTTGAATTTTTTATGTGTTCAATATAAAGCTACAACACAGATGGAGTATTAGCTGTAATAACGATTTTCGTACCTCCCCCCCCCCCCCCCCTTTACCCTCTTCAACATTTTATAACCGTCAAAGTTAACTGTATTTGACTTTGGTTCCAATTGTTTTACACAAAGGTGTGAAATTGCCTAGACAGAAAATCACTCTACGCTTGAACGCACATATTACACAGGTATGAGGCAAGTGGATAATCCGTGTAACGAGTGACCATCAGGAATTCTACCTGTTTTTCAAACAATGTTACTAACAGTAACAATCAATGATTATTTATTTTACTGTGTTCTTAAACTGTTAAACGTGTTTAAGATGCATCCCCCCCCCACTCCGCAAAAAAAAAGATCAACGCCATACTATGAAAATGTTTACTTTACCCTTAAAATACAAAAATATATTGATATCATTTGATGTATGTTGAATATGAAGCTACTACACATATGTAGTATAAGTTGTTTTTCGTAACAACCCCCCCCCCCCCTTTCAACGTTCTATGACTGTCAAAGTAGACTGTATTTGAATTTAGCCCCAATTGTTTTACACAAAAGTGTGAAACCATCGCACAGACAGGAAATCACTCTACGCTCGAACGCACAGAATACACGGCTATGAGGCAGGTGGATAATCCACGTAACGAGTGACCATCAGTAATTCTACCCGTATAATAAACAATTTAACTAACTGTAACAATAAATAATTGTTTCATTTTACTGCCTTCTTAAACTGTAAAACATGTTTTTCCCCGCCAGAAAAACATTAAATATTCAAAATAAACTAACGAGAGAGACAGAGAGAGAGAGAGAGTTTTCTCTTTAAACAAAGTAGTATGCGAATTAAACTTTACAATCACAGTGTGTAGCATAAAATTAAACATCATTAACAGTGTTTATTACTCTATTGTTTGACATACTTCTTTTTTCTTTACTTGAAATTAAAACTAATAGAACCTTTATCATGAAAGAAGCACGTGGTGCAACTCGCGGGCTGATTTGATTGAGAGGTGTAGCACGTGGACTCAGACTGAAACTGCATGTTGGATTCAATCACAATGTACCCGTCCATATTCTTTAATGAATATTAAACTTATGAATATTTAATATTAGTATATTTCAAATGAATGTACCTAAAATTAATCCTTAAACGCATTTACTCTCTCTCTCTCTCTCTCTCTCTCTCTCTCTCTCTCTTTCTCTCTCTCTCTCAGATCCTAGAGAATATTTGGATCGACAACACTCATAATAATCAAGGAGCCCCTTCTGTACGATAGAAAATGGGCAATGTTGTACGGTTAGACGAAGCCGTGCGCAATTAAGAGTTTTTCTTTTGTCTTGAATAGATGTGAAAACCCCTGAGGCAAGTCGCGACCTTAAATTGCCATAAACCGCTTTGCGAATATTTTTATATGATGAGTGGTTAGCACGCTGTATTCTATACCGTGTATTATATTACTTGTACAGAAAACTTTGCCCATGAACAAGTTGATTAAAAACTTAAGATAAATAAAAAATACAAATATAATCAATGCATGTAAATGAGTATTTTCTGTTTTCAATATTACGATTGCAAACTGGCTGAAAGTCTGTTGAAACTCGATCACGCGGACATATAGATCAGCAAAAGCATTTCATTATTTTAATTTACCCGGGATGCAGTTTACGTAGATTAAACAGAAAAGTTTCAATACTTCCTCACAATTTAATAAGACTAAATAAAAAAAGAAACTATACTCAGACTGCCAAGCATACTTATCAAATTTTGGATAGGCCACGTCAAATTCAATGGATTGTAAAATACATCGTCAAGTAACTAATAAATGAAACAGAACTGATGAATGATTTTAATCAAACACATGCTATAAATTCAACATTTTAAAAATATATCGTATGTTATTTTAGATAGTTCCATTAAAAATAAAACTGATATAAACATAGTTACGAGTAGCTGTCAATTAATTTTTAGTCGAGGGAGATAACTCGCATTTCTGTCCGATACTTTTGTTCACCTAAAATTTATCGTCAAGACCGCGGCGGTGTTGACTTGCTGAACGACCCAACCGCGGGGGTATACGGTTTTACCTGAGACACCTGTCTTAAACCGCGTTGCAATTTGGACCGCGGGGTTGTGCGGAAAATACGGGATCTGCGTTGACGGTACTGTGTGTGTACAAATATATATATATATATATATATATATATATATATATATATATATATATATATATATATATATATATATATATATATATAAGTGAATGTATATAAAACATTACTAATAATATGTTCATATTGAAAAATTGATAAGCAATTACTTTTTTCAGACCCATAAAATTGCTTATTATCGTTTGTTGATCTAGCATGTCCTCGTGGATTTTTTGGCGAAGACTGTTCTGAAAAATGCTTCGAAACGTGTGCAGGATGTAACATTGTGAATGGTTTGTGTGACTCTGGATGCATATCTGGTTGGATGGGTTACTTTTGCAATAAAGGTATAGGATCTGTAATTTTATTCATATTTACATGTTATTTTCCAAACAGGCTTCGTATACATAAACCACCGTCAAAGCAGTGATATACCTTGTTTAAAGAAAGTTGTAGTCCCTATAAGGTTTATAAAAGAAAATTCTAACTTTTTAAGGAGATACGAAACGTCGAATATTGGCACATATGTCATTGATACATATATCAAACCTAGGACACAAACAACCAAAACATATCCACTGAAAAATGTTTCTTAACTATTTAATTTAGTTATTCCATATAAAGCACATCGTCTATTTTTAATATTGAACGAAGGTCATTTCTTTCAAAGAAATCTTTTTTTAATTATTTATTTATTAATTTGTAAAAACACATATGTTATTGGTTTTGTTTTATCGTTATTTGATATACATGCAATTTTCATAAGATTTTTCAAAGTGGTTTTTTTTCGACTTCTACTGAAAAATATAGTATACATCAGGTTAAATTACATGTTTAAGTAGTAGATGCTTACATCACACCATGTTTTCTTAACTTAGAGTCTAATTTTTGAAATAAATACGAATCATTAAAACTGTCATTATGACCTCAAAGTATATTTTTTCATCATGATAATAAAAAATCATAATTATTGGAACACTATAAACAAATAAACATTATTTTAGTTTAACCAGAATGAAAGAAATGACATTTTCAAGTTATTAAATGATTGTACTTAGAAATATTAATTTTGAAAATGACGTAAATCTTGATAGATGTACATTAAATTATAAGTTTTAAATAGATGAGGTATATTCATGATGCCAACTTATACATAATTGAAAAGTTTGATTACAATATTTAAAATGTTAAAAAATTGTTTGTAACCATTCATTATCTGCATAAACAACTAAAACGGTGTAATTTTTATCTTAAAATCAATTTAGAATGTGACAAAGGCTTATATGGTATTGAATGTAATGAAACATGTGGACAATGCCGTGATCTAAATCAATGTTCCAATGTCAATGGAACTTGCTTTACTGGATGTGATGATGGTTTTTGGGGAGATTTATGTAAAACACGTGAGTAGAAAATAAAGTTAAGATGCTTGCTTAGCTTGAACTACAACATAATGATTTAAAGTAACGTGATCTGTTTACGCAAATCAAAATAATAAGTTTATAGTATATAACAATTGTGCTAATTATCGACTCGAGTTGACTTGTTTTTACATACAAGGTTGTGACAGCGGTTTATATGGCTATAATTGCAAAGAATATTGTGGACATTGTCATGACTTCGACCAATGTTTTCATACAAATGGAACATGCTTAACTGGTTGTGATAATGGCTACCAAGGAGACTTGTGTAAAACACGTGAGTAAATATGAAATAAATATGTATTTATTAAGCAAACAAATTGTTTGACTTAAAGGCGGTTAAATTTTAAACTATTTTAACAAAACATTCAGAATCAATACTTTACCGTGTAAAGCATATTGTCAGTTTTTCTTTTTTCTTTTGTGTTTCTACTAGCATGTCGGCTTGGTTATTTTGGAAATGAGTGTTCTGAGAAATGCAAGGACACATGTGCCGGGTGTAATAATATCAATGGTCTGTGTGACTCAGGATGTATACCTGGTTGGAAGGGAATCTTCTGCGATGACGGTACTGTTCTTAGTATTTTTGTTTTAAGTGCTAATTGTTTTAGCAGGCTATATGTTCAAATAAAATAAAACGCTGACAACATTTTTTTTAAATTAATAAATAAATGACTTATAATTCAGATTTCTAAGAAAAAAACCCACATTGACGAAACAAATTCGAAGGTTTTGCAAGAATATATCTTACGTATTGATAACGAAGCAAACATTGCGTTTTAATTTATTAAGAAAAACACTGTTATTATTTTGAATCATTAAAGAATGTGATAAAGGATCGTATGGTATTGGATGCGATGAAACGTGTGGACACTGTCGTGATGTAAATCAATGTTCCAATGTCAATGGTTCATGCCTTACTGGCTGTGGTGTTGGTTTTAAAGGAAATGTGTGTAAAATAAGTACGTAATTGTAAAACATGCCAAGTAACAAGCTATGAAAGAGGAACTTTTTATTTATTTCTTTTTTAAATACGCTATAATTGTATTGGTAATAAAGGCATCTATAACATGTTCCTGTGCAGTAGCAAATTTATACAAATAGGTACATTTAATTGAGGTTTATCAACCTATAATATCAAGGTTATCGAATCATTAAATTCAATTTAAAAGGTTGTGACAGAGGTTCATACGGCGTTGACTGCAAAAACATTTGTGGAAATTGTCTTAATGAAAGCCAATGCTCTAATATTAATGGAACATGCTTAACTGGATGTGATGCTGGTTATGTGGGGAACTTGTGTAAAAAACGTGAGTAGACAGTCAGCTGAACAAATAGTTATATATGCAGCAAGTTATTAGGAAAGTGGTGATTGGCAACATGTCTGTTATAGATAGGTAAACTTTTTTCAATAAACACAACCTGTTTAGTATTCATATTTCAACGCGCTGATTAAATTGATGAACTTTACGAATCAGACATGCATTAATTACAAGCCAAGTTAAGTATTGTAGTTAACAATTTTGAATATCCTTTCATAAAACCTAGAAACCTAGTACTTAATTTCATTATATAATAAAAACAAAACATAAAAGGTAACAACACGTGCTACTTTGCAATTTCGTTGAATTTAATTGTTTTAGCTTGCGACATAGGATCATATGGTGTAGAGTGCTATGAAACATGCGGACATTGCCGCGACATAAACCAATGTTTCCATGGTAATGGCACCTGCTTTACTGGGTGTGATGATGGTTATCAGGGGGACTTGTGTAAAACACGTAAGTAAACATAAACACTTAAGAAACATGATCAACATATATATGAGTTACATTGTATTAAATGAAGAGGTACACGGATTGCTTACTATACAGTCATGCATAACTAATACATTTATCAGCTAGAAAATTATATTAGAAAGAAAAATATATCTATCTAGGGTATTTCTAATAAGTAATTTCATTTCTCATTTTATAAGTCTGAATGATTGTCAAAATGACGAATTGCGTTAAGACCCCATTGTATGTTGTAACACTGTAAAAAAATAAAATAAAATCGTGATAATGTAATTTTTGGCGGGACTATTACGATTGAAAATCACGTTAAAAATGATAAAAAATATCGTTCACATAAATATGTTAATGTTTAGGATTGTTATACAAACAAGACAATGCTGATGCGTCTCAGTGCGACGTTTTACACAGTATAGACCTGTGCCAAACAACTGTTTGACATTCGTTGTATCTATAATCTTTTCAGAATGCGATGGAGGGTCATATGGTAATGACTGCAATGAAACATGTGGAAACTGTCGTGACGTAAACCAATGCTCCCATATCAATGGCACGTGCTTAACCGGTTGTAATGCTGGTTATAAAGGGGATTTATGCAAAACACGTAAGTAGGCAATTTCAAGGACAAATAGTTAAATGAACAGCATGGTATTTTAAATATATTTAAAATTTATTAAAATAGTTAATTGTTTAACAAAAATCAAAGCCTATAGTTTTTATTCGCAATTTTGTTTTCTTATGCTCGGAAATAATTCAATTTTCAATTACGGTTTTCACAAAGGTACACACTAGTTACACATGTGAGTAAGATGAACATAGACTACAGAGTCATAACATGTATGATTAAAATAAATAAATACCGCATGCACTCAATGTGTTTGTGTACTTTGGAGGACAAAATCTGATATAAAACATATTCCAAGAAAACCGCCAAATTATATGTTTTATTTGTTATAATGGAAGCATTAATATAAAAGTTAAAAAAAAAAAAAAGAAATATCAAGTACACTTAAACTTTAGTTTAACAATAATTCATTTCTGTTTGGGTTATAGTATATATGGCTTCTTTTTAGTTCCGAGCGTCATTAATTATTTGCTAATTTGCTAGATAATACGTATAGCATATTATTATTATTTTAAATCATTTTTTTTTTTGTCCGCTAGTTTCACAGCATTAAAAATGTCATTTTGAAATACTCTAAACATTTTTATGTTTAATAAACATATTTTTTAAAACACCAATTTAATAAAAGGAAAGAAAATTACGAAGCGCGTTTAAGTTGCTTTGCAATCAATAAACACAGCAAGAAATGTGAACATGGAGGTTTGAGAAACGTTGATATGAAAAGACAAGGTAAGTTTTGATTTTTAAACAAAATGTTATTTTGGTTTTGGAAAAGAAAAAAAAAAAGAAAAGAAAAAAATCTGATACAGTCTTGTTTTCGCAGTTTGTTACAATATTATCAGGCTTGCTAAAAGTAAAAGGTGTTTGTTACCAAAAATTTACAAAGTTTTGCAATGACAAGATTAAATCAAATGTGTTTATGTTTCAGGAATTCCCCTATAAAGCATTATAGTGTGATATTAAGTTAACTTTCACTTAAATGTGGATATCAAATTTGCTTTCATTCAAATATTGAAATCAAGTTCTCATGTATTTGAATGTATGAATATAAATGATAGTTATATCGTAAAATTTGATTACGCAGAAATCGGAACCTCAAAAAGCATGCATTGAATAAAATGTATTTATTTATTTTTTGATAAGTCATTGTGCCGGCGCAAATATTCTTTAAGCAATTAAATGCACGCTCTTAACCATTTATTTTCCATCGAAGCAATGTGTCCACTAATTTGTTTCCGACAAAATGTGTCTGCATTGATTACTCTAAAAAGTAAGTAAACGTGTAGTTTTCACATCAACTACCTTAACTTAATTATTTCCTTCAAATGTTTCTTTAAATCTGCCAGATGCTTCTAAAATTGAAATTCCTCCTCTTACACTTGTGATGCACTCAGGTACAAATGTATAAAGAAATGTGTATGTATTTTGCAAATGTATAAACGTTAAGATACGAGATTTGTTCGGAGATTTGTGAGACAACACAAGTATTCCTTTCTATTTCTTAGTGACGAATGTTAGTGAAATTTGGCAAAAATATTTAAAAACAAAAAATAATTGACCTTTTCTACTCAATTTGGCGAAGATTGAATTAATCTGCAATAGTTTCAGGTTTTTTTTTTTTTTTAGAATAATGAGCTTTCTATTCACTCGTCACTCATCAGTACTTTCAAACCTAATTGTTTATTATGTTAAGATATTCATACATTTTTTTAAATTTTTGTTTCTTTATCATAAAAAGTAGGATAAAAAAGTTAAATTTTGAAATTTTATGATTTCTGTTTCGATTGTTGAAAAAAAAAATGAGATTAAATATGAGTTCAAAATTACCAACGAAAATAAATGTTTATTGCGTGTTTTTTAAGGCGTTCTATTGCCGTTATTTCCAGCAAGGTTCCAATAATGATTTAGCAATGGTCACCAGTGTTGCGGTAATTAACATCATACCACCGGTGTAACCTCGTTAATGTATTTATTTACTACAATGGACGCCGGTGGACAGAAACAGTCAGTTTAGGACATGGTACAGAAGGAGGACACATCGGAGGAACACAGGAAGGACGCTGAGGACACATTAGGAGGCCATAGGATTGAACTGTTATCATAAACAGTTTTTGTCAATATTTATTTATGAATATGTGTATTTATAAATTTATATATATATATATATATATATATATATATATATATATATATATATATATATATATAAATTGTTATTTCTTATTGATGTTCCTCTTATTGCTCGACTGATTAGATGGCTGTCGTGACAACCTTGTATAATTGTATATTTTTAAAATTTCAGTGTCTCTATTTCAAAAATTATAGATGTAAAAGATCAGTTTGAGAGATTTTTTCCAATTGGCAGAAATTAAGCAATTTTTTAAACTTATATTTTATTGATTGATTATTGATATTCCGTCCTTTGTTTTAACAAGTACATGTTCATGTAATTGAAGTACAAGCCGCGAGTGATATATTAGAGAAAACAAATTTAATCTCACATAAAAATGATTACCTACAGCAGTAGGTTGTGCATGTGTCAATTTCAGTCCAAGAAAGATGTTTATGTTGTGCGATGTTAGAGAAAAAATATTGTAAACAAGTTTTAAACACTATCGTATACTGCCAACAATAATTATTTAATTTGTTCTTTCACTCGTAATCATTATCAAAAGCTAAACATTAAAGTATTTTTGTTAATCCACCCATAGAAAGGCTTACACAAGTACAACCTATTGTTCCTATTGAATAAGATGAACACGTTTTCTTTATATTACATCAAATATTTAATTCGACAATGTCTTGTGTCAAGTTCCATCTTCATTTACATAAGGGATTTAAGAGTATGTGTTCATCTTCAAAACATTGAACCTTCCGAATTTTAAAATATTTTCCATCGAATAAAATGTCTATATATAGTGTCTTGAGGGGGGTGATTCCGAGGTTATTGTAAATTGTTATAATTTGTAGAAAACTTCACAGGTAAAAAATTACGTCTGTAACTTATCTTGCCCTTTGTTAATAGATAAGAACAAAAGTTTACTTGCAATATGAAGTAAAAATGGGTCGGCAAAATTTTGTTTGAATATTGTAACAATTGAACATTATGTATTAAAAATCATATTTTTTTTCTCAAATCTCTCTCTCCTTTTTTTTTCTCTTTCTCTTACAAATACTTTTTTTTACGTTTTTAGTAGCACTAGTGTGCGGTAATATGGCCAACGAATTCAAGTATATTTGTTGCGTAAAATCATGTATTTATTTCTAATTTCGAAAACCTTACACATATTTTAATTCTCCTTCATTAATGATTGAATTCTTTCTGATTTCAATTTAACGCTAAAAAGAAATGTGTTTGATAGACGATGAATTGTCTGTATCTTTGTGTACGCGTACAGAATATTCTTTTGTTTGTCATGGATAAAAAAAAACCAAACAACCTCTGAGCTAACAGAAAATGTTCCGACAATACACAAGTCAGGATGGCCGCTAAAAGGTGTGAAAACTGACCACCTGTGTATATGATCTACATGAATATTAAACCATTACAAGGATTACATACATGAAGTAATTGCTAAACATCGGATTTAGCGACTACGTATAGAGTTCAAAACCGATTTATTTAAATTTGTACAAACAGGTTATTAAGCATAGATCCTTCTTGACATACCACTCAGTCAGTAGAATCGAGCGGAATTGCTTGGGTAGAGGATGCTATATAGCCATTCTGTAGCCATTCTAATATTTTTAGCATGCGTTTTATTTAAGTGCGGAATTTTGTTAGCCAGCAAAGTAAACCTTGAGGTAAAATTAAAAAAAAACACTAAAAATAAAATAAATAACTTAAATTTTAATTCAAGATATGACGGATGAATACTGAAATATGCGGTAATCTATTGAGTAAAGGTCAGTGAATAAATGATTATTATTTGCACCATTAATTAATGGATAACTCTAAAACCCACAATACATACTGTGTCAGTGATGATATGTTTGTGTTTTATTATATAAAAACTTTATTTTAAATGGTTTTAAAATGTTATTGATGTGAGATGATTTGCTCTTTTGTAACTAAAAAGAAATGTTAATTTCATATAATTCTTATCTATAAATATCTAAGGTACGAAGCTTTCTAGATACGAAAGCGCCGAAAACAAACTCACAAGTTGTTTCTTAACGTTGTGTGACAACTCTTAAATTTTGTTATTGTTTGTGACATACAATGCCAATTAATATATATTCCAAATTGAAGAAAAAGAAGCTCAAACTTTCTGAATTAATATAATGTAATTGATAAATAAAGCACAAAATGAACGTACTCTTAGTGCCTTATTTCAACAGGTTACTCTGTTTTTGTTCTGTATTATAACGTATAGTTTCAACACTGTTAAAGCAGCTAATTGCATGTGTTGTTATGGACAGAGTCTATACATTTGAGTGATTGTCAACAAAGGTTTGCGGAATTACCTACAATATGTTTCGTTTTGTATTACACAAACAGTACTGCACTTAAACAAAATATAGATTTTTCCTCAAATAGAAACACACGTATTTTCAGTTTTAAATGGGGGCAGCATAGCAAATGGTATAATTCCAAAATTGAATTATGAACACACACAGAACATAACATGTAACGCGGAATTAAATACATAGTGTATGTATTACATCTTGAAAGAAATAAAATGTCTTCAAAGACACAATTGTATGTTCAACGTAGTTACCGTTGATATGCGATTAGAGACTAGCAACAGTAATTGATCAAATTTGTACTCCTCTGTGACAATGAATTTAACATAAATAATGGGGAAATTATACGATGTAAAAATAAGTATTCCTTTTAAAGGAATGATCAGCAATAATGATATATTGATAGCTAGAAGCAATCAACATGATCAGTTTGATGTAAAATAATAAAAAAGTACTGTATTTTTACAAAATATAGAATATTTTGAATCAGTACACCATAATTTCATTATTATAAACCGTCAACAAATTTAATTTTGAAATAAATTTGGGAAAAGCCGTTCGTAAACTTCTTGTCTAATTTTATATTTTTAACGTAATTATTAAATGTTAATGTATCTTCTTCTTCTTCAGAATACTGAGTAGGGCTCTTCAAAGAGCATTAACACGTATACAAAGAAAGAGTTGTATTAAAATAATTTAATGCGACTGAAAAACATTAAATGCCATCATAACTTGCTATTGAGGTCGCATTATAACGTAACCTTGTTTATAAATCAAGCCGTCTTCCTATCTACTATTATGCAACATCAATAGATCGAGGTCAGTTCATGGAGCATCTTCTTATGATTGAGGTCAGTTCATCGAGGTCAACTGCATTACTGAATGAATCTTTCGATCGAAATTCTTACGCGTGAGACAAAATGTGCATTCTTGAATTAACAGGTCGAACTGTATTTTATGTAAGTTTGCATCTCTTAAGGTAAATGAATTGAAATAAAACCGAGTAAAATGTTATATAAATACTAAACCAAACTTCAAGTTTTTATAAGAACTACTAATGCAAGCGGAATGTGTGCGGACGTGGAAGCATTTGCCGGATGCCTCATATGGACACAACAGTGATCGGCCGAAGCCGATCACAAAAACCCACATCTTGAACAAAACATTTATATTTTATTGAATTCATATATTCTTTAATTGAAATATCCAGCATATTTATTAAGAAATATTTCTTTTAAATGGGAAAAATACATTAAAAGAGGAAAAAAACCAAATGTTAGCTAATGTGTAATATAATCATTACGAAATCTAGTGAAGGGAATAAATTAGTTATATTTACTGGCTATGGGGACGATAATGAGTCTATTGTAACAACGATACAGCAACAGTTTTACGAGGCAACGCCGAGGAAAGAAGTTGCTGTCTGAAGGGGGTGGGTGACGTTCTATTGTCCAAAAAGTCAGAAAATAAGTACTTTATGATATCGAAGAAGACTTAATTTGTCGATGATGCCTGATTCTTGATGGTAAAAAAAATGGAGTCATCGCACTTTGAATGTAACTTAGTGACTTTGATTACACTAGATGTGTTCCGAGAGATATAACGAAGGAAATTGAATGCTGCGAATGAATAGTTCCGATGACTATTCATCGTGAGCAGATAGCACATAAACTATGTCACGTTTCTATAGAAAAACATGTTTATTCGTCGTAATATTCCGTAGAAAATGCATGTTTTCACAGAGGTATAAAAACATTAAAAAATAATACCAAAAGGTATTTTTGATATTTATAATATACCTGTCAATATTTGTGTGTAAAATTTCAACGAAAAAAAAAATGCTATTCTATACAATCATGAAATAATTTCTGCCTTGAAGAATTGCTGCTGTCAACAGACGTTATATCGTCTTCTTCTTAGTCATTTGATAGGTATACAACTACTCTCGTGATAATATATATATATATATATATATATATATATATATATATATATATATATATATATATATATATATATATATATATATATATATTAAGCTAGGCAAATAACATTGAAAAGATTTTAAAAAAAAATATCCGGAAACGCAATATAATCGGCTTTGATTTGATTTAAAGATAATTGAATTGGTTATTTTGAACATACTTTAAAATAAAGCAGATTTAAAAGCCTTTTAAACATTTAAATATGATTAACTGAACGGATAAGTTAAGCTTCCTTAATTAAGCTGACACCGTGCCAGTACGCGCGAGTTTATATTGTTGGAATAGTGGAATTTCCGTATGTAAAAACAGCGTTGAAAACTAATTCGTTAAAGAATAGTTCATAATTTAACTTTATAAAATCATCGTGTTATGGTTTTAAGCATAAAAGTTGCTCAACAATGTATCATTAATGCTAATTTATTTTTTTTAAGCACAACTTCCCAATCAAAATAATTTACAGAATATATACAGTCGTTTTGCTGAGTCTAATTTCAGAATGTATACTATGTCAAGCACAGGTCTTATGACGTTTCCTCCTGAAATACCAAATATAATGCCCACCACTATCTAACTGCAACTGATAATAAAGTGGTATCCAGGGGTAAGTGATTAATATAATTTTATGTGATAAGAGGGTGTTATCTCTGTATAACTTGCCTTATGACATGCGACGCTCAGGAATGTGGGTTGCTTGACAGTACCTGGGGGATTTAGTTACTGGCTGTGTCCTATTCATTACCAGAAACACATAAAGAAGCTATTAATCGCCCAACTCTAATGCAAACATCATTTCTCTTAGTGACTCAGCGAAGAAAAAAAAAGTAGCACAAACACAAAACGTAAACTGAACACAATGTTTGCAAAAACGTATTCAATATTTCATGACAATAGCTGACTAAGCATGCCTCTCCCCCCGCTTCCAAATATGGCGTCATGGACTCATTTTTTTCAAACTCCCTTGTAAACAAAATGATATCGCTTACTCTATGGAGAAACATTTTAACATTTTCGAGTAACTTTTCGGTAAGTTCAAGGCATTGGTGTTAGTATAGAGTTTCTACTCCATATGTATTGTGAGGTATTCCTAGACTCGCCGGTGTCTCGACTATACACACGTTCTGTATATGGAATCGGTGGTTGCAAGCAGTAAAGGCATCAGGTACAGATTCCATGGTAATTATCTGCACAAAGAATAACTCTACCAAAAAAATTCAGGAGTATCATATTTAACTCTTTCAATTGAAATAAAGATCTCACAAAAACACCGACAACTAGGACACAATCTTAATCTACTCATCATCATATTGATAGGAGACTGATAGATCATCATCAAATTGATAGGAGACTGGTAGATCATCATCAAATTGATAGGAGACTGGTAGATCATCGCACAAATTAGGGTCGTCTTGCAGATATGCAATAAAAGGTTTGTTTTTGTAGAAAAATTTTACATCGTGCTCCATCCCAAAATAAAATGTACAAGTCATTGGTCCCGGTGAATTAAAGCCGACTGAAATCAGCTCATTCTACAACAGAAATATGCATATAATTAATAAATAGAAAAAAAGTATTCAATAGCAATACACTTGCTATCACCTTATATTTCAGCTCTCTATAGCACATAGTTTAACATCAGTAAATCAGTAAATGGACTTGGATGTCACCAGTTAAAACATGCTCGCGTTGATACGATGGTGCAGTGGTAACAACGTTATTGTTGACAAGCCAATCGTGTTTAAAAGTTCGTGTACAGTGGGTGATCGTTCGTGTAACGTTTGGGATCGTGCGTGTATCAGAAATATTGGTTTGCGTTTTTTACCATGCGAGATAATGCGTGATCGTGCGGTTTTTTTTTTTTTCGTTTTTATCTCTTTTTTTACGGAATGCCAAGATTTATTCTTAAAAAAAAAGCGACGAGTAGTTTTTAAAAAAACACATCAATGTAAATTGAAAACTTTTTTATAGAAGTATTTTGACAATTGTTAACATACATGTGTCAAGCCAGCGCTAATCTTTTCAAAATATTCTCTCTTTCGTCGTTAAATACCGGTAGTAAGTATCTTAACAACTCATTTGATCCTTTGATCGATTGAGTTAGTTTGCATGATTTTGTAATCAGTGTATATCAAGCTTTCATCGTACGTATCTTAACACATAATTTTCATCATATTAGCAAGAGAGACACGTTGAATGAAAGCGGTCAAGCTTACTTATTCCCCAGTTTTTTTACCAATGAATGTACGTACGATACACATTCCTCTCTGATACATTGTATAAGCATTCATAAGAATTAAAATTTATTTAGACGTTTTAAAATTTAGAATAATAGAATTCAAAAAATTATGTATATAAATTATGGAAATATGGGATGTGTAAAATCGAACTTCTTTGGAACAAGGTAACAAATTTACCTGTATATCGCATAATTTAACCGTATTTAAGGAAATCGGATTATATAAACATCAACACGAATGTAAATAATTTTGTGTATTTTATGCATTATAGTATTTTCTTTTACACTTAATTTTCTTTTAACTTATGATAGAAATTAATGTTCGTTGTGGAGACAAAACAAATTAATTGGTGTATGGATCCTATCATATCGTTTACTCGTTAAAATAAAACAGTGCATGGTTACCGTATATGCCGCTTTTTAATAAAAATCCAGCTACGAAAGACGAATACGGCCACATAAAAAAAATATTTTTATCTCGTAATTACGAGAACAAATCTCGTTATTACGAGATAATTATCTCGTTATTACGAGAAAAGATCTCGTTATTACGAGTTAATTATCTCGTTATTACGAGAAAAGATCTCGTAATTATGAGAAAAGTACGGAAACGTATAACCGCCTCTTGATGTTGTGTTAAAACTCTAAATAGCAAATAAAAATTAGTGTTATCTTGTTATAAAATGTATATATTGTCAAAATTATGTCGACTTGTACAAAGAGATAAATACAAGTCGATATATTTTGGATGATTTAACCGCTCAGTTTAAGCTTTGTTGACTTTGATCAAGTCATAATATTATTTTGCGTTATAAATTTGTCGCATTTATATAAATTCGTAGAAATTTTCTCGCAGGCTTTTATAATGAAAATTAATTATGTTGAAATAGTATAATTTGTTACGCTTTTGCGTCCATATTTTGGTGACTTTTTGTCTGTTAACAAGGAATGTCAACTTAAGTTTTTCGTCTAAAATTTGAGCAACAATTTAATCCAATTATAAATCACAATTAGACACGATCTCGTTGCGAGCAACGAGGAGGTCTTCCGTCCGATTTTAAGAAGGTGATATGACATCATCGACTTTGATTTTCGACAAGAAAACATGATTTGTAAAAAGGAGTGGAGTACTTATGCTTTTCTGCATCGCTTTTTATAAGTTCTCTTACGCTGCTTTTTTAAATACTAGCATTTCTTCCAAATTGAGATAGAAACGATTAAACTTTTTACTTCTGGCCCCTAAAAGCCCTAACTAGATAAGTAAACCATTATATTGTTAGGATATATAAACGTATTATACCTTATTTTGCTTTTATAACCCTCACAAAATATCTCAGTAAACGGCTACAGATAAAAGACTTTAGGGTCCTCTGGTCCCCTAATGTGAGGGGTCAGCCCCTTTTTCTTGAAATCAAATGAAAGGTCATTTAATTCTAAACACATTTTGCTCAACAAGTGTTTAGAAAATCGTTACTGTTCTTGAGATATATGGGAAAAACATTTTAGGGGCTGACCCCTAATCTCCTTATAGGGGCCGTTTAACGAAATTTTGAAGGTTGCATATTGTTAGGTACATCATTTTGAGCATCTTTCCTTCTATACTGCATTTCAAAATATTTTTCTTTCTGAGATATGGGTGATCAAAATTTTGGTCTTTTGGCCCCTAAAAACCCCTAATTACGTAACACATGATAAAATTATTTAATTGCTTGGATAAATAACTATGAGATAAACATATTTACTTCTATAACATTTCACAAAATATATATCAGTAAAGGGCTACATATAAAAAACTTTAGAGCCCTTTTGGTCCCCTCATTTTAGGGGCTAGCCCTTTTTCTTGATATCAAATCAAAGGTCCTTTAATTCTAAACACATTTTGTTCAACAAGTGTTAGAAATTGGTTACCGTTCTTGAGATATATGGAAAAGAACGTTTTAGGGGCCGATCCCTAATCTCCTTATAGGGGCCATTTAACGTAATTTTGATGATTGCATATTGTTTAGTACATCATTTTGAGCATCTTTCCTTCTATACTGCATTTCAAAATATTTTTCCTTTCTGAGATATTTTGCATTTTTGGCCCCTAAAAACCCCTAATTACGTAACACATGATACAATTATTACATTGCATTGATAAATAACTGCGAGATAAACATATTTGCTTATATAACATTTCACAAAATATCTATCAGTAAAGGGCTACAGATAAAAAACGTTAGAGCCCTTTGGTCCCCTTATTTTAGGGGCCAGCCCCTTTTTCTTGATATCAAATCAAAGGTCCTTTAATTCTAAACACATTTTGTTTAACGAGTGTTCTGAAATTCGTTACCGTTCTTGAGATATATGGGAAAGAACGCTTTAGGGGCCGACCCCTTGTCTCCTTATAGGGGCCATTCAACGAAATTTTGAAGGTTGCAAATTGTTTAGTACATCATTTTGAACATCTTTCCTTCTATACTGCATTTCAAAATATTTTTCCTTTCTGAGATATGGGTGATCAATATTTTGGATTTTGGCCCCTAAAAATCCCTAATTACGTAACACATGATAAAATCATTACATTGCTTGGATACATAACAGTGAGATAAACATATTTGCTTATATAACATTTCACAAAATATCTATCAGTAAAGAGCCACAGATAAAAAACTTTAGAGCCCTCTGGTTCCCTAATTTTAGGGGCCATCCCCTTTTTCTTGGTATCAAATGAAAGCTCTCGTAAAAATAAACTTTTCTTACATTACATGTTTTAACAAAATATTTTTCAGAAAAGAGATAAACAAAGAAAACCAGAAAAAATTACGACGTTTTTTTAATCTCAATTTTCGGGTCCAGGCGAGCTTCGGCGCCTTTCACGCCAGATCAAAATGAAAATAAAATTACAAATCTACGATCTTTTGTCTACTAATCCCTGAAAGTTTGAACTCAATATCTTTTATAGTTTAGGAGAAGTTCCACGGACAAGCCACCCCTTTAAAAATCGCTAAAACGTCAATTTCTCAAAAACGTAAATGACGTCATCAAAAAAATCAAAAACCTATCAGGTTCAGATCACTATCTGTCAGATCTGAAAGTTTCATGAAAATCGGTCAAGCCGTTTCTGAGAAATCGCGTGCACAAAATTTGTAAGAAAAAAAAGAAAAATAATAATAACTAGACACGATCTCGTTGCGAGCAACGAGGAGGTCTTCCGTCCGATTTTAAGAATGTGATATGACATCATCGACTTTGATTTTCGACAAGAAAACATGATCTGTAAAAAGGAGTGGAGTACTACTGCTTTTCTGCATCGCGTTTTATAAGTTCTCTTACGTTGCTTTTTTAAATACTAGCATTTCTTCCAATTGAGATAGACACGATTAAACTTTTTATTTCTGGCCCCTAAAACCCCTAATTAGGTAACGCATAAGTAAATCATTATATTGTTAGGATATATAAACGTATTATACCTAATTTTGCTTTTTTAACCCTTATAAAATATCCCTCAGTAAACAGCTACAGATAAAAGACTTTAGAGCCCTCTGGTCCCCTAATTTAATCAAATGAAAGGTCATTCAACTCTAAACATATTTTGTTCAGCAAGTGTTTAGAAATTCGTTACCGTTTTTAAGATATACGGCAAAGAACGTTTTGGTGGCCGATCCCTTATCTCCTTATAGGGGCGGTTTAACGAAATTTTGAACGTTGCATTTTGTTAAGTACATCATTTTGAGCATCTTTCCTTCTATAATGCATTTTAAGATATTTTCCTTTCTGAGATATGGGTTATCAAAATTTTTGAGTTTTGGCCCCTAAAAACCCCTAATTACGTAACACATGATAAAATCGTTACATTGCTGGGATAAATACCTGTGAGATAAACATATTTGCTTCTATAACCTTTCACAAAATATCTCTTAGTAAAGGGCTACAGATAAAAGACTTGAGAGCCCTCCGATCCCCTAAATTAAGGGGCCAGCCCCTTTTTCTTGATATCAATTAAAAGGTCTTTTAATTTTAAACACATTTTGTTCAACAAGTGTTTAGAAATGCGTTACCGTTCTTGAGATATATGGGAAAAAACATTTTAGGGGCCGACCCCTCATCTCCTTATAGGGGCCGTTTAACGAAATTTTGTAGTTTGCATTTTGTTAAGTACATCATTTTGAGCAACTTTCCTTCTATAATCCATTTCAAAATATTTTTCCTTTCTGAGATTTGGGTTATCAAAATTTTGGACTTTTGGCCCCTAAAAACCCCTAATTACGTAACACATGATAAAATCATTACATTGCTTGGATAAATACATGTGAGATAAACATATTTGCTTCTATAACCTATTACAAAATATCCCTCAGTTAAGGGCTATAAATAAAATACTTTAGAGCACTCTAGGTCCCTAATTTGAGGGGCCATCCCCTTTTTCTTGAAATCAAACAAAAGATCTTGTAAATTTAAACTTCTTCTGCACTACATGTTTTAACAAAATATTTTCCAGAAAAGAGATAAACAAAGAAAAGCACGAAAATTCACGACTCTTTTGATATCTGAATTTTCGAGCCCTACCGAGCTTTGGCGCATTTAGAGCTAGACATATAAAACAACAACCATGCAAAACTTCAATCTTTCCTCTACCAACCATAGAAATTTGAGCTAAATATCTCTTATAGTTTAGGAGAACGACTGAAGACAAAATACCCATATAAAAATTGGAAAAATCTCAAAATCTCAGAAACGGATGTGACGTCATCAATGAAAAAAATTTGCTATCAGGTTCAGACCAATGTATATCATATCTGAAAATTTGATGGAGATCGACCGAGCCGTTTCTGAGAAATCGCGTGCACAAAAATCGGAAGAAAAAAAATAAGAATAATAATAGGGAAAAAGAAACCGAAGAATAACAATAAGGTCTTCCGTTGGAAACGGAAGACCTTAATAATAATAGGGAAAAAGAAACCGAAGAATAACAATAAGGTCTTCCGTTGGAAACGGAAGACCTTAATAATAGGGAAAAAGAAACCGAAGAATAACAATAAGGTCTTCCGTTGGAAACGGAAGACCTTAATAATATAAAGCTGTACACATACTGTAGTAGCTACTTGCAAAGCTCCAAGAGCGTAAGAGACATGGGCGTAGCACATTGTTTTGTAAAAACAAAAAAAAAACCAAAAAACCCAAAACAAACAGACCCCCCCCCTCCCCCCCCCAAAAAAAAATAACAACAAACAAACTTCTTCTAAACAAACCCAACCCAAGTGGAAATAAACGAATGCAAATATGAAACAAATATGATACAACCAAGATTTAAACAGTTTTTGATTATTTCAGTATATACTTTAAATAATATATGATACTAGTTTAATTAAATTTCTGAGAGAAATATACATTCCTGAATTGAAACTTCAATTTAAAATTAAAAAAGAAAGACTGAACCTTTGGGTAAGGAACAATTTTTACTTCGATTATTTTATGGCAACGAACCAGTGTAAAAGAAATCACAAAGAATACAGTTACTGAAATGTTAAATGAATAGTACCTGAAACATATAATGTTATTTCTTTAATTAAATTAAGTTAATTTCAGTCGGTATAGATGGTCTTAACCTGACCTTTGATTGTTCACTCAATTTAAGGGTATTCCTCCCCCTCCCCCCCCCCCCCCACAAATCGCTTTAGCCCCAAAGCATATGGGAAGTTTACCATCCCCTCTCCATATCATAGCATTCTTTAAGAAAACTAATTATTCTAGTTCAAATTTTTTGTGAATAATCCTCTCTGATTTAGATAAGTCGTCTACGTGAATTCGCCACACACAATATGTTGCAATAAGTTCGGCGACATTTAATTTTGGCGGCATAGTTTATATGCTTTATTTTAGTGCGACTTTGCAGAATTCGACTTTAATAGATTAAAGTGATTAAGTCGTCAAAATCATGTCAAAAAAGTGTTACTAAATAGTGTTTATTGTCATAATTAATTTGCTAAACTTTGAAACAATCATATACGACAATATATTTATGTGAATATATCGCGTTCTTACGCAATAACACGAGGCGGTTATACGTTTCCGTAGAAAAGAACTCGTGTTTACCAGTTAATTATATCGTTATTACGAGAAAAGATGTCGTTATTACGAGTTAATTATCTCGTAATTACGAAAAAAGATCTCGTAATTACATACGAGAAAAATCTTGTATATAAACTGGTGCGTTTCATTGTTCTAATTCTACTCTCTGAGTCTCTTTATGTAAAATGGAAGTACATATGTTAAGAAATTCATTAAATTAGTGAAAGAAATTTTAGACTCCAAAATGTTGCAAAAACAATTATTTTCAATATAGGTTGTGTATGAATATATAAAACATAATCCGAGGTAAATCCCGATTATCCATGATTGAAACTATATAGTTATCAAGTACTAATAAAATTGTGTTTTTATGACTCGGACTACCAGGTATTTACTTCAAAGTGGGATTAAAATATACGTTGAAAAGTAAAATTACATGAAGTTCTTTCCACTTATTAATGTAAGAAAATATGTCAAATTCGATCATTTTATGTAGAAATTAATAAATAATGATCGTTGTTATTTAAAAATAATCAAAATTGAATTAACGTTTCTGGAAAGAAAAAAATGAATGAAAGGGGGAATCAACCGACTTGGAGGTTACACAGGATGAATGACCATCTTTAAGTTCCCCTTAAAAATAGCTTAAAGGTGCTTAAAGGTAGCTTAAAGACGACCTTTAAGCCACCTTCAAGCTATATGTGCTGCTTAAAGGGGGCTTAAAGAAAGCGTAAAGATGGTTTAAAGGTGCTTAAAGGCAGCTTAAAGACTATCTTTAAGTTACCTTTAAGCCAGCTTTAAGGACAACTTATAGATCCTTAATGCCCAAACTTCTTTAAGCCACCTTTAAGCCCCCTTTAAACCATTAAAAGAAAATAACAGTCTTTATTCAATATTGGGCTTAATTTACCAACAAAATGTATTAACGTTATGACAATTTTATTAATTGTGATCAATGGACAAATATATTTAGCCTATATATATGCGAAGGTTTTAATTTGAAAAGCATAGTCGTGCGTCTAGACAAAAAACACCTGTTGTGTATATCCTGTATATTCTGTGTTAGTTCCAGGGTTTTTCTGAGGTTTAACAAACAATGGATTTTAATTTGATATACACAAAGAAATGAAAGCATGTCTAGACACACAACGCAGCGATTTTAACAAGAGAAATTTATTCTACATGAAAATGTACAGTAGTTAAGTAAATAATGTATATTTTGTCGCAAGTTTCAATGATTCCAAGACAGAAAAAGTATTAAAAACGGTTTTTGCTCTCAAAAATAAAATTGGGAAAAAAAATTAAAAAGACGCCCAAGACGAGTATCGATTACGGGACCTTTTTTTTTGCTAGCACCAGCTCAATTCCATTGCCCCACGGGAACTTCATATCTGATAAAATGTTTATATACTATAAATCATTGGCTACATGTACCGGTAATGTGTTTGTATTTTTTACTTGAAAAGATTTTTACTTCCATTCAGTTTGTAACAACCAATTATACCTCATTACATGAATGCATGTATTTAGAATGAATTACAGTACTTGGTCTTCAGTGAACAAAATATATATTATACCTGATTGGAAACTGTTCGGCCTACTAGACTAAGTACTAAGTTTAATAAATTTAAATCGGTTAGATATATACGTTCACCTAATTCATATAACTATGAAATGCAAGGAAGAAGATGAAACTATTTTTTTTAAATGCATTGCAACTATTAAGGTAATATTTCTACGCAATTTACCGGTTTTCATGATCACGGCGTTCCAGCATGAATAATTTTAATAATATTGAACCGGTTTTCATGATCACGGCGTTCGAGCATGTATAATTTTAATAATGTTGATAATATACATTTACAACAGATCTAGAGAATAACATACTTAATGATATATGTTTAAATATTTAATTGTATACAATGCATGATTTTTAAACTATCAATTCTATAACAAACAATATCACCAATTACCAGTGACGTTCTATTTTCAGCATGTGGCAATTGCAAATGATGTATACATATACATGTACATATGATATACCGGGCCTGGTATGTGACATATTATATTACCCCTTATAAATATACTTAAAAAAATTAACCCCCATTTATGATTAATGTAATTAATTAGCCTCTTAATTTTACTCTCAAACCCATGTATCTTTGATTTGTAGACGTTATATTTTTAAAAACCAGGGTGAGAAAATAATTATTTGAGAATTTATTACAAATGGAAATAAAACTTTAATTCAATGGACTTATCGTATACTCGTACATACTAAGATTTCAACACCTTTAGCAACCCTGATGTGCATCTGGGCATCACATCTTGTATATTCTGTGTTAGTTCCAGGGGTTTTTTCAAGTTGAACAAACAATGGACATTAGTTAGATATACACAACCGAATTAAATCATGTCTAGACAAAGCAATATCCCGCGCCATATAACAAAGGCAGTTGAGAGTCTTTTCATCTTTAACATGTATCTACATGTATACCAGATCTATTATTATTAAAATTTCAATAAATATATACTTATAATAGATATATCTCAAATTGATCATTAAATTAAATCATGTATTATTCATTCATTTTTTTTTAATAACCGGATGAACTTAGAAGGAGAAATAAATCCATTATCGTAGTTAGTTTGTGTGAATGCATGTTCTTTTATGAAAACAAATTCTAAATAAAATCGAATTGATGAAGATTTGTATTAATAATTTTGAATTCGGTTCAATGAAAATTATGAATTTAAAATCTTGCGTTAACAGTCAAACAATTGATGGTTTTCGACTAAGTATAATTTAGTCAAATATTAAATGTTAATTACTAAGGAGAGAGAGAGAGAGAGAGAGAGAGAGAGAGAGAGAGAGAGAGCTTTCTTTCACCGATTAGTTTATAAAAAGGAAACAAACATGCATTAATATAACTTCATGCGCAGATTTAGAGAGAGGGACTGCGCTCGCCGCTACAATTATTTTGAATAAAAAAAAAATAATAATAACGGCGATCAGTGTTCATTGGAGCAGTGTTAATAATTTTGTGTAGATATCAGTGTCTGTGTGGTGTGTGTTGACAATTAAAACCGACTAGACACCCCCCCCCCCCCCATCTTTTAAAGTATATCATCACTTGGATCACCCCTTCCCACCCCTTCACAAGAGTTTTTGCATTTTTTGATTTAATTTATGAATTTAATATGAAACTGTTCAGCTTGATCAAAGTTGACTTAAAGGGAACTTAAAGACGGTGTGAAGATAACTTAAAGGGAGCGTAAATGCCACTTAGAGATGCTTAAAGGTAGCTTAAAGGTGGCTTAAAGAAGTTTGGACATAAAGGACCTATAAGCTCTTGCTTAAAGGTGACTTAAAGGTGGCTTAAAGATCGTATATCTTTTAAGCCACCTTTAAAGAGGTTCGATCCTCTGATTTTGGGTAGCCATTTTGGGTCACCTCTAGTCTGGAAATTTTGTGTCATGTATTAATTCTACTTGTGAATTCCTATTTTACAATGCCAAATAAACTATTTCGAATCAAACAGTTTAGAGAAAATTACATATTTACAGAGTTAAGTAAGGGACTATATTTTGTGGCGGAAGGTTTTTAAGAAGAAAATGAACATTTTTCATAACTCAGTCGTTTTAGAGTACTGTAATTTTAGCTTCCTTATTTTCAGTGCAGACCAAATTTTCAGCTAGTTTATGCATTGGATTATCTTTGTGTTGTTTCAAAAAACACATTTTAACAATATTTCATTATTTCTATCGACATTTATTGGCACATTTAACTAATATTTCATAAAAGTCAAGAAAAAATGAACTCCAATTTTTGCCTAAAATTAGCTTATTTCATGCTATATCTCAAAATTTACATCATAGACCCATACTTTTGGTTTTATTTTCTGAATTTGTAAGATATTTTTGACAAATCTATTATAATTTGAGAAAAAGTTTGAGACTTTTAAATAATTTTATTGCATGTTGAATCGTTAAAGGATACAAACAGCGTTTTATCAGTGCAAAAAGGTCAAAATATCAATTAGGTGAAGAAATTGCAAACTTTTTCTTTATGAATATTTTAATTTTATAAATTTTAAATAATATAAATTTGTATTTGATTCAATGGTTTATTCCGATTAAAAATTATTGAGGAAAAAGCGATGTATGTGCAATTTGCACTTTCAGTGCAGAAAGGTCATATTAAATACACTGTAGCACCGAAAGGAGCATATAGACCCCAAAATTTTGTTTTGAATTTTGGTTTAGCTATGTATGTAGATTTTTAAAATATACTTCAGAAAAAAACTTAGAGACTTATGATCGCAGGATCCAACCTCCTTAAGCCACCTTTAAGGACTTGCTTAAAGATGGTTTTTCGCCCTGTGTTACGATCTGATGAATAAGGAACACTTATTATAAATGTATTGTTTCATAATGAAATCAAATAATAACTACTATGACAATGTATGTTATTATAACAAGATATGTTCTCGTTATTACGATATCTTTTCTCACAATAACGAGATAATTTACTCGTAATAACGAGATATTTTCTCGTAATAACGAGATAATTAACTCGTAATAACGAGATCTTTTCCCATTATTATGAAATCTTTTCTCGTAATAACGAGATCTTCTCTCGTAATTACGGAATCTTTTCTCGTAATAACGAGATAATTAACTCGTAATAACGAGATAATTAACTCGCAATAACGAGATCTTCTTTCGTAATAACGAGATCTTCTCTCGTAATTACGAGATCTTTTCTCGTTATAACGAGATAATTATCTTGTAATAACTAAATCTTTTCTCGTAATTACGAGATGAAAATATTTTTTTTATTTTTTTTATGTGGCCCTATTCGGCTTCCGTAACAAGCTAAAGAAATACGTTTTTCTAATTCTAATCATAAGAATTAGTTTTGATTTTGCGTGTTAAATGGTTTAGAATCGTTCGTTTGCATGTTGCATGTACCTAGTACAGTGGAAGCAACGTTATTGTTGACAAACGACACGCACGATTCCGATACACGAACGATCAAGCACGATACACGGACGATCACGCACGATACACGCACGATTACTAGCTTACTGAATTGTCACGATACACGAACGATAACGACAAAACATGCAAACGAACGATCCTACACCATTTAACACGCAAAATCAAAATATTTTTGTTTTAAATTAGAAGTAAGAAAATATTTTGCTTCATTTGTATTATAATATGCTTGTGTTTTATTGAAAAGCGGCATGAACAGTAGCCATGCACTGTTTTATTTTTAAGAGTAAAGATTTGATAGGATCCATATAAACTAATTCATTTGATTGTTTCAACAACAAATAGTAGCTTCTATCATAACTTTAAGAAAATTATGAAAAAAAAGAAATAAAGATAATACATAAACAACGTGAACTTATTTATATGCGAGTTGATGTTTATATAATCTGATTCTCTTACGTACGATTTTATTCTGAGAGATATGGGTAAATGTGTTACCTTTTTATAAAGAATTTCGATTTTACACATCCAATATTTTCATAATATACGGTACAATATTGATTGAATTCTACTTTTTGTAAATCTAAATTCTTAAAACGTCTAAAAAAGTTTTATTTCTAATGAATGTGAATACAATGTAACAGCGAAGAATGCGTATCGTATTTTCATTTAAAAGAAAACTTACGGAATAATTTTTTTTTAACGAGGAATGGGTAAGCTTGACCGCTTTCACTCGATAATTATGTAATGATTGACGTACATGACCGCAAATCATTAAGTCATACATTTTCTTTCAAATATAGCTTGCGTTGAAGCGTTATATACAGTCAGTTCAAGCTTATCTTTTACAACATACACCATAGCATAGCATAGCATAGAAATTTCTTAGCATAGCATTGAAATCTCATACTATAGCATTGGCATCCCATACCATAGCATACAATCTCATAGAATCTCATTCGTCATATCATACCATAGCATACCATAACATAGCATACATCATGATTTTAACTCGGTTTTAAAGTTTTTATTTGAAAGAATAAATGCTCACATTGCAGATAAGTGGTTAACTTTGGCTTTTTATCATTTTACTTCCAAATGCGTGGAACTCTTCTGTGTATGGAGGCTTTTTTGTTCAAATCTCATAGCATACTATAGCATAGCATAGCATACCATATCATTAAGTCCTCCATTTCCATTTCTCATAGAATAGCATACAAATCTCATAGCATTGCATTGAAATCTCATAGCATATTATTAAAATCGCATACCATAGCATTGCATTCAATTGTAAAAGATATGCATGAAATGACTGTACAAGCAGCCTTGAATATGGAATTTTTACTGGGTCACTGATTGCAAAGCTTTTCTTATCGTTAGCCACTGATCATGTGCTAGGAATGGCGACTGTAAACTTTTATTATTTGTATAGAATGTTAATCAAACCTCACAAAACATCAGATCGAAATAAGTTTTTGAGAGATTCTATGAACATTTTTGCCTAACAAGCGTCACAAGTACTGTTTCCATATTCAAAGGTGCTTGTATATAACGTTTCAATGCAAGTCATCGGAGACCAGTGGTGACCCGTCCAATTTCTTCAAAAGCGGAACCCTGAACATTAATGATCCCTAGCCAATCCTTTGTTAAGCTTATAAAATATTTTCTGAAGTTATAGTATCCGGTAACTTTTTTTCATTATTTTCCGCATAAAAGAGTTACTGTGAAATATATTCCGGCATAATCATATACGTTGTAGCGTATTATTAAACTATATATATATATATTGTAAGGGAATTGTCTGGTTATAGGATGTTAGATAATGTAAGCGTTTTATACAAATTAATCTATCTCTGTGAAAATTACAAAAGAAGACACAGGTTCACTTAAACTATGTCACGTGACAAACATGTTAACTTGAAAGCGGGTGGAGATAAAAATGTTTCATAAAAAAGGATACTAGCCCCACTGTTATCAACCCACTTTCAATACTCAGCCTTAAGTCATGGTATTAACCTCGTATTTATGTACTTTTTTTCAAAAGTTTTTCGGTTGAGAGCTGGATAGAATGGCACAAAAATTCTGATGACCTTGGGTTCCCTTGATCATGTAAATTGATAAAGGTTTCACCAGTGCAATATTTAGGCTGTATACGTTATCTCCTTGTTGCAGGATGTTGCATAATAATGTAAGCTATATAAGTTTTTACACACAAAAATACAGTGTTAGGTTCTCTTAAACATATGTCATATCACGTGACAAACATGTTAACTTGAAGGCGGAAGGAGATAAGTGTTTTTATTTATATATAAATGATACTAGCCCTGTTGTCATCAACAACAACGTCCCCACTTCCGTCAATATATAAATGATACTAGCCCTGTTGTCATCAACAACAACGTCCCCACTTCCGTCAATAATCAGACTCAAGTCTGAGTATTAACCTCATATTAATGCACTTTTCTTTAAAGTGGCAAGACAGTTTTGATGACGTTAGGTCCTGGTCATGTAAATCGATAAAGAATTCAGCAGGAAATAACAGTGATTAGGTATATTATTTTCTTATTTTTAACAATATATTTTAATTAAAAATAGATGTTCATTGTGTAATTTTTTTTTGGTCAAATGGGAAATAAACGAAACGTTTTTGGAGCGGTTTTTTTCTACATTAATTAATCACAATTATATTAGAATGAATTAGGTTTTTTTTGAAAATTGATAAATATAATTAACTCTTAATCTTGATTTACAGACGATATAGGCAACATATTTACCAAAACTAGCACCATTGCAGGAGAAAAAAGTGTTAAAGGAAAACGTTCTTCATATTAATTTTACTTAAGTTGTGGTTTGGGACGACATGCAATAAAATGGTGAATGATTTAGTTGCTATTGCTGCATCAATTTTGTTCTGCATTGGATTTATTGGAAATTTGTTCACGGTGTGTTTTGTTGCTGTATCCAAACAGCTGCACACTCCGACTTACGTCACAATTGGTTGTCTAGCAGTGTCTGACGTACTCGCCTCTGTGACGCAATATGTTAGGATTCTACCTGATCCATTTGAATCTTTTTTTAAAGAATATGATCATAAAGGTATATATTGGATATTCAGCTTTTTATTCATTCACTCGGCATTTTTCCATATGGTATTAGTATCATATGTACGTTTTGTTTTCATTACGAACCCTCTGCAAAGTTTGAAATTGACTTGTAAAACAATTTTGTTGATGTCGTGTGCCGTTTGGATAAGCTCTATTATCGTTTCCATCGGATACGGAGCAGTTATAGTGCTATTTTTAATGGACATAATATCTGTCGAAACGCTAGTTTTGACTGATCTTGGATTTGGTTTGTATGTTTGTGGATTACCATTTATTATTGTTGTTGTTTTTAATGTTCGAAAATTGTATTATCTGTATAACCAAACAGCTTCTGTTCGACGAACCAGAATAGCGAATTCGATGTCGTTGATGTTTTGGATTATTATCGTGATTTATCTACTTAGCACAATATATCCTTTATTTTACACAATCGATTATGCGATGTTAGATAAAAGGTCACTTCTAAATAAAAGCTCAGACTTAGTTCATGAAATGTTTTCTTTTTCATTGCTTGTAAATAGTTGTTTAAATCCTTTGATATATTTCATGCTTTCACCCCCTGTTTTAAGACTTCTATCACGATTTAAAAAATGTGTTAACAAAAGCACAAATGTATAACCAATCCTATTCATATTATAATGTACTCAGAATGATATGAAATATCTTTTTTTTCTTTGGTGGGAAAAATTATAATTTATCGAACATACCACACTATGTTATTTCATTAAATATTTCAAATGCATATACCTTTTAATGCAATATCTTTAATATAAATTACATGGTTTGTGTTTCTAGGTGGATTAAGTTGGAGAACGATTTCTTTTCTTTACCATTCGATGTCCATTTTCAATGGCCATTGTAACACTATTCATTGAATAAACTCGTTTTATTGTACTAAACGCCGGTAACATTCTGAAATTGGTTACCTAAGGATCTGGACCCTCTCGCACATGTTAACTGTTTGATTGTATTGTTAACTAATTAATTGTGCATGTTCTTAGTTTGTTAACAAATGTAAGATTCAGTCACTTTTTTATCGTCATTTCTATAATAAAAAAAAATATATATATATATTGGCACATTTTAATTATTATGATTGTGAATACTCTAATAAAGATTGCATTTATTAAAAAATCAAACATATTTTTTTTTATTTAAAGAAGGCAAATATATTGTAGTTATGACATTAGATAAGCCCTTGATAAATCATTAAATATTATATTCACTCAGTAAAAGACACAAGAAGATGAAACTTGTACAATTATGGCTATAGGTAATTTACACCATTAGATTAGTATAGTAAAAGCATACCACATGCAGCGCAACGGTAAAAATCGAAACAGTTAAAAGCAGCGTAAAAATGTGGAAATCGGAAAGAAAGAGTATTTTCCGAATAACACAAAAGAAATATTTTTAAATTTGACATTAACCAAGTATTTTTATGTTTTGGTTTTTTTTTAATAAATTTAGTTTTAATCAAATTTCTAGCGACTATGCGATAAGCTTAACTTTGAATGTGTTGTAAAATGGTGATTCAACTGTTGGAGATGATGCATCAGTAACTAATACAATTTTCTAGAGTCTTAGACGATTTTCAAATTAACAAAATTAACAGAGTCCTTAGAAATGCATTTTGTGATTTAGTAGTCAATCACAATAGAAAATAATCAAACATATATGTTAATATCACGTGTAAAAGAAATCCTGATCAACAAAAATAGGCGAAAAAATGCTGAACGACATACATTCAATATCATAGGCGTTGAAATGTACACAATAAATAACAAAGGACATGATTGGAACCTTCAGATCGTTTGTACACTTGTAATATTTTAAAACAAAAAGTAAAGATCCATAGTAAATGTTTATGCTGGTGCACGTGCATGATTAAGGTAAATGCTATTGTTATCGTCTTGGTTTTCATTAATATAACACGTTTCTTAAGCAATACGAAGGAATTTACAACGACGTAAAGACGGGAAAATTTTGACATAACACAATGAGCACATGAAAAAAAAAATGTTACTATCTAATCATAATTTTTAACAAATAAATACAACACGGATTAGAGTTCTTTTGTATTGTTTGACAAAAGGTCTAGTAACAGAACATAGTGTTTTGATGAAATTGCATTGATGACATTTTAAGGAGACCTAGACACGATTATTAAAGCTTTTTTAAAAAAATAATTCCATTTTTTCTAGCGTCCTAGAGCGCTAGCATCTGCGCTTTTAGTCTTTAAGAAATGCGTTTCGAAATTGATAAGCTTTGAGGTCATACTGCGCAATGTGAGTCACGATTGTGTATTGGAAGATTGAACAGAGTATCGTTTGTAGCCGAGGTCTGCTGGAGTTCGCCTCTCTCTCTCTCTCTCTCTCTCTCTCTCTCTCTCTCTCTCTCTCTCTCTTCGGATTGATAAGGATACATTCTCACCAACAGTCATAAAATAAATGTGCGAAATATGTACACCCACTAGTTATGATTGGTCTATATTTACATTTAGTGTATATTTCCCTTTATGTTTGCATTGAAATCTGCGACGTTCAATTTCCTGTAGCCTTGTCACGGCGCATGAGCACAAGTATAAAAGTAATCACGCGTTTTTAATATATTTATTATTGTAAGATTAAACGAAACGTTCAAACTTGCATAACCAATTTGATTTGTACTTATAAAAAATAATCCTTAAATGATATCTATTCGTTAACGTTAATAAAAAAAGATATCGACGGAGTTAAAGGCATCCTATTTATTGTCGCAAGAGCAAACTAAATAACATGTTTTTACGGTTTTCCCATCTATGTTTTAAAATTTTCAAAAATATATATAATGGCTTTAAAGCAACCATACACACATATTGTTTCATAATTATGCTAAGAAAAGATGAAAAAAGGGAGTACGATCTTAATAACAAATTTTAAACAAATGATGCATTTAATATAGCGCAGTCGCCATGTTGTTTACTAAAGCAGTGTACTAATCGGCAGTGAGAATATAAATCTAACATAAAATGATCGGTTATAATTCCTTTATTACAAATTCACGTCACCTTTAGTTCAATGAAATTTGTATTCAGAACCTGCTGTTTTAAAACATATTTTAACCACTTAAAACAATAGTGTGAGCAGTCTGTACATAGTGTCGCAAGGTTATCAAATGTGTTTATTCTGCAACCTTGGAATGTGCTCAAGCCGTCAGTCCGTACATTGCCTGAGCGTATAGTCAACCGATACCCGTGTGTACAAATGTACACATGCAAACAAAACTTATAGAGCAGTGTGCGTTTATATGTTTACATAAAAAATATATTTATGAGACATTAATAACGATCTGATCAAAACTGAACATGATACAAATTTAGCATGGTTTAAAATGGCAAAAAAAAAAAGAAAAAAAAGAAATTGTGGCAAAATATTATAAGACAAGAAATAATTTTATAAAAATATTGTGTGAAAAATTTCCCCTATGTTACGGTAATTAATAGTATATTATAGAATGCTCATACATTTTTATAACAAAAACAGTGAATTCGTTTTCATCTTAATTTTATTTTAATTGGAATATGAATTTTTAAACGTTATTACTCAAGTTTAAAAGGTTGCATGTATCTGCTGTAAATGACTTTTTTAGATTAGTTGATTAAGGTCTTCCGTTGGAAACGGAAGACCTTACTATTATTGTGCTTGTAAGATTATTCTTATTTTTCTTTTTTTTTTTTCTTCCTAGACGCGAACTTTGAGGCTTCATATCTTCCTCATTTCTGAACGGTTTTTGCTCAAATTTTCAGGGCTTATAGACTTTACAAAACACTATATAAAACATTTCATTAACTTTAAAATTCCTCTTCCGTTAACGAGTTATTCCCCTTTTCAAATTTTTAGGGCCTTGGTTTCCAGACAAAGGCTCCGAGACTATGATAGCAGGGAATGGGAATCCAGAGAATTTAAATAACAGAGACATTGAAGTTGTGCACATCGATTTTTGTTTTTCGATTACGTTTGTTATTTAGAACTAGAAACGAGCTCGTTGCAAAGCAACGAAGAGGTCTTCCGTTGCAGCTTCCTGTCGGAAAAGGATTGTCAATCAGTCTGATTAAAAGCACCCTCTTCTCCTTACAGGGTCTGACAGGTATTGATAGGGGGTCATCTTCACCCGACCTAAAATTCTGACCAATCAGGGCTTTAGAAAATGTATTGGAATTTTTAAAATGGAGACAGGCAAATTATTTTAATCCTGCTTTCTATGTAACCCCCAGACTGAGTATTGAAGAGTTGCACCTCTCATTAACAGATAAAGTCATGTATTTGGTAAATGAGATATATATTTAGGTTGTGTGCAAATATAGAGGTTAAGTGAAGATGAATTGTTATCGATACCTATCAGACCCTGATGGGTGTAGGCAGAAGGGTGGTGATTTTAATCAGACAGGATTGTCAATATGATAAAAGTAAGTTCAGAAAATCAAAAATAAATGATGACGGCTTCTCCAACCTGAGGGTGCGCTGTACGAGAGGTGCTCAGTGGGAGGGACAACTCTCCGTATAATGTTTGGCCATGCAAGCACTCAGCATCGTTTTTGCTTCGGGGAACAAATTCATTCGAAATGTATTAACAAGCCAATAAAAGAAAAAATTAATCTTCAAAATCTAATCCGTGGTAGTGGTAGGGGAGGGGGGGGGGGGGAGTTGTGAGGCAGCTATAACTTATTTTGTTTAATATAATTTGTTTTCAATTTGCCATAAAAATTTATATTGCCTTCTACTAAAATGTGGGTTGGGGGAGGGGGGAACAATGCCCCAAAATTCAGTGTCCTTTAAGTTAATTTAAGGTGAATTTTGGTTGCGAGAAAGGGGGAGAGTGCTCTCAGTGGACTAACTGGCGGTTCTGTGAGCAACCTCACAAATAATCCCCCCCCCCCTCCCCACTAAGAAAAACAAAATCATAACTAAAGTATTTATCTACAGACACAACTTATGAAATTTCCTTCAATGACATTGAACTTCACAAAATAACCTTGAAACAAAATCATAACACACACTTAGGTCATAGGCAATCTTTGTGTAAAGTAAGATCTTTCAATGTTTGAAGGGCGCCTTGTTTAGAAAGCTACATTACAGAAATAATTTGTTCACTTAAGGTCTACGCCGCGCCCTGCCGCCGGAAATCGGTGTCACTAGTGCTTAATTTGGCGCCGGAATCCTTAAGGGATTACCCGTCCCCCGAGAAATCCGGGCTCACCTAATGAGCACAAGTCAACACTTAGGTCATAAGCAATCATTGTGTGAAGTAAGAACTTTCAATATTTGGAGGACGTCTTGTTTAGAACGCTACATTTCAGAAATAATTTGTTCACTTAAGGTCTACTCTGTGCCATAGCGCCGGAAATCGGTGTCATTAGTGACTAATTTGACGCCGGAGTCCTCAAGGGATTACCCGTCCCCCGAGGAATCCGGGCTCACCTAATGAGCAGAAGTCCTTGTTTGGGGACAGGGCGCCTTGTTTAGAACGCTTCATTACAGAAATAATTTGTTTTCTTAAGGTCTACTCCGCGCACTGGCGCCGGAAATCGTTGTCACTAGTGCCTAATTTGGCACCGGAATCCTCGAGGGTACACCCGTTCTCGAGGAATCCGGGCTCACCTTATGAGCACAAGTCCTAGTGTGGGTGCAAGGCGGCCTAATAATTTCAGTTGTTTAACATCGGGATCGGAAAACGCTTGAAAAATAGTGACCTGTTAATTCAAGAATGCACATTTCGTCTCACGCGTAAGAATTTCGATCGAAAGATTCATTCAGTAATGCAGTTGACCTCGATGAACTGACCTCAATCATAAGAAGATGCTCCATGAACTGACCTCGATCTATTGATGTTGCATAATAGTAGCTAGGAAGACGGCTTGATTTATAATAATGCGACCTCAATAGCAAGTTATGATGGCATTCAATATTTTTCAGTCGCATTAAATTATTTTAATACAACTCTTTCTTTGTATACGTGTAAATGCTCTTTGAAGAGCCCTACTCAGTATTTTGAAGAAGAAGAAGATACATTAGCATTTAATAATTACGTTAAAAATATAAAATTAGACAAGGAGTTAACGAACGGCTTTTCCCAAATTTATTTAAAAATTAAATTTGTTGACGGTTTATAATAATGAAATTATGGTGTACAGATTCAAAATATTCTATATTTTGTAAAAATACAGTACTTATTTTATTATTTTACATCAAACTGATCAAGTTGATTGCTTCTAGCTATCAATATATCATTATTGCCGATCATTCCTTTAAAAGGAATACTTGTTTTTTGTTAGTGCGTTGGAGTTAGTGCTGGCTAGCTTTACTCTGGTAGTGAGCTATCATGGTACATGTATTTCAAAGAAACAAGAAATCTGTCGACACTTGCAGTACTTTGATGATTTCTATGGCGACCGACTGCGTTGCATAATGTAGTCGTATTTCATAACTTCTTAATCCGAGAACAATTTTCCTTTGACTTAAAACTTTAAGTATAATATATTATTCCGTTCATATCTGTAGAAGTTTAGCGTCTTCAACAGGTTGATTTATTAGCAACATTATCCGATTACGATTTCGCACCTACATGTATAATGTGAAGATGATTGACTTCGAATAATAGCCTTATTGTTTAACAATTGACCACTGTAGTGAAAGCACACTTCGATACTCAATAATATTCGATAACCTTCGATACATTGTTACTCAATTACATAACAATTGATGATCTGCAGCCATATAAACATAACCCGACTGGGGCTATAGATGTTCTCAGCTGTGTGCGCTGTTCAAAGCGACACAATATTTTCGGTCGCACGCTGCGATTGAATTAACACAGACTGACCGAATAAACAAACGGGTGGGAAAGTGAAAATGTTACACATAAGAAGAAGTCGCCAAAAAATGATTTTCTTCAAATCTGATTATCTTTTTGCCAATTAAAAAAAATCCGAATGCCTCAATTCAGGACACCTTTTATCGTGCCAGCACCTACCGCAAACATGAAACATGGAATTTTGATTATAATAAACTACCTTGTGCGCAATCGTATTAATCATTGCTAAATCAACTGTACATGTAAAATAAATTTATCTTTTCATCTTAAACCAATATCATAGTTGAAATCATAAAAGAAAATAGTTGTGTTCGTACAAAAGTCTGAAACATGCACTCGCGCGGGATCTCCTCGGCCATGTGCGAGGGATGATCATCATTTAAAAGTTTTAATATTTGTGGGTTGTTTGTTGATTTAAAACAATATTTGTACAGATTTATAAACATTTTAGACCTACAAACCAACCATAAATTTAAGACTGACGAAGTTTCCGATTTGTAGTAATATCGCCTTTATAAATTTTCAGAACATCTTCTTACACTCTAATGTTTAATTAAATAAAAACAAGATGGACAAACTCTTATAACATGAAGAAATTAAAACAGATCTTGTATTTTATTTACGGGTATGTAAACTAAACAATTCTAGAGTGCGCGGCTAAATAAACTCATATATGAGAGACGCATTTCTCGTGTATTAGATAACCGCTGACCGCTAGTTAGCCCCGTCGCGACCATGGTGACCGATTTTCTAGGCCGCGGGTGAGGGATAGCTTACGTAACGGTACACACACAGCTCTTATTCAAGGTATATTTTAAATGCATGCAGTATGAAAACTCAATTGTAATACATAGATTTATTTTAAATCCGTAGTTTGTGTTTTACTACAAAGGAAGAAGAATGTTTTGTTTTCCGATTCTCGTTTTAGGGATTGTGCACTATAAGAACTTAACAAAACTGACATAAACTCCAAAAAAAAAAATCTATTCTAAAAAAAAATTTCCTGTATAAACCAGCATACTTTCTATGGTAACTTTATGCCAGTTGCACGCACATAGACTTTCGTTAACTTGCCAAATTAAACAAGGTACATGTTAACATGTACAGCTTTTTACACTCATACAACACAAATCACCAACAAAATAACATTGTAATGACCTTTATGAGATCCCAACAAACAACTTTTCCAGCGACAGCCATATCGAAATCCTAACCGTTTTTGAGTTATTAAGCAAAAACTGTCAAGCGCTATTGGCCCTTCTTTTTAGGGGCCAGCCCTTTTTTATTGGTGTCAAATGAAAGCCCTTAACATTCTGCACAACTTTTATTCTACATGTCTTAACAAAATATTTTTCGTTTAAAAGATACAAAGCAAAATATGTCTAAATTTTCGCACTTTTTGGAATCCTATTTTTTGACCCCCTACCTTTTTCTAAATAACAAACGTAATCGAAAAACAAAAATCGATGTGCACAACTTCAATGTCTCTGTTATTCAAATTCGCTGGATTCCCATTCCCTGCTATCATAGTCTCGGAGCCTTTGTCTGGAAACCAAAGGCCCTAAAAAAATTTAAAAGGGGAATAACTCGTTAACGGAAGAGGAATTTTAAAGTTTATGAAATGTTTTAGATAGTGTTTTGTAATGTCTATAAGCCCTGAAATTTTGAGCAAAAACCGTTCAGAAATGAGCAAGATATGAAGCCTCAAAGTTCGCGTCTAGGAAGAAAAAAAAAAAAAAGAAAAATAAGAACTAGAGCAAAGCTCGTTGCAAAGCAACGAGTGGGTCTTCCGTTAATGTCGAAAGAAAAGCTAGATGTTCCTGTAAAAAGCAGAGCTCTAAAACCAATACCAGGAGTTTCAAAACAAAAAGATATAAAAAATCGAGTAATTCTTGGTACGACTTAACAAAATCCGAATGACTTTAAGTACGAATTAACAAAAACCTTAACGATTTCAAAAACGACTTGACAAAAAAAATTCCGAATGTGTTTAAGAACGACTTAACAAATATCGAATCATTCTAGGAACGAGTTGATTTAACTTTGAACATAACACTATTTTCTTAACCAAGAATGTGGAATCAAAATTTCCGGAAAAATCAATTTTGAAACCTCTATATATCTGTAATGCATCGTACGATTTTAAAACGGATTTCAGATTTAAATAAAGCCTAATAAGTTATATATATAACAAATTATTTTTCAGTAAATAGTTATTATTAAAAGACTTTGTAGCCCTCCTGGCCCCTAATTTGAGGGGCCAGTCCCTTTTTCTTGATATCAAATGAAAGGTCTCGCAAATATAAACATATTTTGTTCAACAAGTGTTCACGAATTGTTAACCGTTCTAGAGATATCTGAACAAATGTGTTTTAGGGGCCGACCCTTAAACTCCTTACCGGGGCCACCAACAAAACTTTTTTAGGTATCATATTGTTAAGAACATTATCTTGAGCAACTTTTTCTCTACAATGCTTTTCAAAATATTTCTCCTTTTCTAGATACTAATGATCAAAGGTTTGGACTTCTGGCCCCTTGAAACCCCTAATTACGTAACATATGACTCAGGTATGGTACTGTACAGATAAATAGCGGTACATTGAATATTTTTGCTTCTATAATATATAACAAATTATTTCTCATTTAAAAGTTATTATCAATAGACTTAAGAGCCCTCTTGGCCCCTAATTTAAGGGGCCAGCCCTTTTTTCTTGATATCAAATGAAAGATCTCGCAAATATAAACATATTTTGTTCAACAAGTGTTCAGGAATTGTTGACCGTTCTAGAGATATCTGAACTAATGTGTTTTAGGGGCCGACCCTTAAACTCCTTACTGGGGCCACCAACAAATTTTTCTAAGTAGCATATTGTTGAGAACATTAGTGTAAGCATTTTTTGTTCTACAATGCTTTTCAAAATATTTCTCCTTTTCTAGATATTAATGATCAAAGTTTTGGACTTCTGGCCCCTTGAAACCCCTAATTACGTAACATATTAATAAGCTGTGGTACTGTATAGATAAACAGCTGGACTGGGTTGCACGAACGTCAGTTAAATAAACTCTTAGTTAAAACCGTAACTAGCTGTTAATTTTTTAATGGCAAGTTACATAACTAAGAGTTAATTTTGGGTTGCTCGAAATTTTATTAAGTGTCTATTAGCTAACTAGGATTTAACAGAGCGAACTTCGTTAACTCGTCATTAAAGCCGTCTGCACGCGCGTTTACCCTACCGTCTGACAGTGACAATGGCGACTAAGCGAGAAAGAAGCAGTAATTGGTCACTGTCAGAAATCAGCATTTTGACAGAATTTTTTGAGAAAAATGAAGATGTTTTGAAGGCGAAGCAAAGCAACTTGATTACTAATTCACGAAAGAATGCAAAATGGGCAGAGGTGACTGAAATGATAAATGCAGTGGGTGTCCAGCGGCGCACGATTGACCAGGTAAAATTCAAGTGGGGCAACCTACAGCAAAGTGCCAAGAAAAGTTTCAGCGCTGCACGGAAACAGTCAAAACTCACTGGCGGAGGCCCTCCACCAAAGCCTCCAACCGCGGCTGAAGAGAAAATCATCGATATGATGAAAGATCGCCCAAATTTCAGCGGCATTGTTGGGGGCTTCGAGTCCTCAATGCCCGTTACGACAGGTATGACACAATGTGGGTTTTGACCGATAAATCAATAAATTAATACAAGTTCTTGAAATAAAACAATTATCAATTTTACTTGAAAATATAGATCTATAACCGATCATTGAGAATCTAAGCTATGGTTTGTTTACATTGTCGTCTGACAAACACCTCACGAATTGATGACGTCAGTTTTGGGTACACATTTTAAATTACATTGTCCCGAATGCAGACAATATTAGGCTTATAACTTTGAAATAATGTTGTTATTCATACATATACCATAACTTACCTGGTAAAAAGTACGTGTACTTATACACTGTAACATACTTCTTTCACCACAATGATATTTCAAAGCTATCGTGTCCATATTCGCTTGTCTGTGCAAAAACAGAGTATAACAAAGCGAACAATAGTATAGTCTATGACTTGTTATTTAAAGTATCCAACGTATCCGCTATCGTTCATTAAATCACATAAAAAAACTATAATACATACTACATTACTGTTCCATACAAAAGTTGATACTCACATCGTGCATCACGCATAATTCAATCTCATTTAAAACCATTTGGGTTAGCCCCCCTACTTCATTAAGAAAATGACGTCAATATTGGGGTGCAGAATGGGTATTTTAAATCACAACATCACAAAAACACGTCGAGCCAGTATACATGTACCTCGAATGAAGGTAACCGTATAGATTTAAAATATATTAGAAAGAGTTATGAATTTCAGAAGACATCTTCAATTGATTCAGGGGAAGTACATATCTACCATGCAGTTGCTACACGGTCCAGATAACCGAGTCATACGGCAGATACACCCCCCCCCCCCGACCCAACATGAACTGTGCCTAAAAGCTTATGTGTCGTATCCAGTTTCATCATTTTAAATGCATATATACGTACATTACTTTATTTGCAACCATGTACAGAATCTTTTATCAGTTTTATCAATTTATTTATCAATAATTTTATCAATCAATAACTCGATATAAAAATTAATCGCTTACAGGCTCGTACACTGCACTTAAAAATAAAGTGTTTATATTTTTTTTTTTAAATTAAGGGTTTTGTCTGAATATATTATCTACAGTTTTTCTTTGAGATCATAAGAAGAGCGTTAAAGCCGGAAAATTTAGTGTGCGTTTGTGGGATAAGGAGGGAGATGGGATCATCTTTTTAAAAAAATCCAAAATACACATATAAGACAGTGTGATTGTTTATGAGCAGTATTTTCATCTCTCATGATCGTAAAAAAAAATCATACAAGGAATAAGCTTTTATATTGTTAATCATGCGCGGATCCAGAAAATTTTTCCGGGGGGGGGGGGTCCGAATTGAAAGTAGGGAGGCTACACTATTCATCGAAAATGTTGACAAGAAAAAAAAAACCCCTAATTTCCGCTTCCGACGCCTTTCCAATACATATATGTGTTTTCCAGGGGGGGGGGGGGGGGGGTCCGAGTCATATTTGAGATAATTTCAGTATGTAAATTTAATAACTTCTCATTTTCCAGGGGAGGGCCCCCCCCCCCCCAGATCCGCGCATGTTAATGACTCTTCAAAGTTGTAGCATTACTCTATCATAAATTTCTAAATTTCTTCCTGTAGTGGTTTCAAAAAATTCTGAGTTAGATGCTCCCTCTTCCTACGTGGAATATGAAGAAAGTACGCAGGCAACTGAAAACGAAGCGGCTGAAGCTGTTCCTGAAGTCGAGTGCGTTTCACGATTTTGTATTAATTTACTATTTTTCATTTTAAATTATTGGATTTTTTTGTTTAAAAAATATATTGTTTGGCATAAAGGATCAAACCGCTTTTCACTAATTGATTGTGAAAGATGAATTGTGCATATTTGACAAAATTAAACCCCTTATTTAAAATACATATAAATGATTGTAAAGTTGATGAAAACAAAATGATTTTTTAATGTTTTGATATATTACTATTTTATTCCATGTACGATTTTTAAAAATTTACAATTATTTTTAGCGTTTTCGTCATATATCTTTTTTTTTCTTCTTGCATTGAATAGTAATTCCAATCAAATTGTAATACTTCCCTCCATGCACAATGCGGACAAGGAATCGGAGTTGGGGACCCAGGCTTGCACATTAAATGAACCCTCAGAATCGGAGTCTCGACCCAAGAAACGGAAGAAAATTTCATTTGATGACTTGCAAAGAATGCAGTATGAGGTAACAAAATAAATCAAATTCTCCAGTAAAATATTAAAGGAATCAACAATTCTGTTGGTGGATTCAAAGTATATAGGAATAGTCTATTACACAGTTATTACCGGCATGTTCTTAGCAGGTTTAATTTTCGGTTTATCTACTTCAGGTTTTATGTTGTCAAAAGACACACATCGGGCTCAAAAATGTGAAGATCCAGAAGGACATTGAGCGGTCGGAACTTGAAACTGAAAACTTGAAGCTGCAGAATGCCAAGTTGACCCATGAAATTGAGCTCTTAAAACAAAATCTTGCACAAAATGAAAATGCCTTGCTTGCATTGCAAGCTTTATCCGATGAGTGAAAAACTATGAATTAAATAAGAACTCATGACATGTATTTAAATCTAACTCTTTGTAGGTTTCTGTGTTTTATTTGTTACTTTAGAAATATGTTCTTGTTATAAAGTTTCTGACTGCCCTGCCATCCTCGGGTCCATGATAATTTAACTGTCCAGCGGCATTATCCTGTTGAGGATTCCCATCCTCCATCTCTTCTTTTAAACTCAGTGCAATGTTGTGCAGAATAGCACAAGCTCCAATGATTCTACAAACTTTCGCAGGTTTCATTCTAATCTCACTATGCAGGACATGAAATCTTCGTTTCCACCAACCGAACACCCTCTCGATCGTGTTGCGCGTGCGACAATGGGCCGAGTTATAGCCCTCCTGAGAGGGGTTTGATGGATGAAGATATGGCGTCAACAGAAATCTAGAACAAGCATACCCGCTGTCACCTAGCAAATACCCATCGTCTACACCTTGATGATGATTTTCGAGATATGCGCTGACTTCTGACGCCCGAAAAATGTGGCTGTCGTGCGTACTACCAGGCCAGTGGGCATCAACATTAATGAATTTTCCTAAAGGAGAAATACACAAACTAATATCTTACAAAATCATATAAAATACTGACTCTATCTATATGATATTTTTTTAAAGCTGCATGGTCCGATTTTTTTTTTGATATCACAGTATCAAATAATTTTCCATACAAACCAATTATCTTAGAAAGTTATAAACTTTCGTCTAATTACACCAGCTGAATCGATCTCCTTTCAAAGTTAGAAACATTCAAAGTAAATAAAAATAATTTCTCTTTGGGCAAACCAAAAAACAAACCAAAATGCATTATGGGAATGTTTAGGAATGGGAACCGTTTAGTTTCGTCCCCCGAATGTTTGGGTTTATTCAACCCGCATGTTATGCATCGATTGTAAACAAAACAAACTTCAGAAATAATAGTGAACAAAATGAACACATGTTTATTTTTTATTTGCCAGAACATTACTCAAATTTAGACTGTATTGAAAGCGATGTCAAAGGTGTAATTACAATCATCCCCGCCTCGATGCCAGGGGCGAATTTTGATATGAGGCGAAATAACGCGATACCCTTTTTATGTCGTTTGTTTGTATAAAAGAAATTTTCATTGAAATATGGCTTGATTGACCGGGAATACTACTGTAATGTCTATTATTATACAAATATTTAGCTTAACCATCGTTTAAAATCTTACAGAAAATTTGATATAAAATCTGACCAAGCAGCTTTAAACTTCAGAATTAAGCTTCAGTAATGAGTGGAAATGTTTACTAGTCTAGTAGCAAATTTTAAACTGTTAAAGGAAATTACTATTCTACATACATCTTGTTTTCTTTAATTGTCTTTAAATTAGAACTTATTTATGACAAAATGAATATAAATTCCATGCGTTGTAACTCTAATTAACACACCGTCATGAGAGCAGATTGCTTGCACATTTATGGAGTGCCAGCCTTTCCTGTTCACGTAAGTTGGTTCGTCGTCTGATGGTGCTTGTATTCTCACATGTGTACCATCGATACACCCAAAGACTCCCGGGAACCCACCTCGCAAATAGAAGCTCTCCTTTGATTTTTTAATTTCCTCTTGCGTAGGCCATTTTAAAAATTGGTCTTTCTTGGTAAGCAGTGCATTTGTTACGTTCTCCACGGCTCTGCTTACAGTACTTTTATCATAGCCCATGGTGTCCCCTATCACTTCCATAAAACTCCCAGAAGCAAAGAAACGAAGTGCAAGCATTACCTGCAAAATGACCATGGTAATCTTTCTTCATACAGAATAAAAAAAATATGTTGCCGTTCCTATGCTAGTGGGGAAAAAACTTGAACAATTCCAAAATTTATAAACGCGGCAGATCTGACGCAAGGTTAATTTGTTGACCATCCAGCCTCATTAACATCATTACATTGTGTGTACATTTTATTTCTTTTGTTTCGTACTCAACCAAAGCAAATTGAATGCAATACTATAGTTGATAAACATTCATAAGGATATCAATTAATATTATACAACATGATTCATTTGAAATTTTCCGTCTATAGCTCGGAATTATTGTCGGAAAAGCCCAATATTCAGCCTAATTTTATAATAGAAAAAAAATTAGCGTTATTCAAGTACATTTAAGAAACTACTTGCCATGCGAAATTTACATATCGTGGAATTTAAAATAAATATAAAAATAAATAATAAATTTAAAATAAACACTTATCAATAATATCAACTCTCGTCAGTACTTTGATTTCTTATGATCGGCTTATCAATCATGTACATAAACATTACTTATCACGTCTTTTTATATCTATATTTACTACAACTTTTTTTCAGGAGATATTTTGGAAGATTTTAAAATATTACAAAAACATAGTAAACATTAACAGGTGCCTGGCGTTATATATTTTTCTAATAATAGAGACCTTTAGTTACACGAAATTTATAACGTGTACGTGTAACGTACCGGTACACGTACACATTATAGCCGTAAGCATAAAAATGCTATAGTTACGCGTAATACCGGAAGTGCTTGTAGCAGACGTCAAGTCATCAGGAATGGGGGATTTAAGGTAAATAAGTTAACTATGTTACTTGAAAAAAGTTATAAATGATATTAACTAAACTGCCTCTGAATTTTTATGAGTAACTGAGGGTGATTAATGCATGTTACTGAGATTTTTAAAGAAATAAGGGACATTAAAGACATATAAATACTCTCTATCTATCAGGTAAAGGATATAAATTGCTACCTAATAGTGACAGGGTGTAGTAATTTTGAGAAAAATGTACAATGTCAGGATCCTGTGTAAAAACAAAGGGCACTTAATGTGTGACGTCAAAGTAAAAATGACGTCATATTTGACGTTCGTTTATAAAATATGTAAAACAAAAAAGGCTACATACATGCACAATATATCCTATAAATGTTTTGAAGAAATGTACTATACATATTTTGCATTACTTGTAGCTCTTTAAAACAATTTTCATCGAGACATGCAGTTTGTACTTTTAATTCAACGAGAGAGAGAGAGAGAGAGAGAGAGAGAGAGAGAGAGAGAGAGAGAGAGAGAGATTTCGTAAACATGTAAAATTATTTATCCGTGAAATAAAAATGAAATAAAATAGATATACCCGTATGACATACCTGCGTTTCTACGGCGACAGGCTGACTTCTTTTAGTAGCCCTTTGTAGGTCATCACGCAGCAGGTTTGCGATATATAGAATTGATTCTCGTTTGAAACGAAACCTGGATCGGATTTGATCGTCACTTAAATCGTTCATCTCTATTCTCTGTCTGTATACTCTCTCTTTTCTTCCAGCAAACAAATTACCAAACAACAACAGGTTCGCCATTTTGATTTTAATGTTAAGTTAAATATTTAATGTACCTAGGTAACCTGAGTTAAATCTGTAAGTTAAATTAGATAATTAACTAAGCTTTAACAGCTTGTTAACTTTTGAGCAACCCATTTAACTCGCCGTTAATTTTAACGTCAAGTTAACGTCAAGTTAACGGCTAGTTAAATTTAACTAACGTTCGTGCAACCGAATCCTGTACAATAAACATTTTTGCTTCTATAAATGATAACAAATTATTGTTCAGTAAAGAGTTATTGTAAAAAGACTTTAGAGCCCTCTTGACCCCTAATTTGAGGGGCCAGCCCCTTTTTCTTGATATCAAAGGAAAGCCCTTGGAAATTGAAACAACTTTTGCATTACATGTTTTAACAAATTATTTACATGTTAAAAGATATTTTACAAAACGTGTTAAAATTTTGCCAAAAATTTTGGTGCTGATTTTCGACCTCGGGCGAGCTTCGGCGCCTTGCGCATTTTCCACAATGTCAAATACAGAGGATCATCTACAGACATCCATCGACACATTCCTGAAAGTTTCACGTTTCTATACCCTTTAGTTTCGGAGGAGTTACGTGGACAAAATGGTCCTTAAAAATTTACAAAATCTTCAAAATCTCAAACCGGAAGTGACGTCATCCGCTCGAAATTTTATAATCGCAAGCACGTTTTATGTTCTATCAGTCCTGTAAATTTGGTGAAAATCAACCAAATAGTTTTTGAGTTATAGCTCTCGAAAAATGTCAGAGGAAAAATAATATAAAATAACTAGAGCAAAGCTCGTTGCAAAGCAACGAGTGGGTCTTCCGTTAATGTTGAGAGTAAAGCTAGAAGTTCCTGTAAGAAGCAGAGTTCTTACACCAATAACAAGAGTAACTTAAACAAAAAGATAAAAAATCGAGTAATTGTTTGTACGACTTAACAAAATCCGAATGATTTTAAGCACGAATTAACAAAAGCCTTAACGATTTCAAGAATGACTTGACAAAAAAAATCCGAATGTGTTTAAGTACGACTTAGCAACTATCGAATTATTTTTGGTATGAGTTAATTTCACTTTAAACTTAACGCTATTTTTTTAAACCAAGAACGGGGAATCAAAATTTCCGGAAAAATCGATTTTTAAAACCCGATATCTCTGTAATGCATCGTCCGATTTTAAAACGGATTTTAGTGTTAGATTCAGCCTAATTAGCTCTACAAAACATGTGTACGTTTTCAATTTGATCTAAAAATTCAAATGTTAAAAAAAAAATTGATTCATTTCCGGTTTCGACTGGAAGTGACGGATTTTCATTTCCTTATTACAGAGGTAAAATAATTGTATAAGCACAGAAAATTTCAGCCTCTATCTTAAACATTTTTGAGAAACGCAGCGGACAAAATGACTTATTCAAATTTTTTAAAATGACGTAACGTAAAAACGAAAGTGACTTTGACGTGGAAACTTTCAGATCTTTGAGGCATTATATAGTCACAAAACCTCCAAAAGTTTCATTGAAGTCAGTTGAAAGGTTTTGAGTTACGAAGCCCCTTAAACTCCTTAACTGGGCCATCAACAAAAAACTTTTAGATAGCATTTTGTTTAAAACATTATTCTGAGCAACTTTTTCTCTACACTGCTTTTCAAAGGGTTGACCTTCCGTATTGTGTGCTTGTTGCACCATCACATGTCAGAAACTTACCGATGTATAATTTTCTTTATTACACCTCTGTGAAAATTTTTTATGTAAAATTACAATGAATTAACATGCTTTTCTATCTAACCGTGAAATAGTTTCCGTGCTATCTGCCCATGGTAATAGTCATCGAAACTATTCACCGACTACATCCGATTTCCCTCTTTTTTAAACTTGGAACAATTCTAATGTAATCCGATCGCTGCATTAAATTCAGTAATCCGATCACTGCATTAAATTCAAAGTCCGATAACTCTTATTTGTTTATTATCAAAAAATTCTGCATCGCCAACAAATAAAGTTTTCTTTGGTATAATAAAATACCTATTTACTCAAAGCCAGTAAATAGGTATACAATGTCCCATCCACCTACATTTCGAGGTATATAATCACCCATTTGTAACTTGCAATTTCACTGTGTACAGTCAACACAACAGTCATAGTCACAAGTTTCACAATTTATGCTTCTCATGTACATGTACTTAACATTAGGGGCCTTCATATTGCATACCAATTCCAACAAGAGACATCCCTCTAACTAATGATAATCATCAAAATTCATTTCATGAATCTTAGCAACACTCATAAGCCTTCAAGTACAGCAACTCTCAATTTTACAAAAAAATTAACGGGTACTTTATCCGAAACTGTCCCTTGCTACCTTTAACTTAGTACACCAACATTTTATGAAAAGATGTTTTGTCTTAGAATTAGAAAGCTAATGCAATTCTGAGAAAAAGTGTACCACATATTGCCAATTCCATTGAGGTTTAAGAAAAATATGGCCATTTAAGTGAACCCACCATTTCCACTTTCCTCTATTCAACACAGATTCATAGGGTTCTCCATAGTAAAACATCTTTACCTGACCTTTCAGAGGTCAATTGTTGTTCAACTTTCTTTAATAAGAAACCTTATTCAATATAACATACATCTACATGATATTTTTATGATAAAAGCATCATATCACTTAGAAATGCCCCTACATGTATACCATCCCCCTATCTTTTGATTTTCATTAACAGTCATGGTTTGAAATCTTTAACCTTATTTTATAAAACTTGTGGCAATTTCTTTGAGTCATTTCTAACACATATTTGAAAACAATCATCAATGATACTAAAATTTGTTCTTATTTTGTTTATTGAATGATTTGTAGCATTTTAATTAACAAATAGACATGCTGCCCTGCATGCGATTTCTTGTTTCCATGAAAAAGAGTAAGCTAACAATCATATAAATTCATATTTAGTAAATATCTAATCTATTCTGGTTTCTTGTCTCCTTTTAACCATGCTAAAACAGTAAGACCTTAAAGTTATACATCTGCCTTAAATTAAAATTAAATTCAAACACAGAACTCACGGAGGAGAATTCCATGAAAAATGTTCAAATTTTACATGTTTTCCTACATTTTTTAATGCATATATACAGTAAAAAGGTTATAATATGTTGTCTCTTTTTATTTCAAAAGTAATTATCATAGCAGATGTTATATCAAGGTCAAATGTATATTTACATATCCTACATGTAATCTTAATGGTAACAATTGAAAAGGGGGGAGGGTGATTTTTCAATTATGTAAACACATCTAAATATTATTATTAAATACAAAATCAAGGAAACATAATTGCATACTTTTATTGAAAAACAAATTTTCACAACTAACAATTTTAAATTTCTTTAAACAGCCTAAATTTTGTTTTTCATAAGTTCTAATCAAACACAAACCACAACAAGGCATGATGCTTTCTTAAAGTTCCATTATTGTTTATGCATTATCCGATTTAATTTGAGTTACCGGTAAATAGTTTGTAGAACACAAGAAATATGCATGTGGGTAGAGGTGACAGGTTAACCTCAAGAGCTGAAACCACAAGAATCAACAGGTAAAAGCCTAGTGGCCGCCATGTGGTAACAAGAGTCCGTTTTGAGCTGAAATAAAAAAAAATATCAATCAGCTGTGTTAACATACATGTACTACAAGGTTAGCTTTTCAAAAAGCTAAGAAAGTCAGCCAGCAGAATTTTAATTCTTAGGTCAAAAGTGAATACACAATCTATTAAAATACAAGATAAATATTTCCAAAACAATAATAATATGCGGGTACACATTTAGTTTGCACCCTTATTTTTATGGCTGTACATGTAGGCGAGGCGATAAGCGTGTAGCGGTGTACATGCAATGTATGACTGCATACCTACTTAATACTTAAAATTGTAATTTGCAAACATAGCTCTCTGAAATTCATGGTCTCGTCGCAAACCACTACGAATATATTTACTTTCCAATCTCACTAAAAGAGTCGGGAAGATATACGCGGACTCCGGACTGTGACTGCAGACGATTCCCATTGACAGTCTTCCGATGCGCAGTTTGACCTAGAAACTGACCAGTTTCATAACTTCTTCGAATTTCTCTACCACAAACTGTCTAATTCCTTCCCAGAATTCCAATTTACGCAAGCGCAATTGAAGTTTCAACCTAACTTATAGCTGTGTTTACATTAACATATGCTGGTATTTCTGGAAAAAATACACTGGCCATATAGTGTAATAAGTATCCTGTACGTGTATATTGTTTATATTTATTGTACTGATAAGCTGTACAGCTTAAAGTTAATAAAGAACTGAACTGAACTGTATGACATATCCCAATACATGACATTAACATTTAGGCACTTCAAAAACAAACATTTGCATATCAAGTCATAATATAAGATTAATTTTTTCCCCCTTTTTTTCAGGTATAAACATATCAAATTAAGAGAGACAGATAGAGAGAGAGAGAGAGAGAGAGAGTTTTACTCATTGTGCAACAGTCAATATTTCAATTCATAAACTACAAAGGAATATTACCCATCCAAACAGCGTCAAAGTATAAGCTTCTGCTATACCATGTTTTATCAATTCTACTGGGTTTTTCTTTTGCGAATAAATTTAGTGAGGTTTTTTTTCTTATTAATATCATGTTTTAAAAACAATACTATGTATAATGCGCATAAAATTCCATGAACAATTTTACAAAGCTTTGGATTTTGGTTTCACATTAAAAAAATAAGGGATTGATAAGATGCTCATTTTAAAATTCAATGCACTGTTGATTTCTTTTACTAGACAGAGATATTTTTTTACAAAATTCAGTTGCTCTCTGATGCTTTGCCAAGATTAAAAGCACGAGAGAGAGAGAGAGAGAGAGAGAGAGAGAGATCTGAGGCACATGCAGTAAGAATTATTACATATATTTGTCTTACTTTAAAAATTGTTTACATACAATGGAGATGTTATATGCATGTAAAATTTACCTAAAATGAATCAATATGTATAAAAGATATATAGAATATCACACTATTGTTTTGATCTCGGCCCTGGTATCAGCCCGAGCGGTTGGTATCAGCCCAAGTCCGAAGGGCGCGGGCCGATACCATCCGAGGGCTGATACCAGGGACGAGATCAAAACAATAGTTTGAGGTTGTTTAAATCATATACCTAAAATCAAAGACTTTTATTCAAATTCAAATAATGAATAAAATTTATCTATGAGGAAGGTATAGATTTTTTCGGATTTACAAAACTCGTTCGTTTGTTATTTCTTTTTATATGAGTTAAGAACTGTAAAAGTTGTCGGACTTTGTTGACAAACCATCGTCGTTTGAAATACAGTTATATCATCTGAAGCACTATTTTCTAGAATTCAGAATTATTGAGAGAGAAGCAACTTTGTAGTGAGTCAAATTCTTTCACTTGAATTTCGTAAGTTTCCGCAACTTTCCTGTCCGATTCTATTCATAAAAATCCTTACTGTTATAGCAAGTTGTTTGAGAACGTTCAAAAGAGCGTCCATTACTTAACCACCTAATTTTTACAATCTAAACTCTGGTTTTCTAAGAATAAGTCTCGTTCTATGCTTCTCTATATCCTCCATAATTTAAATGTTGATTGATATTAAATAAAGCGTGCTATTGTTCTAAATACACAACTGTTGTGTAGGTTACCTCCCCTTACTTAGATACATATCACTCTTTGGCGCTATTTTTGAATTATTATTTTTCAATTTTCAGCAATAAATAAAAATATTCAGACGTGTAAGGTGATGCTTTGTATTATTTATTTGTTATTCTATCGTTATTTCACAAAATAGTTTTAATTAGATGCAGAGATATTTGGAAATAATGAATTTAAATTTGAGGGCAATACACCCCCTTGACGACGGGCTGAGACAGAGAAATAGCAGCTCCGAAGGCGATACAGCCCTAGCTTTTGGTTGCTGTCTTACCCAGTCCAAAGCACGTGTATCAGGGCTGATACACTACTAGGAATATGATCGATATAAACTAATCTCAAACAAATTACAATGGTTCTGTGAAATAATTAAATCGTGAGAAGACTGTTTTACGGATATCAGGGAACATTAACCTAAAATCTGAGCTTGATATAATATGAAGTTCTTTTCATCTTGCACTCTGTTTAACATGCTCTTTCACTAGCGATAACCATATATAACAGAGAGCCAGACGAAAGGTCTAATTTTAATTAGATTGAATATTTACCATGTCAAATATATTTATTTAATTAAGCACAAGTCTGTCTGAGTTTTTAAATTTATAAATTAAGTGAAAGGCGATATGGTAAAGATCTGCTATATTCAAATATTAAAGGTAAAGTTATCATCATGCAAACATGCACTCTAATTACAACATTCTACTCTTGTGTACCTTGGAACTCCCACCCCATTTAATTGCACTGTTTACAGTGTATGGTGTGTTGTTCAATAAACAATAAGACATACATATACATAGCAAAATAATAAATAGAAATTCAAAAGAGTGATGTGCAAAACATACACGTGAAAAAACAAAGAACAGAAAATATTCAGATATTCCACCCGCTTTTATATTGTGACGCACGTCAAAAGCGGAGGTTAGAGTCAGAGGAATCTCGGATTAGATTGAAAAGTACAAATACTTTGAAAAGAAAAAGTCAACACGACATATCCTGTATTGAAACATACCTTTATAATCTCTCATACGATAGTTGAGCTGAATTTTCCACTATCGGCGTCTTGCAGGCCATGCTTCTTTTAAAAATGTTGACACACCGCTATCAGCTGTTGTTCGCAGTCAAAACATGGCGAGTTGACATGGTGAATCGTACGATAATTATTTCGATTAAAACTAATAAGTTTGTGTTTAATATGCAGAGCACAGATTAACATCCATTACATTAATGCATTTATTTTTCAAATAAATAATTGCAATAAATATATATTCATATTTGAAATCTTTACAAACTCTATATGCAGTGATCCAATCTACACTGTACATTGCACGTGTTGTTCTATTATTCAACAACTGAAAGATCTGCGACGATTAGGTTAGGCTTAATATTGCGATTTGAATAACACTTTTACCAAATTTCAGAAAAGACTTTCGATCGCTTTTCGCTATTAGAATTGGGACCTGTGTTTTCAATTCCACCTGCTTTGTTTTTCTTATGATTCCTATTGACAAAATTTTCTCTTTTTCCAAACGAAGTTTACACATTCAACGTAATTAATTATCAATCGAATTAACAAAATCGTTTCAATAAACACTCTGATTATGACCTGTACGAATTGTTTTCAGCAGGAGTTATTTTCAGTGTAAATTTTGCACTATTTTCTAAATCTTGACTGCGGTATCAAAATTTCCGGAAAAATCAATATTTAAACCCCGATATCTCTGCAATGCATCACCCGATTTTAAAACGAATTACAGTTTCGTATTTAGCTTTGCAAACTCTACAATATGCATAACATTTTACGTTTTTTATATAGTTTTATGACCAGTACGAATTGTTTTCAGTAGAAGTTACTTTCAGTGTGAATTTTGCACTATTTTCTGAATCTTTACTGCGGAATCAAAATTTCCGGAAAAATCAATATTTAAACCCCAATATCTCTGCAATGCATCACCCGATTTTAAAACGAATTTCAGTTTTGTATTTAGCTTTGCAAACTCTACAATATGCATATAATTTTAATATTTGCTCCAAAAAATGAAAATTTCGAAAATTTAAAATCACTTCCGGTTTCGACCGGAAGTGACGAAATACATATTTTTGTAAAAATGCCATAAGTAAATCGGCAGATTTACAATCACAGAAAATTTCAAGTCTTTATAAACAACCGTTTAAGAGAAAAGTCGTGGACAAAATCACTTTTTGAAAATTTTTAAAATGACGTAACTAAAAAACGGAAGCGATTTTATGACTGAAAGTTTAATAGCTTCAAAAGACAAGAATTTCACATAATCCCTAAAAATTTCATGCAAATCGGTTGAATAGTTTTTGAGATATAAGACAAAAAAGAAGTCAGAAGAAAAAAGAAAAAGAATAATAATAATAAAAAAAAACAGTAGAATAACAAGAGGGTCTTCCGTTGGAAACGGAAGACCCTAATAATAAAAAGAAACCGTAGAATAACAAGAGGGTCTTCCGTTGGAAACGGAAGACCCTAATAATCTTACAAGCACAATAATAGTAAGGTCTTCCGTTGGAAACGGAAGACCTTCAAAATGTAGGGGGTCAAAAAATAGGATTCCAAAAAGTGCGAAAATTTAGATATATTTTGCTTTGTATCTTTTAAACGAAAAATATTTTGTTAAGACATGTAGAATAAAAGTTGTGCAGAATGTTAAGGGCTTTCATTTGACATCAATAAAAAAGGGCTGGCCCCTAAAATTAAGGGCCAATAGCGCTTGAAAGTTTTTGCTTAATAACTCAAAAACGGTTAGGATTTCGATATGGCTGTCGCTGGAAAAGTTGTTTGATGAGATCTCATAAAGGTCGTTACAATGTTATTTTGTTGGTGATTTGTGTTGTATGAGTGTAAAAAGCTGTACATGTTAACATGTACCTCGTTTAATTTGGCAAGTTAACGAAAGTCTATGTGCGTGCAACTGGCATAAAGTTACCACAGAAAGTATGCTGGTTTATACAGGAAATTTTTTTTAGAATAATTTTTTTTTTGGGGGGGGGGGTTTATGTCAGTTTTGTTAAGTTCTTATAGTGCACAATCCCTAAAACGAGAATCGGAAAACAAAACATTCTTCTTCCTTTGTAGTAAAACACAAATTACGGATTTAAAATAAATCTATGTATTACATTTGAGTTTTCATACTGCATGCATTTAAAATCTACCTTGAATAAGAGCTGTGTGTGTACCGTTACGTAAGCTATCCCTCACCCGCGGCCTAGAAAATCGGTCACCATGGTCGCGACGGGGCTAACTAGCGGTCAGCGGTTATCTAATACACGAGAGTTGCGTCTCTCATATATGAGTTAATTTAGCCGCGCACTCTAGAATTGTTTTAGTTTATATACCCGTAAATAAAATACAAGATCTGTTTTAATTTCTTCATGTTATAAGAGTTTGTCCATCTTGTTTTTATTTAATTAAACATTGGAGTGTAAGACGTTCTAAAAATTTATAAAGGCGATATTACTACAAATCGGAAACTTCGTCAGTCTTAAATTAAAGCTATACACGCTATAATTTGCGTCAATTTTAAATGACGGGGAAAATACGTGTGTTTGATTCCTTACAAAAGTTACCTATATGCTGTTAATTATAATGCCCAATTCGATCACGTAATAAAGATATCAAATTTTAAACAATAAAAAATATTTATTTTCCTGCCAGGAAATTAATGCCTTCTCATGAATATCAATCTGTCACGTGATATCGACAGCTAATTTTAGACAATCACACAAAACTTGGTGGGGGTCAACATCTTCATAATTGTTGTAGTTTCACGAAGGAAAGGATATAATTTTTTCAGTAAAGCATAAATTTGTCCTATATACGAGTACGAATTAAAGAGAACAAAAACCCAAGCGTGTGAGCATGTTCATGTACATACATGTACTTCCTTTGAACAATGACGTAGGCTTATGTGTTTTCCCCTAAGTGCTATTTTTAGTTCGTGTGAGTGTTATCCTATTTAAACGTTAAAAAATAATGGTACCGTGAATGACAAATGTATAACACTCATAATACATGTAACAACTGTTAAATCTGTATATAAAATCGAGACGGATATGTAATTAGGCAAACAATAACGGCTACCTGATTTCCCGCGGACATGCGCAATGAGGTCGGTTTCGCTCCTTCTTCATCAATATTCATGATAAAGCATTAGGAAAATAAACAATTAAAATTCTATATCTTTGTAACTAGAAAGAATTAACCACTGTAATTTACAGAATATAGTTAACTTTTATAAGTAAACAAACATATGCGTTTTCACTGTCATTCAAAATTGACGCAAATTACAGCGTGTATAGCTTTAATGGTTGGTTTGTAGGTCTAAAATGTTTTTAAATCTGTACAAATATTGCTTTAAATCAACAAACAACCCACAAATATTAAAACTTTTAAATGATGTTCATCCCTCGCACATGGCCGAGGAGATCCAGCGCGAGTGGACAGGTTTGTGTTCTTCTACATGTACCTTATCACGCGTGCATGTTTAAGACTGTTGTACGAACACTATTTTCTTTTAATATGATTTCAACTATGATATTGGTTTAAGATGAAAAGATGAATTTATTTTACATGTACAGTTGATTTAGCAATGATTAATACGATTGCGCACAAGGTAGTTTATTATAATCAAAGTTCCATGTTTCATGTTTGCGGTAGGTGCTGGCACGATAAAAGGATGTCCTGAATTAAGGCATTCGGATTTTTTTTAATTGGCAAAAAGATAATCAGATTTGACGAAAATCATTTTTTGGCGACTTCTTCTTATGTGTAACATTTTCACTTTCCCACCCGTTTGTTTATTCGGTCAGTCTGTGTTAATTCAATCGCAGCGTGCGACCGAAAATCTTGTGTCGCTTCAGCGCACACAGCTGAGAACATCGATCTGTAGCCCCAGTCGGGTTATGTTTATGGCTGCAGATCATCAATTGTTATAATTGAGTAACAATGTATCGAAGGTTATCGAATATTATTGAGTATCGAAGTGTGCTTTCACTACAGTGGTCAATTGTTAAACAATAAGGCTATTATTCGAAGTCAATCATCTTCACATTATACATGTAGGTGCGAAATCGTAATCGGATAATGTTGCTAATAAATCAACCTGTTGAACACGCTAAACTTCTACAGGTATGAACGGAATAATATATTATACTTAAAAGTTTTAAGTCAAAGGAAAATTGTTCTCGGATTAAGAAGTTATGAAATACGACTACATTATGCAACGCAGTCGGTCGCCATAGAAATCATCAAAGTACTGCAAGTGTCGACAGATTTCTTGTTTCTTTGAAATACATGTACCATGATATTGCCCTTGTGTACGAAATGCTTGTTATCGCTACTCCTCTGAAACCATAAGAGATAGAGACTTGGAACTTTTACCAATGTCTTCAGTACAGTTAGAGGGTTCTTCAATATATTAATATCGAAAGGATCCTATGCCTCCTTCTATTAGTTATTGCCCCTGAAACTATTTCAATTTCTATAAAATCACTTCCAACTTTTTTATTATTTATCGTAGAGACTTCGGAGCACTTGGGATGGAAGCGTCTACCTTGTCCGAACAAAATGACACAAAGGTAAAAGGTCAAGGTCAGACCCCCCAAAAAATAGAATATTTAAGTTTTTATCCTTTTTTTTATTAAGTAATGCAGAGAAAATGTTTAATTAATTATATTGAAACAAAAGATTAAAAATAATATAGGTGGAAAGACCTCTAATTGTTTGAGAACGATTAGTCTACTAGTTTTCTTTATGTTTTTTATTCTTCCTCTTCTTCTTCTTTTTAGGTCTTTCCACCTTTCAGGTGAAAGACCTTTTGTTTTTCTTCTGTTTTTTATTATTTTTTTTCTCCTCTTTTTTTCCAGGGACAGCTTTCTTATTTCAAGAGATATTGAAACAATTTTTTCTTTATGTTAATGACCATAAAAAGTTATGATACCAAATGACCCTTTGCTTAATAACTCCCAGAACTTACAAAGTTATTGCCCTTGTGTACGAAATGCTTGTTATCGCTACTCCTCTGAAACCATAAGAGATAGAGAATTGAAACTTTTATCAATGTCTTCAGTACACTTAGAGGGTTCTTCAATCTATGTATACCGAAAGGATCCGAGGCCCCCTTGTATTAGTTACTGCCCCTGAAAGTATTTGAGTTTTCATAAAACCACTTCCAACTTTTTTATTATTTATCATAGAGACTTCGTACCACTTGGGATGGAATCGTCTACCTTGGCCGAACAAAATGATATAAAGGTCAAAGGTCAAGGTCTTTTGAGAAGCTGTTAATTAATGAGTTTTTATATCTCCTTTGTTTAGGATGGTAGAGAAAAACTTTTTCATGGATGTAGTAGGACATCTTAAGACATTTTAATATATAGCCCCTTGGCTCATACTTTTGAATAATTACAGAGTTATTGCCCCTATTGTACGAAATGCTTGTTATCGCTTCTCCTCTGAAACAATAAGAGATAGAGACTTGAAAATTTTACCAATGCCTTCAGTACACTTAGAGGGTTCTTCAATCTATTCATACCGAAAGGATCTGGGGCCCTCTTCTAGTAGTTATTGCCCCTGAAAGTATTTAAATTTCGATAAGATCGCTTCGAACTCCTTCCTATCTATCATAGAGACTTCAAACCACTTGGGATGGGAGCGTCTACCTTGGCCGAACAAAGTGATATAAAGGTCAAAGGTCAAGGTCATTTGGAAATTTGTAAATTAATAAATTTTCATATTTTTTAAAATACAGAATTATAGTAAGGGTTTCAATAGCTTGCTGGATTGCGCAATAAGGTATTTACTTAGGTCAGTCAGGTATCACATCAAGTCCTGTGGTTACTCAAGTGGAAATTGTTTGTACAGTGAACCCATTCATATTGTACAAGGATAGCTAGCCTCTAGAACACGCTCTTCTATTGTAAGGTTCTCTCTTTATATGCTTGACAATGTGTAAAGAATATTCACTTGGCGAGCACATCAGTTTTGTTCAGAGTAAATGGGAAAAAATTCTAGTACAATATATCACAGGCAATCTAGCAATTTATTAAAAATACTAAGGTGGAAAGACCTCTAATTGTTCGAGAACGATTAGTCTTCTAGTTTAGTTTCAAAATCTTTTCCCGAAATGTGTCACAGGACGCTGATTTAGATATACCACCGAGGCACTTACTGATGGCAGAATCATGGGCATATTGAGGCTTTTAACGACGACTAGATATAAACTCGAAGTTTTGGAAAACGTCGCATGGGGTTAGTTCTGAAGAGCAAGGTGGGTGTGGCAAGAAGGTAACCTTCTCCGGCTTAAAAAATGCTTTTCAAGCTCAGATATTTGTGAAAGAGCATCATCATGAAATAGACAAGCATGCATAAATCCTGACACGGGGCATCATTTATGATATTATTTCTTTTTTTTCGTGGTTTACTATATTGGTAATACTGACCTGTAACACTTCGGCACCAAAATGTGTACGGTTATACTATTACATTAGAAGGATATGCAATTAAAACCTTATTTGTCTATTTGGTGCTTTGGGCAATTATAGGTTTATATTGTTAGCCATACTTTGGTTTCAATTTTTTTTATACTAGTTTGAAATAATGAACCCATACTTCGTCACCAGTTATAATACAGGTGAATCTCGATAACTCAAACTTCAGGGGACCATGATTAAACTCCGAGAGATCAAGCGTTCGAGAGATCGAAAGTTAAAAAAATCCGAAAATTTTTGTTCCGGTCATTTTGGTTCTAAATTATAGTACCCAGAAGTTTGTATTTATAACATGGAAGGATAGTCTAACATGATTCCATTTGTATTTTCTGCTACATTACTTCAATTTATACAGAAATTAGTTGTGTTGTCATTAAGTGGTTTTTTTTTCACATTAAAAAAACTTCTAACTATATTATGTTTTCTTAATCACAGAATATTTTAAGTAAAGAGAGGTTTAATATACCGTAATTTTCACAAGTTAATGAAACTAATAGATCAGTTACATTACCTATCTAACCTTTGAAGGAATCAAGGAGTAGTGTAACTTGCGTAATTAACCAATTAACACTACTACGCTAGCCCACAGGCGTTCACTCGACCATCCAGGTATGGTTCACGCGGAGCTATAATTATACGCTTGATCGGCCGCGTGTGTACACGGCAACCACTTCGAGTTATCAAGAGTGAAAAACAATGAAATCTCTATAACGGGACCCAGGTTTTACTTCGAGAGATCAAGAACTTCGAGAGATCGAAGTTCGAGCCATCGAGTGTCACCTGTATTTGCAAGTTGTTTTTGATTGAATTTGGGAACCACTTTTAGCAATTGATTGTTGGTTTCTGCTCGCACTCGTTTTTTGGACATCTTCAATATATTTAGTATCCTTTTGGCAGGAATATGTAGCATTTTCGAATTACGCTTTAAATGAAACGCATCTGCAATAGCGATATGCCAACAGATTTGGCAATATCACGAATTGTATATCAGCAATCACCTTCAATTATATTCCTTTTGAGGCATTTGCCTTGCTTGTTTCAGTAACAGTCTGCCAGAATGTCCTGCAGCTTTAAAGGAATGTGTGCCAGTCAGAAACGTCTTTCTCCACCTACGAACTGTCTATAACTTATTAGACCAATAAACCTTTCCCAATTCAGTAGAAATGTGCTTTACCGAATGACCAAATTTTGTGCAAACTTTCATATAAACTCTAATCTATCCAATATTCTCAACGACTGGCTGTATTGAAATGACGAAAAGCTTAACATTATGTGGAGGCAAACGCTCGTAATTATATTGTTTGAATGATATTGAATATTACGAAAGCCCAGAAGGCTCATTCGAGATTCGAGATTCAAAATACGAAATTCGAAATTCAAGATTCGATATTCGAGATTAAATATCTAAATTAACCAATCAAATCAAGAATCTGAAAACCTGTATCCTAGCGACATCAAACTGTTCTAAATAAAAATCATCCGTACATGCTCTTCGGCATGCCCTTTAGACAATATCCCTTCCATAAAGGTTAGGGCATGGTCCATTTTGGTAGGATTCTTCCTAAGATTGGTGTCAAGAGATCTGGCTCTCTTGATAGCTTGAGAATAATTGTTTTGAAGTCTGGGTCGTCCAGGGTTAAACGGCAGGGGAGCCGTCCATTCCCCTAAAGAGTTGCGATGGAACTTACTTTCCATGATTCCTAGGAATATACTATCTTCCTGTGAAGGCCCTGGCTTATCATCATTTGGTGTTCTTTCAAATATGGAAGACATATCATCTTCGTCAACAGGAGGAGCCTTAACTGTGAGTGAGCTGTTACAAGGCAACAAGATAGAAGGTCTCCCATCATTATGAAGGTATACCTTGTTAACTGATATTGTCGCAGGTAAATGAGCCTTGTTCAAACATGTCTCACCTATGATTGTCCAACCTAGACTCAACCTCTAAGCATATGGAGCATCATGGCTGATTCTCTGATCGAGAACATGATGTGCTATGATCAAATCCCGTCCAATAAGAAGCAGTATCTTTGCTTGAGGGTCTAGCTCCGGAATGTGACTAGCAATGTTTGCAAGATGTTGGAATCGTTTAGCTATATCAGGTGTTGCTATCTCATTACGATTATCCGGAACGGCGTCACACTCTATGACAGGCGGTAATTGATGAGTTATACTGTCATCCAATGATGTAACTAAAAGGTTTTTGGCAACCCTGCTGGTCATGTTTCTGACACCAGAACATGTTTCTAATTTAAAGTTCTTTGTCTCAGTCTTGATTCCGAGCAAGTCAAACAATTCACTCTTTGCTAGGGAGCAATTACTTTGGTCGTCAATCAAGGCATACGTTCGCACAAAATTGTCTGGATTTTCTCTATCATACACCTTGACGAGAATTGTCTTGGAACATGATTTACCTCCAGGAGTAACACCGCAAATCTGGGCGCACTTGTTGTTGACAGTTTTCTTGGTCTCTGTATTCTCCTTTTGCTCCCCGCCTTGAGGTCTGCCATAATCAATGTGTAATGCTGAAGGATGCGAGTTACTAGCACATACTGAACATGCCACTTTCTCAGAACAGTTCTTAGAAAAATGTTCTGCTGAATTGCAACACTTGAAGCAAATTCCGTGTTTCACTAACACGTCTGTGCGTTCCTTCATGGGTTTTGTGCGAAAGGTTCTACACTTGTTTAAGGCATGAAAGTCATTAGGATGAATAGGGCATCTTTTAGATGGGTCTAAGCTTTCCTTTCTTCTCTCTCTACTGTCAACCTCTACATCTGTCTTTCGATTTATTACCGGTACCCAGCGTTGAATGTTTTCCTTATTTCTTTCCCGTACACAAAGTCCAGGGTCATTTCTTATCTGACTCATTTCAACGACGAATTCCACAAAAAACTTGAATGGAGGATGTGGTAGTCCACTGTGTCTCTTATAGGCTGCCGCTCTTGCAATCCACTTCTCTTGAAGGTTCATCAGTAACTTTTTCACAACAGGTAGGATTCCACTGGATGAGTCGAAGTACGACAAAAGAGTTGCATAGGCAGGATCCTCTTTAATTGCTGCAATTTCTGTTAGCAGATCCGCTAAGTCATAAAGTTTTTTGCCATCATTAATAAAAACCAATGGAAATCTGTCTAGTTTTGATTTCAAGGCTGCTTCTACAAGTTCTGGACTGCCATAACGTTCTTGAAGACGTTGCCATATCAAATCAACTGCCTTCTCAGGATCCTTTCGATTAGCTGTTCTCATTGTCATGGCAAATATTTTAGACTCTGTCCCCAGCCACTTAATGAGAAGATCCAACTCTTCGCTAGGTGTAGCTCGTAGTTCTCGAAGAATTCCTTGGAAGCTGGTTTTCCAAGCTGTATATGATTTTGGTTGATCAGTGAAGGACATAAACCTTGAGGTAAGTAGATCCTTTTTAAGCAAAAATAAGGTAAAGTCAGCTACGTTAGGATTTGGTTGAGCTGTTTTCCTTGGCATCTGAGGTTCAGGGGATTTTTACCTTAGGCTCATGCTCATAGGGAGTTGAAATGAACTTAGGTGGTGGTAACTGCGCAAAGGTTGCTGATGACTGACCCTCTAATGATGACAGGAAATGGGACACAATATCCTCCTTTGGCATTTGGGAATGAGGCTCTTCCTTCAGTACTGCATGAAAATCTAATGGCTCTATATGGTCTCTTGCAGCTTTCATTTCTGCCTCTGCCACAGCGGTTTTCTTTTCCTGTTTAAGTAGACGCAAGTCCATTTCGAGCTGAGATTTTCTTTTTTCTAAGGTCAGTTCATGTTTTAAAAATTCTAGGCGAGTCCTTTGTTTTTCAACGTTTATTTCCTTTTTAAGAAGAATAGCTGATCGGCTCTGTGATGATGTTGACTTCCTGCTGGTGCGACTAGTATACGTGGATTTCGAAGCCATCCGTTGGGAAATATCATCTGCGGTTTGAAAAATGCGATCAGCAATAGCTGCCAGGAACCGATCCACAACACCCTTCCTCTTAGAAAATACTTCAAGGTGTCTTGATCTTTCGGCTGAACTTTCTGCAGTGTTTGTCCTGATTAGGAATTCCACCAAATTATCAGACGACGCCACAAATTCCTGACGGAGACATGAAACATCATCTTGATATCGCTGCATCACATGTGGTTCAATATCTGCGGCCTTTGAGTTAAATTCAAAAAATTCTGTTTCAATATCTTTCCATATGCGATCAAATGCAGTTGTCAATTTTTGTACACAAGATTCGTATAAAGAATTTCCCTTCTCTGTTAAGGTTTTTTGACGACTAGGGTAGCGAGGACCATTTTCTTCCTGTTTGATAATTTCTTCCATTGGGTCACACATGGTTGATATTAAAAATGTGCACAATGTGTAATTCTAATCACAGAACTGTTTTTACAACATAAACATACATAGAACTGTCACACTAAACTGTTAATATCAGCAAAGTTCATGAGTCAAGTTTGTTGAAAATGTACTTGAAATATCACTGAATTGTTACCACAATTGTGATATGCCCATGTAATCACAAAAAAACTGCGTTTTATATATCTCAACAATGCACTATGCAAAAATTACACTGCATGAAAAACCCGTTTGTTTTATCAAACTAGACTTTGACCCGTGCGTGCACGGGTTTACATTGCATATTGGACATTTACGAAATGGATATATCAACACATTCATATTGCATGCATGGTACTTTTGAAATAAACAATGAATGTGAATATAATTTTGGTATTTTTATTTTGTTTCGCGGGGTTTTTTTGGTTTAAAATGTTGTGTAACGGCGTAGCGCAAAATGGGTTTGACCCCCAGTTAGCTAAATGTATAATCAAGTCATGAGTTCGAATCACGCCGGAGCTTTATAAGGAAGCTCTAAACACTGCACACTAAAGAGTTCTACTTATACGGTAGTTTTATGCAGTTAGAGTGATCTGCTCTTAGATAAAGATAGAAGAAATGGTTATTTACAGTTAATTACACATTATAGATTCAAATATTCTGAGCATTATATATTTGACCAAGAATAATAAATTGAATTTAATATTTTCAATATTTTGTCCAAAATAATGAACAACAGTGATTTTTGTTCATGAATTGTCCAATATCTTTGAACATTTTTCTTGCAGAAATGAGGCAGGTACCCCATGTTGAAAATGAATTGTAAGACTCAATATGCACACCTTTATATAATATATTTTTCTCCAAGTCGAAGAAGCACTTTTTGTTAGTGTTTAGAGCTTCCTCAATTTCACTTTTCCAAACAAATTTAATGAAAGAAATAATGGATATTTATTGAAAATATGAAAACAACAACAAAGAGTTGGGCACTGCTGATGCATATCAAGAAAGTAATGAAAATGAAGAAATGTGCTAAGCTGGTATTTTTACACATTCAGTTATTTAAGTAAAGGTGTGAAAAATTTTGTAACAATTTTAACACTGCAGGTCTCAACTTGTTCAAAATATGACCTCAACAATAAAAGAGTTAAGCATTGCCATTACATAAACTTTATTTACACACAGGTGATAGACATGCATAAAATCTGTAAAAGCAGAAATGAAAATGAAGTAATGTGCTATACTGACTCTATGCTGGTATTTTAACACAATTTAGCAGATGTGAAGGGAACAAATTATCTTGCAACCCCCCCCCCCCAAAAAAAAAACATACTGGGTATTCTTGAGATTATAATAAAAATGAATATCAAATGTACTCAATATATGATATATTAAGTAAATGCTCTAATGACTGTCCAGCTGTGATTGTCTGTTTTGATAAAAATTATTATTATACTTTCATGTTAAATACTGAAATCTGATTGGTTTAGATTCAGTTGACAATCCGTTCTCATACCCTCAGCGTTAGTAACACGCTTGGCAACGGGCTGATAGAACGAATTGTTACATGCGCATAAATTATGCGCGTACGGTTCGCTGTTAAATTCACGTCATTTCTATGTATTTTCTCTAAAATAAAGACATTCAGTATAATAAAATAAATAGTGTCTGTTTGGGAGGGTAACAGTTGAAATTGACACCCCTCGAAAATCACTGTCAACCTCCGCTTCGCGTCGGTTGACAATGGTTTTCTCAGGGTGTTATTTTCAACTATTACCCTCCCAAAGAGGCACTATTTATATAATGTAATATCCTTGAATTAGTACATATAGATAGCAAAAGTAGTAAAAACAGATATAGTAACATATTTCTAGTTCAAAACTTCTTTGTAAACAATGTTTTCAGTGGTGTATTGTACCGGTACATTGGAAGATGATCTCTTCGTTAAAAGAATTGTGACTGCCTGAAAGGAATGAACCCTTGACAAAGCTACATACAATTGACCATGTGAAAAAACCGGGTCTGAAAGATTTAGTCCTATATAGTCAAGAGTTTGGCCTTGGGCTTTGTTAATGGTCATAGCAAAAGCAGGACGAACTGGAAATTGTCTTCGTTTAAGATCAAATGGTAAACCGGAGTCGGATGGAATGATGGTGATTCTTGGTACAAAGTTTCCTGAATGCTGACCTGTTACAATTTTGGCTTCAATTACTCTCTTTCCTAAGTGAATAACGGAGAGTCTGGTTCCATTGTGTAGTCCTTCTATTGGATTAATGTTACGTAAAAGAATTACTGGAGCATTCGTTTTCAAGTACAGTCTGTGTGGTGGCATTCCAGAAGGTGTAAGTGAGTTGAGAAACTCAATTGGGTATAACCCTTGTTGTTCTTCATCAGGTACACTATCAGCGCTTAAATATGTTCTTCAATTTTCTGGCAAAGCAGGAAGTTCGTCCATTACCAATTTGTTTATTTTGTCAACATTTTCATTTGTTGTTGTTAATATTGGTCTTCCAAAGTAGGTCTTGTCTTGTTCATTAAACATTTGTAAATTTGAATATACAGAATGTATTAACTTTTGAAGTCCATCTTCATTGGAATTCAAACAAATTTCTTCTGGGAGTTTAATAACGGACATTCCATTTTCAACAATTTGGTTTGCTCCATTTCCAACATCCAAAACAAATTTTTCAAACGTATCATTTATATGTGATGCACGTTTTTGTACCCGCATGTTAATTGTTAAATGTAAAGTTTTCACAAAGGACCATAAAAAAGACCTTTTAAGAGAACTTTCAATGATATCGGCTCACTGGCAGAACATGTCTGAAGTCACCACCTAGTAAGATGACTTTACCTCCAAAGGGATCTTTACAGTCCATGATATCACAGAGAGTTCTATTAACACATTCTGAAACATACTTGTGAACCATAGGAGCTTCATCCCAAATGATAATAGATGCATCATGAATCAACTTTGCAGCATTAGTTTGCTTTCCTATATTACATGTACTCATTTCCTGTATTGGAATAGGTATTTTAAACATTGAATGTGCAGTTCTTCCACCAGCTAGCAACTCTGCAGCTATTCCAGAAGATGCCACTGCTATGGCTATTTTTCTTTGAGAGCGAATACGTGCTAAAATTGTGTTATACAAAAATGTTTTTCCAGAGCCACCTGGCTCATCAACAAAAAATGTCTTTTGTTTTGAAAATCCATGAACTGCAACAATTATGGTGTTGTAAACAAAAATTTGGTCTTTGTTTAAAAGTGACTCATTTTTTTCTGCTAACTGTAACTGTTCATCGAGATTGAATTGTACATGACAGGAAAGGGTAGATGTATGTGACGGTTGCGGTATTCCTGGGAAGTCTTGCAATGATTTTCCATGATGATGTAGTTGTTCATCTAAACTATAGAGAAGCAGATTAGTAACATATTCTTTTTTAAAATGGTCAGGAATGTCTTTTGCTTGATAAAAAAAATCTTCTGACGTGTGTATTGAATTTTTCCCAAAGTAGAAGATGATTGGCTGGCTCACAAAATATAAGTATAGTAATAAAAAGAGATCGCACCTGTGATGGTGTGGCAGTATAAGTTGCTTCCTGTAGACAGTCTATCCATTCTTGGTCATCCTGTATGAATCCACGTTTAAGGGCTGCTTCCTTAAATGATATGCAAATTGTACCGTTATCTAAAGTTCTCAAGTCTTCAAAAGATTTACATCCAGGTATATGGTGCAAAAAGAAGTCTCAAGTAAAATCTTTCTCCTTCAGTGGGATTTACTTGGTAAAGTCTACCTATAGCATTACCCTTTTTCCGATGTTTCCATTTCGATACAGTTGAAATTTATGGAAAATTATGGTATAAGATTTCTCTTGCAGATGGGTCATGTGCATTTATTTCAAACCATGCAGTAAGTGTGGTGTTCTTTGCATGTTCCAAAGACTGAAGTGCATTGCCAACCTTGTATACAACAGTTTCTTGATTAGGTATACAACAGTTTCTTAATTAGGAAGATTAATGGCAAGACGCTGAATGGCAGGTGATCTGTTGTGCAATTCATAATGAAATATGCGCCAGCAGGCTTCTGATGCAGATATGTATCTTGCATCAATAAAATTACTGATTTCATTTATTGTGGTATTAGATTCATCTTGTACAATACTGGCCATGACTCGATCTGGTCCTTTATAAAAAAACATATTTATAAAGATATTTAACTGCAGAAACACTGGTACAAATTTCAACGTTAATATGTGCTGTATATTTAGATAAAAGGAATAGATTATAAGGTACAACCCATCTGTTGTCTAGGATAACACCATTCTTTTCCACTGTAATTCCGTTGTCTCTGCGGCTGTATTTTGGATACCCATCAGTTGATTGAAATGTACGCTCACAGAATTGTTTTGGGAACCTTTTAGAGCATTTATTGTCTTTCATGCAAGGAGAATTTTTGTTAGCTTCACCACATTGTCCATGAATCATGTGCGATGTTACTGTAGAATGGGTAATTTACTTGCATCTGGAATTTCAACAGACACAAACTTGTCATAATCATCGGGTGACAATGGTTTACTGTTGTAATTCAGAATTATAAGGATGTGGCAGTGTGGTAATCCACGTTTCTGGAATTCAATAACATACACATACGCTAGAGGTTTCCCAAACGCTTCTTTTTCAACAATGTCATTTAAAAGTTCTTTTAATTTTTGATGGAATACACGTGCTGTCAAATCAGGACGGTCTGCTGGGGATTGTCCATTAAAAAGTGCAGATTTAAATTCTGGCCAGTTAGGATTGCATGTGAATGTTATGAACAGATCTGGTTTTCCAAACTTTCTTACTATGGACATAACATCTTGATAAAGCTGGTGCATACAACGCGGACTACCACTAAATGAAGATGGCAAAATAATTTTTCGGCCTACTGTTGCTCCATTAGCATCACCAAAAGACACAGCATCAGCCAGTCCTTGATACAGCTCGGCTCTTAACTCATGTTGCTGCATAAGACAAAAGTTTAATCTTTCTTTTTCTATTTTAGCATACATATCAACAACATACTGATGAAGTAAGCGTCCGCTTCTCAAAATGAGATTAAACCCAGTTCTTTGCATTAAGCGGTAGGAGTAAAATTCCATCATCGTCACATTTTTGTCACAGTTTAGATTATTCTTCTGAATGCCAGTACACCACCCATCTTCTCCATGTGGAAATAATAAAACATAATGCAAAGAATCATACTTTGGATGAGTTTCATTGATATGCATTATTTCATGATGTTGGGGATCATTAGTTGAATGTTTATACAACACAATATCTCGATTTGAAGGTAGCATTGAGTTATTTCCAGGAATTATAACAGATATTTCTGATGTAGTTGGCATATTGTATCTTCTGGAATCTTTGTTGGTGTCTGCACGAATTATCATTTTTGCATTTTGATCTGTTTTTATAATTTCAGCAGCATGTTTAAAACTGTCAATAAATGGATTACAATTATGCATCATTTTCTATAGACCATCCAGAACCTCCAGGTCTAAAGCTTTATTCCACTGTATTCTATTGTGAAGCTCATTTTCAGTGTCATAAATGTAAATTTGAGCAAACTTTGGACTTTTTCCTTCAGATGGAAATAAATGTCCTATCCTGTGATATACCGATCCAGAAATGCGGAATGTATAAGGGCCATGTGACTGAAGCAAATCTTCTTTTACTCCTAGAGAAGCAAAAGCGAGACTGGAATTAAATCCACGAATATTTTTTCTGAAATGTTTTGCTTGTGGAGAATCATCTGTTAAAAATTTCTTGAGGATATCTGGTGGTTCATGTAGAGGTGGTAAGACTATATTGCCTTGCATGCAGCACGTAGAACATGTAGCATTAATACCAAGGGATCCATTGTGCAGTTCATGTTTCCACAACAGAGAGGAACAGTTAAAACAAATATATTCCATTTTACCAATGTCATTACGTGCAGGCAAAGTTGACTTAGTGAAATAAAAGTCATTAAGAGATCCAAATGCGTTGGAGGTTTTTCTTTTTTTCGGTACAGGGAGTTCATCTTGGAGATGTTTCCTTTTGTTAGTTTTGTTTTGTTTGTATCTTTTTTTCTGATCTGATTTGGTTCTGGATGATTTCTTTCTTAGAGGCATATCCTGAAGAAGAAAAAAAATACATTAAAATTTTAAATATCAAACATGATGCTGGTGTTAATTTGAAAAAAATGAAATATTTTGAAATATAATGTATATACCATAAAAAAAAAAATTTAAGGAGGTCAGGCCAAAATAAAATTGTTTGGAATTGTGTCCCGATTTGGCTGTTTCTTTCATCTTCGCTAGCCAAGGGTTTCTGATCCGCACCGCTCCCCACTAACCCTTGGCATATCGTGCTATCAAAAGTCTGGATTCTTTTGTCACGTGATCAGCTAGCCTATTTATAAATCAGCCAAATAATGAAAGATGCCATACTTTAAACGTCACTGGTGCAGTAATGGGAGCCTCCATAGACAATGATATTGACATGTTGACAGAACATTTTGATGCCTAGCGTATTCAATAAATGGAAATATTGTTAAATGTTACATAAAGCTCGAATTCATTCGAAAGTTGTAAGACTTGGAGCGGTAAATCTTTCATCTATAAGTGCATGCCTCTCTTGATACACAGATTAAGTGGTACTTGTTATTGCACCATTGCAAGGAATTCAAGCTACATGCATCATGAAGGCTCAAACAGAAAGACTCAGAAAATAAGGGTTTTGAGCTATGGGTGTTAGAGACACTTGTGAATAAACAGTATGAAACATTGTCGATTAAATAAGATATGTTTTGCATCTTAAATTTTTGATTGGTCAACCGGTTTCAGTAAACCCCAATCAAAATCCAGAAAAAAAATCCCAACTTTTGATAGCACGATATGCGAAGGTTTCGTGAGAAGCGATGCAGATAAGAAACCCATGGCAAGCGAAGATGTGTTTCTTTTAGCTAATGTTCTTATACATTAACAGTAATTTAATGAATTTTACTTACTTCTCAGCTATGTTAAGGGCGTCCATAAAAAAATAGCGGTATTTATCACATAAAATATTAGCCTTTGAATAATCTTGATATTATATTCCAAAATATTGTTACACAAAGTAATGTTTTATCAATATACATATTAGATAATTCGCTATCGCATGAGCAATTTTTGAGTCTCTTGGAAATACCCTGTCACGTGATACTGCTAAAAATAGATGAACCAGGAATAATACGAGAAAATGCATAGTGCAAGGGCTTAACATTAACAAATATAATTATTTCTGTTTCTAACTTGTAAAATGAACATCTAAAATTTCGAAAAGTGCTGGGAGCTTGAAATATTCAAGTAAGAACAATTATTAAATTCAATATAAACAGTGGATGAACAGAAATTTGCAAGGAGTTCCCACAATTAATGCTTATTTATGTGAAATGCGTAGCGATTTCATGTAGCTCCCAGCACTTTTTGATATGATTGGGATATAATGGTAACACATGTAAAATTTCAATATATTTGATAAAGTGTATGCCCTTGCACTACTGCATTTTATCTGACCCATCTCACTTTCGGCGTCATTTGCGTGAAATTCAAACGCAACACTGACTAAGATCATGATTTTAATTTTCGTTCATAAAATAACTACACGCTGTGAATTTCATTAAAATAATGTTAGGAGTTTGTCTTGTTCACACCAGTCATCATTACCAAATTGTTGAAATTGGAAAAATTAATGCATCTGTTGCCCTCACCAATAACTATTGATATAAGGGTGGGGGGGGGGGGGGGATGGTGGTTTAAGTGTAAGTTTGTAATTTACACATTTATGTTTTATAATGGTTTATGTTACTCTGCTGCTAAATAAATAAGAACTACCTATAATATATGACCAGGGTTACTTGTAATTATAGTTAATATTTTTTGTAATAATTAAAGAAAGCAACAAAAATCAATCTTTATCTAGAATTTATTATAATAATCAACTTGACAAATACAATGTACTATATAGAGATTGTTTTTCGATCTGTAACAAACTGTTCAACAAAACTAGTGTTTTCTGATTTTCAGTATTATTCAGTCATGATGTGGAATCTATGTCAAATGACCATATTCATTCACACTACATGTACTTCTCCTCTTGTCTTTTTGATGTACATTGTAAGGAGGCAGTGCAGTTGATAAGAAAACCAATGCCTGAAATTATGAATATTTATCAATTTCAAATTTAATTTCAATAGATATCAATGAAAGATATTATGATAGGTTACAATATAGTAATATGATTTAAAAAAAAAAAAACAGACCAAATATACATGAAGTTAAAGGGTAAAAGAAATATTTATAGAGTACCTACTTTTTTATCAACACCCCAACTAAGTGTCTCCATTGGACCATTTACTGCTTTAATAACCCTGAAATTGAATAATGTGTTATAATTAGTAAACTATTGTGCTGAAGATAATATGAAAATGGAAAATTACTTTATCATTGTGCATACTAATGGCAGTTTTAATTTCATTAATATTCTAACAGGCATAATCAAATGTTTATTTTTTAAAATGTGTGGAAAATCAGGTAAACACTGTAATTTTGTTTATTCAAACATGTAATCTTCCTGATAAAAAAGGCTAAATGAAATAACACATTTCGATTTACATAAACAACAATACAATCTTGTCTATATTCAATCCAGATTCTCACAGTAATATTTGTAGTGCTAATACAGTGTTTGGACTTTCCATTGTTTACATTTTCTTTGAACACGGAGGAAATGCGAGCAAATGTTATTGCGATATAAGAGACCAGTAAAAAGCTACAATGAGCCTCAATACTCTTAATGATCAAAATTAGCGAATCGCGGAACATTTCTTTTGCCTGATTGAGTCACCAAACTGATGTATAAACACAATATTACATGAAAAACAAATGTAAACAAGTAAACAAAATCAAAGCCGAGGAATTTCCCTTCGTTTCTGTTTCATCCTACAGTATTAGACAATATAAAACAATATCTAGGGAAAGTACAGATAAATCCTACCTTGTTCAGTTGAATCCTCTACCGATTTCCGTCTAGGCTGGTTGTAAATGAGTTAAATATTCAGATATATCACTGAAGTCCACATGTTTATTCTGATCACAGCTGCAAGCGCCGATGTGACGTAGTCAACCGCGACACGTCATCAGACGACTTAGGAATTTCATAATTTCGCAAGATATAAAGAATAGTTGAAATTTTTATTTCAGTACATCTTTCTTGATACAATCAATCCCAATAATTAATCATATTTATTTTGGTAGATGTTTGTTAATTACCGAAATACAATATCTCGTAAAATCTCATGAATAAGGGGCGGGGCATATGCAAATTTTCCTAAATCTCACGTGCTATAATTCTGATACCTTCCTTAACATAGCTGAGTTTTCATAATCAATTTATTAATTAGCTAAAAGAAAGATGTTAATATAAACAATAAAATACTTCCGTTGTTGATTCATGTGGGTTATGAAGGTAACGACGTTGCTGAAAAAATACATAACCCGCGTTAGCCGGTTATGTAATTTTTTTCTGCAATGACATTGTCTAACTGAAGCCAAAGGACTTTCTATTTCGATGAATGCCACACATTAAAGCTGTTAATATTTGGTGAAGAAAAATCTCATGTAATTTAATTATACTCTGTCCCAAGTTTTTGCTTCCATCACTTTTTGCTTGCTATTTCGATAATAATAAATACCTTTGTGCGCAAACTACATTCATCTACTAATATGAAAAATGTCCAGATTAACTGTTTTGAAACGCCCCCTCTACCACTTAAAGTTTCAATACACATCCCAAAATAGAAAGTTTCGGGGATTTTGCATAGCATCAGTCATGAAATAGCCCGTATAATAACGTTGAAAAATAGCGCGAGGTGTCCAGAGTAAATCCGAATGGAGGAAAGATGTAAACATTTCCCATTATAAATCTCCGTAAGAAATTTGTTTTCGTTCCTGTAAACTTTTATGAGTTAAAAAGGACAATTTGTCAATGAAGATATCTTGGATATTTTCCATTTCATCGATTTCAATTGTACTTTTTTCACAGGTATGTGCATTTTTATTGAAAATCACCAAAAAGTGATGGAAGTAATAACTTGGGACAGACTATAGCTTTAAAATTTTATCATTTTATATACAAATCTTTATATAATAAATGGAGGTCTTCTATAGAAGACCAAAATAGTCTAAAAATGGCCACAACCCTCCAGCCATCTAAATTAAAAATTTTAATGATGTAGCATGGATATGACTATTATGTAAGACTGTTTTCAAGATGTTATAAGTCCTAGAAATATTAAAATTCAAGTGAAATATCAACAAAATGATTAAAAACGTATATTAGAATTAATAAATAATGCTATGTTTTCAGAAATTATGCTCTATATATTGAAACCATGCAATTTGCTTTAAGCAAGAGTCTTACATTTCTATGAGTCAATGAAGGCTTGGGAAGGTTATAATGTTATAAAACCATGCAGAGAGAGAGAGAGAGAGAGAGAGAGAGAGAGAGAGAGAGAGAGAGAGAGAGAGAGAGAGAGAGAATGGGCTATAATATGTAGTGTGTATATTACATTCAATGGAATAAACAATATTTGTAAAGAAAGATCTAAGAATACCTGATAACTTTTTTAGTGTTGAGAAAAAGGGTATTTCTCTCTCTCTCTCTCTCTCTCTCTCTGTCTCTCTCTCTCTCGCTCTCTCTCAAATTGTTATCAATGTAGCAGTAAATATCTGAACTTTAATACTACACACCTTAATCTGATTACGGGCTCTGCTCAAAAGACTTCACAAAACTGTTTGTCATCAAATAACAACACAATCTTCTTCAATATCTTTGAAAATCTTCAATATCTATGAAGATAAGTTCACAAAAAAGGCAAAAAGGCATTTAAGTCAAAATGCAACTGCATTCTTAAATCAATCACAAAGTTATCCCACAGTTTGACTGCATGAATTCAAAAGTGTTCAGAATTTTTTTTCATCTGTTTCAGATTCCAACTGTCCTTTGGGCTCTGAAATCATCTCAGCTTCAATGTCTTTGAAGTTGAGTTCATCAACTTGCTGCTGTAGATTTTCACATTGTTTTTGTCCTTTATTTCTTCTTCTAGATGAGCAACTTTAGTTTGCAATTCTCTGAGTTTGTTGTGTAGAATTGAGGATTCTGCTTTTGCAGTACTTGCTAGTTTGATTATGGAGTTTAATTCAATTTCAATAAGTCTTTGAAGCTCAACCGTTTCTTCTTTAATTTCATTTTTCTTGTTGGTGTTTTCCCAGATCTGTAACGCAACAGCACTTTTGTTAATGTTGTGCTTAAATCGGTGTAGAGAATTTATAAGTTTTTGAAATTGGCACTGTATTGGAAGGACCTCTCTTGATTCCTCATGTGACATCTTAATTAATACAGAAATAAAATTTACTTAGCACAATTAAATGATTATAGCCATTCGTTTAAATCTATGTCAACCATAAATACTGATGTATCATATGGTCATCATTTTGCTTTTTTTTTTAAATAAGAGTCTGAGATATGTTGCCAATCTGTTTGGTTAATCCTATTGTCCAAGAATCTATGTATGTTTGAAACCGTGTTTTATAAAAAGCTCAACGATATGATATTGTATGGATACAGAATTAACATTAGACCAACCTGTGCAGCTTGATGATCATGTATGAATCATATCATTATAAAGAAATATGTAAATATTGTTGTATTAGGGCTACCACAAATCAGAATTATTTTGAATCAATTCGATTAAAACAAAAGTATTTACTGTAAATATGACATTTGAAAATCTTTTAAGAAAAATCTCAAAGTTAGAATATGTTTAAAAAATTTAACATAAACAAACTGAATTTGTACAGATATTATTGATTTGTGAAAGCTGTTTGGGTTCTATAGAGTAATTGATCATAGTTGCTCAGCTGAGCGGTGTGGCCCATGGGCCTCTTGTTTAAACTAAGTATAGAACATATGGGACACATAAATTACCATTATCTTAGATAAGCCAAGCAACAGTATTCTTTGTAGGAAAGTAGGCACTTGAAAGTACTTCTTGCTGCAATAATGAAACCTTTTCCGGGGGTGGGATGGGGGTATTTGGAGGGGGGGGGGTTGTTGTGTTTACAACTCTTTTTGTATCATAGAATATCATTTACATTTTTTAATTGAAATGGTACAATGTATTGAGAATCACTTAAATATAAATGTTTCTGATGTAATATTATTCAGAGCATAATATTTTCCAAAGTAAAAGTCTGAGTTTACCGCAAACTATAAAGTTAATTGATCTCGACCGATTTTATTTTGGTTTGGCCAATGAGAATTTGGGAGCAGATCTTGAACTGAATATGGGAATTTTTCTTACTTCATACATAAATAATGCAGCAGAAATGAAATACATACCTGATAAACATTTATATATCTGTTTAGTGATAACAAAAATCTACTGCAGTATTAAACGTTTTCAATCAAAAGCCATAACATCATATGAGAACTGTCATGGCTGCTGAAGAAGACAACTTGTTTTCATGCTGGTGTAATTTTTTTGTGACGATTTAATAAAACGTTAAGTTAGTTTGTTTAATTTGCTACGATTAAATATTCATGCTGGTGTAATTTTTTCGTGACGATTTAATAAAACGTTAAGTTAGTTTGTTTGCTATGATTAAATATAATTCATTTCATTAATGATTAAACTTTTTATGATCTTAATTTTGTCCCAGTTCATAATTTCAAGATTTACTATGCATTGAAATTATATTTTACAAACGATCGATATTTTACCAATGCAAATAAAATTTCATGTGAGCGATAAGAAATTCAAAATCTGGTCATTCACATGGCGAGCAGTTTTCCCAGAATAGGATTGTATTTGGTTTGTTTTTTAATATTTGTTTGATTGAGTATCATTAAGTCCTGTGTATAATTCACAACTTTATTCAGCCAAAATTTGATCAAAATTAAGGGGTGCGTATTATATATTTTTTCAGAGCACATTTCTGAATGCCGCGGGAGCATGACTGCCGATATCTCGTATTAAGCGAGTTGTAGAGTGTACAATGTACTTAACATTAAAAATACCTTACTATTAATTTCCATGTATTATAATATTAACCCTGACCTCGCAGACCACTGTTCCTTGCATCAAACAATTCTAGCCAGTGTACATTCGCCATTAAATAATCAGCCATCTGTTGACTCGTCACATGGTCAATGTTTGTTTAACAATATCCGGTTTTCGAATCATGCAACTGTCTCATGTTGGACTTTACAGTTAATTTGAATGCAGGAAGATTAGCAATAATTATGATTTGATTCAAAACATTTATTTTATTTCCTGTTAATATACAGTTAATTGTTATTGTGTTACAGAGACAATCACTGACAATGTAAAAAAAAATTGATCATGTGTACGACTTGATAATGTCGATATACGACAAAGAGATGTTTTTTCATTGTTTATTTTTAATAGAATTTATTGATGTAGTATGTGCACCCGTAGGTTTAACTGTGGGCCCATAGATTTTGAAAAGTAAGGGGCCCACATGGCCCATAAGACTTCAATTGTTAACCACAACCCTGATAAACATTTATTTCATTTCCTGTTATACTGATAAATGTTATTGTGTTACAGAGACAATGTAAAAAAAAAATGATCATGTGACTACGACTTGATAATGTTGATATACGACATACAGGCATATCTTTAATGTAGCAGAAAACTGCAGAATCAATCCGAGACGATTTTGGAGAAAATTAATGAAGTTGCATTGAAAATATTTGTCAAATTTATCATAACAAACATTTTTGAGACTATAAATACCTTTTATCTAATAATTTAATCCATATATTAATGGAAGATTCAAAACTTTTTCACCTACGTTTTTTACTCGTTTCAAATTTACACACCATGTTGACTTTCGGAACTCTCGGGATTTTTCTTGTAAATGTTATCTCCCCTTATTTTCTTTGCCAACATTGAACATACACGAAACGCATACGTGCATTCTATCGCTAAACCGGGTCCGTAGGACATTTATCATTTTAACAATAGAACTACACTCTCCTAAAAAATATGTGAATTTTTTGCATGGAATCAAATATTTCTTTGCCTTTAGTATATGTTTCCACAATATCCATTTCCATGAATAAACTCAGAGACGATAATACAAATAGTGAATGCGTGTAAATGTTCATTGGAAATTTGCTATATATTCTGTTCGCATATACTTATGATTTCTTATGAGAAAAATTATAAAATAACAAATATATATCAACTTCGTACTCACTTTTGTCTTCTCTAGTTTTGTCTTCTCAAGTTAAGTTCTAGTGTCGTTCCTTCTGTGAATGAATTGCGCACGCGCAAGATTGTAAAATTCAAAAAATCCAGTTGATTTCCGGAATTTTTTGCGGAATTTTCGTTGATTATTAATTAGTGAGGCTTAATTGAAAAAAAATAAAAACAAATTGGCAATCTTCAAGTACCAATGATGTTTAAAATATATAAAACAAAAGACGGTACTCTCCCGATTTATCGGTATTAAAGCCCAAAAATTCGAGTCTATTATTTTAATATAGTAGTATAGATTGACTTACTATAACATGATAAATGCCCAATAAAATCACATGCAAATGATGGGCAATAATAATGATGGTGCAATGATATCTGATTTAGATGTATGTTAAATGTACATACAATGTTCCTAAAAGTTTGCTAACAAAATGTTGACAATAAAAGTATGTCAAATATACACAAACATCACACATGTACTGTTAAATGGTGTACTTCAAGTCAATACAAAAAATCATAATGTGGAAAGCCTACAATGTTAATGTCTAAGCAAAGAGGAAATAGCTGACTAATGGAGGGGTGCTGTTTTGATGATCACACTGCCCTGTAATTCTGCTCGGTGGACACAATGTGTCAAACATCAGGAATGGAACCGCAACTAGTTGTGGTGGTGATGGATTTTTTACTGTGCTGTCCTGAATATGGACTTTTTAAATATAACCCTTGCCTCGCCAGGTCCAAAAAACTCACAATAAACAGTTTACTTGTTTATTTAATGACGATACATGAAAGGGTAAAAAACTGAAAAAACAAATAAAAACAACAATATGCTCATAACAAAATAGATGAATAAATTTCACAATAAATTTCGCAATTACAGATTTAGTTTTGACAACATTTTGCATTTGAATTTCCTCTTCACCATGATCACAACGAAAAAATAGTAAACATTAGAAAATTTCACTGAAACATATCTGAATTAAAGCAGAGCATACATTCACACAATATTATGATAAACTTACTCCATGGGGCCACAAAATCAAGTTCCAATTGAGCAATACATAAGACGACCGAAGTCGTGAGCCACCAGGCTGACGTTGGCTAAACGTAAACAAAACATAAAACATGAAACCGTCCCGAAACGGCACAAAATGTTCCGGAAAGTGTCAGCACACAAACTATGTATGGAACATCTGTTTTAACCTCTGCTTTATTTATTAAATGGTTCCTTAGATGCCTTCGTATTTTAAATTGACATCGTTAAACATTTGTCTTAACGCACCATAAAAAAATATCCCATTGAGGGCTCCAATGTCGGCGTCACCAAACTTGCATCATTTTCAGAAAATGTGCAAAAGTTTGTCACGTGGTTGACTAGCTGTAGTTCATTCGTTGCGGTCAGCATGGCCAAAGTGACAGGATGGAACTTAAAAAACCTCCATAAGGAATTATTTTTAATGGACATTGTGCCTTAAACCGTCTTCAAATTCAACAATGCATAGGAACCAGATTGCGGTCAAAGTATAGATTACGTTGAACAGAATACGGTTTCCGAGTTTTGAGGTTTGGATTTTAATCTTGATTCCTTGCATATTTACCTCGGACGAACCTGTGATTCATTTTAACATGAACACTGTCACAAATAAAATCCTGTTGACAACGGTGGTTGAAAATTGATTCGCGCCATCCATCGAACACGAAGATAAGTACGACATTGGCTGTCGAAGGACCCCCCAGATGCGCTAATTATGCCTGGTGAAGTTTTTCTCGAATTTAGTTTGCGATATTTACCGCGGAGGAGGCGCCTGCGTCTTTTATATTTAGAAAGATATAGAAACAAAAAGTGATGTACTGTAGACGTACTTTTGTCCGCGTGGTATTAATTTACGCTATGAACGCGGGCACAAATTTTCCGCGGATTTTTTTCCCAGTCCATTTAAGTGCATTTTGGAATGAAATTTTGAAATTGCATACATGAATAAGGATAATCGAAAGTTACTACCATTATATAACACTTGCGTATAAGTGTACCCAATGTATATCGTTTTTATCTATGCAAACTGTCAAACAAATTTGGATTGAGAATTCACATAATAAATTATTTAATCTCCTAAAGATTTAAATTTTCTGTAAATTTACTTGCATGAAATTAAAACTTCTCCCAGCTTGAGATAACGGCACGTGTCAGACGACAAATAGCGACAAGCGGGTCTGTCTTTCAATGACCCAATTAACTACACGCTAAGACCCGTGTTTTTACTGCAATTTTTAGATCCCTTTGTGCTCTGACTTTTAATTGATAAAACTGATCAACTCATAATTTAAACGACATGTGAACCCATAAATTGACAGTTTATAAAGATTACAATATTTATTTGGATTTAAAAATACGATATGCATATAAACAGATATAAACATAAAAAAGAAACAGTTCATTGAAATCAGTTTAAAAAACCTGTAAAATTACACATGTCAATTTTACACAAGTGCACAACCGATAATTACTGTTCACTGTGAACAGTTCTTACAATTTAGGTCCAAAGTTTTTTACAGTAATTAAACACGCAACTCCTTGATCGTTTTATCCGAGAAAAATATGTCCGAGTGTGGTGAAGTTTTCTTGAAACCCCGCGGTTTTTGGATCGGTGAGATTTATTGTGATCGGCTTCGGCCGATCACTGTTGTGTCCATATGAGGCATCCGGCAAATGCTTCCACGTGCGCACACATTCCGCTTGCATAAGTAGTTCTTATAAAAACTTGAAGTTTGGTTTAGAATTTATATAACATTTTACTCGGTTTTATTTCAATTCATTTACCTTAAGAGATGCAAACATACATAAAATACAGTTCGACCTGTTAATTCAAGAATGCACATTTTGTCTCACGCGTAAGAATTTCGATCGAAAGATTCATTCAGTAATGCAGTTGACCTCGATGAACTGACCTCAATCATAAGAAGATGCTCCATGAACTGACCTCGATCTTTTGATGTTGCATAATAGTAGCTATGAAGACGGCTTGATTTATAAACAAGGTTACGTTATAATGCGACCTCAATAGCAAGTTATGATGGCATTCAATGTTTTTCAGTCGCATTAAATTATTTTAATACAACTCTTTCTTTGTATACGTGTTAATGCTCTTTGAAGAGCCCTACTTAGTATTCTGAAGAAGAAGAAGATACACTAACATTTAATAATTACGTTAAAAATATAAAATTAGACAAGGAGTTTACGAACGGCTTTTCCCAAATTTATTTCAAAATTAAATTTGTTGACGGTTTATAATAATGAAATTATGGTGTACAGATTCAAAATATTCTATATTTTGTAAAAATACAGTACTTTTTTATTATTTTACATCAAACTGATCATGTTAATTGCTTCTAGCTATCAATATATCATTATTGCCGATCATTCCTTTAAAAGGAATACTTGTTGTCATATTGCATTGGGCTAGTGGCTTTCTAGATGTATTATTGAATGATCGCTAAAATATCCCCATGCATTTATGTTATGTACTATAGTGGTACCCTGTTTAAAAAGAAGATAAGGGTTTTTTTGCATTTAAATGTGTTGACATGGAATGCTATTGTTATATTTTTTCATATTTACATTTTCAACTGTCTTTGTCTGTGATAACTTTTCGAATCAATTTTGAACCCTAAAACCCAATAACTGCATAAAACATGAGTGACACAGAGTGGGCGTGTCTTAAAGCAGAACCGAAAAACGGTATTGGTTTCGCCGCGTGGTAGTACATAGCATGTGCTACATAAGATAAAAATGGTTTTAAAAATAATGTTGTTTTAAAGTGTACAAATTGGAAATAATATAAATATAAGCAACAAGGAATCATTTTTTGAATATTATGAGGTGATCATTTCGGTCGGAGCGTGGTCAAATTTATCATAAAGCCGAAAATTCAAATTTCTTTAAATTACATAAAATTACCAAAAATATGCCTGGAACCCCCCCCCCCCCCTGGAAAAATTATTTTCTGGATCCGCGCATGGGACATGCATCATGCATACAAGATGGCTGCAAATTCTCTCAAATAATCAGTGCACAAACCGATAAGAAGATGGACTGTAATTTGTTACCTATTCTGCAAATACATTGATAACAAAAACTACAAAATGTTATCATCACATAACATAGCCGATTTAATTCATGTGTACTTATATGGTCAACGTACGTGTAATTCTAAGTTTCAAGGAGGCGGACGCATCAGACGGGGATCCAGAAGAAAAATAAAAAAAAATGGTCGGTAGAATTACACGTAAATGCTTTGAGAATTTTTTAAACTATCTGAAGGACCAAAATGATGAAAGCTATGGTAGTGTAATTTGAAACTTTCATTTTATATTAATTTGTATTAACTATTATAACTAATATTCTGCGTGTATTGCACAAGCACTACATGTCCCTTACCGGAACCGCCCCCCCCCCCCATCCCCACACACACACACAAAAAATTGCTGAACAGATGTTGAGAAAATTTGGCTCAAGATTTTTCTAAAGGATAAGCCCCGAATTAGTAATGAAAAAAGAGTTGTTTAAAATTAATTTCGTCATCATTTTTAGGTTCATATGGGTTTATTTGAGTCCATTTGGGTAAATAGATGCACCAGCGCAGCTCTAATCAGATCATAAATCTTTTTTTTTTAAGTTAATAACTTTAAAACCAGTGGATAAAAAAGTAAACTCGATGAGTGTTAATTGCTGTGTTGGATAAATGACACAGTAGGCTATGCGCGAAAATGTCCCGTCTTCTCTTTTCTCACCTTTATTTAAAATCAATCACGTAAATACCTGTTCATCACTCGTTATAAAGCTACACATAAAATTTGAAATTACATGCAATTTGTGGATCCAAATCGAAAAAAAGAGATTGAAAAAAGGGGTGGGGACGTAATAACTGACGAACCGGAATGAAAACTATAGTCCCCCCCCCGAAATTTATATATCCGCAAACAATTTTCAGAAAATATAAGGTTTTTAGGTCACCTGAGTAAACTCAGGTGACCTATTGCTAACTGTTTTCGTCCTTCGTCGTGCGTCGTGCGTTAACAATTTACATTTTTAACTTCTTAAAAACTACAAGGCCAATTGTTTCCATTTTTGGTGTGAAGCATCTCTTTGGTAAGAGGAATGTAAATTGTGAAATTGGTGGCTCAACCACCCCCAGGGTGCCACAGTTGGGGCCAAATATGCAAAAAACAGCCAAATTTTCAAAAATCTTCTTCTCTATTCGCACACATGTGAGGAAAAAACTGATTGCATGGTTATGATGTCCATGAAGCCCTCTACCAAAATTTTGAAATTCATGGCCCCTGGGTCAGGGGTTCAGGCTCTAGGGTGGGGCCAATATGGCCCTATAGTAAATATGTATTTAATCTTAGAAAATCTTGTTTTCTACTCCCATAGATATTTGTTAAAAACTAAATACATGGTTATGATGTCCATGAAGCCCTTTACCAAAATTGTGAAATTTATGGTCTCTGGGTCAGGGGTTCAGGCTCTAGGGTGGGGCCAATATGGCCATATAGTAAAAATGTATAAAATCTTAGAAAATCTTCTTCTCTACTCCCATATATATTTGTGAAAAACTATTAACATGGTTATGATTTCCATGAAGCCCTTTACCAAAATTGTGAAATTTATGGTCTCTGGGTCAGGGTTCAGCCTCTAGGATGGGGCCAATATGACCATATAGTAAAACTGTTTTAAATCTTAGAAAATCTTCTTCTCTACTCCCATATATATATGTGAAAAACTAAATGCATGGATATGATGTCTATGAAGTCTTCTACATAAATTGTGAGATTTATGACCCCTGGGACAGGTGTTTAGGCCCTAGGGTGGGGCCAATATGGCCATATAGTAAAAAAGTATTTAATCTTAGAAAATCTTCTTCTATACTCCTGTATATATTTGTGAAATAGTAAATGCATGGATATGATGTCCATGAAGTCTTCTACCTAAATTTTGAAATTCATGACACCTGGGACAGGGGTTTAGGCCCTAGGGTGGGGCCAATATAGCCATATAGTAAAAATGTATTAAATCTTAAAAATCTTTACTCCCACACATGTGGGCATGCATGAATGCATGGTTATAAACTCTTCTACCTAAAATGTGAAATTCATGACCCCTAAGTCAGGGTTAATGGAGTTAATTTTCCTTGCTTCTTCATAATGGAGTTATCTTCCTTGGCTTGTTCATATTTAGTAATAAATCATCAAATAGAATGTAATTAAAACGTTGTATGATCAAAATAGTTACGCAAGTATTTTTATCATTTGAAACAAAAACAGTTTTTTAATTTTTTAAGATAAACAAATAGACTTGTTTATAGTAAAGTAATAAGTAGTATACAAGCCACCTTGTTTTAGTTTATCTATGAAAACATATTAACATAAAACCTGTTTTGTAAGTTAACATACGTGGGATAAATAAATTGAATGGAATATGGGCACCTATTCTACAGTATGTCATACACTCTGTTAAGTGCTTCAAGTCTTGTGCTAAACTATAGGGTTAAGAGTCCTTTCCAAAATATTTCAGGCAGGGAGCTGGATGTCATTACATTATCATAATATTCTAATCCATTATGAAACACAAATGCATTTATGAGACTCCTCGACAATTTTGTGTATGGGCTATGGTACTCAGGAGACCGTTATCTTGGCCTCTTGTTTTATTAGCGCTGGCTGATGTATAAGACATCAAAAACACCCCCAAACCCCTTCACAAAAAAGGAAATGTATCACCGTTAACAAGAGAGAGGGAGAGGGAGATAGAGAGTCGATGTAAATCACATGTGCGCTGTCGATGATGAAGGAAATTATAGCTTGATAGATAGTAGGTCTGCCCTACCCTAGCTACCTCCTCCCTTTTCTTCTTTAAACGTTTATTTATCGTCTATATAATATACTTGTATTTTAATCAAATTTGAATTTGACACAACGAATCTCTCTCTCTCTCTCTCTCTCTCTCTCTCTCTCTATCTCTCTCCTCTCTCTCTCATCTCGGCCATGGCGTTGTATCTGTAAGAAGATTTTTCTCTATTCCTATATAACCCCCCCCCCCCCACTTTGTGACCCCACTTTTCTCTAGGGAATCATGGTTTGATCAAACTTTAATCTGCACAACCCGTGCTTTTACGCCAGTTACTACTTTTTGGACTGAAAACTTTCCCAGAATATTTTTAAAGATTTTCTCTATATATTTCTATGTAAAAATTCATCCCCCCATTGTGGCCCCGCCCTACCCCCGGGGACCATGATGTAAACACACTTGAATCTACACTATCTAAGGATGCCTCCACAAAGGTTTGAGCTTTTCTGGCCTAAAAGTTTTTAAGGAGAAGATTTTTAAAGATTTTCTCTTAATATTCCTATGTAAAAATTCATCCCCCCATGGTGGCCCCATCCTAACCCCCGGGGACCATTATTTAAACAAACTTGAATCTACACTATCTGAGGATGCTTCCGCTCAAATTGGAGCTTTTCCGGCCTAATAGTTTTTGAGAAGAAGATTTTTGAAGATTTTCTCTATATATTCCTATGTAAAAATTCATCCTCCATTGTGGCCCCACCCTTCCCCCCGGGGACCATGATTTAATCAAACTTAAATCTACACTATCTGAGGATGCTTCCACTCAAATTTGAGCTTTTCTGGTCTAATAGTTTTTGAGAAGAAGATTCTTAAAGATTTTCTCTATATATTCCTTTGTAAAAATTCATCCCCCAATTGTGGCCCCACCCTACCCCTGGGGACCATGATTTAAGCAAACTTAAATCTACACTATCTGAGGATGCCTGTGCTCAAATTGGAGCATTTCTGGCCCAATAGTTTTTGAGTAGAAGATTTTTAAAGATTTTTTTCTATTTATATTATGTAAAAATTCATCCCCCTCATTGTGGCCCCACCCTACCCCCGGGGACTATGATTTAAGCAAACTTAAATCTACACTATCTGAGGATGCCTGTGCTCAAATTGGAGCATTTCTGGCCCAATAGTTTTTGAGTAGAAGATTTTTAAAGATTTTCTCAATATATTCCTTAGTAAAAATTCACCCCCCCATTGTGGCCCCACCCTACCCCCGGGGACTATGATTTGAACAAACTTGAATCTACACTACCTGAGGATGCTTCCATACAAGTTACAAAATTTCTGGCCTAATAGTTTTTGAGAAGAAGATTTTTGAAAAATACCTACAAATTTTAAATAATTCTAAATTATCTCCCCTTTAATGAGGGTGTGGCCCTTCATTTGAACAAACTTGACAATCATCGATCGGTAGGTGAGGACTGGTAAACGCCGTCGTTTGGTATGAGATTAAAAAAAATTAACTTACAATGACCAACCTGTGCACTCTTTGATTGGCTACTATAATCAACACCCTTGAATAAACAGCACTTTGTCAAAATCACAATATATATTAAAAGGGATTTACATATAATTGATAAACATTGACGAAGAAAATATGTGCGCGTACATAAATGCTATTCTTAACAATAATTCAGTTTAAAGTTAAAGCTAGCGAGATCATTCTGTCGGATGGAAGAAAAACAGTTAGTGAAATGTATGAACTTTATGATGGAGGCAAAACCGCAGTATTTATATAGTTATTTTGATACAGTCAAATTGTATACATGAACAACTGAATCTTAAATAAGATTATTAATTCAACACAATTTCATGTTTTAACATTACCGAAAAATAAACAAAATAAAATTATATTTGATGTTTGACCAAAATATACATGTATTTCAGAATATTAAAAATTTATATGAACACAAATGACTCAAGTTGTGGGAAATCATTTGCTTAAGCTTAATACCCTTAAAAACACCAATGCCCATTATAAAGATTATTTATATGTGATATGTTGTGAAAAGAACAAACGAAAATGGCTTATAGGAATATTGATATTCCTCCTAATCCAAATACGAATGTGAAAAAAAAAATGATAATACATTCATTAAATGCTAAACATAAAAAACGTGTAAATACAATACTAAAGTAAATCGCAACATTATGAATGACAGCTATTTTCCATCAAAATAAACAATGTATCTTAAATATCGATACCTTTTTAAACATACGATTCATGTGAAAAGTAAAAAAAAAAATTTTTGATCTTTATTAGATATACTTTTGGAAGACTGATATCTTTTACACAACAATAACCGTTCTTTTTTAACTTTGAAATTGGAGTGTTCAAAATTTCTGGAAATATTATGTAAAATATCAAAACCATTCAATCAATAATTATTTAATTGATTTAATTTATTTTTAATTAGGAATCAACCCCCAAAAAAATCTATTTAACTGAAATCCCCTTCTTATTTTTTTTAGAATACTATACAGTTAAATTGGCATACACTATATACATTTTTTTTAAACAATTCTCATAATATTGTTATGTACATTATTCTAAGAAGTAATTGTGTGACATAAGGACAAAAAACAGCGGGTAGAATTAAAGAAAAACCTATTGTACAAGTTGACTAAAATGATAATTTAAAACTAGTTGAGCAGAGATTATAAGAAATAATGTTTGAATAATTATGTAAATCATCATTGGTATAAAGTACCGTGCTTCCATCCGAATGCGGAACCAGCAATGTTTGAAGAAGCCAGTAAACCCACTTTACTATCATTGGATCTTTACTTTCTCATTTCACAAATTATGTAAAAATTGAAAGTGCAGTTATAATCATGCCACCGTCCCGAACTCGTTATCACTACATAGTCTTCTCCAGTATAATTGTTTGGCTGAGATGTATCCCAGTTTGTAAAGACAATTTTACTGTTGGAATTATCCCACATCCAGTCAATTCCGTTTTCGCCCTTTACGCCTCCGGTCCACCATGTGTCTCCAGACACTGAAAAATTCAAGTTTATTAATTTACAAAATCGCGCTTCGGTATTTTTTGATTTAGGTACATTACTTTTTTGGTTTTTGTGTTTTTCTTGCTTTTTTTATTTGTTTGGGATTTTTTTCTTTGTTTTGTTTTTCTAAATTCCCTTCCTAATTTTTTTTTTCAAATATCATAACATAGTTTCGATTTCATAATTTCTTGTTTATTCTTCAGTAAAAAATAATGCAATTTTTAGCTACACATTTTTGCAAGAAGGTAATTAAAGATATTCTTCAACAAAGAAAGTTTATTTGCATTTACTTTATTTTTCATTAATACAAAGTTTGAAAACCAAAAAAAAAAAAATATGTTAATAAAATTTTTAAATTTCATCAAGTTTTGACTCATTGAACTAAATTTTCATTTTACATTGATGTAAATAACCCGATTCTACTTTAAATCTTTAGATCACATCTTATTTTGAATAAGAAAATTAAATTTATTCCAAACACATAGAGATATGTCAAAATAACCTACTGCCCCCCCTTTTTTTTTTTAGCAAAGTCAGGGTTAAAAGAATGTAATTTATGTTTACACCCAAAAGAATGTTATTATATTAAACGTTCGCCTGTTTATAAAACTGTTGTCATAATGTTATTAAGATTAAACAGCATCACTATATTATGAACGTAATCAAATGCCCAAACAAATAAGACCTATTTAAAGCACAAGAAGCTACCTTTATTATTTAGCCAAATCTGTTCTGCTTCTGTGTTGATCTCCAGAAGATGTGACCTAAATGATTGGCATTTCCCCTTGCAATAAACAAATAAATAAATAAATAAACAAATAAATAAATAAATAAGTTAATTAATTAATTAATTAAATAACATTATATATATGATATATTAAAAGTATTATCATTGTTGCTATTTAATGTACATTAATTAAAATTAGCAAACCCACGAGGAAGCATAAAAACTAAATGAAAACGAAATAAAAGTACCACATCCATTAAATGCTTAAAGCGACATCACTATGCTTTGTATTTAGTAAAACAATAAAAGAGGACACAAAGCAGATACCATGCAACATAAATAAAAAAAAATAAAAAATAAAAAACAGTATGCATAAAAATTAAAGCGCCATATCTAACAGAATGAATGATTATTAGACTTTATGTGTGCACAAACTAAACCAAGAATTCACTCTTGTAGTTTACGTCTAATTAATATTGTGTGTCAAAATTTTAAGTAGTAGAGAAGAATTTACTACATTAAACAGGGGTTTAAATTTTGATCGCCATGAAATCTTTAAAAAAAGTGGCAGAGTTTTTATGGTTTGTTTTCGATATTAGCTGCAATTTAATATTAAGCTGCAATGTTGAATTTGACTGTTGATTGAATTATTTTATTATTTTAATTAAAATTATTATTATCACTATTATTTTACAACTCAACGAAATTAAAAAAGAAAGTTGAAAAGTAACATCCACATGATATTTTTTTATTATTATCACTATTATTTTACAACTCAACGAAATTAAAAAAGAAAGTTGAAAAGTAACATCCACATGATATTTTTTAATTTTTTTTATTTGAATAAAGCTTGCACTATTTTTTCTGTTCTAAAAAAATCCTGACGTTTGATTAACACGATACACTAGATTGTATCTAAAAATGCGCAAAAAAAAAAAATAAAAATAAAAATAAAAATAATAATAATAAATACAAATAAAAAGAAAGAAAACAAAAACATATTCTACACTCAACCCTTAAATATTAATCCATATATAATGTTTTCTCTCAATATGTCGTCTAATGATCTACACATATTTCAACGGATATGCATTTAAGAACTTTTTTATTGTAATTTCAATTGTGATCTTGGCTACATATTAAACACACAACGTAATCAAAGTAACCGGTTTTTTTTTCCTGAGACTGCACTGGTATACTGATGACTTATGATTGTATCTCCTCAATATAAATATGTAGGTACGTTGCAAACAGTGATTTACAGCTAAATGATTAAACCATAGCCATTTAAATGTGCATCAGGACTGTGGAAAGTTTGCATCTAGAGAAGAAGGAGCAACAAGCCAATGTTTACTTGAAGTAAAGTCACGCAACTAGTTTTCCTTAAAATGCAGTTTCTAGCTACTTTTAAGAAAAAATGTTTTGTCGTACACCTTTGTGGGCGTTTCGCAAACTTGGCAAATGATGCGTTATTGTATACGTGAGAAATAAACGAAAATGCAGCATTTTATACACATGCAGTACATTACCAGAGTAATATGTACATTGCTATGTTTATCTTTGTTTTCTATGAATACCACCCACCACGATTAAAAATGAGCTTGGCATAATGTACTATATTGTAAGTAATAAGCAAAACATGGCAACAGTATTGGGTTTTTTTTTACAATTAATGTCCTGTTACCTAAAGATATAAATAATTAATTTGAGCAATATACATGTACAGTTTACCTTGGCATTTGTGCAGTTGAAAGGAGATTTTATGAAACAGTACTGACTCTTTGTAACATTTTCTTCGTGATCTGAAAAAAAAAATATAATATATGCATGTTATTGTTCTTTTTTTGCTAAAAATGCACTATTTGTAAAAATGATTAACATTAAAAAAATAATAATCGAAATGAAATATAGTTACATGAATGTGCAGTTTAATTTAAAACACCCTTACCTCCCACCAATATTATATACTTTTTGGTTTTCGAGAGCCATGTTTAAAAATAATCATACTTAAGTCGATCAAAGATTAAATTCAAACGATGAAAGTTAAGCCCTGCGTACAATGTAGAAATGGTTACTATAGATAACAAGTAGTTGGGTTGGCGTTTAAGTGATTTAAACTGTCACATAGCATTAGTCTAATTCTGCACTCTCTAACTACAAGTAGAAATATAAAATGTTTTCTTAATGAATTTCAGTTTGATTGTTTTCAATTCTTTGTTCTGTTGAATGTTTTGATTGATTTTGAGATGTGGCATGGTCTCGGCTTATGGCAAAAAGTATTAGTTGTAAAGAATGAACAAAATACGTCTTTGCTGTGTCTGTTTATATTTGACAAGAACTCTCGGATTTGCAGATCTGAAACGTCTTGATCCAATGGTTTGCAAAAATCAGTCATTTTCCTGAATATTAAATCGATATTTTGTCATGGATAGGAGCAAGATCTTTCTTATATTGCTTCGAATCTTATACGGAGATATTGGTTCTACTTTTCTTTTGAATGGGTGACGATTCATACCTTCCTAGATAGATAGATAGATAGATAGATAGATAGATAGATAGATAGATAGATAGATAGATAGATAGATAGATAGATAGATAGATAGATAGATAGATAGATAGATAGATAGATAGATAGATAGATAGATAGATAGATAGATAGATAGATAGATAGATAGATAGATAGATAGATAGATAGATAGATAGATAGATAGGGCCAATTTTTAAAATGGATTTACAAGAAGGTTGGCTTACAAATATAGTTTTCATATAAGCACCTGTGTTGAAAAACCGTGGCGTCTGCTGTATCTAAAAAAAAGAAATCGGTATTTGAATGCTTGTACTTTCCTAGAGGAGTAAAACATTATATTGTAAACGTATACTACAAGGAATCTAAATATATATCAAACAGAAGTTCCAATCCGAACTTGGATTAAGCAAACAGTACAAAACGTGTAAATCTTCTTCGAAGACTTACAAAGACAACCATCGTTAATGTTTCTTACGTTTTAATCCATTGCAAAAACAAAGGACAAAAACATTGATATCTTACATTGTATATGTATGAACAAAAGAAAAAAAAGTTACCCACTTAAAAATATGACAATAAACATAGAAGAAATCAAACATAGACTATTGGAAATTGCCATATTTGTCAACGACCCCAAGAAAATATAAAATTAAGAATAACAGGTGGTCCATAGTTTTACTATATAATAATTCTTTAATATAAGTTTATACTCCTTAATTTATTTATGTTTTAAAAAGGTCATACCGTGTCTGAGATAAGAGGACGATCGACATTTTTCCAATACTTGGTTTTGTGAAACGCCTGATATATCAATACATGAAAACAAACAGAAAATAATATAATCTATACCCCTGTAACGGGAAACCTGTACGCTTCCACTTCGGATTCATTAATTTACAGTGAGAGAAAAAACATTCATATAGTTTAAAAGACGAATTATTTAGTTAATTTAAATTTAAAGGAAGGTGGATATTGAAACCTACATAGAGAGGTTAAATAAAAAAAAACAACCGTGCTTTCCAACTGTCGTTGCAGACTTGTGGTCAAGCCGTCAACAGACGTTCAGACGTTGTTAAGAACGGCCTGACGCACGCGCGACGTCGGCAACGATCCCGACGTTTAAAATATGTAACAGTATAGAAATACATGTTATATAATAATTAAATTAGTTACAACAATACAACAACACAAGATATAATGATCATAACAGATATAGCAATTATTGATCCACCATTACACTCCCATGCTTTGTTACAAACAGGTATATCAATGAAATAACAACAAAGGATTTGTTTAAGCATTAAATGCTTATTTTTGGATGTTGTCGGTCCTATAACACACCTGGTCTTTCCAACAAATTAAATACCGCACCTTAGAATTGTATGCTTATTTTTACAATTATTAACTTTTTGCCTTGTCCGCAAAGGCAAATTTTATCTCAAAATCAATTTATTACCCTGAAGGTAAGTTTTAATTAATGGAAGAGTCACTGTTATAGCCACAAGCTTGTGAACTTTGATTTTCGCTTGTGAGGTTGCACTTTAACAGCGTTCATCGTTTATAACTCCATTAAAAAAAAAAAACAAACAAACAAACAAACAAACAAACAAACAAACAAACAAACAAATAAAACATAATAAGTTTACCATTCAACTTGTAAACAAACAAACAAACAAACAAACAAACAAACAAATAAAACATAATAAGTTTACCATTCAACTTGTTCGTACCCTGTTTTAAATGCAGTAGCTTTTTACACACTTTAAATGCAAAAATGTGTGGAATTTAAATAATTCAATTTTTAAACGCTTATGAGAACAATTTGAAGTTAGTTTTTAATCTATGTAGCATTTCTTTATTCATCGCTTAAATGTATTTTATTTATCAATAGTTCTGATAATAAACCAATTTAAAAAAAATAAAATAATACAAATCGAAAATCAGAAATCATTGTTCAATAATGGTAACGACAGAGAGTCTCAATTGACATGATATTGATTTCTAAACACAAATCTACTTTCAATAATAATTAAATTTGATAAATATACTCTTATTATGTCTGTTTACACATATTTAACAAGCATGTTACTCTATCAGACTCGGTAGTTATTACATAAGACGAAGGTTTTCATAATGTGTTGTCTTTATGTAGGGAAATGAATGAAAAAAAAAGCTTTTATACAATGAAAGTCTAACAAATGTTGGAAACGCAATAAAACCAGCATAAATATCCAGTCAACAATCAGCTAATTCTTACTGTAAGTTAACAATTGTTCAGTCTGCAATTTGCTTCCTGTAACATATATGTTCTATTGTTTGGTTATTTAAACATCGATCTATTTGGTATCTGAAACAAATGATCATTTTATTCCTTTACATGCGGCAGTATTTTGATATTTGTTGGTATATTTTGCATCTTACCGAAATGTCATTAGAATAACTGTACTCAGGTATATTACATGTATAACCGGACACAATTCAATATTGCTTTAGAGTTAAAAGAGCGTGAAGTCAATTTTATTTTATTTTTTTTTTTCATTTTTAAACTTCATTTTTCATTTTAATGTCTAGAATAGTTAATATGGGTATATAAAGAAAAAACGATTCAGTCTGGGTTTAGTAAACTTAACCAAGTCAGTCTTAAAATTGTTTACCTATGTGTTTTACTGTTTGGGGTTTCATTTAAGTTTTGCATGTTGATAATATTCTTTATGAACATTTTTAATTTTGTTTCCACAAACAATCATGTTAAAGATATGGCGATTTTTTTACTGTGCATGATTTGTAAAGAAAAAAAAACTCGAGTTTTGTTTTAGAACAATGCATTAAACCTCTGTATCTCAGTTACATTTCAATTTCTAACACTTAAATGTTGGGCAATCATTTAAAATTTCCAAACAAACCATTTAATGCATTAAAAAAATGATACAACTTTGGGGGGGGGGGGTTAAATCTAAAATCATTTCCAGATCCGTGTAAAGGGCATAATGAACATGAAACGATATTATGCATTGGACGAGCATGACTTTAACATATAATCCCGCTATAAATGGTTCTTAAAGAGATAACAGTATAAATTTAAATTGGTAAAACAAAGAAGAAAACAGTGAAAATACCCGGAGTTGCAAACAATAACTGATTTTTTTTTTGCATATTTGTGTTTAAACGCAGCACTGTTAAGGTATATTATATAGTAGCGCGACTAACAAGTACGGGAACTACATGTATAAACTTTGACATCACACAAAGCAAGAGGTCAACAAAAATGTTTAGAAAATTCAGTAATTTGTGATTTTCATTTGTACGGATATGTTGAACTACAATGACGATTAACTATTCGTGCAATTTTGTAGTAAAATAATCCATCACAAATAAATATAAACAACTGACTGATCGCGATGTAGCCGTCAATGCGACCTTATACTGTACATTTTGACGCATATTATGTGTAAAGAGAGGTGGATCAATCATTTTTTTTAAACATGGGGACATGCATTAAATAAATAAGCGGACCACAGTCTACAAACAATTTTTATGTCATTTAATTCAATTTATAATGCCTGTTTTAATCCCGTATAAAATTGTTTTTGGGGTTTTTTTCTTTAGAGAATGTCTTTTCTTGTTTCGAGGGTAATGTACAAGTCCGACGTGTTTGACATCGACACTCTATTTTCACAAAGGCATACACTAAACAAATTATTATCATATTTTGAATATAGATTAAGGTGATGTTAAATTTATAGAAAATTGTTGCTGCTTTGATGAAATCTATGGAATGAACTAATAAATCTGTAACATATTCAGCGAATATTTTTTTTAGGAATAAGGAATCATTTTTGGGTATTTTGAGGTAAAATTTCGGTCGGAGCGTGGTCAAATCCATTCAAGCCTGAATGACTTTATGATAGATCTGATCATGCCCTTACCGAACTTTTTACTTCATTATTTCAAAGAACGATTTCCTATTACTTATATTTATATAACTTTCAGGAATTGTACCATTAACTATTAGAATATTGACATATTTCTTATTTTCATTTCTTTTAATTAAGCAAACCCCGCTTGCACCTCAACAATGCGTCATTTGAATTGATTGGACTGTTCATTGCAAAATTGATTCGTAGTGTTATCACAGACAAAGACACTGAAAAATTTAAAGCATAAATTTCAACCGCGGAGCTCATTTATCTGGTATTTATTTTAATAGAAGAAGAACTCTATTCAAGGCAGCACCACTTTTTTTCAGAATCTACTAGAGAGATAAAATTAAAAAAATCTTTTGAAATTTTAGTTTTAATTCAAATAAGGATATGCTTGTGTTGAATTAAAACTTGTTCAAGACATTCATTCAGTGTTGCTGTTTACAAACAAAATTCAAAATTTACTTATATCAGGCACGTGATACAGATATCGTTTATGATTACGTCTTAATCAAAGATAGGACTAATAACCCCAGCGTACAAAATACAATGGCTATAATTAGCAAAACGAGCATACAAGATAAATATAAAAACAACTACATAGAACAATACACAATGGTTACATAAATGCTGTTATCTAACAATCATTCTGTATTTTGTGAAACCATGTACTCACCATTTGTGTTAAGAGTTTGGTCAACATACAAACGCCATCCTGTTTCGTTGACTGTCATATCTAAGGCATTGCATGAATTGTATGGTCGGCACATTCCTGTCTGGAGATTGAAATTGAAACACTTGCATCCAAAACCACAGAACGAGGCACACATTGCAAGTGAATCCGCGTGTTTGTTGTAAATTGGTTTTACAATAGACACGTTGTTATCAAACTCTAGATTAGCCTTATAGTGTTGAGACATGAAGACAACAAATAGTGACATCAATGTAAAGAGCAGTAGAAATTCACCAACACACGATGCCATGTTCCGCAATTCTTAATGAATATAAAAACTCAATATTTTAATCGTACCTTAACATTCAGGTTTTTTCTTTTCGAAATACGCTTTCTATCATATATGACAAGTCATTACAAATAGCAAACCAAATATCAATGTATTAATAACATTGGTTGCATATCATGAGTGTATGAGAAGTGGATCAGACATTGGTGCGATTATAAAGAGAGAAAAAAGGCTTATGACAAATTAATAACACTTTGTTATTTTGTTCTATTTAGCAAATAAGCAGCGGATGCCACTCGTTATTATCTTTCATACAAAGCATTAAAACGAGATAACAATGCATTTGTTTTGAAAAAAAACTAGTTTAGTTCCTTGTTCGCACAACTACTTTTTGAAGAACATATTCATTATAATGTTATTAATTCATAGCCTTGTGGCTGTAAAGAGGATGTGTCATTTTAAACTTATTTCAATTGATTCTGTTCTGCAGCTAAATTTCAAAGTATATCATGTTGTAACATGGATGGATTCTGGATTAACCTTTAATATTTTATCATTACTTTGTTATTTTCCTGGCGAAGTTTCAAGTCAATAAATGGTAATAAAAATGAATGAAATTAAAAAAAAAAAAACAATTAAAAATAATCAGTTAAATAAAGCCTTTAATTAGTCCTGTTATCAATATCTTAAAATGTAAATTGTCGAATTTAGAGAAAGAAATTAAAATGAAATGTGTGAATAATACTGAAAACACAAACAATTCATTGTGAGATCTTAATGTAATAACTTTTCTTTTTGTTATCACATGAAAAAAAAGACAAATCGATAATGAAGAAGAAGACTGCAAAAACTATCCTATTTTTTGCGTCTGATTATTATATTTGTGATCAGCTTCGGTCTTTCACGTTTGCTTCCATATGAGGCATTCGATAAACCTCTCTATTTGCGCACACATTACACTTTGCACTACTTTGTAAACTATCATGTGACAGCTACGTGTAAATAATAAATTAAAAGTGCTGTAACTAAGGAACATTATCTTGCTATATTTGTCTTGAGATTTAAACTTTCATACAATTACTATATAATTGAAATCATGTTTTGTTTTGTTTTGTTTTGTTTTGTTTTTGTTTTTTTTTTTTTTTTTTGTTTTTTTTTTTGGTTTTTTTTTTTGTGAATGTCGTTCGGAAGTACATTGCGCAAACTAAACCTAAAGTTAATTTGTTTCCTGTTACTTGGAAAGCAACAAAGCAGCTCAATTTATCCTAGCATGCTGTACTTTTGATATACCATAATAATCAGTTCATTCTGACAACTGATATCACATGCTGATCATTCCTTTTAAAGAAATACTTGTCCTTACTTACATGTATTCTCACTGTGAAATCATTTTAATATCAACAGAAGGACACTAAACAATATGCTCTTCGTATGAACAGTTTCTAAGACGAGGCAAGCTACTGACAAACAAGTTGATAAAACAGGACTATCAACAGTCTCGTTTAAAGTCATCTTTTCGTAAGTTCTATGGTCGATACAACGACCTTGTCAGCAAATACAATCTTCCACTGAGTCGCATGCTGACTGACGTTTTTCATACTAATTGTTAGACCGTAATTAATTACCTAATTGTCTACGGACTTTTGCGGTTTTTATTTTCCCGATTACGACAAAGAGCACACGGCGGGTGTGACCGGTCAGCAGAGGATGTTCACTCCTCCATGGCACCTGATCCTACCTCTATCTTGGAGGTCCGTGTTGCTTTGCTTTGAATTTGTATTTCGTTTTATAGGTTTTTGAGGTGGTTGACGGTTTGTTATTGTTTCATTGGTAGATATTGAGTTAAGTGTAGGATATAATTTGTGGATATATTTTCAATGTAAGACACTTTTGAGAAATCAAATCCAGCCTCATGGGTGATATTTATGGTTTATCTCATACGTGTGTTGTATACCCCCTGTGTGATAAACCTTTGCTTTATAAACGAATAATGCTTTATCAAATACTTAAAAACGAAAAAAAACTAGTTTAGATCCAGCCCCTCACTTCAACGCGTCAATATGATTTTGTTTTACCTGTCTAAAAGATCACGGTATCCAGTGTTAGTATCTATCACAATGATCTAAATTTCACGGAAAATGCATTCTTCGATTATGAAACAAAAAATACTTAGCTACTAGTAGAATTTCATTACATGTATTAAATATTCATAATGGTGTATTGTTCGCAGAAACTTGTCAAACATTGTCCAGATGGCGAATATTGTGAAATTAAAAATTTTTTATTATTATTTTTTATTATGATTTATTATGATTTTAATTTTGAGTTTTGACATGACCTCGCTTATATGCATCCGGCCACTGAAAAAATAGTACCACTGTCACCAGACTTGGTACACCCGGTGGTCCATTATTTATTTATATTTATTTATTTTTAAACTGCAGGACAACCCATACGTCCTGTACGGAGCATGTAAGTGTACCTCATCGCATCTTAATTTCACTGTGTCAGTGCATTTGAGAGGTAATTAGGTATTGAGGCCGGGTCGTATCGAGATGGAAGTATTGTAGTATACTATAATACGTTCGCCATAGGTTAACAAAATTAGTTAACCGCTATACTATACTATATACAAACAAACAAAGTCATATTTCCAAGGTGATCCATCGAGAGGCGACGGTTACTCTGTGACTGGTGACTTACTTTAGACGGTTTTAGTTTATTTTCAATTTTTTTTTTTTTTTTTTTTTAAATTCTTTTAATTTCTAAAAATATTTAAAAAAAATACATATATAAATTAAATTTTTGTTTGTCATGTATTAAAATTAAATTCTATTTGGTTTTCATCTTACTACTTAAATTTAATTAAAATATTATTCAGTTTTATTTATAAAAAATAATGTTAAATTAACCTAATTTTTCTTACATTACTACTATACCAGGCTACCATAGCTTTAGCGGTAAACATTGTCACATGTTACAAATTTGTCGCGTGCGCGTCTAAGTTACTGCAGGTTTTCCTCTGTCAGCCATGATGGTTACTGTGTTCCTTTTGCTTCGGATTAGTACTCGCCATTGGGTAAGTCAATATTAATACTCTTGTTTTTCTTTTTATAAGGTTAAGCACTATTTAATTAATATAGTCGCTGTTTATACAGTAAATCATTTGTACGGATACCAGTAAATACAACAATTATGTTGGTTTCTGTTTAGTCAGGTTGCTAAAATTTAATATTTTAATGCTTCATATCTTCTTAACTTATGTATTTTTCATTTCTTACATATTAAATACATGCTAAAATTAATATTAAATATATTTTTACTAATTTACAATGCTCAGATATCTATTATGTTATAAAATTAGTAAATAATTTTAGCAATAAGGTTTTTACATAAGTAAATTCCATTGTAGTCTATATAATGTTACATGTACAGCATGCATGTTTTTATTTATATAATATTTACTAATATTTACATACTACATCCTTAGTTTTTATGCATTTACATACTACGTATAAGGATCAAGGAACCATGTCGTGCTACGGCTAGTACTAGCTACAGAAACATGGTGTAGGGCCTGAGGTGTAGCACCTGATGACGACCTCAAAATTCATGTTTGGTAATATAACTTTAATATTGTAGCACTCTTTGACAAAATTCATCTTTGGCGGCTCTCCCTTGCTCCTTATCTTTATCATTTTATTTTGAACATATACATACATAAACATACATCATTTATTTTGCATTTTTCTTAAATTTGTTACAATTAATATTAATCTTAACTTATTTCATATATAATTATAATCTCATATAATTATAATATCATATATAATCTATTATATTTAAAACATATAGTCATATATTATATATTTATAAAACCTTATAAAATCATATAATTATAATATCATAAGTCTTATTTTATTAAATATTTTCTACAATTTAAACAATCATAATCTATTTCATATAATTATAATATTATATATAATTATAAAATCATATAATTATAATATTATAATTATAAAATCATATAATTATAAAATCATAAACCTTATTTCATTAAACTTTTATATACCTGGTTGTATACAGGTTTTGATAAAATTTAATAAATCATCTATTTCAGTAAAACTCTAAATTTATATTCTCATCCTCAATTTTTTATTATTATTTTTTATTATGATTTATTATGATTTTAATTTTGAGTTTTGACATGACCTCGCTTATATGCATCCGGCCACTGAAAAAATAGTACCACTGTCACCAGACTTGGTACACCCGGTGGTCCATTATTTATTTATATTTATTTATTTTTAAACTGCAGGACAACCCATACGTCCTGTACGGAGCATATAAGTGTACCTCATCGCATCTTAATTTCACTGTGTCAGTGCATTTGAGAGGTAATTAGGTATTGAGGCCGGGTCGTATCGAGATGGAAGTATTGTAGTATACTATAATACGTTCACCATAGGTTAACAAAATTAGTTAACCGCTATACTATACTATATACAAACAAACAACGTCATGCGGTTCCTGTCTACAGTGATTTTCCAAATGTAATAACAATTTGTAGTGATCTTCCAAATGTAATAACAATTTGTAGTGATCTTCCAAATGTAATAACAATTTGTAGTGATCTTCCAAATGTAATAACAATTTGTAGTGATCTTCCAAATGTAATAACAATTTGTAGTGATCTTCCAAATGTAATAACAATTTGTGCTTTTTAGTATGTTTCTTTCTCTAAACTAAAATTTAATTGTGGTCTGTTGAAGCTTTAAATCATGTTTGTTTGTTTGTTTGGTTGTTTTTTTTGTTGATTTTGCAAGATAAAAGTATGACATTCAGACACCTTAAATATAACATAATTATTTATTTTAAGTCATTTTGCTGGTTGCATCCAGTTGACCGAATGACTTTGTTTGGTTCATTCTGCGTTTGATGCTAAGAATGCTTACAATGGGTAACCACTGTTGCAAGTTTTAAATATGTACATACATGTGCTTGTAAGGTTTTAGACAAATTTGTAAATAACTTGGGATAGGGAAAGACAATTGCCTCTTATGTTTTACTCTGCAGTTCCATAACAAGAGTCATATCAATATTTTACAGTCTGTTTTAGGATATATGCCAAATGTACATGTACTCTTCTACCAAGTAATCGTAGTCGTTCTTGTAATCCCTTTCACCACATCAGATTGCATTATTTTTATTTTTGATAATTATAAATGCCGTGTAAAAGTTGTTCAAGATCAGTATATCCATATGTATAGGTTTTATTTCAAGGTTTTGTGACACTTCATTTTAAAAAAATCCCCCAAAAATATGATCAACTTGCTTTGGTGCACGATGCATGGAAAATTGCGGAATAAAATTAATTGTTTTACGCCCAATGATGACTTGACGGTCGTTGATAATCTAGTCTGGTTGGGAGTAGGAGGTTTAACTGTACCTAATAACTGATTCCAGTTGAACCAGGTTAATTAGTGTCTTTTTATCCCAATTGTACAACTTTATTTCCCCTCAAAATCTGTTGGCTTTTAAAGAAAATCAGAAGTCGCAAAGTGTGATCAGTGAGATAAGATAAAAGTTGATATGGAAATATTAATCCTTTACCATCAATAAAACTGTTATTGGTTGATTCTATATTATCTTTCTATTTATTTTGTGGATAAATAATGACATAAAATTCATATGATTTGTTAAAAAAAGAAAACAACACGATTTAAATTCGTCATCAAGGAAACAAAATGGATGCTACCTGTACCATTTTAAAACTGTTATTTTATGGTGCCTTGAACTTGACTTGGTAGGCTAACAAATTATGTTCTTTAAGCTACCTTTAGGTTGTCTATTATAACTAAGGTTATCGTATATTCGCTAGTGTGTGTAGATTGTTATTGTCCTAATTTCTTTAAGCCACCATTAGGTAGCATTATAGACTTGTTCAAGTCCATTTGTTTAATAATTCTCGTGTTCTCTTTAATAGAATGGTAAATAGAAGGAATTAAAATTTCTGAAACACAGTTAAATGAGCAAGAAATATAAAATACTTTTACCAGTTCACTTGCTTCTCATAAGTTAGAATATATCGTATGATTCCAGGACCATTTGAATTTCTAGCTTTCAAGAGGACTTACTGAGGTTTCAACATTTTGTTCCAGTTCTTTTATCGAAAAAAGATTTTAAGATTTCTTAAACACAGTATAGAAAAGAAAGTCACTTATATCGAGCGAAGCGAGCTCTAAGAACCATTGCACGCGAAAAAGAACGAGCTAAACCTATAGATTCATCAAGAATTCTTTTTTGGCAGCATCCCATAATGCTCTCTAATACTTTCTCCCATAGTGCTATGCAAAAATGACTGACATTTAACTCTTAATTTACGGTTCCTGGAAGTTTGAAGACATGTTTTGAGTATCGCACAAGCTTTGGTGAGACCCAAGAGTTTTTTACACAATTCCATTCCTTCGTATTGAGTCGAGTAACGTAAACAAATGATTTTAGATTTTAACGTATGACGTCAGAGGGATCTCGCGCTATATTTCCCCCGATAAATTCAGAGGTGGATCAAACATCTGTAATGCGTGTACGAACTATTTCAGTATAAACTGTCATACCTGCCTCAAATGATTAGTTTTTTTTTGTTTTTTTTTGTTTTTGTTTTTGCTTTTTTTGCTTTGATAGATTATATATATTCAAGCAAGAGCCATATTTTACTCACTGTCATAAATGTATCGATCCAATTTGTAGCTAATTTTGCATGCATGTACAGTAAGTATAAGTAGGGAGGAAATTTATTGCTATCAAAGTTACAGCCTCGTCATTTTGAAATAAACAAAAAGAACAAGGAGAAAAATAAAATGTTAAAAAATATATGTAGATATTGCATATTGTCAATCCATTAAATTGGAAAATGGGACATTACATGTACACACCTACAAACAGGGACCGGGGGCACAGATGAAACGTATGTATTTAGAATGCAAAAATAAACAAATACAAATTTTAAAAAAATACATATTAACCAGGAAAAAAAAGTCGCAAAACAACAAGGTACACAATAAAAATAATATTTATCGTTACACTTTTGATCAAATTCAACACAAATTCATTTTACAGACTGATCAATTCTCACAAAAAGTACAGAACGGTTTTAGGGGGAAGCAAGTCTATGTATTTTGTAAGAATTTTTTTTTAAACTTAGAAATATATTATTCTCTCTCTCTCTCTCTCTCTCTCTCTCTCTCTCTTTCTCTCTCTCTCTTTCTCTCTCTCTCTCTCTCTCTCATTGGGATTTTATACAACATGAAAATAAGAGATACTCTCAAAATACCATAAGGAAACCCTTAAGATTATTTCTACTTCTTTTGAAGAGTTAAAACCAAACAATTCTATTTTTGCTAACGACACTAAAGAATATAAAACTGATTGACAAAACAAAAAGAGGTATCAAAAGTCATCATAACACTGGAAATGGAATTAAAGTATATATACTTAACGCAACTTTTAAGTGTTCAACCTGATAAATAGAATAATTTTAAAAATTATAGATTAAAATTATATGAATTTTATATCATTTTGTAAGCGATATATCATCTCAACAATCACAGATAAGATAAACTTTCTGATTGAAATCATTAAGCCTTGCAGAAACGTCAAAACAGGAAAAGGGTGATTTTTCAGCACGTGCTTTATAGTTATTGCACTTTTTGCGAGTGACATTAGTGTTAAGTAATATTAATAAAGAATAACACAGAAGAAGTGTATCTTTGCAGAACATGCAAAGATACACTTGTAATTGTGAATATTTCTTTTAATTTCAATTTACTTTCAATTATTAGCCAACAAATACTCACCAATCGGCTCAAGAAAGGTGTCAGTGAAAAGATAAAATACGGACACTGTAAGATGCAAAAGATTGCTTAAAGAAGACGCATGCATGTTTAAAGGTGAAAGTTAAAAGAGTTAATCCACTAACACATAGCACGCCGCACCGTAAGATAGAAGCCGCGTGTTTGCTTTCTAACGGTTCGTATATAGACACCTTGTTGTAAAACCAAAGATCAGTATCGTAACTTTTTCATACCACGGCTAGTGCACATGTCATAAAGATCATCATCAACATTAGTTAAAATATAAATGTTTCTATTATTGTTTCATGTGTTTAACAAATTAGTAAGCTATCATTTAAACACTATAAACGTGGTTATTTTGACGACAAGTTAATTTTGACGAAACTACTGACGATTTTCCATTTCTCGTCAAAATTGCCACACGTCAAATTTTAGATCATTGACAAAAAAGAGATTAAATTGACCGGACTACATTTTACCTATTAATTTTCTCGGCTCTGTACACACGTTATAACGTTATTAAAGTTGCAGATTAATCGTGTACTGCTGTAAAACACCGTTAAAAAAATAATGTCATTGAATAAAAACCGCTAGCCATGTTCAAATATTAACACCTCTCACATTATTCCAACCTATTCTAGCTTCGCTTATTTATCATCACGTGATGACCTACTTTGTCACCTCATGCAGTTGATATCTTTTCAACAAAATTCAAAAGAGGAATTTATTAAATCATATTTTTAGAAACATATTACAAGCACACACAACCAGAAACACAAATAAAATTTTATTAATTTCGACGCTTATACATGTAAATGAGGTGATGAGGAATTCGCAGTGTTTACTAATGATATTATGTGCTTTCATGACCCAACCGGCGGGGACAAACACATACCGAACATACGCTTTCTTTAGTTTTCATAAAACTATTTCATTTCTATGGGCAGTGAATACATCAGAAATCGCAAAAGCTGGTTGGTTCATTTGTGAGACGGGTAAGTTCACGCGCACTGACTCGACGTAAGGAAATAGAACCCTTTTAATGTATACAATCATTGTCTTCTCTGTACTCCAGTGATTAGCTGTGTGTAATTTTTTTCTTTCAATTCTAGAAGATATGTAGTTTTAAATTTTCTGATCGTGTTTTCATGTACCTTCTTGTTCAAAGAAACAAAATAATGGTTCGCTGCTGTTGTGACACCGTTGATGAATCGCATAGCTTTAGTCTCCGGCGAAAATGTTTCATACACCCCGCGTTTCCTTTTTTACATCCTTTTAAAGAAATACAGCTTAGCACCTCTGTCGACCATATCATTCACATCGTTGGTCATTGCCTCTTTTTCATGGGTCTTTGTAATGGATGGGTCAGCCAGGCTAGGTTTTACAGAAGTTTCTTTAGCATGTCGTCTTTGACCAGCGCCGTAGTTTCAATGAATTAATTTGGCGATTATTTTTTACTTAGGAGAGATAATCTGATGTGTGTTTGATTTTATGCTTGGGAAATATAGTTAAAAGTGGCTTCACCATATAGCCAAATGCATATACAACGCTCATTTGTTGAATCAAAGATAGATAACTCTCGGAACTGTAATCGTTTATTTTACTTTTTGATATAAAAAAGCAGACACTTCAAGGCTGTTGTGTGATAAAAGAGAGATAATTCTAACGCTTGATTCAGTATTTTGTCATATTAAACAGTTGTCATTTTTGTCTGACGAAAAATCGTCAATTTTTCACCTTGTCATAATTACCAAGTTTACAGAAAAGTGTATAGTGTTTATGTTTCTAACATCCACATATTTTACATACATTTGCGACATCTCAGTTTAAATTGCAATTGAAGCTTTAAAAGAATATATTTTCTTATTTGTGTGAGTTGACAGTTATTGAATAAAAGTTTTTAACAATCGTTATAACATATGGTGTTTGTCTACTGCATGTTTTCCCTACCACGACTATATCAAGTGAGGACATGCTATTTTCATTCCGTAAAAGAAAATCTATAACATTTTTTTAGATATGAGTTTTAGGTAGACGTAATAGAGAATTTATCTGTTAGCATTTCTCTGTTTGGAATTTAGGTAGTGTATGTAGAAAAGAAACATTATATTTCACTTTATAAATGAAACCAATGCAAAGAATAAACTTTTCTGCACTAGTATCGTACTCTGTATGACGTTTGATCTTTAATATGACTTTTTTTGTAATAGGTGAAGCGTTTTGTCCTTGATTTTGGAGTTAAAGATACCAGATTATTATTTTCTTCATTAAAACATTTTTATCAAATCATCAATATTAATCTTAAAATCCGATCAGTTAAGTCGTAAATAATCCCATGCGACGCACTGAACACCTTATTAAATAATAAAAAAAAAAAACATAAAAAGGAAAGTACTTTTGTACTTTTGAGCAAAAGATGACATATGAAATTATTTTATACAATGTATAAAAGCTAATAAAAAATAGTTTCATATCAAAGGTTATTATTAATGGTTTGACAACATATCAAAATGTTAACTATAATTGTAAAACGGCGACTCTTTACGGCAATTATTACTTTAGATGGAATAAGTGCTAAACGATTTAAGGATCCTCCACACACCCGGGGAAATTTTTGCATACAAGCCCATTCTTCTAAAATACTTGAAGTTATGGATTTTTAGTATTTGTTCGACTTGAAAATGAACATAAAAACTTTCAATTTTGGGGGAAAATCACTATTTTAAAATTTTACCGCTCTTCATAAAAAATAAAAATCCCTGTAGTATTCGAACTCGGGACCTGCGGGTTGGTAGACCGACGCTATACCCGTTACGCCACAGAGATGGTCGCCAATCATTGGCGATATAAACTGTTTCTGAATGCGTTGAAATCGCCATGTTGTGACGTACTGTTATAAAAATTAGAAATCACGGGGTGTCGAGGATCCTTAACCTTACACGATGGAATCGTTTTATTTTATAAAATTGGATACAAGTTCAACCAGTTATATAATTAAAAGTAAAGAGAAAGAGGTATTTGAAAAACATCAAATATGAATCCTTATTCTCTCTGATAAATCATCCAGTCCAATGGCAAACGAAATGGTTTTTTTAAACATAAATACAACTTAAAGGCTAAAAATGACTATTTACACAGTCAAAAGTAAATTGTGTAGGGTTTGTATGAAAATGATACATTAATGTTTGTATTAATGTATATACATACAATTCTGAACTAGAGAGGATGGGCCCTTCCTGATGTCGCATGCCATCTGTTCCTAGATATTTTGCAGAATCAGTATAAGCCGGAATACGTAGGTTTTACTATATTACGGTTTTACAGATTGATTGCAGAGAAACCATAAGCAGCCCAAGCTTTAACTTCCGAGAACATGAGTCCAAACTGCTCCCCGCCTGTTGAGATACGGTAAGCTCTCCTGCTTCTATTTGTATGGACCTCACATTGTATGCTAATTTCATGGCTGATATATTTTCTTCAAATACAATATTGCTTCCGTTTATCACCGTGTTGTTAATCCGGATCGAGTATTTAAAGATTGTTTCGTAATCACGGTCACATTACTATAATTGTAACGATAACGATAATTGTTGCGTTTGATTCAATAGCACACGTATGTCTGCTAGAAATGATAACATCAAAAGGGTCCAGTTTGTTTAATGTAACAGTCTAAGGTGTTTCATCACCTGTGTAGAAAATGTTGCTCTGATCTACCACTGTGATGAGAACTTTAGAGTTTCGATCATTTGAAATCGGAGGAACTATGTGCGTGTTATTTATTTTTTGTTGTTGGAACTACCTGCTCAATGTGCGGATCACAATAACCTATGTTTTGAAACCTTTTCAATCATTTTCCGAAAATACTTCGATAGGTGAAGAATATACAATAACGGTTCCTGTTAAATACGTTCCATGTGAAATTTGATATGTTTTATATCGATCAAGTGTTACACTTATTTTATTATTAGAGCTAGCAACATACCTATTTTGTAAGACTCCTTCTTAAATCCGTTATCACCTTAATTAATAAAACATTGATGTACTAATCAAGGAAACAAATTAAGGTAAAGTCGTTGTAAACGCAACATTATTACAAACCATACCAAAACAATTTTTTTTTGTCATATTTAACCAGAAAACTCCAACAGTTCATATTTAAAATAAATGTGTTTAAAAATACTAGTAGCCTAATTGTTCTCGAAAAATTAGAGGTCCCTCCACCTCATTATTTTTTATGTTTAAAATATTTTTGTTTCTATAGAAATAATAAAATATTTTCTCTGCGTTACTTCATAAAAAAGTGTCAAAAAATTGAGTATGCATTTTTTTTTACCTTGACCTTTGACCTTTATGTCATTTTGACTGGTCAAGGTCAACTTTTCAATTTGAAGTGATCCGATGGCCCTACGATGTATGGATCAAAAGATGTAAGTGTTCTAAACAAAATTAAGAAACTTACAGGAGCGATAACTGCTTTTAGGTGACATCGAATCCTTTTGATATGAAAAAAATTGAAAGATCCTTAAAGTCTAAAGACATTGATAAAACTTTCAATTCTCTATCTCTAACGGTTTAAGAGGGAGGCGATAACAAGCATTTTATACAATAAGGGCAATAACTATATAAATGTTTCGAGGTAGGGGCTGAAGGGCAATACTTTAAAATGTCTTATAAATTCCTACTTCACCCATTATAAAGTTTCTGTATAACAACTTAAACATAAGAGATATTAAATTCATTAATACAAAGACTGTCTAATGACCTTGACCTTTGATCTCTATGTCATTTTGATTGGACAAGGTAGACGATACCCTCCCAGGTGATCCGATGTATCTATGAATATTGGTTCAAAAGTTATTGGTGTTTTTATTGAATATTCAGAAATGTCAGGAGCAATAACTGCTAGAAGGGGACCACGTGCCCTTTCGGTATGAATAGATTGAAGGACCTTTGACCTTTTTGTCATTTTGATCGGACAAGGTGGACGCTTCCATTCCAAGTGGTCCGATGTCTCTACGAGGTATGGTAAAAAAGTTAAGTGTTTTTTTATTGAATGTTCAAAACTGCTAGAAGGGGACCTCAGACCCTTTCTGTATGAATAAATTGAAGGAGCCTGTAAGTGAACTTAACACATTAGTAAAAGTTTGAAGTCTCTCTCTCTAACGGTTTAATATGAGTAGCGATAACAAGCTTTTCATACACAAGGGCAATAACTCTGTAAGTTCAAAGAGTTATTAAGCAAAGGAACAGTTGGTATCATAACGTTTAATGTTCAATTACATAAAGAAAAAAATGTTCGAATATTTTTAGAATAAAAAAAATCTGTCCCTGGAAAAACAAGAGAAGACAAAAAATATAATAACTAGTAGACTAATTGTTCTCGATCAATTAGAGATCTTTCCACCTCATAATGTTTTATGTTTAAAATATTTTTGTTTCAATAGAGTCAATAAAACATTTTCTCTGTGTTAATTATTAAACAAGTGTCAAAAGCTTAAGTATGCAATTTTTTATTGTTTGACCTTGACCATTGTCTTTTTTGTCATTTTCATCGGACAAGGTAGACGCTTTAATCCCAAGTGGTCCGATGTATCTGTAATTATTGGCTAAAAAGTTGTTAGTGCTTTATTGATTTTTCGAAACTTTCAGAGGGTAATAACTACTAGACAGGGACCTTGGACCCTTTCGGTATGAATAGATTGAAGGAGTCCCTAAATGTACTGAATACATTAGTAAAAGTTTCAAGTCTCTATCTCTAACTATTTATGAGGAGCAGCGATAACAAGCATTTCGTACAATAGGGGCAATGACTCTGTAATTATTCAAAGGTATGAGCCAAAGGGCTATATTCTAAAATGTCTTAAGATGTCCTACTACATCCAAGAAAAAGTTGTTCTCTACCACCTAAACAAAAAAGATCTAAAAACTCATTAATTAACAAATTTCCAAATGACCTTGACCTTTATGTCATTATATTTGGCCATGGTAGACGCTTCTATCCCAAGTGTTCCGAAGTCTCTATGATAAATAATAAAAAAAGTTTGAAGTGACTTTATGGAAATTTTAAATCTTTCAGGGGCAAAAACTAGTGAAAGGGGGCCTCAGATCCTTTTGGTATGATAGATTGAAGAAACCTTTAATTGTACTGAAGACATTGGTAAAATTTCCAAATCTCTATCTCTTATGGTTTCAGAGGAGTAGAGATAACAAGCTTTTCGTACACAAGGGCAATAAAGTTGTAAGTTCTGGGAGTTTTCAAGCAAAGGGTCATTTGGTACCATAACTTTTTAATGGTCAATAACATAAAGAAAAAATTCTTTCAGTATCTTTAGAAATAAAAAAATTATCCCTGGAAAAAAAAGAGAAGAAAAATAATAATAACTAGTAGACTAATTGTTCTCGAACAATTAGAGGTCTTTCCACCTTATTATTTTTTTATGTTTTGTTTCAATATAATAAATAAAACATTTTCTCTGCGTTACTTCATAAAAAAAAGTCAAAATCTTAAATATGTAAATTTTTTTGTTTGACCTTGACCTTTGACCTTTATGTCCATATCGACTGGTAAAGGTCAACATTTCAATTTGAATTGGTCTGATGGCCCTACGATGTAAGGTTCAAAAGTTGTTTGTGATTTTAACAAAATGAAGAAACTTTAAGGGGCGATAACTGCTACAAGGGGGGCTCGGGCCCTTTCGGTATGATTAGATTGAAGGAGCCCCTAAATGTACTGAATACATTAGTTAATGTTTTAAGTCTCTACCTCTTACGGTTTATGAGAAGTAGCGATAACAAGCATTTTGTACAATAGGGGCAATAACTCTATAATTGCTGAAGGGTTATATTTTGAAATGTCTTAAGAAGCCCTACTATATCCATGAAAACGTTTTTCTCTACCACCCTAAACAAAAGAGATCTAAAAACTCATTAATTAACAGATTTCAAAATGACTTTGACCTTTGACCTTTATGTCATTTTGTTCGGCCAAGTTAGACGCTTCCATCCCAAGTGGTCCGAAGTCTCTACGATAAAAAATAAAAAAGTTGGAAGTGATTTTATAGAAATTCAAATACTTTCAGGGGCAATAACTACTAGACGCTGGCCTCGGATCATTTCGGTATTAGTAGATTGAAGAACCCTCGAAGTGTACTGAAGACATTGGTAAAAGTTTCAATTATATATCTCTTATGGTTTCAGAGGAGTAGCGATAACAAGCCTTTCGTACACAAGGGCAATAACTTTGTAATTTCTGGGAGTTATTAAGGAAAGGGTCATTTGTTACCATAACTTTTTATGGTCAATAACATAAAGAAAAAATTGTTTCAATATCTCTTGAAATAAAAGAGCTGTCCCTGGAAAAAAAGAGAAGAAAAAAATAAAATAATAATAATAAACAAGAATAGAATTCCTGGGTCCCCCGCCGTTCAAGCAGTATACTAGTATACTGTATTGTGGAATCATTAAATTTCTTGGGGGCCAATTTTCGTGGATTGCTTAAATTTTACAGGTTCGTGGGGACGTAATTTCGTGTCTTAATTAACCAAGGTATTAGTGGTATAAACATTTGGTATAAATTTCATGTAAATCCATCAAAATTTGTAGGCATGAGAGCGCTTACAAGGTCAATTTTTGGATAAAACGGAGTCATTATTGTGGTCAAAGTCCCATAACTCCAGCAAAAAGTATCGACCAATGCTGATTTTCGAACTTGACCAAGGTAATAGGTGTTTAAACATTTGGTATAAATTTAATGAAAATCCGTCAAAATTTGTAGGCATGGAAGCGCTTACAAGGTCAATTTTTGGATAAAACGGAGTCATTATTGTGGTCAGAGTCCCATAACTCCAGCAAAAAGTATCGACCAATGCTGATTTTCGAACTTGACCAAGGTAATAGGTGTATAAACATTTGGTATAAATTTAATGAAAATCCGTCAAAATCTGTAGGCATGAGAGTGCTTACAAAAAAGTGTGACGGACGGACGCACGGACACACGGACACACGGACCCACAGACACAAGGACCCACGGACACACGGACCCACGGACACACGGGGGACAAAAACATAAGAAATACAAAAGGTCTTTCACCTGAAAGGTGGAAAGACCTAATAATAAAAAACATAAGAAATACAAAAGGTCTTTCACCTGAAAGGTGGAAAGACCTAATAATAATAATAATAACTAGAGCAAAGCTCGTTGCAAAGCAACGATTGGGTCTTCCGTTAATGTCGAGAGTAAAGCTAGATATTCCTGTAAGGAGCAACGTTCTTAAACCAATAACAAGAGTAACTAAAACAAAAAGGTAAAAAATCGAATAATTCTTGGTACGACTTAACAAAATCCGAATGATTTTTAGAACGAATTAACAAAAACCTTTACGATTTCAAGAACAACTTAACAAAAAAAAATCCGAATGTGTCAAAGTACGACTTAACAAAAATCGAATTATTTTTGGCACGAGTTAATTTCACTTTACGCTATTTTTTAAACCAAGAACGCAGAATAAAAATTTCCAGAAAAATCAATTTTTAAACCCCGATATCTCTGCAATGCATCGTCCGATTTAAAACCGGATTTCAGTTTCGTATTCAGCATTATAAATTCTACAAAGATCATAAAATTTTGAAATTCAAACAAAAAATTCGAAGTTGCAAAGTTCTTTATTACGTCTCTAAAAATGGGTTTTAAAATACTTGCCTCTTTCTTTCTCTCATATGTCTTGCCTCTGCTTGTGCAAAGCATCCTTGTTTTTGGATTTTCTGTTTGCAGCCTCCTTTTTAGATGTAAAGTATCTCTTCACAGCAGCTGCACACAGAAATATAGTTCTTTTTCAAAAACAGTTTTTAGTGGTTACAAGATTTAAATGTTAGTCAATTGTTGGGAGATGCATATAAAAAATAAAATACTAGAGTTAACTAAAATGAATACAATGTACTACCCAAACAAAAGGGGTTATTAATGTTGCAAAATTGGGCAAAAAACAATAGTTTTTCATTTTAAAACGAAAATATTAATGATAGTTTACCTTCTAAAATCTCATTTGCTACATCAGGAGCGACCCCTTTTACGCTTTTCTTTATATAATCAGTCATTTCACAATTCTCCTCGTCATAGAATCTACAAAACAGTATTTAAATCGTATTTCATTTAAAAAATAAAGTAATGTATGCTTGTAAATATTAAGTTTTCAATTAAATTTTCAAATATTATTAAAATTCAATTAATTGGCATATATATAATAAAACTATAATAATATCAATACCATGATTCTCAGGTCTACCCCTAGGTATCCAAAAATTTAAATGTTTTAGGAATTATAATTAAAATTACAAGTTTTCAAAGTAACAAAGATAGTTCTGCATCGATCCGCTTATTATGGGCCAATGAAAGAATATAAACTAAACACCTTCCATTTTTTCCACTAAAGATTTATTAGTTATTTTTCACCATCTGAACTTTATAACAAGTGAATTTGTGATAATTTTTTTTAGACTTACCTCTTCTGGTAGTCCCATTTCAAGTCCATGTCCTCACCACTGGCAAAGTATTCCTTAGCAGCTATCTACAAGACCTAAGCACATAAATTGAATAAGAAAAAATATTATCCTTCTGTGTACATTTTCATAATTTTCTATGTAAAATTTTGACAATAAACATATATATACTTTAAATATACTTAAAATACCATCTCCAATAAATATGCAGTTATTTATGCATGTGTGTGTTAAGATTTATAACTTGACAAATAACAAATGAACAGCCATAAAGTTTCATGACATTTTACAGCTTAGACACTTTACAGAGTATCAACCCGATTCAAATAACACCCCCCCCCCCCAGAAAAAAACAAAACAATTGTATTTAAGTGTCTGTAAAGGTTTGCATCTTTACTTTTTGTACAGCTAATACAAAGGTGACCTTACATATTGGTACACCTTTAATGAAATTTACTTCAGAAGTAAAGTTTTGTAAAGTTGTTTTTTCAAGCAGTGTTCTTATGCTTGTTCTCCTCCTTTATCTCAACCTGCCAATAACCAGATCTTAAATCTAATTTAGTGAAGTACTTAATGCCAATTAAAGTATCAATAGTTTCTTTTACTCTTGGTAAAGTGTAAGCCTCTTTGATAGTTTTGTTGTTAAGTTTTCTAAGATCAAAACAGAATCTCAAAGACCTATCAGATTTCTTAACTAGTTCTACATTTGAATAGTAAGAACTCTGTGATTTCCTTATAGCACAAACTTTCAACATGTCTTTTAGATGTTGACTTACTTCCTCATACATTCCTGGTGGAATTCTTCTGTAGGGTTCCTTAACAGGAATATTGTCTGTAAGCTTGGTTTGATACTTTACTAAGTCTGTTTTTCCTATATCAGTAAAGGATGTTGAAAAAATGTTTCCACCTATTTAGTGACTCTAATGTTCTTACCAATGCATCCTCTGTCAGATTCTGTCTTTTAATCTTAGCACCAAGAGTTTCAACAAAAATGTCTGAGTTTTCACCTTTTGTCACTGAGGACACTCCTCCGTCTCAGGTTCCTCTGAATCTATTACCTTTACAGAAGTAACAGAACGTATAACATATGCTGACAAATTACACATTCTCACAGGGATTCTGCACACTTTTCCTACACTAGGTTTAAGATGAATGACTCTAGGACAAATGACCAATTTCCCTGATTATGAAGAATCTGACTGTTTAGTCAATGCTGTTTCTTAGTCATGAGGTTTTCTGACCAAACCATGTAGAGTTTTAACCTCATTAGAACCAATGTTTATGGGAAAATGGTTTGTTGACCTTACCTTCAAATCTTTCTTGCACATTCTATTGAAAGCTAAGTTCCAAACTTCACGAATGTTCGAACTACAGTCTAATTCACTTACCATTTCCTTGCAACTTCTTGTAACATTGGTACCAATAATAACTGGTATTTCTGAGTCACTGTCACTGTTAGATAACTTTCTTACAAGCACTGGAACAAAGAAAGGGTTTTCTGTTAGACAAGGAATTCTAACTTTAGCTTATATGTATCCTAAAACGGAAGTACATTACCTCCAGCACCATACACATTTAGCTGAAAGTCTTCTAAATCTCTCATCACATGTTTGTGTTCTAGTGATTCATAAACTTCTATCTTAACTGCATCAAATTTCAGCAATAAATTTCAATGTCACACTACTTTTACGACATCAGTTTTATTTGTTAGGATTGTTTTGTTAACTCTCAACATCGCAGCATTGTATATATTTTATTACAACCATTTATCTTGACTTTGTTATTAAAGTGTATGCCAAATTACTTTCTGGACAGCAGACAGCGAACCGGTCTGCAGGGTTTATGTTACAGAAGTAGCCACTCGGACATTCTCGTCTTGAAGGGCCACAAAATACATTAGGTAATGGTTGACCGTTATCACACTGTTGACTGAATACAACCTGAAAAAAAACCCCACATCTCATCTGAAAAAGTATTCTATTTTAGCAGAAAACATCTCATTTGAAAAAAAGTGGTCTAGTTAAAAGGAAAACATTTATTGGTAATATTATGTTTTATTTCAGGATATTAACATTTTCCAGTGTCTTTGTGTATGATAACACTACAAACCGATTCTGTATTAAATGTATAGTCGAATACATTTCATTAAAGACAATCTTAATATTTAATCCTACTATTGTTGAAAATTATATAAATATAAGTAATTAGGAATGTTTCTTTGATTATTATGAGGTGATCAAATAAGATTGGGGGATGACAAATCAATTATAAAGCCCTTCGGGCTTTATTGAATTTGATCACCACGACCATATTCGATCACTGCAAACATGTAATACTCGAAGCTTTACCACTTATTTCTTAAATACTTTACACTCATAATATTTCAAATTAAAAAACAATAATTTAATAGTCTGAAAGGATCAAGGAGTTAAAATATAATCGTGTATAATGATGCAAACCGTCAAATGTCATTGATTATTTTTGTTTACATTTTTTTTAGAATCGCTGGGTTAATTATACACGTCATGCAAAAATATGATATCGCTTTGCAACTAAAATTGGACTCATTTGCATAGTTTAAAGCATTTAATTAACAGATAAATAATTATGTTAATTTGTTTTAGTTTAAATCATGGTATAAAGCGTTAAATGTACAAATAGTCTTAATACCTTAAATATGTTTTACGGACATTGATTACATAAAATGGATCTGAAAATAAATGGTATAGACAAGAATAAATGAAACTTACTAGAAATGATCCAAGGAAGAAAACGGCACAGTAAAAGGTACGCTCCATGTCAATGGGATTCCAAATCTTTGAACACCTTCCACACAGAATATTACAAGAGACAGTACTTAAATAAAAAAAGAAACAAAAAATCATTTTATATTTATAATATAATCAAGCAAATTTGTGTTTTTGCGTACATCATTGTTTCATGCGTAAATACCAAACAGTAATGTATTCCGGCTTACAAGTGAATAATAATCCGTTAAAAGGTAGCCTCAGGTGTTCCACTGCCCAAGCCATGAACTATAAATAAGTCGTTCTGTGTGCGTATAAAACACACGGATGTCCTATTTATACATCGGTTCTATAATACAAATAACCCAAAGTTTTTCTAAACCAAATTAAATTAATTAAATGTTTGGTGCATTACCTCCGGTCAAAATTTTAGTTTTCTTACTGTTGAATCACTCATTTGCACGCAATGAATTATTAATGTTGACTGTTTTGTACACACACAGATTCAGGACATCACTTATTTTGTTGTCAAGACAATACGTAGAAGATGTCTGCTACTACGTTTTAAGCATAAAAAAGGTAGATTGGCGTAAAAGATTTTTACTAATCCTGGCAGTCACTGTAGTAGTTTAAATTTTTAAAAAAATCCGTGTTATGGGTGGTATACCTAATGACAGACTTACAGAAATTGTTAACATTAATTGATTTTGAAATCATGACTTGAATAGCAAACTGTTTATATGATCTGATATCACATCTTTCAAACTAATTAATCGAAAAGAAATAAAAAAAAATAATGTAATGTGATTAATAATTGAGATGATTTACTTGTTGCATGTACCAATGCTTCCTAAGGCCTTCCATTCTTTACTTTTGCCAACCCCAAATACAACTTCATCCATATTTTTTTTTGTATTAATATTATGATTTAGCAGAACGTTAGTGCAGTTTTAAAAATAAACTGCACTAAAAATGAAAAAAATAAAAAATAAACGCCGTTTGCAGGGCAACTTTCATGAAACAAAGTGATGTAAGTGTCGTTTTGAAAGTGATCTGCGTCATTTTATCAAATACCAACTAGAAGATTGAGAAGCTATTATAATATTAAAACTATATGCAGAAGAATAGCAACAGAGTATTCGCAAAAGGAACGAACAAGTAAAACTTTTACTGAAAATACATTGAACTAGATACGACCTTTGATTCTATAATGCATAACAAAATATTTATCGTTTTCAAGTTATTTGTAATAGACTTTACGAGTCTCTTGGCCCTTAATTAAAGGTGCCAGCCCCTTTTTCTTGATTTTGTTGAATATAACTTTTGATTCTCTACTTCTTTTGTTCTTTATGTCTTAACAAAATATCAACTGATAAAAAGATATAGATAATAACGAATGAACATTTTAATTCAAAATTTGTACCCCATTTTCGTGCCTAAGCGAGATCCACGGAATGGCGCCACTGGTGCAAAACAACTATATAGTGCACAACTTCAAACTATGGTTTACCTATCCTGAAAATTTAAAAAGTCATATCTCTAATAGTTTTTGAGATCAGCTCTGCACAAAATAGGTCGTAAAAAACTACAAAATCGGCCGTAAATCCGGACCGGAAGGGACGACGACAAAAAATTCAAAAACATATAAAATTCAGATAATGTCCCATCATCTGTGAAAAAATTGTCGAGATCGGTTGAGTAGTTTTCGAGAAATCGCGTGCACAAAATTTGGAAAAAAAAAAATAATAAACAGTACGAAAACAATAAGGTCTTCCGTTGGAAACGGAAGACCTTAATTATACATGTCTTTGTTCGCTTGTTGTCATGGAAATCTGCCTACAAGGTTATTTACAATAACATGCCAGTATTCTTAACTTTTCTATTTGCTATTCCTATCCCGTAGTCAACACAAACACCTGTGATTATACGTATTACTTGTACAATAATTTTGATAACCATTCAATTAAAAACATAATGTCTTACATCTGGTGTAATGTAAATTCATATAAGCATGCAATCCTTCATTAACCTCCGTTGATCATGATTTAATATGTAATGGTGTGGCTGTTGGACCGAGTTGGTCCCAGCGCAGCGTTTGTTTTTTAACTAAGTTAAAACGGAGTCTGTATACTTATTCTTTACAAGTTACCGGCTAGGTCATATGTTTATCATTTTAAATATAAAGTTCCAATAGTTGCTTTATCGAGATGTTATGAACAATTCTTCATTTGAAAACTCGGGATTGTAAACGATAATTGTTGATATATATGTTTAATTATCTGACATTAGTTTTTGAGGGAGGGGGTTGTTCCTGCTTCGTATGTATATGACTGTGCATGAACTTTCCCTAACTGAAAAGGATACGGTTTCTCTATTTTCTTTAGGTCACTGAAACGAAAAAGAAAGAAAAAATATTTACACAACGTTTTATAACACACAAATTTAATGACAACAGCAAATGTGTTCAGTTTTTATTCATGTCTGCACACGTTTTGTCAAACATTATGTTATTTTTACATGTATATAAAAACCCATTTTGAGCAATTTCATATAAGCGAGTTGTCTAATGTAAAACGTTTGATTAATTACCTTATTTAGAGCAATTAGTGTTTTTGCGCTATATAAAGCATTTGTGTTTGGTTTTTCATTGAATGCAAAATACTCATATTGTCATGGTAAAAGGAGAAAACCAAAAAGGAAATGTATAGTTGTTATTATAACAATTTCTTTTTAAAACTAAACGGAATATGCATCTGAGTGTACTTTCTAATCCAAAATTCCATGTAAAACAGTAATATTACGATATTTGTTAATATGTCTATAAACCTCTATATATCTTTCTTTCTTTTCTCTTATTGCGAGTTTGTTGTATATTTCGATCAATCGATATAGAGATAGATAAAGCAATTTATCATCAAAGAACACGTTGTGATTTTATAAAAAAAAAAAAAAGACGACTCGGGTGAATTCAAGTGTTGGCAATTTTTGTTTTGACTGAACGTGAACATGTTATCGTTACAAAGAATATTGTGCCGCGTAAATTAATGTGCAAAGAAGTCGGTCAATGTATGTCTCTTCATTTTAATCAAGTAAATGGAATCTTAACATTTGACAACTATGTACTCTACTTATAAACATGCCACTTATATAACACATTTAGTACGCCCATTCCATTGTTTGCTTTTTTATTTACAATTACTGTGTAATCTTAAATTAGAGAGTGTTGACAAAAGCGAATCACAAAGCAACTGGTTTGAACCAATTAAACACTCAAAAATGCAATGTTTTTTTTTTAATTTGTGAAAACTGCATAAAACACATATTTGAGAATTATCACAACTTATTCAACTATCATATATTAACTACATCCATTATAATAATTCTATATACAGGTAGCGCGTTATCTAATTCGTCCAAGGACTCGTGTGACAAGGTGAAAATGAAAACGATGGATTTCGTAGGGAATTAACATACTGACTCAACCTGCCTTAAAGTCTCGTGAAATTTTATAACATGTCTATTGGAAAACCCTAAAAAATAAATATACAACGTAAAATGAAAAACGTTTATTTAAATTCTTGAGGACCAATTTATCTAGGATTGTGGGTTTTTTGCTTATTAGTCGGTTTTCAGTTTCGGTACAAAAGATAAATCTTTCTAAGGAGGGCTTCCCATTATATCCACGAAAACTAAGCCACCATGAATTCCGATGATTTCACAGTAAATAATTGGACCTAAAACTCTATCAAATAATATCAAATTATATATTTTGTTTTCATTCCGAGATAAAGAACAAAAAACCACAAAATAAATTATAAAAAAGTCGAATGATTGAAAAGGTAGAAATTAAAATGAATAGATTTAGCGTTATTTTTTTTAATATAGTTATTATTATTAATAAAATTTTTTTTTTTTGCTTTTTAAAAAGTGAGAAAAAGTAAAAAGTAACAACCCTTTGTACATTATGGTTCGTATGTCGTTCGGTATAATGAAGACTTTATTCCTTCAAGGGGGGGGGGGGTATTACATTTTTTCCATGCGTTACCATCGGGAACTATTATTTTTATGTCACCTGGGTCTATCAGGTGACCTTTTACAATTGATCTTCATCCGTCGTCGTCCGTCGTGCATTGTGCGTCATTCGTAAACAATTTTGCATTTTTACATTCTTATTGCAAATTACAAGGCCGACTTTTACCAGTTTTGGTTTAAAGCACATCTTGAATACGAGGAATATAAAATGTGAACTTTATGACCATACCATCCCGGGGCTTTATTGGCGGGGCCAAATAAGCAAAACAAGGCCCAAATTTTCAAAAATGTGTTTTTTAATCCTACAAAAGTTTGAAAAGCCCGAATGCATGATTATGATGTCCAAGAAGCCATCTACCAAAATTGTGAAACTCATGGCTCCTATGTCAGGAGTTCAAGGTTGGACCAATATTGACACATATTGAAAATGTATTCAATTTTAGAAAATTTTCTCTACTCCTACACATGTTTGAAAAATCCGAAAGCATGATTATGATGTCCAAGAAGCCCTTTTCCATAATTGTAAAATTGATAGACCCTTGGTCTGAGTTTCAGGCCCTAGTGTGTGACCAATATGAACACATTTTGAAAATGTATATTTTTTTGAAATTGTTCTTTCTACTCATGTATTTGAGAAAAACTAAATTCATGACTATGATGTCCGTAGAGCCTTCTACCTAAATTGTATTTATGATTGTCTCTGGTTCCAGGTTTCAGACACTTGCGCACTAGACAAATATGAACATAAAGTGAAAATGTGTTCACTTAAAACATTATCATTACGTTACCGTAATCTTAACCAACCCCTTCTTATTTAACCTTTATCCTACATATATGAACAACAAATCTGCACTTTTTAAATTTTTAAAAAAAAATTTGTTTGTTTTTTTTTCGGGGTTGGTGGGTTGCACTATCTAAATGCTGTTTCTCATACATTTAAAATTAAAGTTCACTGTCTTTTGTTCAGTATTTATTTTCTCCAATTCGCAGTTTATTCGGTAAAATTCAAATTTTGACAAATGTTCGTCAAAAATAGCTTTAATTCGTAAATCTGGTTGGGAAATCCAACTTATTAGATAAAACTATTTGGATTTAACGCATCCAATGTCTGCATTTCTATTTGTTTTCAATTGCTACTTGTCTACTCTGAAATGATGTTTTAATATAATACATCTGTGTATGCACTATTTTTCTCTGTCCCAAGTTTCTGTTCCACTATATGCTTAATATCTCGATAATTTTGTCTCCATTTCAAGGAGAGACATATTTTTTAATATATTTTATAATTTAATAATGCTCCGACTATAACACAAGGTTCCTTATACATACGGACTTTAATCACATGTAGATAATATATAACCAAGCTGAAACCTACCACAATTTTTTACATAGACCCGGGTTTTTTTTTTCATTTTAAGGTTAGAAAAAAAAATTAGAAAAAAAAACCAACATACTCACTCTTCTTCTGAATATACTTTGACTACTATAGTATATAGCATTAAATTGAATTATTTTGATGATCAAAAATCCATTTGGAATTCCACTGCTATAAGACAATAAATCTATCCGATCCGAAAACCGTGTGGTTTTGAAAAAAAATCACCACAATTTTGCATTTTTACATTCTTATTGCAAATTACAAGGCCGTGTGGTTTTGAGAAAATTTCACCACAATTCGAGATATTTTCCTCGCAAAAAAGATAAGGGAATCGCACGTTTAATTACACTACTTTCTGTTTCTTTATGTTTCTTACGAGACGTAGGCGCCTCCAACACGGTAATCGTCTCGATTTCAGGGATAACTTCACAAGTACATGTTCATGTATACTCTGTCCCTCTTAAAAGTTGTTTTCCATTAAAACTAAAATCACTTTAAATTATTCCATTTTATTTATTACTTTTTTTGGTATTAACCAGAGATGTCCAATTCAAGGTATCTGTCCGCGATGCATGAAAATCATGTGAGGTCATCCTCAGGTAGTGAAGATTTAAAGTTGTGAAAATCATGACCCCCGGGAATAGGGTGGGGCCACAATGGGGGGGGGGTAAATTTTAAAAAATCTTTTAATCAAGAACCATTTGGCCAGGAAAGCTGAAACTTGCGAAATCATCCTCATATAGTGTAGATTCAAAGGTTTGAAAATCATGACCCCCAGGAGAAGGGTGGGGCCACGGGGGGGGGGGGGGGGGTCAAATTTTTACATAGGAATATATAGAGTAAATCTTTAAAAATCTTCTTCTCAGAAACCAATCAGCCGGCAAAGCTGAAACTTGTGTGAAAGCAATCTCAATTAGTGTATATTCAAAGTTTGGAAAATCATGACCTCCGGGAGTAGGATTGGGCAACAATGGGGGGTCGAATTTTTACATACGAATATATAGAGTAAATCTTTAAAAATCTTCTTTCCAAGAACCATTTTGCCAGAAAAGTTAAAACTTAAATGGAAACATCCTCAGGTAGTGTAGATTCAAAGTTGTGAAAATCATGACCTTCGGGTGTAGGATAGGGCCACAATCGGGGGTCAATTTTTTACATAAGAATATATAGAGTAAATCTTTGAAATCTTCTTCTCAAGAACCATTTGGCCAGGAAAGCTGAAACAAATGTGGAAGTATTCTCAGGTACAGTACCGATCAGACCCAACTTAACAGAAAGTAAACCCCAACTAAACTCTGGGTTTACTTTCTGGGTTTACTCTGGGTTTACTTTGGGTTTACTAGAGTGGACCCAGAGTAAACCCAGAGTAAACCCAAAGTAGACACAGAGAGTAAACCCAGTCAGAAGTATACCCCTGAAAGCAGACGCTAACTGTGTATTCGGAATATACAAGGGGCAGGCATTAGTCAGTAGGATATTAAGATAAAAGACGGGTCTGCTTCACACTTCAGTGCGTACAGTTGACATTAAAAGCAATTTCCAAGTAAACCCAAAGTAAACCCCGAGTGGACTCAAATTTTCAAAAAGTAAACCCCAAGGAAACCCCAAAAGTAAACCCAGGGTTTAGTTGAATACGGAGAATACAGATCATGCATTATTGCTGTAACACAAACAAAAATGGTATGCTACACATCAAACACAATTACGGAAATGTAAAGCAGGTCTTTAAACTGAGAAACTTTCAATTTGGCATTCCATCACAAAAGTGTTATGAAAGACATGTAGAAATAGCAAAAATGTGTTTTTTTCTGAACTGAAATTATGTAATGAATGTTAAACTAATTCACCAAATCATATCAAAGTGTTGAGAAGGAAATTAAAGTCAATATCATTTTGGTTATCGTGAATTTTTAAATCATCAAAAGAAGTTCATTGTTTTATAGTGTTGGTGCACATCTAATACAAAATGCCAATCATCAGTTACATCTAATATTGATCAATTTAGCTCAAGTTTTATTAAAAACAAGGTTGTAAGAATTGCCTCCTTTTTATTTGCCAATTTGAAAGCAAGTGTTCTGAAAACGGGGATTTCAAACAAGAAAACATTATTCTGATGAAATAATTTAAAGATGAACATCGCTCGTAAATAGGAACTGCCCGCCATATTTTTCTTTTAGCTTTCCCTACAACCCCAATGTAAGCCACAGACCTCTTAACAGTTTAAAGTATTTCGCTGTAGAGTTCTCACCTGTGTGGACGTACATCTTGCCTCGCCGTGTTACTCGGTCGCAATGAAATTATCAAGTTTTTTTCAAGCCAGAGGAATACTAACAACAAATAAACAGGTTATGCATTATTTACAAACAGTTTATGCGCATAAAATATGAAATAAATGCATAAAATTCAAAGACCAAGAAAGGAATACAACACGTTGGCCACGAGTTTCAGGTGTGCAATCGGGTGTAACGAAATTGAAGGGTTTATATACCAGGTACCTGTGTGACGGTGCCTATTTTCGAGCGGTAATTAGTTTAAAGCTGACATGAATTCATAATTACGCATTATTTCCCTTTTATCTCCGACTACCGCCATATTAGTTGTCGATTTATATTGTTCTGATCATCGCTACACACCCTCTATATAAGGCCGATAGCACTATTCATGCTTCACCGCATTCCGATATTTCATTCACCCGAACACGTTATATTGAACGAAAAGACTTGTAGAAACGCGTTTTGAACAAAAATAATACAACCACTGCACTGGTAAGGAATATTCAATGAACGACGAAACAAGACAAACTGAAATCTAGGCACACATATTTCAAAAATCTGCGAGAATTGCAGAACGTTTTCATGTGTATGTGACAACATCGCACATGCGCAGTCTACACACTGTTACAGATCGAGCAGTGACAATGACCGCATAGATTTTAGAAACGGAGTGTTTTTTGTAAAAACCGATGGAAACGATGTTACGTTGTTACTTTCTTGGATTTATTATCATTTATATACTGTGTTGGATGTAGTGCCGCGGTGGTCTTCAAAAAGATACAGACGTTATGCACTCTGTATTAATGACACACGTGTTTGATGTGCATGTGAAGTAATACAGTCCTATTTGTGCAAAATTATACGGGTGCCTTGAAAATTCTGTCAAAGAATAAATATATCTATGTTTTATTCTTATTCTTTTTTTTTTACAGACATTTTACTACAATGTGTAGTTATGCATTTAGAAGTCCGTGCAACCTGAATGCCTCGATCGGAAAGCAACGGACCGTAACTTTCTCGACTGGTATATATACCCCAGTGGCAGTTGAGGAATTAATATGGCGACCGAATGCTTTTATGAATTCATGTCAGCTTTAATATTTACCTTAATTATAAGGTATATGTATTTCATGATACGTATGTTTAATTTTCAACAATGTCTTTAAAACTGATATATCGGCAAATAATTTAATAAGAAAACCAATTTGGGGACTGATTTTCTCTGATTCTGAAAACATAATACTTTAGTAAAAACTTCCCTGACTTCTTGTGTTGAGTTTTACTAATTTGGTCAAAATTGACCGGTGGTCGAAATTGCCCCGTTCTACCCTATGAAAATGAATATATTTCCCTCTCAAACCATCAAAGCCAAATTCAAACTGATCTCATTTCAGTGATTTGTGTAAAATCCATCCCGTTCCTCTTAAGTATTTGTCTGCAAACTGATTGGGTACTCGTAGCTTCTATATTGAGTTCCGACTGGTCAAACTTAAGCCACATCAATTCATGTTAGAGCAAGATTTTATTATCAAAACTTATGCTAGAATTTAAAAATCGCAATGATACAAACATTTAGAGTAAAATCTGAACGAGTGCATCTTTCGATGCCGGTCTCGGCCAGTTTCGCCCCCCCCCCCCGCTCCCCTCGACCGGTATCGTTCAAAGGTACACTAAATAATACATAACAACGTGATATGATACAGCTGCTCACTTAAACAAGCCTTTGTTCGTTTCAAATTGAAGTAGATTTGCAGTAGAACATGTTGTACATGTAAGTCTCAAATTCCTTTCAATATAAACGTAATACAGGAGGGTGTAATAAACAGACGACTGAATTGCCTATTATTATTGATTTTTGTCTTAAAGGGACCTAGACACGATTTCAGATGAAAAAATTATTTTTGATTTTTATGTATAAAATAGTTTACCTGTGTATTTTGAATGATTCGCCGAAATTTGAATGTAAGAAGTCAATTTACAAGCGAGATACAGAGGAAAGAAGTTGTAATGTAAACAAAGCGTGAGTCTTATATTTGTTTACAAATAATGCAAAGTACAGAAATTGCCATTTGTTTGACAAAATAACTTGTGGAAACAAGAAAAACATATCCAGTGTGTTCATAACTTATTTTATCAATGACAAAAAAGAACATTAGATTGAAACTTACACCAATACAACATATATGTAAACAATAACATAACTCGAGCTTCGTTTACAAAACAAAGAATTCTAACCTCTGTAACTCGCTTGTAACTCGATATTTGGCTTTCAAATTTTGACAAAGTATTAAAAACATCCATATTGACCATTCTAGACATCAAAAATGAAAAAGTAAATTTTGAAAAATTTGAGCTCAAACCGTGTCCAAGTCCCTTTAATTTAAATCAGTTTAAAACTCCATTCAAAATTATAACAAGAACGGTCACTAGAACAAAGCCTAACCCCCTGGGCCAGACAATCCTCCCCCACCCCAAGGTATCTACAACTAACCCCCTGGGCCAGACAATCCTCCCCCACCCCAAGGTATCTACAACTAACCCCCTGGGCCAGACAATCCTCCCCCACTACAAGGTATCTACATCAACCCCCTGGGCCAGACAATCCTCCCCCACCCCAAGGTATCTACAACTAACCCCCTGGGCCAGACAATCCTTCCCCACCCCAAGGTATCTACAAATGGGATTGATATTTGAAGGAAAATGGTCACGTTTTTGTCAAATCTTACTTTACCATTTTTAATTTTTACAGTGCTTACCTGTGGAATTTAAATGTTGAGCGAAAATGTAAACGTCAATTGTCAAGTTTTAAACGAAATACAACAACCCCAATTTATTGTTATGTAAACAAGGCTTATGCCATAAATTTGTTTACATCCAGGTGGCTGAGTAGGAAATGCTGTATTTATTACAAAAAGAAGTGACAACACTTAAAATAAAAAAAAAAACAACTGGTTTATTTTTATTAACACACATATTTTAAATAATGGTATATCGTATTTACTCCAGAACTAAATAATTAAAACATGTTTTTCGTCAAAAGCTTAAAATCGACAATTTAATATTAAAATCAAGTTGCAATGGAATAAAAAAAAATCTTTGTGTAAATAACGGTGGAATTTACATACATAAAGATTTAATTACAGTCATCCATGATATCATTTTCGACCATCATTCAGGGAGAAAAATTGACATGCATACTTTTTTTTTTAACTTATGGATGACGTTTACTCAGAATGAAAAAAAATTCCACTGATGATAATGAAAACCCATCTTCTGTATGTTATAGACCTTTGAATGAAGTGTTATTTTTCACTTTCAAAAAAGTAGGTCAATGACCTACTTTTTGAGTTAATGGCCATTGAATATATTTTGAAAAATCAAGAAAAATCCAATAAAATTTTACACCACGATTGAGAATTTCTTAATAGTGAAAATATTAGAAATAATTAAACACTTTAAAAAATGAAATACAGATTATGAATGGTAGTGGCACTATATAGATATAAAAAATTTAAATTTCAGCTACAAATTTTTAAAATAATACAGCCCGAACTTCCTCTATCAGTTTTCAAATCCCTACCCATTTTTGATCTAATTTTACAAAAAATTGAGTGATGATAACACAAAAACATTTATAGTGTTAAACTACGTATATTGACCATATTCTGTTGGCATAAAATTTATATGAGGTCAATGATCAAAATTTTGAGATATGGTGTCTTTTATCGTTTTTAAGCATTTTTTAATATTTTTGCAATTCATGCCATACGATAATTTTAATGAATAAGTGAGGTAAACCCAACAGAAAATATGCAAAATTATAAAGACTAAAATATAAAATCTTAACATTTATTATTTGAGTACTGCCAACAATGTTTGAGCGGAAACAAAATCTGCAAAATTTAGTCCGAATTTTCTCTGTTTGGCTAAAAGTCAATTTTTGTTTGAGCCTTATTCCATAATAAAGTAGAAATATCGAATGTTATGTCAATAATAATTCATTTCATAAATACTTTTTGTGTTTAGAACAAATTTTACTCATGACATTGAATTTTATAACAATTCGAATTTGAGAACTCAAACCCTGAGTAAACAACACCCTTATGCAATATTTTGCAGCACTTGCTGCGATGATCTGGTAATCCATTTTGCTAAAAACACGTGTACATTTGAAACCATGTGTGGCTAGTGTCATGTTTTACATTTTGAATTTACCGGGTGAAAGTAAATAGAAACTACTGGGTGGCAGTAAATACAAAATTTACAACATGACAATAGTAAAAAGATGACAAGCTTAAGTCATGAAAGACCTTTGTTACAAATTATTTTAAATCAATATGGAATGTTATCTATCCGCTGATAACAAAAGAAAATGGTTATATGCTATGTTTATTGCAATTAAAATGTTCAAAGTATAGCTATTTACATGGAAATACGTTAAATGATGGAAAAAAATAGATAATAACGCATTTAAAAAACTGCGATTCTCAAAAATCGTGTTTCTCTGAAATTTAAAATACACTTTAAACAAAGTATACATACATAACAGTTCCATATCTATTTACAACGTTTTCCGGTTCTTTCCCAAGATTTATTTTCATTTTTATTTTTCTTGACATTCAACATCCTGAATGCAAGCATCAGTCATGCTGATTTAATTTAAGATGTTTACCTAGTTTGTCATTCACTTGCGGAATGTACCTCGTTTTGGTGAATCTATAACCAAAGTACACAAAGGAAGAAAATGATATATTTACATTCTACTGTGTTTTTCCATTAAATTATGTGATCTTCAAATGCCTCTAAATGCAACAAGTAGTCAAAGGTTAAAATGACGAGTTTTGTTATGACGTCACAAACGTTGAACGCTGTAAACTGCAACGTCACAAGCGAAAATCAAAGTTCACGCTTGTGGCTGTTACTGTGGCTCTTCCATTAATATTAACTTACCCTTAGGATAAGATAGGAATTTTTAGGTATGAATCACATTTGCAGACAAGGCAAGAAGTTAAGAAAATGTAAATATAAGCATTAAATCATGATTTTTTTAAGTATACACTCTCATAACTGCAGCGATGTGTGCATACAAAATTTCATAACGCGCTAACGCGCGTTACTCAATTTGTATGCACACATTGCTGCAGTTATGAGAGTGTATACTTCAAAAAATCATGATTCAATGCTATAATAAACATCTGTTTAAAGTGATTGCGCACTCTGTTTATGACAAATTTCTTCATCAAAAAGTACACAATGACAAAATCGCTTCTTCAAATAATGGCAATACAACTATACTGTTGAATCCTTTGGTGTTTTGTTTCGAATTGCGATGAATCACAAGCGCCGATATTTGTTCAATATTACTGTTGTTCTAAAATAAAAAGAAAAACAAACAAACAATATATCCAGAATACGCGAATAATTTATTTTTCAAATTCCCGAGTACGTTTTATTTAGAATTTACAGTAGGTTTTCATAAGTCCACTAATTAGGACTGCGCGTAACTTCTTCTTTTTTCTCTTTTGATGTTGTTCAGGCTTTGAAAATGAAATATGTATTGTTTGTTTTTTAATTTTTGGTCCTTTCCATGTAAATTGGTAGGGATGACATACTGACTTTAAAATCAGTTAAATGTGAACATATAACAGACGTTACCGAAAAGTTAAAAATGATTGAAATTGATTAGTATTTTTTTTTCTTCAAATAAATGAATGTTTAAATAAAACCAGTCGGGTTGAAAGTAAAAAAAAACGTCAATCAATAACTGTCATCGGCCAAAAAACTTTACTTATGTGTTTTACTTTACCTGAAAAAGTTTCTCAGTCCAACAGAAAATTACTTGGTTATGAAAGAAAACATGATTAATAAGAGTTATGTACCGTATAGCTGGTGTTTCGGCGGGTTTATAATTTTGGCCTATTTTGGCGATTTTTTAAAAATTCACCAATATAGAAATCACCAAATTTAAGTCCTTTCTATGTAGATTGTATTGACAAACAGCTAGCTTTTAAAGATTATTTGTTCATATGGTTTTAAACTATGTGAGCATGATAAAAAGGGGCAGTTGTTACATGCACACAGTGTTACAGATACAAATGTATATTTACTCAAAATCAACACAACACTAATGTAAATAAATAAGTACTAAACATTACTATTAATTAGTTAATTGTTTAAACACCACATCACTTTCCTGTCCATGTGTGTAATTGACCCCAGTGACAGGGGTGTTAGCTTGTGTTGTTTTACGGGACATGTGATCCATTATCGACTCAGGTGCAGGTAATTGTTTGATTAACGGTTTCTTCACTAATAATGAAATATAAATTGATTGTTAATAAAGTATACTTTTTCTCATGCTTATATTAAGTATTATTTAGTTATTTATATCGTAGTATGTGAAGCCAGGGTCGGTCCTCAAATTTTACCATCTTGTAATGGTGACATAGGATTTTTGCCTTAGTACATTACCTTCTCAGCTATTAAAAATAAACTGACAGTAGATTTTTTTAATGAAGGGTAAATGGGTATAGTCCACTAATGCATTTTCCATAGGCGGTAATGTTAACGTTCGGGCTCATAGCTCCGACCCTAATTTTCGTTCAGCAACGAGGGACCTCTTGAATAAAAGCTCATCATATTGTCTCTCTCCTGTTAAAATTTCGTGGTGTGAAGTCAGATTTGTTTTCCGGCAAAATGCGTCTGTATTGAAAAACTCGGAAAATGAAAGTAAAAGTAGGGAATTTCACAGTTTTGGAAAGGGTGTACATCAAACAATTTCAATTCTTTCCTTCAAATGATAATTTAATTTTGACACTTGCTTTTAAAATTGCAAATCCTCTTTTCTGACATGTGTCAAGCATTCTGATTTAAAATGTCCCAATAAATGTATATACACTCTGCAAGAATAGGAAATATTTTGCTTAAAGGCACTACTTTGTTGTCCTACCGATTCTAAAAATAGTTAGAGGGATATACCCAATATGAAACAGTCATTGTGGTTATTTACAATTCTAAGCCATTATATTCACTCTAGACACTATACAGAACCATGATTCCAAATTTGGAAAAATTCAATACATAATTATTGATTTTGCAGCATTGATACACTTGCATGAAATCTGAAGAAACAGTCCAGTCAAAATTTACCTGAACAACATCTAGTTCATCGGCACTCGATGTTCTTCAAATAGCATATATTGAGGAAACTTTTATCTCAATGATTAAAATACATGTAAAACATGAACATTCAATATTTTACCAAATTTATTTTGTTCATATTCTCATAAAAAAGCTCAATTATGTCTGATTTTATCAAATTTTAGTCGCACAAACCATGAGTTTTTCTTTAGTTACAAAATCAAATTGTTTTCAAATACCACGAAAAAGGTAAAATAGAAAAGTATAGGAATTTCCCTATCCATCAAGGTATTACATGTAGGTATTGGTTTGTAAAAAATAAAGTTATATGACTCTATAATGTGAAGCCCTCAGTTCATATTTTGCTTCATTTTGATGCTAGCTTGAGATTACCTCACCTATGACATCATAATGACGTCATAGTGATGAGTTGTTTTTACTCGAGTAAGTGTAGTATTTGCTGAACTTTTATTTAAGCCTAATTTCGGAAGAAATGCACCATTAATTAACCCATTTAAGATATGTCATATGGGAATAAACTTGCTAATAAGGAGTTTTTCTTTTTACTCTTGTATACTGTTACCATGGTAACAAATTTAACAAATTTATAGAAAGACATATCCTATGGAAAAGAGTCTACAATTAACTAGAGTTCAAAATCCAAGAGAACAAAAAATACCCACTAAGTATGTGTAGTTTACCAGTATTTAATATTCTAAATTATCTGCATGTCAAATACTGGGTATATACATGTAGTTTTTACAGGTTCCTTCTTTTAAACTTGGACGAGTGTAATTAGACATCATTGTTACAAAAATAAATTTTACTTACATCAAGTGTGGCTCATTGTTGTGTTTTTATCTTTGAAGAAGTTCCATTTCAATTTACATGGTATCTAAAATGAAATGTTTTGAATTTAATTCTACATGTATCAAACACTATCCTCAACATCTGCAATTTCATGTCACAAGCAGCCATATGTTTAAGAGAGAGAGAAAGAGAGAGAGAGAGAGAGAGAGAGAGAGAGGAGAGAGAGAAAAAGAACAAGAGAGGAGAGAGACAGACAGACAGGCAGACAGAGAGAAAGAAGTGGAGATACAAAAAGAGAGAGGAGATAGACAACAAATAACTACATCTTGATATATGCACAACACATTTGTACAACCTAAAGACACCCCCCCCCCAACATTCAATATCAACCCCCACCCCCAACAAATTAATCTAATGTTTCAATAGTATGAATATATAAATACAGGTAAATATCTACTTAAAATGATGATTTGATTCAATTTTGATTATGATAAACAAAGATAGGTTTAATGGATTAAGAATTAACCAACACGGTAGGCTTCCACATGTTAAAGTGTGCATATCTACATCTACGGTACATAGTCACATCACATGCATGAAACATTTATTTACGCAAATTTAATGCATATCTATAGTTATAAATAAAGAACTGAAACCTACCCGACATTAATACAACTCCCTTACAATGCAAACTAATATTAGATAGCTAGACACTGCTTGAATAAAGTATTTTCCTCACTGGAAACATTCTGCTTCTCTACTTTCACTTTTACTCGCTTGAAATGATCGCACTAAAAACCCAAAGTGATATTTGGTGTAAAAATTTATAAAATGTCTTCTTATCTCATTATTAGTAGAAACACATATACATTTTTATTTTTATTTTTTAGAAAAACTCAAAATAATTTACATTCAAGTTAAAATCACAATTTCTTTAATTTAAATTGATTTTCTGAAAACCCGTGGGGGGGCGGGGGGGGGTTGTGATGGATTTTTCCTATAGAATGTGTTATTTAAGTGATTAAACTTGCTGAACTTGTTGGAAATTTAGTTTGTTCACATAAATGAAAAGATGTACAAAAGAGAAATTCACATTTATCACAATAATTGCAAATAAACAAGGAATATGCCTTACCAGCATGGGGCTCAATATGGGTATAGTCCACTAATGCATTTTCCATAGGCGGTAATGTTAACGTTCGGGCTCATAGCTCCGACCCTAATTTTCGTTCAGCAACGAGGGACCTCTTGAATAAAAGCTCATCATATTGTCTCTCTCCTGTTAAAATTTCGTGGTGTGAAGTCAGATTTGTTTTCCGGCAAAATGCGTCTGTATTGAAAAACTCGGAAAATGAAAGTAAAAGTAGGGAATTTCACAGTTTTGGAAAGGGTGTACATCAAACAATTTCAATTCTTTCCTTCAAATGATAATTTAATTTTGACACTTGCTTTTAAAATTGCAAATCCTCTTTTCTGACATGTGTCAAGCATTCTGATTTAAAATGTCCCAATAAATGTATATACACTCTGCAAGAATAGGAAATATTTTGCTTAAAGGCACTACTTTGTTGCCCTACCGATTCTAAAAATAGTTAGAGGGATATACCCAATATGAAACAGTCATTGTGGTTATTTACAATTCTAAGCCATTATATTCACTCTAGACACTATACAGAACCATGATTCCAAATTTGGAAAAATTCAATACATAATTATTGATTTTGCAGCATTGATACACTTGCATGAAATCTGAAGAAACAGTCCAGTCAAAATTTACCTGAACAACATCTAGTTCATCGGCACTCGATGTTCTTCAAATAGCATATATTGAGGAAACTTTTATCTCAATGATTAAAATACATGTAAAACATGAACATTCAATATTTTACCAAATTTATTTTGTTCATATTCTCATAAAAAAGCTCAATTATGTCTGATTTTATCAAATTTTAGTCGCACAAACCATGAGTTTTTCTTTAGTTACAAAATCAAATTGTTTTCAAATACCACGAAAAAGGTAAAATAGAAAAGTATAGGAATTTCCCTATCCATCAAGGTATTACATGTAGGTATTGGTTTGTAAAAAATAAAGTTATATGACTCTATAATGTGAAGCCCTCAGTTCATATTTTGCTTCATTTTGATGCTAGCTTGAGATTACCTCACCTATGACATCATAATGACGTCATAGTGATGAGTTGTTTTTACTCGAGTAAGTGTAGTATTTGCTGAACTTTTATTTAAGCCTAATTTCGGAAGAAATGCACCATTAATTAACCCATTTAAGATATGTCATATGGGAATAAACTTGCTAATAAGGAGTTTTTCTTTTTACTCTTGTATACTGTTACCATGGTAACAAATTTAACAAATTTATAGAAAGACATATCCTATGGAAAAGAGTCTACAATTAACTAGAGTTCAAAATCCAAGAGAACAAAAAATACCCACTAAGTATGTGTAGTTTACCAGTATTTAATATTCTAAATTATCTGCATGTCAAATACTGGGTATATACATGTAGTTTTTACAGGTTCCTTCTTTTAAACTTGGACGAGTGTAATTAGACATCATTGTTACAAAAATAAATTTTACTTACATCAAGTGTGGCTCATTGTTGTGTTTTTATCTTTGAAGAAGTTCCATTTCAATTTACATGGTATCTAAAATGAAATGTTTTGAATTTAATTCTACATGTATCAAACACTATCCTCAACATCTGCAATTTCATGTCACAAGCAGCCATATGTTTAAGAGAGAGAGAAAGAGAGAGAGAGAGAGAGAGAGAGAGAGGAGAGAGAGAAAAAGAACAAGAGAGGAGAGAGACAGACAGACAGGCAGACAGAGAGAAAGAAGTGGAGATACAAAAAGAGAGAGGAGATAGACAACAAATAACTACATCTTGATATATGCACAACACATTTGTACAACCTAAAGACACCCCCCCCCCAACATTCAATATCAACCCCCACCCCCAACAAATTAATCTAATGTTTCAATAGTATGAATATATAAATACAGGTAAATATCTACTTAAAATGATGATTTGATTCAATTTTGATTATGATAAACAAAGATAGGTTTAATGGATTAAGAATTAACCAACACGGTAGGCTTCCACATGTTAAAGTGTGCATATCTACATCTACGGTACATAGTCACATCACATGCATGAAACATTTATTTACGCAAATTTAATGCATATCTATAGTTATAAATAAAGAACTGAAACCTACCCGACATTAATACAACTCCCTTACAATGCAAACTAATATTAGATAGCTAGACACTGCTTGAATAAAGTATTTTCCTCACTGGAAACATTCTGCTTCTCTACTTTCACTTTTACTCGCTTGAAATGATCGCACTAAAAACCCAAAGTGATATTTGGTGTAAAAATTTATAAAATGTCTTCTTATCTCATTATTAGTAGAAACACATATACATTTTTATTTTTATTTTTTAGAAAAACTCAAAATAATTTACATTCAAGTTAAAATCACAATTTCTTTAATTTAAATTGATTTTCTGAAAACCCGTGGGAGGGGGGGGGGTTGTGATGGATTTTTCCTATAGAATGTGTTATTTAAGTGATTAAACTTGCTGAACTTGTTGGAAATTTAGTTTGTTCACATAAATGAAAAGATGTACAAAAGAGAAATTCACATTTATCACAATAATTGCAAATAAACAAGGAATATGCCTTACCAGCATGGGGCTCAATATGGGTATAGTCCACTAATGCATTTTCCATAGGCGGTAATGTTAACGTTCGGGCTCATAGCTCCGACCCTAATTTTCGTTCAGCAACGAGGGACCTCTTGAATAAAAGCTCATCATATTGTCTCTCTCCTGTTAAAATTTCGTGGTGTGAAGTCAGATTTGTTTTCCGGCAAAATGCGTCTGTATTGAAAAACTCGGAAAATGAAAGTAAAAGTAGGGAATTTCACAGTTTTGGAAAGGGTGTACATCAAACAATTTCAATTATTTCCTGCAAATGATAATTTAATTTTGACACTTGCTTTGAAAATTGCAAATCCTCTTTTCTGACATGTGTCAAGCATTCTGATTTAAAATGTCCCAATAAATGTATATACACTCTGCAAGAATAGGAACTATTTTGCTTAAAGGCACTACTTTGCTGTCCTACCGATTCTAAAAATAGTTAGAGGGATATACCCAATATGAAACAGTCATTGTGGTTATTTACAATTCTAAGCCATTATATTCACTCTAGACACTATACAGAACCATGATTCCAAATTTGGAAAAATTCAATACATAATTATTGATTTTGCAGCATTGATACACTTGCATGAAATCTGAAGAAACAGTCCAGTCAAAATTTACCTGAACAACATCTAGTTCATCGGCACTCGATGTTCTTCAAATAGCATATATTGAGGAAACTTTTATCTCAATGATTAAAATACATGTAAAACATGAACATTCAATATTTTACCAAATTTATTTTGTTCATATTCTCATAAAAAAGCTCAATTATGTCTGATTTTATCAAATTTTAGTCGCACAAACCATGAGTTTTTCTTTAGTTACAAAATCAAATTGTTTTCAAATACCACGAAAAAGGTAAAATAGAAAAGTATAGGAATTTCCCTATCCATCAAGGTATTACATGTAGGTATTGGTTTGTAAAAAATAAAGTTATATGACTCTATAATGTGAAGCCCTCAGTTCATATTTTGCTTCATTTTGATGCTAGCTTGAGATTACCTCACCTATGACATCATAATGACGTCATAGTGATGAGTTGTTTTTACTCGAGTAAGTGTAGTATTTGCTGAACTTTTATTTAAGCCTAATTTCGGAAGAAATGCACCATTAATTAACCCATTTAAGATATGTCATATGGGAATAAACTTGCTAATAAGGAGTTTTTCTTTTTACTCTTGTATACTGTTACCATGGTAACAAATTTAACAAATTTATAGAAAGACATATCCTATGGAAAAGAGTCTACAATTAACTAGAGTTCAAAATCCAAGAGAACAAAAAATACCCACTAAGTATGTGTAGTTTACCAGTATTTAATATTCTAAATTATCTGCATGTCAAATACTGGGTATATACATGTAGTTTTTACAGGTTCCTTCTTTTAAACTTGGACGAGTGTAATTAGACATCATTGTTACAAAAATAAATTTTACTTACATCAAGTGTGGCTCATTGTTGTGTTTTTATCTTTGAAGAAGTTCCATTTCAATTTACATGGTATCTAAAATGAAATGTTTTGAATTTAATTCTAAATGTATCAAACACTATCCTCAACATCTGCAATTTCATGTCACAAGCAGCCATATGTTTAAGAGAGAGAGAAAGAGAGAGAGAGAGAGAGAGAGAGAGAGAGGAGAGAGAGAAAAAGAACAAGAGAGGAGAGAGACAGACAGACAGGCAGACAGAGAGAAAGAAGTGGAGATACAAAAAGAGAGAGGAGATAGACAACAAATAACTACATCTTGATATATGCACAACACATTTGTACAACCTAAAGACACCCCCCCCCCCAACATTCAATATCAACCCCCACCCCCAACAAATTAATCTAATGTTTCAATAGTATGAATATATAAATACAGGTAAATATCTACTTAAAATGATGATTTGATTCAATTTTGATTATGATAAACAAAGATAGGTTTAATGGATTAAGAATTAACCAACACGGTAGGCTTCCACATGTTAAAGTGTGCATATCTACATCTACGGTACATAGTCACATCACATGCATGAAACATTTATTTACGCAAATTTAATGCATATCTATAGTTACAAATAAAGAACTGAAACCTACCCGACATTAATACAACTCCCTTACAATGCAAACTAATATTAGATAGCTAGACACTGCTTGAATAAAGTATTTTCCTCACTGGAAACATTCTGCTTCTCTACTTTCACTTTTACTCGCTTGAAATGATCGCACTAAAAACCCAAAGTGATATTTGGTGTAAAAATTTATAAAATGTCTTCTTATCTCATTATTAGTAGAAACACATATACATTTTTATTTTTATTTTTTAGAAAAACTCAAAATAATTTACATTCAAGTTAAAATCACAATTTCTTTAATTTAAATTGATTTTCTGAAAACCCGTGGGGGGGGGGGGGGGTTGTGATGGATTTTTCCTATAGAATGTGTTATTTAAGTGATTAAACTTGCTGAACTTGTTGGAAATTTAGTTTGTTCACATAAATGAAAAGATGTACAAAAGAGAAATTCACAATAATTGCAAATAAACAAGGAATATGCCTTACCAGCATGGGGCTCAATATGGGTATAGTCCACTAATGCATTTTCCATAGGCGGTAATGTTAACGTTCGGGCTCATAGCTCCGACCCTAATTTTCGTTCAGCAACGAGGGACCTCTTGAATAAAAGCTCATCATATTGTCTCTCTCCTGTTAAAATTTCGTGGTGTGAAGTCAGATTTGTTTTCCGGCAAAATGCGTCTGTATTGAAAAACTCGGAAAATGAAAGTAAAAGTAGGGAATTTCACAGTTTTGGAAAGGGTGTACATCAAACAATTTCAATTATTTCCTGCAAATGATAATTTAATTTTGACACTTGCTTTGAAAATTGCAAATCCTCTTTTCTGACATGTGTCAAGCATTCTGATTTAAAATGTCCCAATAAATGTATATACACTCTGCAAGAATAGGAACTATTTTGCTTAAAGGCACTACTTTGCTGTCCTACCGATTCTAAAAATAGTTAGAGGGATATACCCAAATGATTCACCAAAATTTTATCCGCCAAACTTAATGGTATACTTTGTAGACCCAAATCCGACAAATTTGTGTCCCGCCAAAAAAACCGGCTATATGGTAAATCAAATATTTTTATTTTTTAGAAAAACTCAAAATAATTTACATTCAAGTTAAAATCACAATTTCTTTAATTTAAATTGATTTTCTGAAAACCCGTGGGGGGGGGGGGGGGGGGTTGTGATGGATTTTTCCTATAGAATGTGTTATTTAAGTGATTAAACTTGCTGAACTTGTTGGAAATTTAGTTTGTTCACATAAATGAAAAGATGTACAAAAGAGAAATTCACAATAATTGCAAATAAACAAGGAATATGCCTTACCAGCATGGGGCTCAATATGGGTATAGTCCACTAATGCATTTTCCATAGGCGGTAATGTTAACGTTCGGGCTCATAGCTCCGACCCTAATTTTCGTTCAGCAACGAGGGACCTCTTGAATAAAAGCTCATCATATTGTCTCTCTCCTGTTAAAATTTCGTGGTGTGAAGTCAGATTTGTTTTCCGGCAAAATGCGTCTGTATTGAAAAACTCGGAAAATGAAAGTAAAAGTAGGGAATTTCACAGTTTTGGAAAGGGTGTACATCAAACAATTTCAATTATTTCCTGCAAATGATAATTTAATTTTGACACTTGCTTTGAAAATTGCAAATCCTCTTTTCTGACATGTGTCAAGCATTCTGATTTAAAATGTCCCAATAAATGTATATACACTCTGCAAGAATAGGAACTATTTTGCTTAAAGGCACTACTTTGCTGTCCTACCGATTCTAAAAATAGTTAGAGGGATATACCCAAATGATTCACCAAAATTTTATCCGCCAAACTTAATGGTATACTTTGTAGACCCAAATCCGACAAATTTGTGTCCCGCCAAAAAAACCGGCTATATGGTAAATCAAATATGTGAAAAACATGCAATTCTGGATTTAAAAAAATATAATTAAAAAAAAATTATTCAATAAATGTTAACAAAATCCCCAAGCGTATTCGAACTTCTGAATTGCGGTTCACAATACCCATACTTACACAACCAATTCAAGTAAAACAAACAGTTTAAGAAAACATTTTAATCGTCATTTTGTGACGTAGCCTCTAAAAAAATATCTTGATGTAGTGCTGTACCTTAAACTCTTTAAATAAATATTAAACTTTTCAACTTAACCATTATAAGAAAGAAATATTCTAAGATGTCCTGATAACAAAAAATTAATCTGAAAAAGAAGAAACGTATTTTTAATTTCGAAAAGAAAATGTATCGATGGTGGACTTTTCATGCTATAAAGTTTAAACAGAATTCTTTTGGATGGAAAGACTGGTTTATTACGAGATTGCAAAATTGCATTGACAATACTTTAATTAACTCTTTTTATTAAATTATGTTCAATTTCCATGACCAATTTGCAAGTGTACATTTTAAAGTTTAATAATAAAAAAGCCGGCTTTGATAGCATCATTTTGTTTTATTTAACTTCATTATTTTGATTAAGTTTGCATCAGTTTTTATGGTAGCTCATATTATTAATGAATGTTTAATTTCTTAAAGTAATATATTGTCTGCACAAAAAAACCGAACAAGGATCTTGCAAAGTTTAAAATAATTTAAGTGTAAGTATTTACGGACATCGTGTCTTATGTACAATTGCAATTTTTTTTACATCAATATTTAACGAAACTATCAAAGAGAAGTGTTAACAGCTATTAACGATAATTAATTAATACGGTAATTGAATTAACTTATTTATTGTGTACTTCCAAAAGACTTATAAATGGGGGTTAGGAGGAAATAATATTTAGGGTTGGTGTGTTTGATTTTACCGAAATTCTACCTAATACTATATATATATATATATATATATATATATAGATATATATATATATATATATATATATATATATATATATATATATATATATATATATATATATATATATATATTATTTACCTATTTACTGGCTATGAGGACGATAGCGAGTTTATTGTCCCCCAAGACAGAAACTATTTCACGAGGCGTAATAGCTTGGTTAAATACAGGCATTTATCACAACACAATAAATTCTTCCAATCAAAATGCTTGCTATTTATTATCTTTTAATCACGTAAGATGCTTACATTTATACATGTTTATGATTTAATTCTACAAAGTTGGTACAACATGTACGAAAACAAGAATCGGCTATCCATATTCAAGTAATTTGTTTCATATTTTTGAAGTGATATAACTTGGTAGTGTATGAAAACAAACCACACGCAACTAGGTTAAGGACGCCCATTGATTACCGTGTGAAATAAATGCACTAAAAACAGACTTAATTTCAGACAATGTACATCCAAATATGACAATGATAAAGTTTATACATCATTATGTTACTATCGATTTCCCGTACTTTTTTCACCGGGAAATAGCCACTGCATCAGCTGTTTATCACGTGATACGATCAAAATAGAGCAGCTACATATGGCTTCATTTATCGCAAAAGTTCAACGATATACGAATGATACATTAAATTGTTGTTTGTGTCACACTTTAAAGAAAATTAATTGCTTAATCAAAAAAGTGCTGGGAACAACTTTAGCAGTACCAGCAACATGCTTAATGTTTGCATTCATCGTTCAAGTTTTAGAAATGTTGTCGATAACCGAGTCAATTCACGTTTCAAAAACGAAAATGTTTCCTTTCATGCCACAACTTACTCACAACACTTTTTACAGTCACTGGTATTTAATAAAAATAAAAAGGTTCAACACAATCCTTAAAATTGACGGGATATCGTTGAACTTTAGCAATTTTAGACAGGTATATATGGTTTTATGAAAATTAGCCGATTTTCAAACGCACTGACGATCAGGATCAAGGGCAGATAATCTTACGTTATGAAGCGCGGAAAATTTAAATATTTATATATATTCTATTCTCTGCACATTTCATTAACCTTTTGAACCGTTCACCTTTCAATTCGTAAATCTAAGCGGATCTAAGGTCTGGGGTGGGAGCTGGTTTTCTAAATGTCTTTCCCATATAACTTCAGATTAATTTAAGTGTCTAGAAAACAGGCTTAAGACTCTCTTGAAAAGGAAATTAGAAGCCACATCCCACCTTTACAGGCACGTACAGTCATTTCTTTTACACTTTTATGCTGTTATGGTATGCGATTTTAATGATATGCTATGAGATTCCAGTGCAATGCTATGGGATTTGTATGCTATGCTATGAGAAATTAAAATATAGGGCTTAATGATATGGTATGCTATGCTATGCTATGCTATGAGATTTGAACAAAAAACGCCTCCTTACACAGAAGAGTTCCAAACATTTCGAAGTAAAATGATTAGAAGCCAAAGTTTACCATTAATCTGCAATGTGATCATTTATTCTTTGAAATAAAAGCATTTAAAACTAAATTAAAATCATGTTGTATGCTGTGCTATGGTATGCTATTATGTTATGGTATGATATGACGAATGAAAATCTATGAGATTGTATGCTATGGTATGAGATTTCAATGCTATGATATGAGATTTCAATGCTATGCTATGCTATGGTGTATATTGTAATAGATATGCTTGAACTGACTGTACATGTAGCATAGTTTTTGAAAGTGGGGGGGGGGGCAGATTCATAAAAAAGTTGACAAGCAAAAACAAAAATCAATTTCTTTACATACTCTCAAACCAGTTAGGAATGCAACTCCATGATTATTCATTTTTTATACGTAAATTTAAGAAAAAACATTTGCTGCGAGAAAAAGTGGGGGACCAGCCCCCCCCCCCCCCCACTTGCCCCCACCTTATGCTACGTGCCAGCTTTATTCCACCTATTTAAATTAACATTGTTATGAAGTAAGTGTATCCCTGCCTCGATCAATATAAAATAATCTTGCTTATATATGTAAGCGTATCTCTACCATAAAGTCAGATAATTTTTTCATCATATAAAGATACACAATTCCTTAATATGTCTTTTAAAGATATACTGAACCTCATATTTGTCTAGATTTTCATAAATAATTGAATAAAACTGTCATAAACAAAAGTGCATATGATATCAAATGAATACAAAATAAAGGAAACAAAATATATTTTTATTGAAAAACAAAATTTCAAAATTTACAATTGAAAATTTCTTTAAACATATTTAATTTTGTTTTTAATAATGTCTTAACGCATTCAAAATATACCAATGCATGATGATGAGCACTTTCTTATCCATCATTTTTATGTATTATTAAATTTATTTTTTTTATTAAATTGTCTGTAGAACACAGATAATAAGTGGGTAGGGGTGACACTCTGGGTAACCTCAAGACTTGAAACCACAAGAATCGACCCGCAAAACCCATGTCGCTAGGTGGTAGCAGAAGTCCATGTTGGAGAGAGAGAGAGAGAGTGAGAGAAAGAGAGTCTGCTTTACACATAGTGTGATAGTAAATATTTTATTTCTTTTGATATACCGTATTTCTCTTCTCGATCGAAATAATCTTTTACTAAATTATAATTCAGTGAATTTCATATTTTTTTTTATCAAGAAGATGCCCATAATGTCAAATATAAGCTGAGGTATCTGAGCACTGTAGTACATGTAATACTTAATCCAACATATACATGTATTTGTCTTATCTCAAAATTGTTTTTATACAATGTACATGTGCTATGCATGGACACTTTACCTAGAAATGAATCAATAGGTATTTACATAACGATAAATCATATCTCAAACAAATAACAATGATTCTGTAAAAAAAATATAAAAATAAATAAATAAATCATGAGAAGACTATTTTATGAATATCAGGGAACATTACCCTAAAATTCTGACCTTGATGTAATTTTAATGCACATACGAACATGTACAACACTCTGAATTTTTGAATTTAAAAATGAAGCTGTGAAAGACAATATGGTAACAGTTACAAAATTGTTTTTTTAAAATAAGGCGAAGAAATCATGATGCAAACATGCACTTTAATTACATCATTCTACACGTGTGTACCACGGGACCCCACACCTTTCAAATGCAATGTTTACAGTCTATGCCATAATGGTGTGTAAAAAATAGTTCAAAACACAATAAGACATATGTACATGTAAATATATAGCAAAATAACAAAAAGGAATTCATAACAGTGTTATAGATATGTACTGTAAGCACAGAGCCAGTAAAACGAATTATATCATCTTAGCTCCAACAATTTACTGATGTGCAAAACATAATATGTTTCACGTGTAATCATGATGCAAACATGCGTGCATGCACTTTGATTACAGCATTCTATAATTGTGTACGTTGGGAACCCCACCTCTTTCAAATGCACTGTTCACAGTGTCTGGTGTGTAGTTCAATACACAAAAAGAAATACATGTATAGCCTAATAAGAAGAAAGAATTCAAAAGAGCGGTGATGTGCAAAACAAACACGTATAGATATACTCATAACACTGAACTGAAAAGAATAAATGTTTTGAAAAGAAAAGGTCAACACGACATATCCTGTATTGAAACATACCTTTATAATCTCTCAAACGACAGTTGAGCTGCATTTTCCACTCTCGACGTCATTCAGGACATGCATCTTATGGAAATGTTGACACACGGCCGTCAGCTGTTCGCAACCATAACAAGGCGAGTGAAACGCTGTGTTGAAGCAAACGACAATGCAATTTTAAGAAATAAACGCCTTTAAATACAGATTTTCGATTCAATATTGTTTAAAATAAAACTCAAAATGATTATTTAAAGCAATCAACCAATAAATTTCAACAGCGATCGCTTTACTAAATCGAAACTAGGAAAAATAGTAAAACATGAATAATGGGCGGAGTTAACGTCATGAAAGGTCACGTGATATTTATGAGTTGAAATCTATGGGAGGCCTTAACCTAGTTGCATATTCAGTTTTGATTTTTAATGAGCATACAATTAGCAAGAAAGAAGAACCTCTTCTTCTTCGTACGTTCAGTTATTGGTTAAGTAAAACGAACCAATGGTTTGGTAGGTAAATTTTGAAAACAAGATAATTGATTGGTGCATACGATATAAAACACAAGAAAAAGAACACCAGTATCCACTGTATCATACACCCTACAATATCGACATGAAGCAGCAGCTTTATGTAATACTTTTCCTGGGTTACCAGTGCTACACTCATTGCGCTATAACTTGCAAAGACCCCAAAGGAAATCATGTTGATTGGTAAGACATTACCAAACTTTTTAACTGTTGTTTTTGTGGTTTTTGTATGTATGATAGAATGGTTTTCTTTGTAAAATGGAGCAAAATTAATGTTTTGTTATTCTTATTTCGAAATATCAAAAACAAACAATAAACCTTTTTTTAAAACTTTTGTCGTAAGTGTTTGAATTTATAAACATTCAGATATTTGAAATGTGCCATAATATTTTGGAATTAAGCAGCCAGAATGAGTTAAATGCATTTTTCTGTTAATAGGAAAACCAGAAACTTATTGTTGTGTCAATAGTTATGGCTAGTACATGTCAAATTTTTCTACCTCAAATTCAACATTTTTTTCACTTTTTAGCCCTAATTAAACATTATTATCATTTAAAAAAGATAAAAAAAAATCACACAAACAATAGAGAAGGCGCAGGCATATTTTCTTAAAATCACTTTACAATTTTGGATTTGTAAATCATGTTTACTTTTACAAATAAAGCAATTGTCATTTGTGAAAGTACTTAAATAATAGTGAGACGTCTTGTATAATACCATAATTATTTTCTGACTGTATATTTCATGACAGGTTCATCGTTTATAAAGTGCCAAAGTTAACAAATGTCAAGTATCCTGTCAAGACGCTCGGGACTGAGTTTTTCTACATGGATAACAATACAAAAACATTTGCTTATAATAAAACAACGGACATCACAAGTAGTACTAAAAACCCCGTGTACGAGACACTTAAACCGTTGTACACAAACGTGAGTATGCATATAAGTAGTTCTTAAATAGCTTGATCTGATTGGTTACTAGCAATCCGTGATACGCACATCCTACCTGATCAGGATGCGGTGACGTTTTTAATCTGCGTGTAATATAGATTAACAGGTAGAAAATACTTTTGACGAAATATGACATTTCCATTGTAGCAAGTTAAATAAAAAATGATAATGACTTTTCTAATTAATGAAGGTGTAACACACATTCATCATATACAGTTCCAGAGCGAGTGCAATGCAAACGCAGTGTATATTATGTTCACCCTTTTTTGCACTAGTTACATGCACGTTTTAAAACACAAAAGACAAACGAGACAATAAATTTCAGTCATAATAAAAACATTTCACTGTCAAAATTAATGATATTCACGTAGCAACAATGCATTTTGACTATGTAGTGCATTTGAGAGATTTAAAATTTGGTGAAGTGTTGGTCGTATCCGAACTTTAATCATAAACAAGTATTATGTAAAGGTAAACATACAAACAAACACGGAAACAAAAATGATCCTTGTTATTAACAGTATGTTACCGAGGCAATCTCTGGAGTTATACGATCATTTAAATATTCTCAATTTAAATAAAACTTAAAGTCAGCGACAATTATAGTGCATAATTTTAAGAATGTTATGGTGTTCTTAAATTTTATTTGTTTATTAATTTTAGTCTTCAGGTGTCCAGACGTATGCAATGTACAACGACCAACCCCCAGTTCAATCAGCAGGCAGTAACTACGCTCACTCAAAAGGTTAATCGTATACATTTTTGGTGTATTTGAATCTATATTAGTGTGACTCTCAAACCATTTGAGCTTCCGGCACCAGGTATTGATATTACGCCTAGGAGGAGTTTCAGGTTTCCCAGTCTAGATCGACATAGTCTGTTATTCTTTTTATCCCGTTTAGACATGCGTACCAACCCCAAAAACTGACTTGTTAACTTCTGCCTATGTAACCAATATGATAATCGAGTGCGATAATAATCCTAAATGGGGAAATGTGATGATAAACTGGGTTTAAATACCAACGCCATATGGCTCAGTTACAAAAGTATCCAAACAGAGATTTCAGTGTTACAGAATCGGACTCCGTACTGGTCCTGTATATCTTCTCCCAGTACGTCACATTAATAGATTTTTCACAACTAGAACAATTTTTTTGCCTTCGTAATTCGTAGATCAATTCATCCAATTAACAGTCATTTTCGTAATGATTAAAAAACTTTTGTTTATTGACTAGCGTTGCACTAGGTCCGATGACATGGAAACCCCGTTTGTATTCTTATGACAAATCTGCGCAAAAAATGTATTTTCCGTATGTGCTACCTCTGCACAAAAGATATACAAAAACTGCAAACAATTGGAATTTTTAAAGTCCAAAGAACATACATGTACTCTTTCAAGAATGGCTTGATCGTACCCAAAACCGAAGTTGACCTCGATATTTTTTGATAAATTTGTATACCAAATTTAATTTCAAAATGTAAAATCACTGCGAAGAAAATAAATGGAAACTCCAGATAATTGGATTTCATCATAGTCAAACGGGATATAACTGTTTTCGAATTCGTTCGATCGTATTGAAAACTTGAGCTTGACTTTGATATTTTTATGTTTTATCTGTATACCAAATTTCATTACAGTAAGTTAAGATGAACAGAAAATAAATAGACCGACCCGCAGATCAAAGAAAAAATCCCAAAAATAATACAAAAAAATAAAATTAGTTTATCTTTAAATGATCAGGATCTAGTACACAACACTGATTTGATGAAATATTGACACATTCAAATGTTTAGCATATACTGATTATAGTGATTTTTTAAAAGATATCTAATAATAAATAATCGATTGCTGTCTTTAATTTGTAATATATTTAATCTAAATTAGGTTCACTAGCGTTTGATAGAACCACAGGCTTCTGGATGGTTTCAAGTGTACCAAAATTTCCTGCAAAGAAATCCAGTGGATATAATTATTTGGATAATCAAACCATATATGGGCAGACAATACTATGTGTCACTGTTGCAAAGGCAGTCGAAAATGATCTAAGTATACATCATAAGATTACACTATTTTGAGAGTTATTTTTAGTAAGCCTATTTTTGAAGTCTTTTCTTAATTCAATATTGGTTTTCTTTCTTGTAGAAAACATATTTGGAACAACACATCCTTACATATATGACAAAACTAACTTCGATGTAAATGCTATAAACAGACCAAGTAAAAGTCATGTTGGTTTGAAGTCTCATGGAAATGTTCAGTTGAAAGTACTTGCAAAGTCAGCCGCATATAAGGAAGGTGATACCTTGAAATGTCTTTTTGAAAATATATAAACAATATTTGAAATAAGATCTGCTTTTGAAAACTTCATCTGAAAAATGTATCCATTGTAGACATTTATGAGAAATGGATAAAGCCAGAAATGAAAGATAATTTTTTAGTGCGGACATGGAGACCAGACCTTCAAAACACTCCAACTGCAACAGTACGAATCATTTTTTTTGTTCAATACTGAACAATAATAATAATTATTACAAAAAATATATTGGTGTCATTTGATAAAATGTTTAATGTAATAGCAAAAAAAAGAACAAGTATTACAGAATGTTGTAAATAACAACAACAATGCCAACTGTTAATACTACACTATAAGAATTTACGATATGCTGTTTTTTTTCTTACTTTTATTACGAATAACCCTCAAAAAATGATTTTGTTTGAAATTCATATGCGTAACACGCTATTATACAGTGGACATGTAAATTGATGTAATGATACCTAAAATGTATAATCTTATAGCAGTTTTAACATATATTTCAATTTTTTGTGTAGGTAATAAACGTTAAAGACGCTTGCTTTAAAAATAACATCACGTTCTCAGACGGGGTTGACCATTCAAAGTGGGCGGTAGCTAAACAGTTGCCTTGGATTTGTATCGGGGATTTAAATAGAGAGGTACGTGATGAAAACACAAAAAAATCATATCAGTTTTACATTCTCCTGTTTTCTTACATTGTGTTTGCTTGTTCTGATTTTTTTTTTGGGGGGGGGGGATGATCTTTATATTTCAAACTGACACGATTGTTGTAAATGGTTAGGTAATCATTCGATAAGATTGGTTTTTATTTATTAATGGATTTGAACAGTAGCAGATACCGTCAGCACATAGATTAAAAAGTCAGACATTAGTCCAAGACTATGTGGCATACGAAATGTAGTTTTCAATCAAATATGATTTTAAGATTTCTAAATCTCATTTTTTTGTTAATTCAGATGAAGAAAGTTTGTGGGTTTGTTGTTCCTATTTAATTTATATAAAACCATGAATAACATCTATACTTATAAATTAAGACATTTTGCAAATAAACCACAAAATGCCTGCACCAGAGTAACTGCTTACACCTTTGGTATTTCAATACGTGTGAGATGATGTCCGTAAGCTATAATTTAATTTTAAACTGATAAGTAATTATTGTAAGATTAATCAAAAACCTACTTTCATTTTCTATAAACAAGCCCGAATTAGCAAAAATGAGAGTAAGGTGGTGGACACGCTTTGCAATTGGTGGATCCAAGTCAGGGGTAGTTTGCATCAAATTATATACTTGCTATGACATAATAGTGAATGATTACGTAAAGAACGAATATATCTACTGGTAACTTGTTTAGAGTATACGTTTGACAAATTTTGAACAAATAAAATGAGCCAATTTGTTTCTTGAATGAACAAAGTACTCATTTAACAGGAAGTTGACGTCCGATTGATACAAAAATATATCCCACAATATGGCATGCCTAAACAAATAGTGTTTTAAAATTTCAAGCATCTGCAATAAAAAGTTGCTGAGAAATCTTTGACGGAAATTTGTTTGAAAATTTAGGCTTAAAATAACCAAAGTCGTCATTTAACAGGAAGTTGACATCCGATTGGTACAAAAATAAATCCAACGATATGGCATGCCTAGACAAATAGTGTGTTAAAATTTCAAGCATCTGCGATAAATAGTTGCTGAGAAATCTTTGACGAAAATTTGTTTGAAAATTTTAACTAAAAATAACAAAGTCGTCATTTAATAGGAAGTTGACGTCCGATTGGTACAAAAATATATCCCACGATATGGCATGCCTAGACAAATAGTGTGTTAAAATTTCAAGCATCTGCGCTAAAAAGTTGCTGAGAAATCTTTGATGAAAATTTGTTTGAAAATTTTAGCTAAAAATAAACAAAGTCGTCATTTAACAGGAAGTTGACATCCGATTGGTACAAAAATATATCCCACGATATGGCATGCCTCGACAAATAGTGTGTTAAAATTTGAAGCATCTGCGATAAATAGTTGCTGAGAAAAACGTGACAGAAATGTTTGTTACGGAAGGACAGACAGACACACAAGGGCAAAACAGTATATCCCCTTCTCCTTCGGAGCGGGGGTATAAAAATTGGATAGAACTCTCCAGAACGGGGTAACAAAGAATGTGGGTTGACTAACTAACGGCATGGCGAAAAGTGTAGGACGAGTTTATCATGCATCGTTGACAGATACATGAACCTTGGATCGGACATCTCTGGTTAATACAAACAAAAGTTAATGAATAAAATGGAATAATTTAAAGCGATTTTAGTTTTGATAGAAAAAAAATTAAAAACGGGGTTGCCCAAGGAGCGCGGGTTGACTATAAAATTAACGTCATGGCGGAAAGTCTAGGGCGAGTTAAACATCGGGTAGATACTTTGGATCTGACAACTTTGGCTTAAAATATGCATAAAAATATGCCTACACAGCTTTTTTTTAACTTCATACATTTTTATACCACGACATATTGGTAGTAAACTTTGGACATTGATTTGTAAACAATGAACAGATGTGTTATGCATAAAACGGGGAAGTTGAATTTGGGGTGACCCCCCTCCCCATTTTTTTTTGAAAACATCTCTTATCTGAAATTCTTATTTAGGAGAGTGATAAAAATTATAATGTAATTTGACCTAAAGAACAAGGTTTAGAGATACGACGCACTAAATACCTACTTACTGGTTTGAAATAAAAACATTTTTTTTAAATCCTGCAACAAAAAGAATTAAGGCCACGTATATATATGACATCAATTTCAGTTTCGATTTTTCACCCCTGTCCGCTCCTCTAAATATCCAGCAATGCAGTTAGTTTTTTTTTTGATTTTACAGAATAGGCTAAGAAAGCTCTTAAGAAAAAATCAGACACAGTATATACAACAATGAACCAAAAAAAAAATAGTTCAACATATTAACATTGTATCAAATTAATGTGTAAAGTAGTAATTCCCGGGCTTGCGCGGGATATCATGTAGTAATATAAATAGAGGAGCAAATCGGTTTGAAATGAAACTTTTGGATAAGTTACGTTTCGCAGAGAGAGAGAGAGAGAGAGAGAGAGAGAGAGAGAGAGAGAGAGAGAGAGAGAGAGTGTGTGTGTGTGTGTGTGTGTGTGTTAAACAAGGATGTTTTGTCTATACACAGAAATGATGATTTTTTGTTTTGATGTTTTATTTGTGACAAAGGCAGTTGTAAAATGCCAAATATTGGTTATAGCGGTATACATGTTATCAGGGCGTACTGTGTCGATTAAAAAACGATAGATTGGTATTCTTTCGTAGAAGGCAAAATAGTTGTACGATAAAAAAGTTAATAAATCTATGTAAATAACATTTAAACCAATATGAAAAAAATATTATGTATCAGCAAAGACCAATTACATCTAGTTTACACTGTTAACCAACTTCTATTCGCTGGGGGAGAAATTTAAAATTCGACATTTCTGTCGTCGCAATTATTATAAAATACATGGTTACTGTCTTGAAATATAAGCTATATTTGGGCGAGGGTAAGAAAACGTGACGGAGGGCGAGGCTTGCCGAGACCTCTTCATGTTTTCGACCCGAGCCCAAATATCGCTTATATATTTCAAGACAGTTATCATGTATTTTGTTTATCCTGCAACATATGGATATGTCTATATTGCGAACAGAACGAGTTGATCTCTGGTCATTTGTGAAATTAGATTCTGACAAAAAAGTTGATTTACAGTATTTTACATCTTATTTCTCATCTTTTTTTTCATTTTACATGTATATTTGCAACAGGAGGCACAGAAAAAGAGAGGAGGGTTGTCCGTTTGTCTAAAGGATGCACAAGCTGCTGAAGAATTTCGAAATCTTCACGAAAGATGTATTAAAAACATGATTAGCACTGCAAGAGCAAAACAACCAAAACAACCAAAACAACACAAAACACCACCATTTGTAGTGAAAAGTAACATTAAAAAAGTAACAAAACGACCAATATTACCCAAGAAAAATCGCGGTTGATATAAAACTGTGGAAACTGTTGAATAATAAATATTTATCAAATATTAATACTGCAACTTAGATTCATTTGTAATAAAAACCGAGGTTTAATAACCAGTTATATATATATATATATATATATATATATATATATATATATATATATATATATATAGAACGCGGACACACGGTTGAGTTAATAGAACGTAACAACTAATTATGCATTTATACATCATTAGGAGCCATAATTTATTACATTTATTGATTCAGTATGTACACATAAATATACAAGGATAAAAATGCAAGTCTGTATTCGTTAAAACAATAAAAATGTAAATAAAATAAAGATAGTTTATGTATTGTTTGGCCGAAATAGATTTCAGGTGAGGTTTGTGGTAACAGGGAAATAACTCACAAATTTTCTTTGTGACGAAATACGAACTTCCCTTTATTTCAAATATGACGTCAACGTTTATATTTTTCGGCGTTTTGTAGTTTACGGTGAAAAGTAACAGAGTACAAGCAATTTAACAACTTCCACAAAGATGCAATCCGCAATATATGGTTTTGAATATTGTTTTAGAAACACCTGTTTACATATATACTAAAAAAGATTGTTCTAAAATTGGAAATGTTAGAAATAAGATGTTTTTGTTTCCATTAAAGTAGTCATTTTTTGTTGTTGTATGTAAACATCATTGTGTATACATGTGTTCTATCTTTTGGATCATCCTCCTTCTTGTGATTGTAAATCTGCGTTGCCCCTTTGGGAGCCTATAATGTTTCAATAAAATTCTTGTTAATCTTGTTGGATTTAATTCTTTTTTAAATAGCTCATTGAAATTAATAGAAACAAATCATGATACGTGTAGAACAATGTTATCATTGTTTACCCTTTAATAGTCACATATAGGATGTACATATTCTTACGAAATTATTTACTTTTCATAAAAATGACAGTTTCAAATAACGGAATTTGACCTTTTGTAGTTATAAAACGGGTATGGTGTAACGAAAACTATTCAAAAAATGACCCGGGGATCATGTTTCAACGTTGAATATTGACCCAGGAGTTATTCTTTATCGTTGAAAATTTAGATCAATGGTCATGAAACTTATACCCTGGTTCATTTTTCAACAGCTTGAAAATGATGACCTCGACACGTTGAATATTTAGCCTGTTGAAATTGACTCCAACTCCAACTTTAGAATTTTTAACTGTCTTGGAACTAAATTGGAACTTGCTATATACGATTTAAATGTGTATGTATATACCTGTAAAGAAAGGAAGATGACCTTTGCTTACGAATGGGACGGGCTAAATAAAAGGATAGAGATTATTTGTTTCCATGTGTACTTGAACAGAATAGAAATCAATGTGTCTATTTTCAAAAACTGGAGTCAACCCTTTTTTTCCCTTTATCGTGATATAATGATTGTCCCTTTATTGATAGAAACTTGTCATACTATTTTATAAACGTGTGCAATAAATACTGCACGTTAAAGTTACTTTTTATGCAATCGACTTAGCTTATTAACAAAAGGCAATACACTCTACCTCATAATACTGTATTATAGGAAGATGTATATATATTTTCAATATGAAAAAAATATAGATATCGTCAGGTGTTTGTGCTCAATTTACTTAACGAGACAAGAGCTAGTTCGAGTTTTCGATCTCATTGCGCAGCTCGAATGGTTTCCGGTTGGCGTTTTTCTTTCGCTTTCGTATAATGAAGAATATATGAAATTTAATATAAACGTAAATAAATCCATTCATTTTAACTTTTAATAAATTAAGATTGCATAGTTTAAGCAGTTTAACCTAGGTTTGACATAACGAATTAATTTACGACTTCAAGTCACTTTACGGCATTGTTTACGTTAAAACCAGACGACAGGAGCTCGTCGAAGATGGTTAACAGAACGAAAAGAGGAAGATTTTTAAAATCGACACAGGTTGCACGTTATAATCAGCAATTGAAAAAAATACACAAATCAAGTGAAGAATGTGAACAATCCGAAAATCTTGATACTTTTGTGCCATTATTTGATACCCCATCTACTCCCGCTGCTGGCAGCAACTCTTTAAATGATCATTCGTATACACAACCAACAGGTTCGTTTGGTGAAATTAATGAATCATTTTTAGTGGAAAATTAAGAGCTTTAGACTTTACAATGCATGTGGTAGATCTGCATGCATTGTTCAACGACATGAAATGCGTGGATTGCGGAAATGTGTCAATGAAGTTCAAGGATGCTGTAGGAGTTTTACCAGCTGGTATTTGTGGCCACCTGGTTATAAAGTGTTACAACTGTCTTCAGTTTGTACAAGTTGCCATGAGAAAAACACATTCATCATAACATGGTCAAATGATATTTGATGTAAACACCAAACTGGCAATTAAATATATTTATCAATTTAAAAAATATATGTCACAGGGATACAATTGAATATAATTTAGTATTTAGTAATTCATTTATTTACTCATTCATTCATCCATACATTTCATTATTAACTCATTCATGGTTTACTCGTGTTTGACTGGTATTCGTGTTCTGTCACGTGATTGTGTTATTTTGGGTTGTGATTCACCAAATACGGTAATAGCTATAATATGTCTATATTTGGTAGTGGTAAAACAGGTTTTCATGGGTGTGTATGGTCAGTGCGCAAGTGTGAGAGATAACACTTAATTTATAATGTTTTGCACCATGATTTTAGAAGATAACTCGTTTGCCAGCAGACAGCGACAGTTTTACGACTCGTCTGATTAAATAGTTTGAGACTGTCATTAGTTTCAAACTATTGCGTTTAAGTTCTACTGAAGGCGAATTTGGTGAGAAATACTTTCTTTAATTGTTTTTATCTTAAAGTTAAAATATCTAAATATTATAAAAATGTATGCGTCAATTGTATGAATGTTTTCATTTCAGGTCACCTTCTCATCATTATCATTGTAATTCATCATAATAAAGTAACGTTGGAAACTGGACCATCCTTTTATTTATTTATTTTGTACGAGGAATAACGACCCCGTGACAAATGGCGCCCAACGCATCCAACGCATCCAACGTATCTAACAACGAATATTCCAACGTAAATTCCAACTTGTGTTCCAGCATATAGGCCTAACTTGTGGAAAACACTGGGAGTTTCATCTGGCACGTGCGTACGACAAAGTCGACTCGGGTGACCGAATTCCAAATATAAAACCGTCATCCGGAAAACAGAAATACCGGTATATATATTCATGTGAGCGCTCAACTATTTGATTTTGTGTGAAATACATCACTGTGTTTCCTGTTATTTCTACTACATGTAATGAATATTCTGGCCAGGCCATTGGAATTCTGGAAGATAGCGACCGTATATACAGGATCCGTGCGTGATTGACTGTTATAGGGTCAAAATCTAGGACGGCGAGGAAAGTCGAACACTCGGTTTCGCTTGACTGACTTCAGTGAACTTATTGTGACCGACTGCGAGTGATATAATTTTACACTGAATATATTTTATGGGTTTATACTTATTTCTATCATTGTACTGTTTATCATTTCTTTTATTTTCATGTTGCTTTTGTACCATTCATCATTTCATGTGTGATAGAGCTTGCGTGTTTAGTTAGTGAGTTTGAGTAACCTCGCGTAAACTAAATAACTTTTACTTAAATTTTAGGGCCATTGACAGCTGACAGATCCAGACGAAGACAATCAGAATTGTTACTAACTCTTTACTGCACTTACTTGAGCATATCAAGCACTAATTGTTTACAGAATGTGAGAATTTTGCAGAAAATCGGTGAAATTTATTTTGAATTTTGGTTTCAAGTTTGAGTTGATTTTTCAGTCGGTTTACTAGTTCTGAAGTGTTTGTACTGAGTTCAACTTCAAATTCTCTGTCATCTGTTTTTTTTTTGTTCTCATTAGAACTATCATTATCATTCATTTGCATGATTTTATACTTATCATATAGCTTAGATTAATTAATAACTGTAGTGATTAGTTAGTGCAGTAGTGAGTTGACTAGTTTGCATTAAGTGTTGCTTAAAAGTATCTAGAGTGTCGGTTGAAAAAAAAAATACAGCAATTTAAGTATTCATTCTAGTGCCGATTTATTTTCAGCTTTTCATCAGTTTGCAGTTTGTTTTTGTCAGATTTTGAATTGTTATGGCAGAAGGAGGTGAAAACCTAACAGGTGTTGATCAAGAAGCGGGAGCGAAGCCAAAGAAGGGGCGTGGCCGAGGATTGTCAAAAACAAATACATCTTTGGTAGACCCAGGTATAAAGCAACCCGGATATAAGGTAATAAGTAACCAAGAATATGACGATCTTATGGCATTGAAAGCTAGCACTCCTATCATAGGAAATGCTGGACCATTCAATTTCCCTGGTTCGAATGCATCATTACTGCAAAGTAATTTTGATGTAACACCTAAATTACCTATATTCAGTGGTAGTCTTGAACCAAACAAGAGTGAAGTTAGCTACGATGTTTGGAGTTTTGAAGTGAAATGTTTACAGAATTCGCATGCTATTCCTGAGGCTTTATTGCTTCAGACTATCAGAAATTCTTTAAGGGGTGAAGCAAGGTCAATGTTGGTATCCCTTGGGGAATCAACTACGGTAGATAAGGTCTTAGCTAAACTTGAAGGTTTTTACGGCTTAGTCAGTAGCAGTGAAACTTTAATGCAGGGCTTTTATAATGATTGTCAAAAGGACACAGAGTCTATTGTTCAATATGGTTCAAGATTAGAGTCAACGTTGTGTAAGGCTATCAAACAAGGTCATATCAGTGATGCTGCAAAAGAATCTATCTTGTGTAGTAAATTTTGGACAGGTCTTAAAAGCAAACCTTTGAGAAGTGCAACTAGGTATCTTTTTGATTCTGTGAAAGATTTTCAGAGTTTACTTAAAGAAATCAGAAAGATTGAACAGGAGGAACTATGCAGCAGTAAGGCCAGCGAAAAGTCGACAGCTCATCAGAACCTTGGTACAGCAAGAGTAGAGAAAGAGTCTACAACTAACGAGGAGTTACTCAAAGCACTACAAAGTATTGAAAAAAGGTTAGAGAAAGTAGAACTAATGCATAATCAAAGTAATGAGTTATCTCCTCCAAACACTCAGTTTTATGGCAGAGGACGAGCATTCCGCAGAGGACATTCGTACAACAGAGGAAACAACAGAGGTAGGTATTTCAAGAAACTATTTGAAGACAAAATCAGGAGTGACCCAAAAGAGTAGTCTCTTCCACTGCAGGGCAAATGGAAGAGAAAAGTAAGTGCCCTACAACTTTAGAACAGAGAATGGTAGGTCCATCAAATACAAGTACTGTTAATTTTTGTGGAAAAGAGGTCATTGGTCTCATAGATAGTGGATCTATGGTCACTACGGTATCAGAAGAGTTTTATAATTCTCTGACTAACAAGCCTGAATTACATAACATTTCAGAATTTCAGCTGAATGTATACGGCGCAAATGGCAGTGAGTTACCATTTCTTGGTTATATTGAGGCTTCTGTTAAGCTACCATTTCTCCAAGAACCACTTTTTGTCCCAGTTCTAGTGACAAAGACTTCAGACTACAGTTCTAAGATCCCTGTCATTGTGGGTACCAATGTAATTCGATATTGTAAAGAATTTTCAGATATGTCCGACAGTGCTTGGAAAAGTGCAATTGAAAATTTGAATTTGAACTGTTGTTTACCTGTAAAAACTACGAACAGATTTCCTATTAAGTTAGAACCTAATGAAGTTAAGTACATTAGAGGTATTGTTCGTAATGTAGATTCCTCTATAGAGTCAGTGTTAACAGAACAGTCTGAAAATGGGCAACAAGGAGTGATAGTTTGTCCAGGGCTATTATCCATGAAGAATGCAGGCAGAAACAAAAGGGTCAACGTTAAGGTATGTAATATATCGGCAAGTGCTATAAAAATTCTGCCGAAAACAAATTTGTGTCAGGTAAGTCAGGTTAGAGTAATGGATACTTAGAATCCGGAAACACCGACTACTGACAAGACGAAAGATCACAAACCCTTAACAGATTTAGGAGTGAAGGTAAATACAGATAATCTTTCTACAGAGCAGTGTAAGGAGGTATATGGTGTTTTAGAGAAATGGCGTGGGTTGTTTTCTACATTCCCGACCGATCTCGGGCGGACGGATGTGGTGAAACACGAGATACACTTAACGACAGATGTACCCTTCAGAGAACCATACAGGCGAATTCCCCCGGGAATGGTTGAAGAGGTAAGACAAACTTTACGTGAGATGTTAGAGGCTGGCGCTATTAGAAAGTCCAGTAGTCCATATTGCTCCAATGTTGTTTTGTGCCGGAAGGCGGATGGGTCCTTAAGGTTTTGTATCGATTTGCGTAAGTTAAATAACAGGACAATCAAGGACGCCTACACTTTACCTAGGATTGAGAACACGCTGGACAGGTTAGACGGGGCTACTTATTTCAGTAAGTTAGACTTAAAGTCAGGCTACTGGCAGGTGGAGATCCGAGAGGAGGACAAGAAAAAGACGGCCTTCACGGTAGGTCCACTAGGGTTCTTTGAATGTAACAGGATGCCGTTTGGTCTGACCAACGCTCCTGCAACATTCCAAAGACTTATGGAAACTTGCATGGGGGACATGAATCTCAAAGAGTGTTTACTTTTTCTTGATGATATCCTTATATTTTCCAGTACATTCACGGAACATCTCAATAGGTTACAGTCTGTTTTTCAGAGACTGCATGACTATAAGTTGAAATTAAATCCAAAGAAATGCGAATTTTTTAAAAGTCAAGTTCGGTACTTAGGTCATGTAGTGTCTGAACGGGGGATTATGACTGATCCTGATAAAACATCTGCTTTAAAGAATTGGCCGATTCCGTGTAATGTGAAGTCATTAAGATCTTTCTTAGGTTTCACAGGATATTATCGCAGATTCATCAAGGACTATGCCAGAACAGTCAAGCCATTGAATGACCTACTGATTGGACAACCAACACACAAAGCAGCAAAGAAAAACGCAAGGAAGAGAAAGAAGACAGAGTGGAAATGGGGTGAGTTAAAACAGGATTCTTTTGATTTGATCATACAGAAGCTTACAAATCCTCCTATTCTTGCTTATGCCAATTTTACCCAACCATTTGTCTTGAACATAGATGCGAGTTCAGATGGTTTGGGGGCTGTTTTATATCAAGTAAATGATGGTATTGAGCGAGTTATTGCTTATGCAAGTAGGGGTTTAAGACAATCAGAGAAACATTACCCAGCTCATAAACTGGAGTTTTTATGTTTGAAATGGGCTGTAGTAGTCAAATTCCACGATTATTTGTATAGTAATCACTTTGAGGTAAGGACTGATAATAATCCTCTAACCTATGTTACTACAACAGCCAAGCTGGATGCTACTTCTCATCGTTGGTTGGCATCATTGTCAGCTTACGATTTTAAGATTACATATAGATCAGGTAAGCTCAATAGAGATGCAGATGGGTTATCAAGAAATCCACCACAACAAGAACTGTTTTCGGATGTGGTTAAAGCTATTTCTCTAGCTGCATTGGTAAAGATTAACCCTCTAGCGGAGAGTTGTGTAATTGGAAAGTCAATGAAGCTGAAGTCAGAAGAAGTCGATGAAACACCGCAGAAGCTTAGCAACATCGATTGGCGAGAGGAACAAGGTAAGGATAAAGTTATAAGTAAAGTCAAGGATCTGTTAAACGGTGGGGTCAAACCATCTGGAAATAATCTGCAACAGGAATCAGAACCAGTCAGGTTACTTTTAAGGGAATGGAGACAACTGGTGGTTGAGAGAGGAATCTTGTTAAGAAAGGCGATGATTGCAGGAGAGGAAGTGCGTCAGCTAGTTCTTCCTGGTAAGTATAGGAGTAGTGTACTCATAGGACTGCATGATGACATGGGTCATCAAGGGCGAGATCGAACCTACTGGTTAGTTCAACAGCGATTCTGCTGGCCCAATATGTATGCAGATGTGGTTGACAAGGTAGAAAAGTGTGAGAGATGTGTAAGAAGCAAGACAAGAGATATACCAAAAACTGGATTGGTGTCCATTCATACAACAAGACCTCTGGAACTTGTTTGTATTGATTTTCTTACTCCGGAGAAGTCAAAAGGGGGGTATGAAAATATACTTGTAATAACAGACCACTTTACGAGATACGCAATGGCTGTTCCGACCAGGAATCAACTGGCATCAACAACAGCAAAGGTACTGTATGAGCAATTTATCTGCCACTATAGTTTCCCAGAGCGTATACATTCCGACCAAGGGAGAAACTTTGAGAGTAGTGTTATTAGGGAGCTCTGCAATATTGCCGGAGTAAAGAAGAGTAGAACGACGCCGTATCACCCAATGGGTAACGGTCAGGTAGAAAGATTTAATCAGACGCTCCTCAAAATGATGGGGACACTCGACGATGAGCAGAAGAAAGATTGGAAAACTTACGTTTTACCATTAGTTCACGCTTATAACGCGACAAAGCACGAGACTACAGGCTTTTCGCCGCACTACCTTATGTTTGGTTGGAATCCACGATTAGCTATCGATGCCTATCTTGGATTAGAGGATTCACAAGAAAAGGTAAGAAGTAGAGAAAACTATGCCCAGAAGTTAAAGAAACGACTACACTACGCTTACAAGATGGCAAGGGGTAACATCGGAAGGAACTCGAACAGGTATAAAGAGAATTATGATCACGGTGTTAGGTTTGAGAAACTAGATATTGGTGATCGAGTGTTAGTAAAAATGTTAGTGTTTTCAGGCAAAGCCAAACTCTCAGATAAGTGGGAGAGAGACCCGTATGTTGTAGTAGAACAGCCTGTTTCAAACATTCCAGTTTATAGAGTCAAAAATGAGGTGTCGGGGAAAATAAGAACGTTACATAGAAATCTTTTATTGCCTTTTATGTGCATAACTGAATCTTCTAGTTCAAATATAGAGTCAACTGACAAGATGCCAAGACCAGAGCAAAAAGAATCAACAGAGAAATCAGATATTTCAGAATCAGAATCCAGTGATGAAGGAACTATCATTAGAAAAAGGAAAGGTAAAACTAAACGAAATTTGAGTATTTCAGAAAGAAAATCAACGGCAGATTCGTATGATAGTTCTCGGCAGTACTCCACAATGGGATCATCTCATTCAACTAGTCGGTCATCTATCACAAGGAATTCAACAACAACGTTTGAATCGCCAACACCGGAAATTACGGAACCAAGGAGGTCTGAAAGGGTGAGAAAACCCCCAGAAAGGTATGGTACCTAGGTATCTCCCCAACAAACCCAGGTCTGGTATGTATGACAAGGAGAGAATGTCACAGGTGGATTAGTGAAATTCTGCAGACAGAATAATGAAATTCTGCAGACAGAATCGCATATTGTGTTGTATTTTAATTACATGTTTCCTTGAATATTTGTTTTAAATTTTGTAGTATAAGTAGAATGTGGTATGATTATTTTAGTGTTGATCAGATGATTTAGTTAGATTTTGTCGATAGAATATGTGATAGACGGTAGAACATGATATTATTCTAATATGAATGATATATATTTTAAATATTTAGTAACAGTATTAAGTTATATGATTTGGAGAGGTTATTATTCTTTTCAGTATTCTCCCTTAAGAAATGTCAGGAGACATTTTATTTAAGTGGGGGAGAATGTCACAGGGATACAATTAAATATAATTTAGTATTTAGTAATTCATTTATTTACTCATTCATTCATCCATACATTTCATTATTAACTCATTCATGGTTTACTCGTGTTTGACTGGTATTCTTGTTCTGTCACGTGATTGTGTTATTTTAGGTTGTGATTCACCAAATACGGTAATAGCTATAATATGTCTATATTTGGTAGTTGTAAAACAGGTTTTCATGGGTGTGTATGGTCAGTGCGCAAGTGTGAGAGATAACACTTAATTTATAATGTTTTGCACCATGATTTTAGAAGATAACTCGTTTGCCAGCAGACAGCGACAGTTTTACGACTCGTCTGATTAAATAGTTTGAGACTGTCATTAGTTTCAAACTATTACGTTTAAGTTCTACAGAAGGCGAATTTAGTGAGAAATATTTTCTTTAATAGTTTTTATCTTAAAGTTAAAATATCCAAATATTATAAAAATGTATGCGTCAATTGTATGAATGTTTTCATTTCAGGTCACCTTCTCATCATTATCATTGTAATTCATCATAATAAAGTAACGTTGGAAACTGGACCATCCTTTTATTTATTTATTTTGTACGAGGAATAACGACCCCGTGACATATATATATATATCACATTTTCCCCACAAAATTAACATTTTAGCAATGAATCATATGAATATAAAAAAACCCACAATCAACTATTATTATCAAATAAACACACAACTATTTTTTTAAAAAAGAAATCGTATCGTTTTATATGTATATATGACATAGGTGTCGGAACCGGTGGACTAGGGGAGGCTTAGCCCACCCCCCTCTTTTTTTTGCAAAGAAACCTTTTTTTTGCTTGTCAAGATTACTGACAAGTCTAGCCCCCACTTTTAGTTTGCTTCCAACGCCACTGTATGAGAGAGAGAGAGAGAGAGAGAGAGAGAGAGAGAGAGAGAGAGAGAGAGAGAGATCTGTAGGAACAAGATTTATTGTACGGTATACAGAATGTGATCGTATTTATTTTTTGTAAAATGTGTTAAGGATCATTGCCATTAAATTTTGTTGCCTTTAAATGTTCTGCTTTTACAGTTTTGCTACACATCTTAAATTTACAGGCATGTACCATAGTGGAATTGGTCCAGTCCAACTTAACAACCTTTTCACATCAATGAACTTGCCAAATATCAGTGAGAGCCTGATAAGAAGAAGATGAAGTGGGACCTGTGCTTGAACACTTGGCTGAGGAATCTACCAGCAAAGTTCTCTGTTAAGAGGGGATTTGTCAACCACTAGTAAGCATGTTTGAAGATTTCCTTAATGAACATGCATGTACATTTAGCTTTGGCACTGTTGGAAATCAATTAAAGTTAATTTAGGTAAATATGACATCACACAAATTACATGTTTAAGACCAAATATTTTTTTATTAGTTGACTTTCAAGACATCCCCCCCCCCCAATTAGGTCGATATGTCAAAATAAGAAAAAAATATTATTAATAAATTAAGAAACATTTTTGCACAATTTGGTTAATGTAATGGTAATACCACCACCCAATCCCATCGCTCACTCAAAATAATTAAAAAATTAACATATCCGGTGTTAATTCTATCTTCAAAACTTTGTTCAAATCATTTCTTATTTATGGTGATTTTTTTAGTAAATATTATTATTTTTTCAAAATCTTGAAAACTTAGGTTGGTCTTGAAATACAAGTAAAAAAAAAACTGGCCTTATAAAATATTCAGTGCATTCTAAATGGAAACAAAAGGACAAGCTTAATTAATACAACTAAAGTATTACCTAAAAGAGAGAACTTAAAGTCTCTCTCTCTCTCTCTCTCTCTCTCTCTCTCTCTCTCTCTCTCTCTCTCTCTCTCCCCAGCTTCCCTCTTTATAATAGTAAAAACAAAAAGAAATTGAGTCATTCTACTGTACATTAATGTTTAATAATATTTATCACTATTTTTAGACAGTATCGTTTCCTCTGGAATAACAGCTTCTGCAGATGGTGCTTTCTAGAAAAGAGGATCAGGAAGATGCTACAATAGTCTGTCAGGTAAATAACACATGTCGATGTACATTTTAGTCTGGTTTCAATTCCTTGGTACATGTACTTAGACATGTACTAAGACACAATATTTTATTAGAACTGACTATACCTTGCAGTGATCAGTTGGTCTGTCCATCTGTCTGTTTATGAATCTTTGTTTGGGACAGAAGCAGAACAAATCTTGCTAAACCATAAAGGCCAAAGATATTTTTTAATCTTGTTTATGATTCAGAAAGTAATTTCAATTTGGCAGATCAATATATTAGCACTGATATACATGAAAATTTATTAATGCTGTTTGAATATTGCAGGCACTGCAACTCTAATTTGAAAAAAGGACCGGCAAAGTTGTGGGTTTCTCTGCTCGATACAAATGATGCAGGAAATGCAATGTGGCAAAGGCAAAGCACAGAACCCCCAACAAGCATGCATGTACAAAAATGGAATGACACCGCGAAATCTATGGAACCTGACATGATTGTAAAAATTCTTAAGGATGTAAAAGACAAGAATAATCCTCTTGTTACACTGATTGGAGATGACGATTGCACAGCTTTCAATCGAGCAGGGTGTAAAGTTAGTTCTTGTATTGAATAGTTAAGTGACAAAAATCACATGAAAAAGAATACCGGTATTTCAAACAAACTCTATAACTTAAAATCAAAACACAAAGAGCTTTCTGTGAAAACGATCACCGCCATAATGAAGAGTTTCAGCTACATGCTAGCACAGTGCAAGGAAGACACAGATAAAATAGAAAAATCTATGGACTCTGTTGTTTTTCACCAGTTTGGTGACCATGTTAAATGTGGTGAATGGTGTAACATGAAGAAAAACCCAACTGCTTAACACAAGAGCTGATCTACGGGATGACAAACTGAAACTGATCTATTGTCAATGTTCAGTCATCTATTGTCAATGTTCAGTGATCTATTGTCAATGTTCAGTGATCTATTGTCAATGTTCAGGGATCTTGATCCCAGCAAGCTAAGCAGACTAGACTCTAGCAACTGCAATGAAAGCTTTAACAATACGTTAAGGTAACTCCAGTGTTTTAGAAATCCGTGTCAAACCAAACATTTTTTAATTTCAATAGTTAAAACAACTTATAAACTTACTATAGAGACCAAAATATTTATACCTTTGCACGTTTGTTTTCCTACAGTGAGCTTCAGCTCACAAGGTCCAAAAATTTAACAGCCAAAATTTAACACCATGATGCATGATCTTATGATTTATTAAATTATGCACCAAAATACATCATGTTAGGTTATAATTTAAGCAAATCAATTGATTATCATTAAATCATAAAAATTTTATTGATTGTCTACAGAAAATATAAAAAAAAAATACATTTTTTCTTGCCACGACCTTCCCAAAAAAATCACAAAATTGCATATTTTTGAAAAATTCTAAATAATTATTCAGTTTACATACATTTTTTAAAGAATATTTATTAAGAGTTACATATTGTGTTAACAAAAAAACATAGTTTATCAAAATTGACCATCTAGTTTTTGCTTGATAGTCTTTTCAACATGTGTACCCCCATATTGAAAATGTAAATTTTTCAAGTTGTTTTTTGCAAACTGTGGAAAAGAATGAAATGTACCAAAAAGACACAATCTAACAGTCACTTAAATTAATATACTCAATGAAACTGTATTATACATATAAAATTAAGGTCGAGACTGCCAAAAAAATCATATAGTTGAGTGCAGTAGAACCCCCTTCCCCTTTCTGTCAAATACTTTCTATCCCATTTTTTTAACATATTTATCTGTAGATTAAACACCAATCAGTGTTATGTAGTTTTAATTACACAAGTACTTACATATCCTCTCCTTGTCCCGGAAGACACATGAGGTCGTCAAGCTACATAAACGCAGTGTAATTGTTGGAGGAGAATGCATACAATACGTACAATTATATTACACACTCATTTACCTTTTTGCATTTCGCTGCTTTCCTTGCTTTCTCCAATCCCTCTAAACGATGGAGATGCTATATTTTAACAAATTTACCACTTTTTGACCAAACCATAATTATTTTAAAACACTTATTGTGTGCCAAAATTATAACCGGAAATTTAGCACGCCGTGTAAAAAAAGAACCGGATCCGAAAGACACTGGAGTTACCTTAATATCAAAAGCTCCAAAAGACAAGCACTACAGTGAGGATGGAAGCTTGGTACATAGACTTTATGTAGCTGTTTGCCAAAAGAATGAAGGTTATAGCTATGTAGCAAAGGTATTAAAACTTTGCATTGAGCATTCTCTTTTTTTGGACAAAAATCAATAATATATGTAATCATTAATTTATTTCCATTGTCTTGTTTTAATAATTGAGTGGTATCTTTATAGGTTCATGAGGAGCTTGGACTTAGTCCTGGGACATCAACAACTTCGCTAGCCTCGATCAGAGACAGAGATGTTCAACGGAAACGAGAAGTTTCAAAAACAAAAGAATTCAAGGTATATAAAAATAGTAAAGATGCTTTTTATACAAATTGTCTTTCAGCTTACACAGGAAAAAACTCAAAATATACCATAGTTATAGTATTAAACTTCATATAGGCATACATGTATATGTATGATCAAACCTTTTCATTAGTAAAGATACATAGAAATTGTTTATAATTAAAATATATTCATTTGTCATTTTAAAAGACAACAATTAGATTGGTTTCTTTTTTGCACAGTTGCAACGTCAAAAACTAAAGTGTAAAAGGAGTGGAGAAACTAGGAGGCAAGAAGTCAGAGAAGGTGACAGCTACTCATCAAATCTTTTAGGTGATTTGATTTAGAAATTCAATAAGAGTATATCTATTTTTGATTGATCATATAGATATTTAGCCAAATAATATAATCTTATTATTAACCACTATGTAAACAAAGTTTAAGGGAAGGTGAGGAAAACATTAAAGTTGCCAAGTTTGTCCTTAGACTTTCAATTTTGGTGTGCAGATTTTCCTACCCTTGGCCCAATCTGACTCATATTTACCCACAAAGTGTCTTTGGTGGGAAATCATTTGAACAAAGTTTCTAGTTCAAATGTGAAGGTCATAGTTGTGTTATGTGCAAGTTCCTTATCTACTATATATCAGTGATACATAAACATGTAATACATTTATTGTAGGAGACACATCTGACCCAGATATGGAAGTAATTCCTGGGCCATCAGATGTTGGTAATGCCAAAACAATTGTATACTATGATCTGGAAACAGCAGGATTGAGTATGTCTAAATTTGTACATTGATTTATGTAATTATTATATTTACCATGATTTTATGTTTCATAACTTTTTAACAAAGTTTTTACGCATACTTCTGTTAATACTCTTAAAGATAATATTGAGGCTATAGAAGAGTCCAAAGTGATAAATGTGAACCATTCAATCAATCAATCTGTCAATCTACAAATTATGTTGATTCATTATTATGTTTATTTTTTTTTTTTTTGGAACAATATTATTTTGTTTATATTTTTACCAATAGCAGATCAACATCAGGAATTCTAGGATTTCTACAATTGGATTCTAGGATTTCTACAACACATCACACAGCTGACAGCTCTATTATTTGTAGTTCATCTTTTATTTGCTGGTATATTTCTGATCAATCATAGAAATGTTTTTAGCTCAAACATTTATTAACCAGACTTCAAGCGTAATGTATAGGAAATTTATCACACGTTTAGCTCAAAACCAATGAATATCACTCATGCAATAAATTTTTGATATTACAAATGCCATTTATAATTTTCTCTCATAAATTGATAAGAATATGTTCAAAATGTTTGTGTGCTAAGCTTGGAACATTTTTTTTTCATGCATAAAGTTGTTGACATATTAAAGGAAATGTACTTGCTAATGTAAATATTAGTTTTTAACTAATTCATTAATATTAAGTCCTTACTATGAATGACTTCAATCGATATATAGGAGTTACTCTTGCATTAACTGTTTAATGACCTTGACCAAAGGTAAAATTTGGTAGATCAAGGCCATTTTATATCAGTCCGTAAACACACTACCTAGATACCAATTTGTAAATTTATAATACTGGTATACAGTCATCATTTGGATGTACGGGTAACCATTTCTCATTCCTTTTTTTCTCTAATAGGTAGAGAAAGCTCCATTGTTCAAATTTCGGCAGTCTGTAAAGACCAGAAATTCAACAAATATGTCACACTAAGCCAGGAAATTTCAGAAGAGGTCAGTCTGACAAAACGGAAGTGAAACAGTGTTTGGACTTTAGCACATATCATCACCACTGCCAGGTTCTTGAATAAAAAAAATATGTATTGTTTTCAGTAGCATTGTTTAAAAAATAAGTATTCATATATACCTTGATAATAGACGACATAATTTAAATTGTACGAACAATTGGTATAATTTTATAGTCGTACATGTATGTATTCCTATGTATGTACTTTGATTTTTATACCGCCGCTCCGAAGGAGAGGAAAAATACTGTTTCACCTTTGAGTCTCTGTCTGTCTGTCTGTCTGTCAGTCCGTAATTTTTTTGTCGCATTTTTCTAAGCAACTTTTTACTGCAGATGCTTGAAATTTTAACACACTTTTTATAAGGCATGCCATTAGGTGGGATTCATTTTTATACCAGTCAGACATCAACTTCTTGGTAAAAGACGACTTTTTTACTTTTAGCCTAAATTTTCAAACCGATTTTCATCGAAGATTTGTCAGCAACTATTATTCACAGATCTTTGAAATGTTAACACTCTTTGTTTAGGCATTCCATATAGTGGGATTCATTTTTGTACATTGTACTTATCGGATGTCAACTTCCTTTCAAATGTCGAATTTGCTTATTTTGTATAGTCACATCAAAGCGGGGGAATCACTATTGAGCATTGGCTCACATATATTTTGTATTAGTATGTTGTGCTTATAGAAATTGAACTACCAATCCTAATGATACGATGAACAACATTTTATTTTGCTATAACATGAAATTAAAACAAAAACTGATCCGTGTACGGAAGAATTCTTATCAGTAAAACATAAAGTAAACTTAAAATAAATTTATAATTTTTATTTTCAATGTTGATTTTCAAACAATGAACTAAGTAGCAATAATAAAATAGTGAAATTTTATTGGTTGCTATCATGTGATATGGTTTGGCATGTTTTGATGAATGAGAAACAAATACTTGCTATTGGAATAAAATACTATGCTGTGATATCCCCATGCCATGATGCATGTATGAAATTTAAATGCTATGCTTTGACATTGTGTATGTTGCGAAAAATATAATTAATATGTTATATACTGTACATGACGTAAATGGCAGTATCTACTATCAGGTTGTATAATAAAAATGAGAGCTTTAAATAAGCCGACTCTAGAACATCTTAAACCGAAACCTTTTTTTGCAATTAAGCGGAAATATTTAATTACCGCACTAAATTACCGCACTAAACTATCCTTTATCTCTTCCGACTAAAATATATTAGGGAACCTGTGTATAGTAACATAGAAGTAATGAACGAAGGAAGTCATTAAAAATGTATTTTGGTGCTTTCACTAATAATCGCCAAACTCATATTTACATGATAATAGTTTTTGTGGGAAAGTGTACGTTAATAAAGTGATGCATTTATCAACATCATAGCTTTGTTCAGGGAAATCAAAATTTAATATCCTTGTAATTATGATGCTAAATTTATTTACTGTGAATATAGTTAAAAAAACTATGAACATAAAAATTAATAAATCAAGATACGTGAAAACTTTTACATATGGAGTTTTGAAAATGAATCCGATATAATTGTATTATATGTATTTTGTACTTGTAAACCTAATATGAGTTATAAATGATAATATAGGTTAATAAATTGAATTTGAATATCAACATACGTCATGCAAATATCAACAAAAACACGTGTACCTTTCACAGTAAATTGATATAATCAAAGGTTATGACAAAGGAGAGCATCCGACTATTGCTAGTTTTCTGTGTTTAAAAAATAAAATAGTTTCCACCTATGTTAAGTATGGATCAAAACAAATCTTTGTCGGCAATATACACAATTAATTTTTTTTTTCTTTTAAATACAGTGGGGTTAATTGAGGAACCCTTTTTATGATCGCCTATGTACGAGATAAAGCCGACAAAGTGTAAAGGTAAAATGACTCTCTCGGTAAAGGTGCATGTAAGCTTCTCATTTCCACCAAAAACATACTTTTTTGATACACCAAAAACCCCGCTTCTGTAAAACGATGCCCCGTATTCTGCTTTCAAGTCTATTGGAACTCCATTCAACCCAAACAAGAGTCTCAAATGTAACACCAGAAATGCATCAAAATAAAGTAGACAGTGACAAAAGATTGTGTAAATTGCTTTTATTTTCTGAGATTTTGATGAAATAAAGGTAAGCAATTCGGGTTTCAAGGAAGAAGCAAATGGTTTTCTATTAAACAGGATGAAAGTAGTTTAGGAACAAAAATAGAGCACATTTTACATATGCATATGGCTAACCTGTGCATTTCTGCATAATGTATAAGAACAACGCCATATGTTAGTTGTTAATTATTACATATCTTCCCTATCCTTAAATGAGTTTTATTTTATTTTTTGTCAATGAATGAGGTACTGTAAAATATAAAGATTTTGATTTATTGTGTAGTTGACATAATTGTTAATCGATATCCTGGTGCAAATTACAGCAACGTGTATTTAAGATCACTTATTTTTTTTTCTAAGTGTACTTAAAAGAAAAAAAATACTGACTCAATGTTTCTCAAAAAATACGGACACCGACTGAACTTCCATTTAACAACTATCTGCAACCCCCCCCCCAAAAAAACCCCAAAAAGAACAAAAAAACCACCCCCCCCAACAAAAAAAAAACAAAACAAAAAAAAAAACAAAACAAAACAAAAACAAAGAACCCCCCCCCAAAAAAAAACAAAAAAAAAATAATAAATTAAAAAAAATAACACCCCCCCCCCGAAAAAAAATAAACGAAAAAAAAAACCAAATTTAAAACAAAACAAACAATTAGCACGGATAGTAACACAAAGCCTACTCCGGATATATTGAATTTAAGGGGACCATGCAAATTATTACAATATATCGAACAAATTATTTAATTATCGTTTATCTATTACAATGAACAGATAACATTAAATATAAGTCCTTAAAAGTTTAATTTAAATATCAGTAAGTTTTATAGGTTTCATTTTGTTACAATCTTTTACCTCATCAAAATGCTTAATCGCATTTTTTTACGTTTTAAAAAGAAATCATTAGACCCAAACGCTTCAAATACTGCTGAACACTGCTTGTTTATCATCGTAAATGTACTCGGGTTAATCTCAAAATTCTTAGCTATTTCGAATTTAGGCTTTGTCCTTTTATCAATAGCCTTACTAGTTCGTAATTATAGTTATACAATTTTCTTTTCTGCGGGGTTTCCATATTACGTCTATCCTCAATACGTCCGTACACGTAAAAACAAAGAATTCAACAGTGAATAAATTTTATTTTTAAAAGAAGTATAAAAACTTATAAGGTGAGAACTTATCAATTCACGCCTTTGTATATCAACAGGTCAGTCAGGCATAATTACTGTCACCAACCGTTACGACAGCCGTCGGGGAATACCTCAATATAACCGTTATAAAAACAACTCATTATCACGTCTCGGGACCGATCAATAACTTCAATATAAGCAATAATTCAAAATAACCGATTTCATTATAACCGTTAATTTAATGCAACGAATATGAGAGGCTAAAACTGGGGATTTATTTATATTTCAAAATAAGCGGAATTTCAAAATAAGCGATTTCAATATAAGTGGAGTAAGCTGTATAGTATAAAATAAAATAAGTTTAGAATTAAAAAAAGAAACCAAATGAAGTGATATTGCGTTCAGTTTAAAATTGATTTACTAAGCGTTAATAAGTGATGCTTTATACAAAGGATATATTTTTTGATGATCGATATATAAGTTGAATGGTGCTCATTGATTTAGAAAATTAATTATAAAATTAATACAAAAACATGTTCAATGAATGATGTATGATTCATAGGAAATACGATTATAACATAAAACTAGCCACATCAACCTTAAACATAGTACTTAGTATTAACAGAGATTGACTCAAAGAATTCCCCCAGTACATTACGATATACATGTAAAAATACAGTTAGTACAAAAAGTGAAAGCTGATTTGATTCATTTTTAAAACAGATAGACGACAAATGATGAGTAAATATTTTCATTACATTCTTAAGATTATTTGTTTTCTTTAATCCAAGAAAATCTAATTATGATAATTTAAACAATAAAAAGATTTCTCTGTTGAATGGTGATTCATTCAGGTTATGAAGGTCTCGAATGCATAACCCGCGATAGCAGGTTATGTAATATTGTTCTGCAATGATCACTGCGTTCGTAACATGAATCACCAAAAAAAGCATTTTATTGTTTATTCTTAATATTTATATCTTTTTAAAAAAAATATTTTGATCGTAAAAAAGTAGGTTTAAATAACCAAATTACTGATAATGTAAATTAGTACATTAACTAAAAGAAACAGCCAAATTGTATCCTATGGGAATTTGAGTCTGATATCATCAATTTTTTTGTTGTTATGCAGTATGAAGTCGCTGTAGGTTTTTTATCCCAAATTAAATGCAATCTGAATACGCTTTGGCGCATTTTAGTCAAAGGAGTTTTTACATAAATACAAAGTATTATCGTATAAACTGATGAAAAAATGTTCGACATGAATATATCATAGGATCGTATGCATATATAAGGATTAACATGATATAATAATTGTTGTCAAATAAATTGTCTTAAGATAGGCAATGCACAGTATTAGGGCTTGAATATTTGATAAACGCACCACACACACATCAAACTTTAAGAAAAAAATTGCTTACTATTATACACAGCCAATTGTGCCTCACGTGAAATTCACGTGAAAAGAGCTTCACGTGAATTTCACGTTAAGCTTCGTGTGAAATTCACATGAAATTCACGTGAAATTCGTGTGAAGTGAAAATCACGTGAAATGTTTCACGTGAATTTCACGTGAAACATCTTCACGTGAAATTCATGTGAAAAATCACATGATTTTCACACAATTTTAACGTGAAATCCCTTTCACGTGAAATTCATGTGAATAGTCTGTTTCGGCTTAACTGCGGGACTGATGTTTGCGCATGCGCAGAAACCGCTAGGGGGGACAAAGTTTACATTAGCAACATGGTGAAAGGGTGTAGCGTTTATGGATGTACCAACCGCTCAAACGGTTCAGCACGCGATCGGGGTGTTAAATTTTTCAAATTTCCTAAGGGCAAAATAAAGAGACGTGCATGGATAAGGTCGCTCAACCGTAGAAATTGGCAACCTACTGAAAATTCGTTCGTTTGCTCCGACCATTTTGTGTCCGGGTGGCACGCAGACGAACGTGAAGATGTAGACTTTGCACCTACAGTATTTAAGTACAAAGCTAAGGGAATTGATGAAGAAAGATCAAACAGAGCCTTCAGGCGAAACCTTACGAAGGTAAATCATTATATGCAAGTAGTTTACTATAAAATAGTAATAATATTACTAAGTTAAATGTACATGTATATACCCTAATCCATCTCTTTCTCTCTCTCTCTCTCTCTCTCTCTCTCTCTCTCTCTCTCTCTCTCTCTCAGATCAATCATACAGTAAATGGACTCGTGTTAATTTATGATCTTGTACTGTGCATATATAGACTTTTGAGGAAGCTGCAAGAGAACAACAAATTATGGAAGAAGGGATGCTGAATTTGTCATTGGCTCATCATGATTATGTAGTCAACACCAGCAAAAAGGAATCAAGTACTGCGCAGAAAGAATTTTCTAGTATAGGTGATTTTATTTAGTTTTATTACTTTTTCAAAGTATTTCAGTTGTCACAATTGCATGTGTTTGTGTTAATGTTTTATTAATTATTACATGTTTATTGTGTTGGGGGAATAGAAGTTGGATGACTGATGGGTTTCACCAGTGACTGGCAGATGCAAGCAAATCTCAATGGCTGTATGCAGCTACCTGGAACCAATCAAAGACCTGGTTTTGTGATATGGTCTCCTGCAGGGAGGCTAGTTATTCTATTGGAACTCACAGTGTTGTGGGAGGATATAAAAAACTGAAGTTCAATTAAATCATTCCCAAGCAAATATCAAGACTCATAAGGCAAATGCTTTTTAATAACCTAGTATCCATGCTGCAAAATGGATGGAAGTCATAGACTTAATCTTCCCTGGATGGAACACCAGTCCATCGCAGGTAAACTCCCAGCATAAGCCACTATCTACTTTCAGCTGACTTGACTGTGAGAATTAATGCAGATAGTTTCTTGTCGAATAACACAACACACACCATCAAGTGTCAATAGCAGGGTTTGAACTGGTAACTTTTCAGATACTGACCAAACAATCATGACCACTGAGCTTTGTGCTCCTCAACATCAAGATATGTAATATACAGGTATATTCTATTACATATGTATTGGGTTTTTAAAATCTTTTATGTTATCTTATTTTCAAATTGTTTTTGTTATGTTTTTGTGCTCAAAGTTGGGACTTTTTATGAAATTATCCTTCAATAGTGATTGCACCCTGAATTTGTGATAAAAATTAAAAATCATAATGTGCATACTAACTATAACAGGATTGGTCAATGCATAGAAATTCAATATGCATATTAAAATTCAACCCTGTAATCTCAGTGCTTTGAAGTATATGTCTGATATTAATTTTTCTGTATGTATGCTACAGGTGTGCAGTCTGAGGAAGATCCTCTTCTCATAGAGAACCAACAACTTAGGAAAGAAAATTCAGAGTTGAAGGAGAAGGTGAAGAGACTGACATGGTCTGTTGAGAAAATCAAAGACGACGATAAAGCAACCAAATTTCACACTGGACTTCCATCATTTTCAGTGTTCCTGTGGTTATTCAGGTATTTTTTAAAGACCAATTGATCAAATTAAGTACCGGCTATTATTAATTATTTTAAGTCAGACATCTAAAATATATCTTTTTACTAATATATTGTTTTTATGCAAATATTAGCTTATCTAATATCTTAAACATGTATAGAGGTCTATCTTTATTCTTATCAAATTATCATTTTCTTAAGCTTCATATCTGCTAAAGCAGAAAACATGACTTTCTGGGATGGAAAGAATACACCTAGTGAAAGAAGAAGACCCCTGAAAACTTCCATCCCCCTGATTGATCAGCTTCTAGCAGTTTTAATCAGACTGAAAGTTGGTTTATTTACTAGGGACATAGCTGATAGATTTTGTATTTCTTCTAGCACTTTTTCCAGCATTTTTGTTACTTGGATTTGTTTATTGTATGAAGAACTCAAAGTGATCAATGTGTATCCCTCTCGCCAATTAGTTAAGCAGACAACACCTGTAGCTTTTAAATCATATCCAAATTTACGTATAATTTTAGACTGTACAGAGATATTTGTTCAAAGATCCTCTAGTTTGCTCAATCAGAATTTGTTGTATTCCAATTACAAGCATCATTCTACTCTGAAATTTTTGATTGGTATTACTCCATCAGGAGTCATCTCCTTTGTTTCTGAAGCTTGGGGTGGTAGAGTGTCTGATCGCCGCATTGTGATTGAGAGTGGTCTTTTGGATTTGTTAGAGCCAGGTGATAGCATTATGGCCGATAAAGGTTTTACCATTTCTGATCTACTGAGAGAAAGAAAATGTACTTTAAATATTCCTCCATTTAAACGAAACAATGTTCAATTCACTGCAGGTCAAGTTTTTGAGACTCAAGCCATAGCATCTTTGCGAATTCATGTTGAAAGAAGCATTGGGCGTATCAAAAAATTTCATTTGTTTGATGGTGTCATGCCTTTGTCTTTGGCCCCTGTTGCTTCCAAATGCTTTATGGTTGCATGCTGGTTAACTAACTTAGATGTACCAATTGTATAATTTTTCTATCATGATCAACATGATTTTGTATGTAATGTTTACATATAATTTCAATGACCTCTTTACTAATTTTTGTCTGTAAATGATGTCATTGTACATCTTTATCTTTTTCTACACAGAGAGAGTGCAATTAATCAGTTAGCTGAAGATGCTGTTAAATTTTCACAGTGACTTTGATTTGTATGATCACAAATTTAATTTTGTATATGGCATTTTTCTATTTTTAATTAAATAGCCAGTGACTGAAGATCTGTAAACATCATGCACCATGTGTTAAAGGTGAATAAGCTAGTTCACTGGAAAGTGTAAAACAATCATTAACATGTAGTTGTTTTGTACATATCTATATGGAAAGTACAATAAATCTGAGATCCATGTTTACATTTGCTTGTTGTCAAATGAACACATTGACAGTCAATTTCATCTGCTGTTGGAAAAATTATGCAAACAAGATTGAAAATATTGAAAACATTTAATACAAGAAACTTTTAGAATCTGTAAAATCTTGAAATTGTTTAAAAGAGCTCTTCAAACAAAATTATGATGCAAAAATTAAGTTAAAGTTACTGGTTACATTAATTGTCTACTATACTAGTCAAAATTTCTAACGCTACATGGTTTTAACTCGTTTTTAAGGCTTTTAAAAAAAACATTAAACATTGACTTTACGCTTTTCAACAAAAATGGTCACAGAAAAGTAATTACGTGCTTAATTCCTTATCTTAAGATGCAACATATTTTACATTTCAATGGGTCTTTATAACAAATCAGATGTACCGTAGATATAAATATTTTTATATAATAAAAGTGGGGCGTTAGAATCTTTAACATGTATATATAGTTGGACATGAAATTTATGTCCATTATGCTTCCAAAGCAAGTCAATGCAGAATATGAGTAACAAAAAATTCAACTAGCTTTGGAAGCATCATGGACACAAATTCTGGATCAAACAATATTCTTTCAACAAAACAGTTATTTTCTTCCGCAGCAGTCCAAACAACAAAATCACACCAACTGCAGCCCATGATTGCCATTTCTCCCTGCACCTGAGCGTAGTATTTATGATTACGACGCAGTCTTGTTCCCTGCTCTGTCATTTCCAAGCAGAATTCTTGAAGGCCCATAGCAACAATATCATGTACCTCCATATCACAAATGGATCTCCCTTTAATGGAGTAAGGGCACTTGATTTCCAGTACTCCTGTTCTGTTTTCTGATGGCTGTGACATATCTGTTATTTTTCCATCACTTGAGGCTCCTAAGAATGGGTGGGATGGATAGATGGTGAGGCCGGTCTCTGCCACTGTTATAGTTGTGACAGAATTCTGAAGCAGGAGGTAGTCTTCCAGGGCATCTTTTTCATGTTGCACACCCCACTGGACTGCCTTTGGAAGAGAGCTGTACCTGTTAATATTGAAAAACTGTTTTAATGGTTAGAACATAAACAGTTGATGTTATTGGTAGATTTATAAATTTGATATTGGATCTCTTCTACTGCTTTCCAATGCTAAAAACAGAATAGATACTAGGTAGTGCATTGCATGCAATTGATTTCCATGCATTATAAAATTATTAAAACCTTACTAGGTAGTGCATTGGATGCAATTGATTTCCATACATTATTAAATTATTAAAACCTTAAAATTTGATTATGTTGATATACATGTATATATACCCCCTGCAAATATTCAACTGTTTTACTTGCATGTGCAATACAATAAAGAATGTTAAACATTTAATATAAAACATTTTTCACATACTTGTCCAAATTTGATCCAGTGAAAATTCTTTGGATCAAACTTGCAGGATTCGGCCCTGCGTGCAGCACATCCCCAAATAGCGAGCTAGTAATGCGGCCTTTGTGCAAGTCCTTCCACAATGTTGATTCCCTCTGTCCTCTAGTCTGCTCCTCAATGTAGGCACTTAGGTCCTGGTCAATTCCTTCAAGGAGATGGGCTGTATGTAAATAAGAACAAAATATATTCATTGTTTAGAAGTTCACAGTATTATGACCTTGATTGGTCATGAGATGGGTTGTTTTGTTCTTAATTCCAATTTGCTGGATCATTTTGATCTCAGGTTACATAAAAATAGGGTAGAATAACCTCTACATCTGGGAACTGATGTTTTTAATTTTAGATTTTAGAATATTTTTAGAATATTTTAGAATACTTTATTCTGGTTGAATATTGTCTATTAATTACTTACCTGTGCTTGTGTTTGGTTCATAGATCATGTCTGCAATCTTTTCCTCCAATGGGTTATCTGATGTGCAGACAACTTGTTCTGATTCATAGGGAGGAGCAGGATCTGGTATAATGGCCAAATGTGACATTCCTGAAAAAACATGAACATGTATTATCCATAAACAGATTAAACATAGTTTTCGATACATGCTGGCAAAACCAAAAACTGATTGGGGCAAATTTACCTGTATTAGGGAAAACTGTTTTTAGCTCCATCATTTTCTGTAGATAGTGTCCTGCATCTGGTATTCTTTGGGAGGAATGGCGAGGATCGAAGTTTAAAACTGTGACTCTTGTATCATCCTCATCCCTAGATTGAGAAGTTAAGGACTTAGGTCGACTAAAGCTCATGTCCTTCAGAGGTTTTGGCTCTGAAGTCATCTTCCTTGGGACATTCCAAGCTGACTTTTTAGATGTGCATGAAGTTGCAGTCTCCTCCCTCATCACTTCCATGTTGTAGCTATTTATGGCAAACAAAAAGCCACCAACATGACTGCAACATTGAGCCAAACTACAAATACAAAGGAAAAATGAATATACAATATAATGAGTGCGTTCATAGTTCTGCCGTTGGTAGACAAAAGTTGCTGTTGGTAAAATTAACTACCATTGGCATACCATTGGTACCAATGTTTTTTGCCAATGGCATATTTTTCTGCAGACGATCTAGAGTGTGGGAAGTATTGGTAAATGACGTCACAACTGATTACAAACATGGCGGCGAAAATCAAGACATTAGTTCCCGGTTTTGGGAGAGCGATTTTCTCTCTAACTATGATAAGTGGGGTGCAATATATGATAAAAATGTTGATGTTGTATAATTTGGGCTGAAAAAAAAGATGTTTGTTCTTTGACATGTTTACAAAACTGTAATCAATTTTACCAATGTTTCCATTGGTAACATTGGTAAAATCAGTGACATTTGTATGCCATCAATAACAAAACTGTTCAGGGTTTATTGGTACAATTGGTACCATAAATGTCATCCAACTGCAACAATGGTTATTTGAAAGTTGGTACCACTGGTAGAACTATGAACTTTTTTCCCAGTAGGCTTATTAAATCATGGGTCTAAGTAAATTACTAAAATTTGAATTATATGCACACACACACATATATATATATATATATATATATATATATATATATATATATATATATATATATGTATATATATATATATATATATATATATATATATATATATATATATGTCAATCGCTAAAGTTAACTAAATTTATTAAAATGAACAAAATACCAAGAGAAAAAACCAATGCACTTACCCTATAGGACATTGGCAGTAGGCATGTTCAGGTTTGTGATTTACAAAGTGTATATACACTTGATATCTCACTTTTTTCATAGATGCAAGCACTGTTGCTGACCCATACATGACACCGGTGTCAACCTGGTTAAAAAAAAAATTAAAACACGCTTTGCTCTAAATGGCATTACAAATTAGAAATATGTAATAGGATGAAGTACAACACCATAAATTGTTTACGTTTTTTTGTATCAAATTGCCACGCCCACTTTGGTTTGTTTATAAATATAGCCATTATAGGATACATAAATATAAATATGGATCTCATTTCGGATCCACACACATAAAAAATAATGAACATATCTTTTCAGTAAAACTAGCTCTAATATAATTTTACGAAGTTCTCACCTCACAAAATCCAATGTTTTGTACATCCCCCGCTTGGAAATGGGAGACAGCTCTGTCGAGAGTTCGGTAAGACCGAACGCCAGATGCTTCTTCTCGGACATCTCCCCCGTTTTTTTCTATCATAAACGAATGAATGTCTGAAAACTTAATATTGGGCGGTGTTACGTTTCCCAAGCTAGAATATTGCACCGAATTATAGGCTGGAAGACCGGGAAGGGTATGTACATTGTCAGGGATTTATATTTCCCGCTTCGCCATCTTTGTTGCTGTAAACAAATGACGTTTGTCCCCCCAAGCGCGTTATGCGCATGCGTGAGATTTAGCCCGAATTAGTCTATTATTCATGTGATTTTCACGTGAAATTTCAAACAATTCTTAAACAACCCGGATTATTTTTTTTCAAGATGTGTATTTTACTTCAGTACTGGCTGAGAGTTGTTGAACTCAATTTATAATACTTTCGATTACACCAAAGTGATATATAACCAGATAACAGTAAAAACCCTTTAGCAATTTAACGTTATCTTAACATATATAAATAAAATTAAAAATGTATAAGCATATCAATAAAAGACCATCAACACACATGCTAACAATTTCAAATCATAAAATATTATTTCAATGCTATTAAATAAATTCCGGATTGGAGTCTGATTTGGCTTTGATAATTTGACTGAATGTCGTGCTCGTGCCGACGTCACATTTTACGTCACAGGTTGAAGCAGAAGATGGACTGCACTGTGTATGTTATGCTGTGGACTGATGTTACTTGGGTGCCAATCTTGTAAAGGTAAGCTGTATATTTGTAAAAGAAATAGAGTAGTGACCGCGTAGATCTTGTTGCAGCTCTTTATTTATCTCTAACCGCGATAATTCTGTTTCACTTTGAACATTGACTGTCTCGAAGACACGATCGACACTTGATATGCCTACAATTATATTATACATATAACTATAGCGTGATGCTGATGAGGATATTTCAATGAACTACGCAAATAAAATAATTTAATAACAGTTAACCAAAGGTCACTGTGAAATAATGTTGATAATCAAATTATAATTGAGATCGGTAGGTCTGTCAATCCGAATTTTCTCGGAAAGATCTATACATATTACTAAACTTAAAACTGTGCGGGTTTGATAAATAAAAAGAATAAAAACACAATAAAATTTAATGAAGAGTAAAGGCATTGTGTTTCATACATATGTATTTATTAAAGGTGCAGCTAGATGCAGTGGCATCGGAAGCATATTGAAAGTGGAAGGGGAGACTTGACTTCGCCACAACGAAAGATGAAAACGGGATATATCAGCTTTATTACGAATGGTTATGTTCAGGTTTCGGTGAGTGACTTACCTAGGCCTATTTGTTAAACGAAATCGGCGATTATTTGTAGTTTCCCTCTTAAAAAAACAATTAATGTACACATGTCTTCTTCTTTTTTTAAAAGAAAATTAGGTTTTAAAAAAATATTAATCACTTTGTAATCATGTACATAGTTTCTTTGTTATTTTATTTACCATCTTATTTATTTTTTCATTTTTTCAAGGGATTGCATGATGTTTGGAAGGCATTGTCTTCATAAGCTGGCTTACACAGAATCTATCATAGAAATTCATTGAGTCTCTTTAGAATATTAATTGTGAGTATTTAAGATAATTTAGCTATAAAGCATTTTGTAGCATTTTTTAAAGTGTTAAAGTTACTAGATCTATATATTTATATCTAGAAAAAAAATGTATATGTATGGTAATATTTCTTACATTGATACAGTACAGACTGTACAGTACCGTCAACGCGGATCCCGTATTTTCCGCGCACCCCCGCGGTCCAAATTGCAACGCGGTTTAAAACAGGTGTCTCAGGTAAAACCGCGTACCCCCGCGGTAGAGTTGTCCAGCAAATCAACACCGCCGCGGTCTTGACGATAAATTACAGGTGAACAAAAGTATCGAACTGAAACGCGAGTTATCTCCCTCGACTAAAAAATAATTGACAGCTACACTACACTACATGTATATATCATTTTATTTAATGGAACTATCTAGAATAACATACGATATATTTTTTAAAATGTTAAATTTATAGAGTGTGTTTAAAATCATTCATCAATGCTTCTTCATTTAAATACTTGACGATGTATTTTTACAATCCACTGAAATTGACATAGCCTATTCAAAAATTGATAAGTATGCGTGACAGTCGGATTATTATTTCTTTTTTTTTAAATTGAGTCTTATTAAATTGTGAAGAAGTATTGAAACTTTTCTATTTAATCTACGTAAACTGCATACCGGGTAAATTGAATTGATGAAATGCTTTTGCCGATCTATATATGTCCGTGCGATCGAGTTTCAACAAACTTTCAACCAGTTTGCAATCGTATTATAGAAAACAATAAGTACACATTTACATGTATTGATTATATTTGTATTTTGTGTGTATTTTATGTTCTTAATCAACTTGTTCATGGGCAAGGTTTTCTGTACAAGTGATATAATACACGATCTGGAAAACAGTTACTTTTTATATAAGAATATTCGCAAAGCAATTTATGGCAATTTAAGGTCGCGAGGATATTTTCAGGTTAACATCAGAGTTAGATTGATAATATTAAATTAATTAGTGTTGTTCAGTAACCTGATATGCTTGTTATATCACTGCTGTCTTTAACTCGATTATTTAAGGTGTTATTCTTTACAAGAAATGGAATGCGGTAGTTACATCACAAAACAACATGGGAAATTGTACATGTTATTAAATGCATACATTTCGAATTACTTTTAAAACGTTCAAATGCAAACTATTTTTGTACACATTTCCTTTATTGTGTATATTAATTATAAGTCGCGATCATTTCCTGTGTATAGTGATTAACAAACCCAGGGTAGAAAATGACATGCCCTAGGGGTTTTCACACCTATTCAAGACAAAAGAAAATCTCCAAATTGCGTACGGCTTCGTCTAACCGTACAACACCGCCCATTACCTATCTTACAGAGGAGGCTTCTTGATTATTATGAGTGTCACCGATCTTGAATTTATCTACGATCTTTATGTGTGTGAGAGAGAGAGAGAGAGAGAGAGAGAGAGAGAGAGAGAGAGAGAGAGAGGTAATGTGCTTTAGCCCCCCCCCCCCACACACACACACACTTTCCATTTGCTTCCGACGCCACTGCATTCATTTGAAATATACTCAAATTAAATATTCCTAAGTTTAGTATTCATAAAAGAATAGGAACACTGTGATTGAATTCAACATGCAGTTTCAGTCTGAGTCCACGTGCTTCACCTGTCAATCAAATCAGCCCGCGAGCTGCACCATGTGCTCCTTCCTTGAAAAAGGAAAACAGTTTCGTTCTATTAGTTTTCAGGTAAAAAAAAAAAGAGAAGTATGTCTAACAATAAAGTATTTAACACTGTTTATGATGTTTAATTTAATGCTTGACACTGTGTTTGTTAAGTTTAGTTCGTATACAACGTTATTTAAAGTGAAAACTAACTCTCTCTCTCTCTCTCTCTCTCTCTCTCTCTCTCTTTGCGGGTGAAGAACATGTTAAAAAAGTTTTACAGTTTAAGAAGGCAGTGAAATGAAACAATTATTTATTGTTACTGTTAGTTAAATTGTTTGATATACGGGTAGAATTCCTGGTGGTCACTTGTTGCAAGGATTATCCACCTGCCTCATACCCGTGTATTCTGTGCGTTCAAGCGTAGAGTGATTTCCTGTCAGTGCGATGGTTTCACACCTTTGTGTAAAACAATTGGGACTAAAGTCAAATACAGTTAACTTTGACAGTCATTAAAACGTTGGAAATGGGGGAGGGGGGGGGGGGTACGCAAAACGTTATAATTCGCAACTGATACGACATATGTGTAGTAGCTTCATATTCAACACACATAAAATGATATCAAAATCTTTTTATATTTTAAGGGTAAAGTAAAATTTTCATATTTTGCCGTAAATCGTATGGTATACCTTCACCGTGTAGCGTGTGCTTGTCACGGACTAGGTTAATTGTCTTGAGTATCGACAGTCTCTCTCTTTCTCTCTCTCTCTCTCTCTCTCTCTCTCTCTCTCTCTCTCTCTCTCTCTCTCTCTCGTTTAGTTTATATTGAAGGTTTTAGGTTCTTTTGCGGAGGGGGTGCATCTTAAACTTAAACACGTTTAACAGTTTAACAGATAGAAGTAAAATGAATAACTATTTATTGTTATTACTGTTAGTAAAATCGTTTGAAAAACAGGTGGAATTCCTGATGGTCACTCGTTACACGGATTATCCACCTGTCTCATTATATACCGGTGTATTCTGTGCGTTCAAGCGTAGAGTGCGATGGTTTCACACCTTTGTGTAAAACAATTGGGACTAAAGTCAAATACAATTTACATGTACCTTGACAGTCATTAAAAAGTTGAAGAGGTGGAGGGGGCGGTTACGGAAAACAGTATTCGCAGCTGATATTACATGTACATTTGTGTTGTAGCTTCATATTGAACACACATAAAATTATATCAATATAATTTAGTATTTTAAGGGTTGAGTAAAATTTCCATATCATGCCGTTGACCGTAGGTATAAACGTTCTCCGTGTAGCATGTGCTTGTCACGGACTAGGTTAATTGTCATGTGCATCTATAGACTGTGCCGTAAAACGAGCTATAAACTGATATGGATTAAAAACATTTTTGTAGTCGGAAATAATCAAAATTTAATATTTCATAGTTCTTACCCTCTCCTTCATGTAGATTATATTATAAAAATGATTAAATATTTTTTGAAATAATAGCTATATCCACAGTTACATGAAAATTATTACGGATGCAGATGATTCTTTAATAAAAATTTCTCTAAAATAATTGATAAGAAGTTTTGAAAACGTGCATTAAAAATACGTAATCATTTTATGTGAAATGAAAACAATACATCAGACATGGCCAGTATAGAATGACTCTCAGTGTTAGGTGGCCGTCTTATTGTCTAATAGCGTACAGGTAAAAATCTCCGATCACCTTGTTCAACGGTAGGTCACACCGTCGCGGTTTAAACATGGCTGCAACGAGGACCGCGATGAATTAACCGCGATGGTGTAACGCGGAAAGGATTAAATAACCGCGGGGGGGAGCGCGGTTAAATACGGGATCCGCGTTGACGGTACTGTATGTACAGATTGTTGTTTACTATTACAGTGTTATGTATGTTTTAAAAATTATACATGTACAATTGCACCAAATGCCAATTTTAAAATGTACAACTTTTGATATACTAGTACTTGTATAGTAAATGACAAACATACATTTTTGTAGGCTTCTAAGGTGTGGATGGACATAGCCAGAAGATTAAACCATTCCTCTTGAATTCAAAGATTATACTCTTTGCTCTGCAGCTGATATGATGGGGACAATGATTCAAGGTAATATTTGAAAAGTTTTTTAGCTAGATTGTTTGAATGAAGAATAAAATACCATTTTGAATTTTGATAAAGGTATAAAGATTCAGGAATGAACAAGGATATTAAGTTATCACACCATAGGTTTTATTTCATATTAAACATGAAAGAGCTTTAGAAGCATTGTGTAAAAAATTACTAAATTGATGTTTTTTTCTCTTTCAGATTTAAACACCAAAGAGTATCTTTCATCTATTTGTAATACAGAGAAAAATAAAGTTTAAAAAGTTTTATATCAAAGTTTTACTGTTTATTAAGAGGTGGCTACCAGGTTTTGAATGATCCATATATTTGGATCCGATGGAGGTATTGATTTCGAAATCAATTGACCAATTGAATATATTAATGCAAATGATAAATACGTGTTTTAGAAAGCTAGATTAAGAACTCAGATTTTGAATATTTAAATGTCCTTATTTTGTAGAGGTACAATTATATATACAAGTGCACATGCTTTGAAAACTAATGATAAAACAACTATGAAGGTGTATTTACCATCATTTGAGTGTGAAAACCTAAAGAAAAGGCTAAAAAAAGCTATTAGACTTCACGTGAAATTCATGTTAATTTCACGTGAAATTCACGTTAATTTCACGTGAAATTCATGTGAAAAATTTCACGTGAAATTCGTGTGAGTGCTCTTTTCACACGAATTTCACGTGAAAAAATTCACGTGAATTTCACGTGAAATTAACGTGAATTTCACGTGAGGCACAATTGCCTGTGTATGTTACTTTGAAATGATTGTAACTGCATATGAAGAAGCTGTTGTTCAAATTTCAGATCATACCATATCATACCATATTATTAGGCCTTCATTTCAATTTATTATAGCATAGCATAAAAAGGGTATAGCATTACACAAATATCTTATAGCATATCTTTAAAATCTGATATCTTAGCATAGCATAATATTGTAAACGATATGCATAAAATGACTGTACTTGGCTATGTAATGGCATTTCATGATAAATGAGAATCAAAAGACATCCTATGGATTTAAGATGCAATGCGATGATATGGCAATTATGTGATTTGAAATTTTAATGCGATAGTATGACAAAGTATATGTAGAATATATGGCAATATATTTTTTAAATTGATAACATATATCGTAAATATCATGCAGCATCTACTTTCAAAATATATCCTGAAGCTCTAAGCTTTAAACATGTCACTTTTAGACAGCCATCATGAAACGAAAATATTTATTTTTTTATTATTTTTAAGCGTAAACTATCAATTACCGCACTAAACATATCCTTTATTTCTTCCGACAAACAACTATACGGTAACGTAACTATTACACAATAAAACGAAGATGTATTTTTTGGAAATTTCAATTATCATTGCTAAAACAATATGGACTGACATTTTATAAATGATAGAGAGGCCAATAATCTACAATATAGTGCATAAAAAGTTAAAAATTATTTAGAAGAATATTGAGATTTCAAATGCTTAAATCACTTTAAAATGTTATTTTATTCAGATAGTAATTCTTAAGTCACCTCGGGGCACATTTTGAAGGTTCCTTAAACATAATTGTTACATATATAATATTGCCGGCATATAAATTAGGAAGTTAAAATAACTTGATATACGAGGAAATCTCTTATTGTATAGTTTTGCTCTTGATTAGATAATTGTTTCATATAACTCTTCCTCAAATACTTCAATTAGCATGTGTAATTGGCGACACTCTATACTTGCTATGCTTTTTCCGTTATCTCCTTTCATTATGATATATTTTTGTTTGTGGGAAAATAGTGTACCTTAATTAAAACATCAGAACTTCGTTCAGGAATATCATAATTTAACACTCTTGTTTTGTTCCTAATTCTATGTACCGCCAGTTTAAATATATTAACAGAACAATGAGCATAAACAGTAATAGGCAAGATACGTTAAACTTTGGCAATTTTTACTCTCTGCCACTATGTCGGACCACTTCTTATTACAATAGCTTTATTCCGTCTACAATTAAATTATGGAATAATCTTGATGCAGAAATAAAAGATTCATCATCTTTGTCTATTTTTAAGTCTAAACTCAAAAACCAAAATATACCCAAATCTTACAAACATTACAGCTTTGGCAATAGGAAAGAAAATATTATTTTATGCCAATTACGGAATAAAGCTAGCAATTTAAATGCTCATTTATTTAAGGATTTTTTAATTAATGATAGTCGATATACAAACTGTGGTTCTGAATCTGAAGGAAATATGAATTTTTTTTTCGAGTGTCCAAGATACACTCAACAAAGAGTTCAACTTTTTAATCAATTTAATGACATTAGTGTACCTTTTCATATTAACTATATTCTTTATGGTAGCTCTGACTTTTCCTACAACTTAAATTGTAAAATCTTTTCTTATGTTCATAGTTATATCATAGCTTCTAAGCGTTTTTGACTTTTTTTTTAATTAGTACTCTTTTAATTACTGTTTCCTTCAAATGGGCTGGAAAAACTGAATTCATAATTCTGTAGAACAGTAAGCCCTCTACCAAAATAATGAATTTAAGTTCCCCCGAGGTAGGGGTTCTGACTCTAGGGCGGGGCCAAAAAAATCATATATCGTTAATGGATTTAATGTTTTAAAAAAGTGTCTTCTTTACTTCTGCTGATTCTGAATAAAAACTGACTGCATTCAAAGAAAGAAAATAAAACCATCTATCAAAATTTCCAATTACATGTATCTGAATGTAGGGCTTTGAATCTAGGTTGGGGCCAAAACACTTATATAATGAATAAGGGTAGGGGTTCTTACTAAATGGTGTGGCCGAAATGGTCATTTAGTTTTAATGTATATAATGTTTTTAAAAAATGTTTTTAAAAAATGTCACTTCATGTAAGGCAAGTATGGCTGAGTACTGGGGGTAATATATATTTATCTTCTTACACTAGCGGAAAAAAAGAAACTGCATTATTAATATATGAAAAAAACATTTTAAAAATTTGCAATGAACAAATTTTATTTTGTGTAATACTGTTAACACATGTATTCGTAACAACATCTTATAACACATTAATGTCAACGTCGAATAACGTCTATTGCAGCACACTCGAAAGTCACCGTTATTTGAAATTGAATTAACAAAATTAATAACGCGTGTGACCATCATTTGCGTTCACGCATGCTTGACAGCGACGCCTCATTGATTCCACTAAAGTGTTCAGAAATGCTTGAAGGATGTTGTTCCAGATGTTGGTTAAAGCCGGGCCTAAATCAGCCAATGTCACTGGCTGATTTGGTAAAAGGCGTAAACATCTTTCCATTTCATCCCAGACGTGCTCGATCGGCGACAAATCGGAGGAAACAGCTGGCCAAGGCAAGACATCGACATTCTGTTGAACAAACAAGTCCCTGACTACACGTGCAACGTGTCGCCTTGCGTTGTCTTGCTGCAGAGTGATGTGATTTTGATGTCTCTGTATGAAGGGTATTACATGACGCTGAATAATTTCATCTCGATAGCGTACGCCGGTGAGATTTACATTGACAATGTGTAGAAGGGGTCCTTCCACCCACAACATAACGCTACCTCCACCAAATTGTCGAGGTTGCATAACACAAGAGTCATGGTAACGCTCCGCAACGCGACGATACACCCTACAACGGTCGTCACTGCTATCCAAATGAAATCTGGATTCATCAGTGAACATAATATTTGGCCCAGTCCTGTATTCTGAATCGCAGATGCCGTGTGCACCACGCTAGCCTGGCGATACGATGACGTTGAAGCAGTACTGGGCGCACTGCTGGACGTCTTGGTTTGATGTTTTGCTCGCGCAGACGATTACGCACAGATCTGGGACTAATTGGTCGAAGCCCTGGAATGCTACGGGCAGTCAAACTTGCTGTCTGGAAACGATTTCTCAGATGCACAAGTCTAATGTGGTTGTCCTGTTGACGTGACGTAACACGAGGTCGCTCAGAGCGCGGTTGATCCTGGGTGTTGCCAGATTGTTGAAAACGTCTCCATAATGACTGGGTGGTGTTCCGATGAACTCCAAAGTGTCTTGCTACAGTATTTTGTGCATTCCAGCTTGCAGCCTCCCAACAGCACGATTACGTTGGTTTTCGTTGAGTCGTGGCATGACATAGGGGTAAATTTTGTTGAAAACTAAAGTGATTTCACAAACAAAACCTTAACAAAAAAGGTTTAAACAAATCCTTTACAGTTCTTATTCCAAACAGTATTGGCCCGTAAAACTCGTGCGTACAAATTCTTCAATAAACAACAGGTGCTCACTAACCATGAAAAAGTCCGTGCACCCGGACGGTTTTACTAAATTGTATAATGCACAGTTTCTTTTTTTCCGCTAGTATATTTTATTCTGCTTAGGAATTTTAATGAAAGAAATGAGTAAGTTCACATATTTAGAAAAGAAGAAGAATGAAGCTGTCTATCAAAGTTAGATATTTTGAAAGCATTTTGAAATAGTTTGGGGGTGGGGGGTGGGGGTGGGGAGAGTTGTAACAGTTAATGGAGTTATTTTCCCTTGCTTCTTCATAATGGAGTTATATTCCTTTGCTTGTTCATATTTAATAATTAATCATTGAATATAATTTAACTAAGACGTTGTATGATCAAAAGAGTAATGCAATTATTTTTATCATTTGAAACAAAAACAGTTTTTGAACTTTCTAGATAACCAAATATACTTGTATATAGTAAAGTGATAATTGGCTTACCAAAATCACTGATAAGCAGTGTGTATAAAATGCCGATGGTGATAAATTGTCAGTGAAGGTTGAATGTTCAAAAGCTGGAACAGGAGAAGTGACTAACACATTATAGCTTTTAAAGCTGTTTATTAAGGTCTTCCGTTTCCAACGGAAGACCTTACTATTATTGTGCTTGTAAGATTATTCTTATTTTTCTTTTTTTTTTCTTCCTAGAGGCGAACTTTGAGGGTTCATATCTTGCTCATTTCTGAACGGTTTTTGCTCAAATTTTCAGGACCTATAGACATTACAAAACACTATCTAAAATATTTCATAAACTTTAAAATTCCTCTTCCGTTAACGAGTTATTCCCCTTTTTAAAATTTTTTAGGGCCTTTGGTTTCCAGACAAAGGCTCCGAGACTATGATAGCAGGGAATGGGAATCCAACGAATTTGAATAACAGAGACATTGAAGTTGTGCACATCGATTTTTGTTTTTGGATTACGTTTTTTATTTAGAAAAAGGTAGGGGGTCAAACATAGGGTTCCAAAAAGTGCGAAAATTTAGACATATTTTTCTTTGTATCTTTTAAACGAAAAATATTTTGTTAAGACATGTAGAATAAAAGTTGTGCAGAATGTCAATGGCTCTCATATGACACCAATAAAAAAGGGCTGGCCCCTTAAATTAAGGGCCAGTAGCGCTTGAATGTTTGTGCTTAATAACTCAAAAACGGTTAGGATTTCGATTTGTGTTGTATAAGTGTAAAAAGCTGTACATGTTAACATGTACCTCCTCGTTTAATTTGGCAAGTTAACGAAAGTCTATGTGCGTGCAACTGGCATAAAGTTACCACAGAAAGTATGCTGGTTTATACAGGAAATTTTTTTTTAGAATAGATTTTTTTAGGAGCTTATGTCAGTTTTGTTAAGTTCTTATAGTGCACAATCCCTAAAACGAGAATCGGAAAACAAAACATTCTTCTTCCTTTGTAGTAAAACACAAAGTACGGATTTAAAATAAATTTATGTATTACATTTGAGTTTTCATACTGCATGCATTTAAAATCTACCTTGAATCAGAGCTGCGTGTGTACCGTTACGTAAGCTATCGTAGAAAATCGGTCACCATGGTCGCGACGGGGCTAACTAGCGGTCAGCGGTTATCTAAAACACGAGAGTTGCGTCTCTCATATATGAGTTTATTTAGCCGCGAACTCTAGAATTGTTTTAGTTTATATACCCGTAAATAAAATACAAGATCTGTTTTAATTTGTTCATGTTATTAGAGTTTGTCCATCTTGTTTTTATTTAATTAAACATTAGAGTGTAAATTAAGAAGACGTTCTGAAAGAAGATGGGGGAACAAGATAGTGCAAATGCCCATTTGGTTTAGTCGTAAAATACAATTTCAAATTTATTTTTTTTCAACTAAATATATTTCATAATGTTATAATACAAGTTTACAAAAGCACAATTTCTAACTATATTTAGTTTTGAATATTTTAACAAACGATAAGAAAATAAAAAATTCTAAAGTTATGGTGGTTCGAACCCACAACCTAAAAACCTTAGCTTTATAATGTTACCTAATGTCTGGTGCTCTAACCACTGAGCCATTTCAGTCACACCAAAATCAATTGTTAAATGCTATATGCTACTTCAACCACGAATTTACGGACTTGTAGTATTTTTCTCAAATGTTCAATTGTTGCGATACAAAATGAAATTTTTAAAGTATAGTGGGTCATCTCTCCAAGTTTTTGTTGATTAAAATCGCTTTGATTTCCTTTACACCTTATATAGACTATGACAAAAATATGGAGCTCAGACCCACTCTATAAACGAAAAGGAATTGAAGTTCTGAAAATGACTCTATTTGGAGGTTTTGACACGCATACGTCAGTTTAAATCAACCTTTTTCAAATATTTAACATATATAAGGGTAAGAAATCAAGTTATTGACGGATTATATGAACGTCTTTAACTGAAAAGAGTCGCAAGTACTGTTTCCATTTTCAAGGGTGCTTGTATATAACGTTTAAATTTAAGTCACCGGAGACCAGTGGTGATTTTTCCAATCTCTTCAAACATTCATTTTCCCTCGCCAATCCTCTTATAAGCTAATTAGATATTATCTGAAGTGTTCGTATCAGATAATTGTTTTCATTATTTTCCGCATGGGAGTAACTGTGAACTATATTCCGGTATGTTCATGTACATGCACCTTATAGGTATTGTTAAACTTCACTAGATGTATTTGCCTTTAGATATGTTGTCCATGTTTGTATTGATGGTAGTGTTTGCAATTTCACAGGCTTATGGTGAGTTTACATGCATATTATGTAATCTAACTTTGCAATTGTAATAAAAGGATATTATATTATGCTTAATATTCCTATCTATCTATCTATCTATCTATCTATCTATCTATCTATCTATCTATCTATCTATCTATCTATCTATATATCTATCTATTTCCAATTTTATGCTTGTTTGGTACTAGTGTTTTTACAAACCATATTTACATTTCATTCCTGAAATATTTTACTTTTTAAAAAATATTCTAAATCATTATATAAGGATAAAAAAAGAGATATTCTAATGAAAGAATGTTTTTAATATATCCAGAATATGCAAGTTCGCGGGGGTGTTAAGGAAGCATATGGAATTTGAGTTACATGTAATTTCGTGAAATCACAAATCTTAGTTAATATGTACATATTCAAGTATTTAAGCAACGAAACATATACCAAAAACAAATGAAAAATACTGGAGACAATTTTTATCACAAATCAGATCGTATTACGTAGATTTACACATTGATGACGTCATGACTGAAAGTTGAATGTCGTGTAAATTTGATCGGAAAGCACTGTAAACATATTCAAAATATAAGTTATCTAAGACCTCTAATAAAGTATTTTGGTGTGATTTATTGAGAATGGAACGAAAGAATACTAGGAGAGATGTTAGTTTTATCAATTATTCGCTAAAAGGTATGTAAATTTGCTTTTATTTCTCGGCCAGGCTTTCCTCTGTCGTTGTTTATGATATAAAAATCTGACTAGAACAACACTACCCCGTATATACTGAACTTCAAATTTTGCATGTATCGATAGTTTGATCAATGCTTAAATTAAAAAGTGCTGCTAGAATCCTGTGTTATGTGTTGTTTTGATGCATCATACCGTTTTCCGTGCAAACGGAATAAAAGTTGGGAAGTTTTTTTGAGAACCGGATGAATAACTATTTAATTAAAGAGAATATAGGATTCTAGCAGTGGTTTTGATAAAACTGAGATGTTTTTCCTTCACTTGATATGTTCATTGTTTTGTGGAAACCGCAGGGTAGTGTTGTTCTATTTCATTTTATCTTTAGGAATATACGTAAGCTATTTATAGCTGTCACGTGATAGTGCCCCGATGTGGCAGTGATGTACTACCCGATTTTATTGCATTGACATCTATTTCAAAGGATACTACTAAGTTTTTGATCTGATTCAACACAGTTATTTAATCTCACGATTTTTTATATAACAGTCTAAATAAGACGCTAAATTGCCCATATGCTTCCTTAACACCCCCGCGTTTTTATGGAAGTTTCATTTATAAGATTATATTTTTTGTAACATGAAAGGACAACAAATGTAAGGACAAATCAAATAAAATCACACTTAATTGCTTTTGTTTATAATGATCATTCATAAGTAAATGTTACTTTAAATAAACCCTCTCAATTTTGTAAATGTAACTAATGTTGTTTATGTGTTCGGTGTGTGTTTTGACAGTTAACGTTGCCCTCAATAAACCAGCGTACCAGCAATACCCATGGATAGAAGGTGACGACAGATATGACGCCAGTAACGCTGTGGACGGACGTAAATCTGACCTGAGCTTGAACAGTGGTCAATGTGCTGTATCATACTGGAAACAAACCGCCACCTGGTGGGTGAACCTGACCAGCATCTACAGTATCCATCACATCACCATCTATTTTAAAACGCAAAATGACGGTATAATCACAGTCACTATGTATGTTAGAAATGATAGCCTCTGTGGTGTAAACTTTTATCACTTTTACGCTTTTTACCTATATGTTTACAATTTGGTTTTATCAGATTACTAAATCTCTATAGGATTTTCCCTGTTAGTTTGGAAGTTGCAATAACAAAAAGAATGTTGTTGATTTCAGTGTAATAGAAACTGGGAAAAATTAACTGTTTCAAAGGCTGTAATGAACATGAACATTAAATGAAACAAAAGATAAAACACATGTATCGTTTTTTAAATTAAAATTACAAATTAAAGAGAAATTTAGATATTGAATTCAAGAGTTTGCTAAATTCACTTTATAGATACATGTATGTTTGTTCATGTTTTAAAATGAGATGACATGCCAGGAGTCTTTGGAGGTAAGGTGTCCGGTTACAGGGAGATTACTCGCATATTTTAACAGAAACGAAGTCCGCAACATATGATTTGAAACACCAGATTACTCATATACTAAAATAAGTTTTTCCTGAAATTCATGGAATTTGAAAGGTATAATTAAGGTGTTTTCGTTTTCATTATAGTAGTCCAAAATGGTTACTATTGTTGCATTATATTTTATTTTTGAACAGTTCATTAGCAATTTATAGAAACGAATCATGACATAAATAATGACTTTCACGAACAAAATGGAATGTAGCTTTGTTACAATACCTTAAAACTGCAAGTCGCAAATCTGGCCTAAAGGTTCTGATTCTCAATTGACTAATTTATCAATCTTCCTTTTGTGCCAATATATCAACGCATGACCTAAGGTAAAAAAAAAGTAACGGTATGAACGGCAAAGAGTTCTCATAAATAAAGATTGTGTAATAACGAAAATGTTCAATGCTATCAAGATAATAAGACAACAGTTCGCGCAAAGTTATAACAAAGCAGACTTGTGTCTCATCTAAAACCGCAATCTATTGAATTATAGCAGGTAGACAACATAGAAATCAAATGATAGTCTTCGTGTTAACTTTTTTTTTCCATAGTTGTAATTTAAGTATACCTTGACCCCCTAAATGCAGATTAAAACAATTAAAACAATCTTCAACATCTATTCATGACTAGCATGGCAACCAGATAAAATTTCTATATGTAAAAAGATGATTCTTTCAATCACGATATAATTCTTGGCGTGTTTTAGAGTGACACTTGAATTGTCAGATTTGCGTTTTACCTTCTGTAAATAGCATTTTTTTTTTAATTATGAGCGACAATTAGGTATATGTTATTCTTAAAAATGATATCTATAGCACAAATCTCCTAATTTATATTTTAAAAAAACCATAGGTTTCCAAAATAAGATATTGTGTTAAAGAAGGCGCTAGCACGATAAAGAAACCTTCGTACGTATAGCTCCTCGAAATCATATGGAGTTTTTTTCAGGGTCAGATAAGGGATTTTAGATTGACTTGAGAAATGTTTCATGTTATCTACCCAGCACGGTTATCAATAATATTATCTTCACTGGTGTACCTTAAGGTTTTTATCGGGGTTCAAGTGATATTTTGTTAAACAATAAGATGTTAGGTGCCTTATCAAGTTCTTTACTGTTTGGATTAAACGTGCTCAGTTTTTAAGAGAGGGTTCAGACCGCCCTTTTCGCCACACACTCTCTCATGCAATATATGACACTGACTGAATTCCAATTAGATAGGACGGTCGTATCGCTATGACATAAAAAAGTATATAGTTTTAAACAGGGAAGTTTTAACTAATTATTTAAATATTATATTTTTCCCCGACATTTCTTTCTAACGACAATCATATACGATACCTGCTGAACAGTTTAAATTACTCTTTATATAAAATCTTTGTCCAGCATTTTTAATTCGCAATGTACTACAACCAGTTTTGTTAAAAAAAAAACCTGTTAAAATTGTCAAAATACGGTAACATAATTTTGTTTATATATTGAAATGGTTTAATAATACGTCACTGGTTTTTTTTTAGAGAAATCTCAGGGTTTAACCCACACGATTGTATTCGATATTATAATCAATTGTGCTAGTGTTATTATTTTAAACTACAAATATATGAAACTTGCATATATTTTCCATGTAAGCGTGTGTTAAACCATTTAGATATTTTAATCGATAGGAGCATAAAGAAAGTGTAATATGTATCGCCAATAATGCAGTTGATATTAAGCAATTTGTCCGTTAATATTGTAAAAAAGAATCATATAATGTTGTTTTTCATTGGATCGATAACGTCTTATACAGATTCCTGGTATCAGGCGAACCAAGCAGGCTATGTTCTTGGATTCTCTGTGTATGTCTCCAATACCACGGATAGATCACAGGGAACGTTGTGTTTCAAAGACAACAACTTCACACGAAACACAATACCTTCGGTCTTCACAACAAACTGTTTTGTTCACGGACACTATGTCATCTACTACAACGAGAGACTCCCAGGAGTTGTCTACCCTTACGATTATAATAGTTATGTAGGGAGTAGCCTCTGTGAAGTAGAGGTGTATGGTGAGTGTTCTTTATAATTTCAATAACCTTTAAAAAATGTTTTAATATATATATATATATATTTTTATATTTGGTCACATGCCTACCTTTGTTGTCAAATTATAGAACATTAAAACAGTGTGTAGACCAGCTGTATTAAATCAGCCATATGACAAAGTGTTGTTGATTTAATTAAAGCTATCAAAATTTATTCATTATTATTATTGCCTGTTATAGAAGTTCTGTAGATAGTGATCTCTGTGAAGTAGAGGTGTATGGTTAGTGTTCTTTATAATTTCAATAACCTTTGAAAGATGTTTTAAATTATTTTATATTTGGTCATATGTCTACTTTTATTGTCAAAACACAGAACAATAAAGACCCTGTGGATTAAATCGGTAATGTGACAAAGTGCTGTCGATTTAAATAAAGCTATCAAAGTTTATTCAGAGAATTGTTTGTGTTAACTTCAATGATTTGCCCCCCCCCCCCTCCGGAAAAAAGAAACGAAAGCGGAAAAAAACAAAATATCGTAAGTTGTTATGACTAGCAATTATTATATCGATGTTAATTATTAAAACTAGAAACTTTTCGCCTTTTAATCAACACAGTATGACTAACCATCTTAAAGTTCTCCTTAAAATTAGCTTAAAGGTGCTTTAATGTAGATTAAAAACGACATTTAAGCCCCCTTTAAGCCATCTTTAAGCTATATGTGCTGCTTAAAGGTGGCTTAAAGAAAGCGTAAAGATGGTTTAAAGGTGCTTAAAGGCAGCTTAAAGACCATCTTTAAGCCACCTTTAAGGACAACTTATAGGTCCTTAATGTCCAAACTTCTTTAAGTCACCTTTAAGCAACCTTTAAGCCATTTTAAAAAATCATAAGTCTTTATTCAATATTGTGTTTAATGTACCAACAAAATGTATTAACTTTATGACAATTTAATCAATAGTGATCAATGGGCAAATATATTAAGCCTATATGCGAAGTGTTTATTTTAAAAGAACATAGCCGTGCGTCCGGACAAAAAACACACCTGTTGTGTATATCCTGTATATTTTTTGTTAAATCCAGTGTTTTTCTGAGGTTTAACATACAACAGATTTTAATTGGATATACACAAAGAAATGAAAGCATGTCTAGACACACAACGCAGCGATTTTAACAATAGAAATTGATTCTACATGAACATATACGGTAGCTAAGTAAAAGATGTATTTTTTGTCGCAAGTTTCAATGATTCCAAGACAGAAAAAAGTATTGTAAACGGTATTTGCTCTAAAAAATAAATGGGATAAAAAAAATTAAAAGACGCCCAATACGGGTATCGATCTGGGGAACCTTCGTTTACTAGCACAAGCTCACTTCCATTGCGCCACAGGATCTTCATATATGATAATGTATGTATATACTTTAAATTATTGGCTATTGAATTAATGTACCGGTAATGTGATTGTATTTTTTTACTTGAAAAGATTTTTACTTCCATCCAGTTTGTAACAATCAATTATACTTAATTACATTAATGGATGTATTTACAATGAATCACGGTACTTGCGAGGTCTTCAGTGAACAAAATATATATAATACCTGATTGGAAACTGTTCGGCTTACTAGACTAAATACTAAGTTTAATTAATTTAAATTGGTTAGATATTGGTTAACCTAACTCATAATTATGCAAGGAAGAAGATGAAAGTTTTTTCTTTCAAATGCATTGAAACTATTAGCTAGGGTAATAGTTCTACGCAATTTACCGGTTTTCATGATCAGGGCGCCGTTCCAGCATGTAATAATATTAATGATATTGATAATTATTCATTTACAACAGATCAAGAATAACTGATTAAATAATATAGGTTTAAATATTTAATTGAATACATGATTTTTAAACTATCAATTCTATAACAAACGATATCACCAATCACATGTACCGGTGACGTACTATTTTCAGCATGTGGCGATTGCAAAATTAATGATGTATACATATACACATATGATGTACCGGGCCTGGTATGTGACATATTATATTACCCCTTATGAATATATTAAATAATTAACCCCTATATGTGATTATTGTAATTAATAAGCCTCTAAATGTTTACTCCTATACACATGTATCTGATTTGTAGACGTAATTTTTTAAAACCCTGGGTAAGGAAATAATATTTTGAGAATAAATCACAAATGTAAATAAAACTTTAATTCAATGGACTTATCGTATACACGTACATACTAATATTTCAACACGTTTAGGAGCCCTGACGTGCACCTGGGCACAAGACACACCTGCTGTGTATATCTTGTATATTCTGTGTTAGTTCCAGGAGTTTTCTCAAGTTGAACAAACAAAAGACTTTAAATAGATATACACAAACGAATAAAACCGTGTCTAGAAAAACAAAGCAGCAATATCCCGCCCCATATAACAAAGGCAATTGAGAGTCTTTTCATCTTTAACATGTATTTATTATAGCAGATCTAGAATAAGACCTAGAAATAATTAAAATAAAAAAAAATACAGATCTAATTATAAACTGATTATTAACTTAAATCATGTATTATTCATTCATTTTTTATTTTGTTTCATATCCGGATAAACTTTAAAAAAAGAAAGAAACCCATTACCTTTGTTAGTTTGTGTCAATGCGTGTTCGAAAACAAATACTAAATAAAATCGAAATTGATGTAGATTTGTATTAAAGAATCGGGTTCAATGAAAATTATGAATTTTAAATCTTGTGCTAACAATCAAACAATTGATTGCTTTCGACTAAGTATAATTTAGTGAAATATTAAATATTAATTAGTAATGAGAGAGAGAGAGAGAGAGAGAGAGAGAGAGAGAGGAGAGAGAGAGAGAGCTTTCTCGAATTAGTTTATAATAGGAAACAAACATACTTTAATATAATTTCATGCCCAGATTTAGAGACAGGGACTGCGCTACAATAATTTTGAAACCAAAAAAAAAAAATTATAACGGCGATCAGTGTTTATTTGACCATTGTTAATGCGTGGTGTGTGTTGACAATTAAAACCGCCTGGAACCCCCCTCCCCTCGCCTCTTTTTAAACTGTATCATCACTCGGGTCACCCCTTCCATCCCTAAAAAAATGCATTTATTGATTTAATTTATGAATTAAGAATGAAACTGTTCAGCGTGATCAAAGTTGACTTTAAGGGAACTTAAAGACGGTGTAAAGATAACATAAAGGGAGCGTAAATGCCACTTAAGGATGCTTAAAGGTATCTTAAAGGTGATATAAAGCTGGCTTAAAGATCGTATATCCTTTAAGCCACCTTTGTGACCTTTACGCTACCTTTAAGCCACATTTAAGGACTTGCTTTAAGATGGTTTTTAGTCATGGGCAATATAAAGATGACTGATTGACAGGATTGTATCATTCCAAACATTTCATTGGGCATCGAATTAACTGAATTGTAAATCTTCTTCCTGTAAGAGTCATAATTGTTGCATGTACATATATGTTAGGGCATCTTATAGTGGCGAGAAAGTATACATGAAGAGATCGCATATACCTTTAAAATTTGTTCTTTGGTGTTGTTGATTCTTTATATCTTCGTAGGTGTTAATTTGGATAACTTGATGGATAACTTGATTTTTGTATTATATCTCTATAAATCTTTTGTTGTATTACTAAAATGAAATGGCAACTTCTTTGCATAGTTAAATGGATGGTGGACAAGAGTGCCTCTATCACATTAAAAAAATCCATGACCTTAGGTTAGAGTTTTTTAGTTTAAGTTTGGCATGTAAGTCATGTCGTGGACATGCATTGAGTTTTTTATAATCATCATTTTTTGCTAATGACATCCAGCAAAGCTTGTACATTTTGTCATGATTTCCAATTACATGAAAACCTTTTTTAGTTTGGTGGGGGTGGAACTCATTACTGGTTTATAACTCGTACATCATCAGTGTGTCTGCGCTCTTTAATCTGTTATACTACTATCGAAGAAAATGAGAACATTGCTGCGATATAATGGTGACTCATGCTTCATTGTTTTTCTTAAGTCACATGGAATGAAATGCGAATAATAGTCGTACAGTGAATTTGCATTTGAATACAAGTACCAAATAAAGAAAACATTATTTAGTTTTCATGCACATGTAGTGAGCATCTTTAAAAATAGAACTTTTTTGATGGGGTTATGTTAAAGTATAGTTAACTGTGCTTCATGTTGTCAAGTACATGGGAATGCTTTCTGTCAAACAGTTGTCCTTAGATATGTGTATGTTTACCGAACACTATTGATATAAAATGTTTTGGGTTATTTTAGTTTATATTGTATTAACCTAATGAAGTGCAATAGTTTGAAACTTTTTAACTTTTACTATGGTCTTTATCATGTAAATGAATTGCCATATGATTACTACTCATGCATTTTTTCATTTACCAATTCATTATTATCTATAATACACATGTAACTGTATCTATTAAGTGAATATTTCGCAGGGTTAAATTTACCAAAAATCACAGTAAAACCCCTTGAAATGACCCCTATTGTTTTCTCAAAAGCCACACAGTCACAGAAAATCTTAAGTTCCCTACAAATTCAGATATATACTATCTATACTTCATGCTCATGTAAGTAAAACGTTTGGTACTCAGTTAAGATTTATTTTCAATGCAAGGGATATTTTGTATAATATTAAACATTTCTTTAAAGGTTGTCCAGCAACAGGGTTTTACCAATCTAACTGTTCCATTTCCTGTCCAGATGTCAACTGTCAGAACTGTCACATAGCGACGGGCTATAGCTACTGTTGTAAACCTGGATACCAAGGTTATCACTGTGAATTAGGTATGAAATGATTTCAATAGACAAACATTATTATATATTCATGTACATGCGTGTATATGGCTTCGTTACGTATTGGCTACAACTACATAGCATTAATATAGCTTATTGCATTTGGGAAAATTTGTTTTAATTATGAAGGAGTCATACGATACATGCAAACACATGCATTATTTTGTTAAATGTTCACGCCCATGGACTTCCAACATAAAACAAACTGTTCCGAAATTTAAATCTCATTTTATTATATTGTTTCTAAGTTTTACTTCCCATAGGTGTAATTGGTCCCATGCTGTAGTATGAAGCACACTGATGAATGAAAAAAACAAGACAGTTTAATTCTCTTTTGCGAGCGAACAATACTATTACATATCAAATATTAAACTTCTAATTCTGAAATAAATGTAATGAAATAAAGATGGTGTATGGATTGTTTTTATTTACTGGTGGGCATATACATTATAAAACGGACGAACTTTTGAAGTACTGTCAGCAGACTGTTATATAAAGAATTCGTTAAAAGATTTCTTATTCTATAGTGGAAATCATTTTTTTCTGTATCAGATAACAAGTCATATATCGGTATGTTTATTCAATGCGGAATATTTGATAAATTATATTAAATATAAGTTATGATAGTCAGTAGTCACTTCTATACATAAAGTACATGTATCATACACACATTTTTGCAGCAAACATGGTCAACAATTGTAATCTTTTGAAATTTCAAAAATCAATAGGTCTCAATATGCAAAAAATATCCAGTGTGAAACGAAACTCCAAAAAACTCAGTTATTCGTCTTTTATAAAGAAATATGAGCCAATACAGGCTCCACTTGGTGGGTATTTTGTCATAATGATGGAAAGCTGGTTGTGAATTCTCTGCGAACTTTTTCCGTTTTCCAAACGTATTGTTTATAACAAATATTACTTCCGATGAGATAACCGCAATTTTTTGTACAACATTTTCTTGTAGTTGCGACCCGTAATTGGTCTAGTTACTATGTCCATGCGGTGTGCTTGCACCATGTTGTAACAAGCGATATTCTTCATATTTTTTTCTCTTTCTCTATATTACAAAGCGGTGATCCTGTGATTCATAGCTATCTAATCAATTGAAACTTGTATACATGGTCGTGTATCCCTGATTACACATATTATATGTGAAATGTTAAATTATGGATCTCCTTGTGGATTTACTATGCAGATATTTCACAAGAAAAGCATATATGTCAATATATGGTAGTTAATCATAAGATGACAAAGGACTCAGATAGACGATTAAAGGTATTATAAATGAGAAGAAGTTGAATTTGTGGAGAACAAACATGTTATCGTCATCTCTCGGAGTTCATAAGGTGTCTGAAAATATGTTGTTGGAATTAGATACATGTACATGTTTGTTAACTGTTAATTTTATAGAATTTTGAAAAGAGTTTGCAACGCAAATAAAGTCATTTAGTCTTGGTTTTCTACCAATTACATTTCAATATTATCGTCTATTAAACGCAAACAGAACAACGGCGTGTAATGAAGGATGTTCCCATTAGTATATCGGGATAAAAAGGAGCGATTTTGATGCCGATAGTTTTACCACTTACTCTACTCTTCTACAACAATATGCTCTACACAGTGTACCCAAAACGTCGCATATCTCTGATAATTTAAGCATGTAACACAGGATATTTGGGTGTTGATTCCAATGAAATATGTGGACAACATAAATTATACAGGTTTAATTGGATGTGTTGCTGGTTATATTGGGGATCTTTGTAAAACACGTATGTAGACACATTGTACATGTAACCCATTCATGACATCTAATCTACATGTTGTGTTTTCCTTAAAAATGATAATGTTAGGATATCTAATACGATTATCGTAAAATATATGTAATTACGTACCACAATGAGTAAATAAACCATAGCTAAGTTAAGTTAAACTCTTCAATTATCATAGAAAAAAGGATATGCTTGTAAATGTATTGGTTTTTCTGTAAGACGGGTTTCCGAAAACTTAATTATGTGCCATACTCCCCAAAAACCACAATATCCTATTCTCTATAATGTATAGTTGATGATTTACTTGTTCCTAGTTTGCTTAACTAGTGAAGGTACATTTACATTAAATATTGTTTAAATGTGTTTAACCTGTTTATATTTAAACGTGTACATGGATAAACAATGCTATAACAAACTGTCAACCATCTCAAAAATCCATAAAGCGAAATGCGAATTAAAGCAGAATGTATCGTGCATATGCTTGATAAGATAGCTTTTCTAACAATACAATGGATTTTTTTCAGTCCAAAAAAAAATAGAGTATTTTTATGACTGCTTTCAGAGAGATTTATTTGGTAGATGAACATCTAAAAAGATATTCTAACAAAACGCTTACAAAGAACCTGGTTTTCTAGACGAACTTCTTTCTGTTGCAATATATGTCATTGTTCAAATTGAAACAGATATGCAAGTTTATCTGAGACAGAGAGTGTATATATTAATTTTAATTTTGGTCGGATCATTACAATGCTGTCAATAGTGATTATTCAGATCTTTTTTTTATGTGCAACAGAAAAAATGTAAACATTTTTTTTAACTGGGGTGGGGGGGGGGGGTTACCAATTAAATTTGTTTCATATATACAATTAATTCTAGCAAATATTTTACAACTTGAACTATAATATGGAATGATATTTAAATTCGATTGCATACATGTTACTTGCAATCTGATAAGGTAGCACTGTAATCTCATTGCATATTTTAGGCTTGTAATTGTCTTGTGTAGAGCATAGCAAAACACATATTAGCAAAGAATCCGATAGATTTCCAGCTCAATGCTTAATGTTAATAATAATCTATACTTATAAATTAAGGCAGTTTGCAAATAAACTACAAAATGCCTGCACCAGAGTACTTGCTTACACCTTTGATATTTCAACACATGTGTGATGATGTACGTAAGGTATAACTGGATTTTAATTGATAAGTTATTATTGTGAAATTAATCAAAAACCTACTTTCATTTTCGATAAATAAGCCCGAAATAGCAAAAATGAGAGTAAGGTGGTGGACACGCTTTGGCGGATCCAAGTCAGGGATAGTCTCGATCAAATATATATACTTGCAATGAAATAATATTGAATGATAACGTAAAGAATAAATATATTTACTGTGCGCCTATTTAGAGAATACATAAAAGTTATGATTTGACAAATGTTGAATAAATGAAATTAGTCAATTCGTTTCTTTAGTGGGCGATATTAGTTTTGATACTCAGTCGCTTGCGAAGCACGACCTCTGGTGAGAGAATGGGATAGAACTTTCCAGAAAGGGGTAACCAAGAACGCGGATTGACTAATTAACGAAAAGTGTAAGACGAGTTCATCATGCACCGCAGGCAGATACCTTGGATCGTACTTCGATTAATACAAAAAGTTAAATGAATAAATTGGAACAATTATTGCGACTATAGTATTAATGGAAAGAACTTTCTAGAGCGGGGTGCCCAGAAACGGGTTGACTAATTGATATCATGGCGGAAAGTGTAGGGTGAGTTCACCATAGGGCAGATACTTTGAATCTGACAACTATGCATGCAAATTGGTCATATTGCATAAACTAGCGTGTTCAAATTTCATACATGTTCATACCACGACAGATTGGTTGTAAATCACACGACCTGGTACTTAATAAATACATATACGTGTGTTGAACTACATGCTATTTCACATACATTTTTTCCTAAAATATATAATCATTTGTTATATACGTAAATACAATAAAACGAATTTTGTCAATTAAAAGAATGTGATAGTGGTTTGTACGGCGACGACTGTAAAGAGATATGTGGAAACTGTCGTGAAATTAACCTTTGCTTCTATAAAAACGGAACATGCCTTACTGGTTGTGATGATGGTTATCAAGGGGAATTGTGTAAAACACGTGCGTAAATATGTACCATATATGTAAGCAATCAACACCTTGGATTGTAGACTGGTATATTTATAAAGCCTTGTAAAGTTAATATATACATTTTTCTCTGTTTTTTTTTTTTTTACATTTGACGTTTAATAAACCCAAGTATTTGTCTTAATCAGATACAACTATTTGATTGTGTATCAATAACATTTCTTGTATTTTTACCAGCATGTCCACGTGGTTATTTGGGAAATAAATGTACTGAAAAATGTAATGACAAATGTGCCGGATGTAATAATGTCAATGGTGTGTGTGGCTCTGGATGTATCCCTGGCTGGAGAGGTTATCACTGCAACGAAGGTAACGTTCATAATATCTGATTTTTTGGAATAGAAACTTTTCAAGCAGGCTATATGTACATCAATATCCATAATAACTTTAACATTAAAAAATAAACTACGTGACACATAAACTTAATGAAACAACATTATTGTACGAATATTCTCAAAGTGGAATATTTACATCAAATAGTGTTTATTAGATATTATATGAATAACGAATTCGAAACTAAAAGCGTTTCGCCAGAATTAAGTTCCAATGTAAAATAGAGTTAGTGAAGCCAAATTTAAGAACAAAAGATATCTTACTGCGAACACATAATGTCTCTTTAAATGTTTAAAAGCCATTTTTCATAGTGCTGAAAAAGCCAATTATTGCTAGACTATGATTAATCACCTACTGACTTAATTTCCGTTTCTCCCGACTACGACCAAGAACAAACGGCGGATGTAACCGGTCAGCAAAGGATTCTAACTCCTCCATGGCACCTGATCCTACCTGTAATTTTTTTAGAGGTCCGAGTTTTTTCTGACCCTGTTTTGCATTTTCCTTTGGACTTTTGATTTTGAACACTGTTAGTTATCACCACATGTTCTATAGATATAACTTTCATTACTCTTTTTTTGCTTAACCGTTATGGGTTTTAATGAATGTGAGACACAACTGTTACATGGATAGATTTTTTTTTAATATTGAAGAATGTGACAGAGGATCGTATGGTGCTGAATGTAACGAAACATGTGGACACTGCCGATATATAAATCAATGTTCCAATGTCAATGGAACTTGCGTCAACGGGTGTGATGTTGGTTATAAAGGGAAACTATGTAAAACACGTGAGTATACATATACATATACATGCAACAGTGTATATGTTACAGTAACAATACAACAGCACATCGGAAATTATTGCAGTGACGAGGGCCAATTAATTTAAACTTATTTAAGAATCAAGTCTTAAGTCAAAACCTAAGTTGCCTTTGCGTTTATTTTATTTTGCTTCTCTTTAGATTGTAACACTACATATGCTTTGCTGTCTGTATACTGGTGTTTGCATAACCGTTTACTTTCTTTCTTTTTCTTTTCTTTTTTTTATTCCCATTTATTATACACCGCTGAGAAACGTATCAAGTCTATCTTACGTTATTGAATATTTAATAAAACAAATGTTTTAAAGTAATGCGCAAAATAAATTTAAACACTTATCATAAAAAAAACGGTTTTGGGACTTTTGAAGTGAAGAAATATGTATGGTAAGTTATTGTTTATCTTAGCGCGGCTTGATTTTTAGTTAAAACTATTTTGGGAGGGAGAAACCCAAATGTATATTATTAAAATAAAGGAAGCACGACCCATTTATAGAAACAGGTTTCTTAAATGCATTTTGAATAAAATTGCAGCTTTCTTAAACCAAGGTAAGTAGACATATATTTGATATGTTTTGTTTATAAATTAACAGTAGAAAAATAACGATTTTAAATTCAGATTTTGTTTTGTTTTATGGTTTTTTTCAATTTTTTTTTCATATGAAAATTTAACATTTTTTTTCATTTTTATTCATAGTTATTATTTTAACAATCTGTATGATTATTGTTGTTTGATTTATATCCTGTATGATCTGATGTCTTATACCGGGTTAAATGATGACGTGTTCGTTCCTAGCTTTAACTTTTTATTCATTTCTTATAAAAATATGTTACTGTGCTTTTTAAACTTAGGGTTACCAATAGCTTGTCTTATTTTAGAATAAACCTAATTGGGAAGTAAATTATTAAGAAACGAAAAGATATCCCAATCTTCCCACAATTATTTCAAACATTAACTTGAGATACATATGTTTGATCAAGTTTGCATTTAAGATATGAAAGTCTACATGTACAAACTTATGACTCAGAAATAATTGTTTTTATTTTTTAAGACAAAATTAGTTTTAGGTAACCTGAGTCACTTAGGTGACCTATTGCATTGGTCTTCGTCCGACGTCGTGCGTCAACAATTTTACATTTTAAACTTCTTCTGAAAAACAACAAAGTCAATTGTAACGAATTTTAGTGTGAAGCATTTCTATTTTAAGTGGAATCTAAGTTGTGAAATGCATGGATCTACCACCACCGGGGCTGCTAAAGACGGGGCCAATGATGCATACACATTTGAATTACAGAATGGAGTGTTGAAGCTCTTGGGCAGCCAACCAACTTTCATTCAATTTTTGCACCTTAACCCAATAGCCATCTTGAAAAACTCTATGCAGAGGCTGCACCAAAGCCAAATGAAAAGAGTTCTCAATCTATGACAACACAACAAGCGTCCGAATATCATAACAATACATTCAAAAGCATAAGGTCAGCATAACCGTCACATTCATGATATTGGACGACAATTGATATTGTGCGTGACCGAGAGTTTAGAGAAAGTAAAAACATTTTAGATGGAAAACTAAAGAAAAACCTACAAGGTGGCCTCTCACGACCAACTAAACGAAAAAAAATCATTCCTAAAAAGGACCTAGACAAAATTTCAACCTATGTTTTCGGGGAACCAACACCAATCTCTTTAAGATTCCGAATCTGGTAACCCATTGCAATTCAATTTATTAGCTGGGGATTAGAATTCCATTAACAACTAAAACTGATTCATTTGAATTTCATGTTGATGAAAATAAACAGGAATATGTTGTTTTGCCCCATGAAACGAAACAGAAGAATTGGCAAGGAGGAATAGATGCAGATGAAAACCCAAATGAGAAAAGTATGTATGAGGTACCTTCTGCAGGGGAAAAATGTCCAGTCGCCTCTTTGAAACTTTACCTCTCGAAGTTGGACCCTAAGGCAACATATCTATTTTACAGATGTTCAAAGGAAGCACTTAACTCTCCAACAATTGAGGAAATTTGGTACACATATATTCCTATCAAAAAATACCAATTCACGCTGTTCATGGCCGACATTTGTAAAAATGCAAAATGCAGCAAAACATACACTGCCCATAGCCTACGAGCAACCTCAATCCAAGGAATGAACGATGCTGGTTTCGAGGTTCGACACATTATGCACATGAGTGGTCATAAAAATGAATCGTCTGTGAGAATTTATAGTAGAGATTATTCTACTAACCAGAAGACTTCTATGAGTAAAGCTCTATCAAATTTAGAGATTCCTCAAAACGAAACAAGCAACCCCATTTCAGCCAACCACACCGTTAGTAAACCTCCCAATGGCAACGTTTGTGAAGTCTCAGCTATAGCTCCAATGACATCTGCAGAGATCTCAATTGCTTTTCAATCATCATCCATTTTCCTCTGAATTCATAGCGAATTCTGCATTTCATCGATGTGTTTTTAATTTCACTGCTAAGTAGATTCATCCAACACATTTAGTTCTGTGATCGTTTACTTTTAAAACAAATATGGCCGTCTTTTTCCGCTTCGAAATTTAGGTCAATCCGTTACTATAGAATGACGTATTATTGCGCGGTTAATTAAAAATTTAATGTTGTATTGTACGAAATAAACAAAAAACTTTGAATCTTTTGTTGTTGAAAATTAAATTATAAGGAATGAATTTAAAATGTATTAGTTTTATACGATATAAAAGGGTTTAGGGCAGTTTACGCTTCGCGGTTTATAAAGCGTTAACTGCCCCAAACCATTTTATATCGTACAAAACTAATGAATTTTAAATTCATTCCTTAATTAAAAATTTCACATATAACTTAACTTTTTCGCAATTCTTTAGGTTTATATAAGGGAATATATTAGCAAATTTAAATATATATAAATGTATTAATTAAAATATGGTGTGGAATTTGAATTTAATTTTGTCTGACTCCCGCTAAAGCAATGCATTTTTCAACAAAGTTGCATAATAAAGATATTTACACAGGTAACACAACGCTTTTGTATTCCTAGAACTAAACAACTGAGCGAGTGTGAACACAGATAGCTTTTGACATAGAAATCCTTGATATACATATTTTTCCCCATGAATATCAAAAAAAAAAAATCTTCATTTGCTCTATGCAAGTCGTACTCACTCGATTTCATCTGAGATAGACTCGATAATTTTGTAATGATTGACATGCATGACCGCGAATCATTAAAAATTCATATTTTTTCCTTTATATATAACTTTCACTTAGGGCATATCGTGGTCGTTTGTGGTTGAATATTGTTTGTCAATTTTGTTTTATGTCGACCTACATTTTACCTGGGTCACTAATTACAAAGCTGTTGTTATTGTTCGCCATTGATCATGTGCTAGGAATGGCGACTGTGAACCTCTATTATTTTTATAGAACGTAACTCAAAACTCACAAAACATCACACCGATATAAGTTTTTGAGAGATTCTATGAACGTTTTTGACTAACAAGCGTCGCAAGTACTGTTTCCATTGTCAAGGGAGCTTGTATATAGAGTTAAAATGTAAGTCACCGGAGACCAGTGGTGACTTGTCCAATCTCTTCAAACATTCATGTTCCCTCGCTAATCCTTTTATAAGCTAATTAGATAGTATCTGCAGTTTTTGTATCCGGTAATTTATAAGCTAATTAGATATAATCTGAAGTTTTTGTATCCGATAATTGTTTTCATTATTTTCCGCTTAAAAAAAATAACTCTGAAATATATTCTGGTATGCTCAAGTACTTTGTGCGTATTGTGAAACTTCACTCGATGTATTTGCCTTTAGATATGTTGTTCATGTTTTTATTGATAATAGTGTTTGCGATTTCACAGGCTTATGGTGAGTTTACATGCATATTATGTAATTTACCTTAAAAGGATATTATATAATGCTTAATATTTCATTTTAGGTATATAACATTGTAATTAAGGCAGTTATCTACCTGCAATGCTCACTACTATATGTAGCTTTATTAATCCATTCATTTCCTAATTTATGCTTTGTTACAACGCACTTTGAAAAATTACGCACTTTGAAAAAAAATTTCAAAGTGTGTTAAATTTGGGACCATCTTAACGTACTTTGAAAATTTCTTTTTTTTCAAAGTGTGCAAATATCGACGATATCAACGCACTTTGAAAAAAAAATGTCGATTTCTTGAACTTTCAGATAAAATTGGTAGTAAAATTAATTAATGTTATACCGTCCAAGTCATATATATATATATCGATATATATATATATATATATATATATATATATCGATATATATATATATATATATATATATATATATATATATATATATATATATATATATATAACCAGCTTTCCCGTAATGTTTGCAGGGCAACAACGATTAAAAAAAAATTGACGTTAGATGAAAGCTTTATGTTATTCCATCTTGATATAAAAAGATTCATAAAAAATATATTAATATTTGTCTATATAATTTGAAAAGTGTTGTATCATTACTTAAACTGTGTGCTAGTTATTATTTGTCTCGCCTAAATATTACAGTATTGGGACTACATCTTAAAATCAAAGAACTGAAAGTACTGACGAGAGTTTATTTTTTTTATTTACGCGTTAATCCTTTCTGGTTCAATGAATGGATATTTGCCACTTACCTACTGTGAAGATAATGTGACTCATGACTTAGTATTTAAGTATAGACATGCGATTCTTTTTAAAGCAGTATTTCTTAATCAATGTAATTCCTATAAATTTCAACAAAGACATAAATGTCAATAAGATATCTCTTTCTTCGTTAATTTTTTTGTGCATAAAGAATACATTTTTGAATAAACAAATAGCCCTCGCTCATATTACATATTACATATATTATAGATCCATATTTCAAAATATTTTAAAATCTCTGTCTACGCGATTCTAAGTACGAGTTCATATTTTTCTTTTCGAATTGAAGGGCTATATCAACAGAAATAGCCGTCAAATTACTTAGCGTTAAATTTAAAAATATATTTTTTATAACGCAATTGTCTGAAATGTATATTCAGTATAAAGAATGTTAAAATAGGATTTCAATAATGAATAAATTCTTTTGATGAGCCATTTTATAATTATGTTTTCATAATTTGATGCTAAAAGATCTCTATATAAGAACCGAAATTTAAATAACGACAAAAGCCAGCCACGTTATACTTAGACATCATGAACTGGGTTAGAACGACGTTTTTAATGTTTATTAATAATATTACTAGTTTGTTTCAGAAAATAATGAATATAAAATTCATTGTTTATTCTTTGATGTGGTGTTAAATTGATTTGAACAATCATCGCTTTATAACCCGCGAAGTTGGGAAGGGAAAGAAATATTAATGTCATGTACAAATTTTGATTCCCAATATTTTGAATTTTTGTAAAGGACAGTAGGATTAATGTTCTATGTAGGAAGCTCATCCAGTATGGATCAGCGCATGAGAAACGTCCTTGTCAATACGATCTGACGCTATTATCTTCCTTGCTGAAAGAATGGATCGCTTCATGGAAAACGAAATATCAATTAATATTTCATATATAAACACAACTATATTTCTAAGTGGTTATAAAAAAAAATAAGAATTTATTTTTTCAAAGTGCACTAAGTGTCATGATGTGAAAAAATGTTGGTCTACAGTCATAACGCACTTTGACAAAATATTTCAAAGTGCGTTGATTTGGACCAAAATATAACGCACTTTGAAAAACAATTTCAAAGTGCGTTAATTTTCTCCCAAATTTAACGCACTTTTAAATTTTTTTTCAAAGTGCGTAGTTTTTTCAAAGTGTATTGCCACAATTCTTGCTTGGTATTTTCACAAACCATGTTAACATTTCATTCCCGAAATATTTTGCTTTTTAAGAAAATATTTAAAATCAATATAGTAAGATAAAAAAGAGATATTTACATGAAAGAATGTTTTTAATTTATTCAGAATATATAAGATTTTTATAAAAATTTCATTTATAAGATTAGATTTTTTGTAATATGAAAAGACAACAAATGTAAGGACAAATCAAAGAACACTTTAATTGCTTTTGTTTGTGAAGATCAGTCATATGTAAATGTTAGTTTAAATAAACCCTCTCAAGTTTGTAAATGTAACTAATGTTGTTTATGTGTGGGTGGGTGTTTGTTGGCAGTTAATGTTGCCCTCAATAAACCAGCGTACCAGCAGTACCCATTTATAGGTGACGCCAGTAACGCTGTGGACGGACGTAAATCTGACCTGAGTTGGGGCGGTGGTCAATGTGCTGTATCATTGTCCAGACATACCGCCACCTGGTGGGTGAACCTGACCAGCATCCACAGTATCCATCACATCACTATCTACTTCAGGTCGGACAACTCTGGTATAGTCACAGTCATTATATATCTTGGAAATTATAGCCTCTGTGGTATAAACTTTTATCACGCATTTACGCTTTTTACATATATGGTTACAATTTGGTTTTATAAGATTACTAAATCTCTATAGGATTTTCCCTGTTAGTTTGGAAGATGCAATAACAAAAAGAATTTTGTTGATTTTAGTGTAATAGAAACTGGAAAAAAATAAACTGTTTCAAAGGCTGTAATGAACATGAACATTAAATGAAATAAAAGATAAAACACATGTATCATTTTTTAAATTAAAATTAAAAATTAAAGAGAAATTTAGATATTGAATTCAAGAGTTTGCTAAATTCACTTTATAGATATGTTTGTTCATGTTTTAAAATGAGATGACATGCCAGGAGTCTTTTAGGTAAGGTTTCCGGTTACAGGGAGATTACTCACAAATTTTAACAGAAACGAAGTCCACAACATATGATTTGAAATAGTGTTTTAGAAACACCAGATTACTCATATACTAAGATAAGTTTTTCCTGAAATCCATGAGATTTGAAAGGTTATAATTAAGGTGTTTTCGTTCCCATTATCGTAGTCCAACATTGTTGCTATTGTTGTTATATTTCATTTCTAAATAGTTCATCAGCAATTTATAGAAACGAATCATGACATAAATAATGACTTTTTTTTCAACCATTGCCTTAAAAAGACAGTTTGAAATCATGCACTTTGACATTTTGCGTTATACATGTAACACTCGTCCAACAAAACAATTTTAAAGTTTATGACACACTTTAACGAACAAAATGGAATGTAGCTTTGGTACAATACCTTAAAACTGCAAGCCGCAAATCTGGCCTAAAGGTTCTGAATCTCAATTGACGAATTGAATATACCAACGTATGACCTAAGGTAAAAAAGTAACGGTATGAACGACAAAGAGCTTTCATAAATAAAGATTGTGTAATAACGAAAATGTTCAATGCTATCAAGATTATAAGACAACAGTTTGCGCAAAGTTGTAACAAAGAAGACTTGTGTCTCATCTAAAACCGCAATGTATCGAATTATAGCAGGTATACAACATAGAAATCAAACGATAGTCTTCTTGTTCACCTTTTCTTTTCCATAGTTGTAATTTAAGTATACCTTGACCCCCTAAATGCAGATTAAAACAAACAATCTTCAACATCTATTCATGACTATCATGGCAACCAGATAAAATAAATTTCTATATGTAAAAAGATGATTCTTTCAATCACGATATAATTCTTGGCGTGTTTTAGAGTGACACTTGAATTGTCAGATTTGCGTTTTACCTTCTGTAAATAACATTTTTTTTAAAATTATGAACGACAAGTAGGTATATGTTATTCTTAAAAATGATCTCTATAGCACAAATTTCCTAGATTATATTCAAACAAACCAATGATTTTCAATATAAGATATTGTGTTAAAGAAGGCGCTAGCACGATAAAGAAACCTTCGTATGTATAGCTCCTCGAAATCATATGAAGTTTTTTCAGGGTCAGATATTAAAGGGATTAGGAATTTTAGATTGACTTGAGAAATGTTTCATGGTATCTACTCACCACGGTTATCAATAATATTATCTTCACTAGTGTACCTTAAGGTTTTTATTGGGATTCAAGTGATATTTTGTTAAACAAGAAGATGTTAGGTGCCTTTTCAAGTTCTTTACTGTTTGGATTAAACGTGCTCAGTTTTTAAGAGAGGGTTCAGACCGCCCTTTTCGCCACACACTCTCTCATGCAATACATGACACTGACTGAATTCAAATTAGATAGCACGGTCGTATCGCTATGACATAAAAAAGTATATAGTTTTAAACAAGGAAGTTCTAATTATTTAAATATTATATTTTTTCCCCGACATTTCTTTCTAACGATAGCTGCTGAACATTTTATATTACGCTTTATATAAAATCTTTGTCCAGTACTTTTAATTCACAATGGAATACAACCAGTGTTATTAAAAAAAATCTGTTAAAATGGTCAAAATACGGTATCATAACATGCTTAACATGTACCGCAACTTGCCGAATATAGGCGCACCTTTTTTCTAGAAAATTTTCTTGTGAGAAAATAGTGCGTATTATACACCCCGATGGAATTTTGGCACATTTTTTAACAGGTAAAACATTGGCTATAGTAGTTCAGTACATAGCCTTTGTACGGAAATGCTACTTCTGTTTGTTTACCGCATTTAGACAATTAAAGATTATTGTTCGGGCGATATTAGCAGACAATGTTTGCTCTAAATCCGTTGATAGGTAAATTGAATTAAAACGGCCATTCAAAATGAGTATAAACTGTTTATTCAGCAACCTGAGCTGTGCATACACCATCTCAGTGTACGCCGCCATTACAGTTGTTATTAATAAATTTGTGCAATAGAGTCAAAATGAATTTATTCGGAGCTTTTTCTTTATTAATTTGAAACCTGGAATAAGAGGCCACCTGTCTTAAGCGGCCAGTTTGTCATTGTCCCACGTGGCCTCTTAAAACAGGTGCGACTGTATATTGAAATAGTTTAATGATAGGTTACTTGTTAAGGTCTTCCGTTTCCAACGGAAGACCTTATTGTTATTCTTCGGTTTCTTTTTCCCTATTATTATTATTAAGGTCTTCCGTTTCCAACGGAAGACCTTATTGTTTTCGTTCGGTTTCTTTTTCCCTATTATTAAGGTCTTCCGTTTCCAACGGAAGACCTTATTGTTATTCTTCGGATTCTTTTTCTTCTTCTTCTTCTTTTTTTTTCTTACCAATTTTGTGCACGCGATATCTCAGAAATGGCTCGACCAATTTGCACGAAATTTTCAGATCTTACTAACTATGTTCTGAACCTTATCGGAAATTTTTTTGGTTGATGACGTCATTTCCGTTTTTGAGATATTGACATTTTAAGGATTTTTAGGGGGTTGATTTGTCCAAGAGTGTTCTCATAAACTACAAACGATATCGATTTCAAAATTTCAGGGATGATAGACAAAAGATTGTTTATCTGTACAGAGGCATTCATATTTGCCTAGCACAAGAAACGCCGGAGCTCTATAGGGCTCGAAAATTGAGATAAAAAAAGCGTTGTAATTTTGCTTGATTTTCTTAGTTTATCTCTTTTCTCGCAAATATTTTGTTAAGACATGTAGAAGAAGAAATGTTTTAATTTACAAGTTCTTTTGTTTGACATGAAGAAAAAGGGGCTGGCCCCTCAATTTAGGGAGCTAGAACCCTTAAAAGTTTTCACTTTATAACTCAAAAACGGTTAAGATTTCGATATAGCTGTCGCTGCAAAAGTTGTTCATTATGATCTTATTAATGTCGTAGCAATAATATTTTGTTCGGGTATTGCGTAATATGAGTGTAAAAAGCTAGACTTTTTACCATGTATTTGTGTTTTATTTGGCAAAAAACGGGGTATTTGTGCGTATGACTGACATAAAGTGTACCAGTTTACATACGGAAAGTGTTTAAGCATTTTAATTATTTTCAAGTGAAACACATTATTGATAAAAGAACTGCTTCTATGCAATGCATTTGAGTCGCATTTAAATTCAAGCTGGATTCCGATCTGTATATCCGATCCAAGGAAATAGGTCGCGGCTGGAGATAGCGAGCGGTTTGCCGTTATCTAATACACAAGAGTTGCGCCTTGCTGTAATGCACACATGTGTTTCTTTTTGTAGCTGCAAACACAAAAATTCCTATATAAACGATTTTAATAGTAAACAAAAAAAGATTATAACTTTACCTACTACCATTGACAGTGTACCAGCTTACATGTGGTAAGTGTTTAAACAGTTTAATTCTTTTCTAGTGAAACACATTATGGATAAAAGAACTGCTTCTATGCAATGCATTTGAGTCGCATTTAAAATCTAGCTGGATTCCGAGATGTGTATGTAAACAATTATACGTATCCGATTTCTTGCCTGCGGCCGAGAAAATAGGTCGTGGCAGGACTAGCGAGCGGTCTATCGTTATCCAATTCACAAGATTTGCGCCTTGCTGTAATGCACACATGGGTTTATTTATGTAGCTGCAAACACAAAGAATTCCTATTTTAACGATATTAAAGAGTAAATGAAAAAGATTGAACCTTTACCTACGAAGTAATGCTGTTTTAGTCTCGTAATTAAAAAAAAAATAGATAGTATGACTGTCATTGAAAAAAGGCGTTCTTTGTGATCTTGTCTATGTCATAAAATAGTTTTATTGTTGGAAAATAAAATTCAGTTATCAAACTGCAAACATTTTAAACCCACCACGTTGAGTGTACATTTACATAACACGGGCCGAGGAGATGCTGCGCTAGTGGACAACCGATTCGCTGTAGTCTAGGACACATGCTTCTCGTGTTTATACGTTATCACACATTTGAATGTTCATTGATTCTTTGTTAAATTATTTTCAATTATATTGGTTAATGATGCATCAGACCATTGATTTAAATCATAGTGCGTAAAATAAAGAAAATTTAAAGAGAATTTATCATAAAAATTTATAATTTTCGACGGCTCATGCAGTTAGTTTTTCTAGCCGAGTCTTTCGTTCAACAGCACATCGATTGTGAACATTTCAGCGTGGTTTACAACAAGACGGTGAAACGACCACGAATTTTGACAGATTTAGCTACAAAGAGTTTAAAAGAGATGGATAACGTTACAAAACACAAGTGCGATTATATCTTGTAGGAGATAAAAAATAATTAATCTACGTTTGCCATAAATACAACATTTTATCATAAGAATATTTTAACATTTAGATCCGTCGAATATTTTTTTTCATTTCCCTTCATTGTTTGGTGCCTGATTTGAAATAACATTTCGAGGTATATCAAGCGGAGAAATTTCTTTAAGCTGCATGTTCCGATTTGTCGGCCATTACAGTATCAAATAATTTTTCCATGCAAACCAAATGAATGATCTTACAAAGTTATAGACGTATTTACACGGAATTGATCTCATTTTAACGTTAAAAATATTCAAAGTAAATAAAAATAAATTTTGGGGCATACAAAAAACCCTAAAAATACAGCATGGGAATGTTTAGAAAAGATAACCGTTTGGTTTCGTCCTCCGAATGATTGGATTTATTCATCCTTCAAGTTTTGCATCGATTATTAACTACGTAAACTTCAAACAAGAGGGTGTACACTGCTTTATTTTTGTTTTTTTAATAGTCATGCTGTATATTTTATTTGTTATAATAGGTCATATAAAAAGGACAGATGTCAAAGTCGTAATACAATCATACTCACTTCGACGTAAGGGGCCAGTTTAAACACGAGGCGAAATAACGCGAAACCCTTTTATGTCGTTTGTTTTGTAAATAAATTTTGTACACTTTACAATAAAACTTGTCGAATCCGGCGGAGGGTGGTTCAAAAAAAATGGCCGGATTAGGCAACATCCGGTTTAAAGGACATTGCTGCAAATTAATTTTAGTATTTAATGCAGTAGGTCTTCATCGTGTATTTTTGCAAAAATTTTAATTCTTTTGAAATATATTAATTTTATAATTTAGATTTCATCGATCTTATTTACGGTACCATACTAATTTTCATTTTCATTTTTTTTTGGGGGGTGGGGACAATAAATCCACAACGGAATACATACGATGGAAATACTTTTTCAATCAAATCATCGTAATTGATAATTTTTCAAACATCCGATTAACCTGAAAAGAGCATGCTTAACCGGAAATTGTTAAACAAACATTAACAAGTCAACAGGTGGCTGAATACGTAATGGCGAGAACTGTTTTGATGCAGGGAACAATGGATAAATATTATATAAATGAGAATTTTATAAAAAAAAAATGAGCATTTTGACAATAATATGCAACTCTAGATCTGTACGTGTGGCCATACAACGCGTACGGGGATAACAAACGATATCGGCAGTCTTATACTCCCGCATTAGCCTGAATCACGGCCTGAAAAAACAATGGGGTGAACTATAATCTAATTATCTAATTTTGGCAAAAAATACGTATTTATTTATAACAGGACTTAACGGTATAAACTGAAATGAGTTGCTAGTTTGGATCTATATTCATAGTTGTTTAAATCAATAGCAACGACAGAAAAATTGGTCGATAATTGAACATCAATTAAGTGGCCAGACTACGGGAGATAACTCTCACTAGTTATAAGCATTCGGGTTTTTTTTCATCGCGGCCGGTTTACAGAATAGACAAGATCCGGATTGAACAACATTTTTTACACAAAAATGATAGGAAAATGTCAAGGGGCTGAATAATGTCGCCGGTTTGGACAGCATGCCGGAATAAACAACATCCGGATTCAACAAGTTTCAATATGTACATTATTTTTTCATTGAAATATAGCTTAATTGACCCGGAAACTGCTGCAACGTATATTATTACACACATACTTAGCATTAGCGTACACACATTTTATTGAAAATCGGACCAAGCAGCTTTAACATTAAGATTAACATGTGTAAGACACTTTATTTGTCTTGTGCATGATCCTGTGCATGAATTATTTTCACTACCTGTTTATTTCTCCAAAATGATCCCTAATTCCATTCACAACTGTTGTCATTCAAAATCACGCGAGGTAAATAAAATTTCAAATTTTGAGTCGATCTCAACTGTATCCAAGAAATCTAATGATTTTATCATGTGTTACGTAATTAGGGGTTTTTAGGGGTCAAACGTCCAAAATTTTGATCACCCATATATCATTTGATATTTGACCTTTCATTTGATATCTTGCCCCTCAAATTGAGGAACCAGAGGGCTCTAAAGTCTTTTATCTATAGCCCTTTACTGAGAGATATTTTGTGAAATGTCATAAAAGCAGATATGTTATCTTACAGTTATGTATCCAAGCAATGCAATGATTTTATCATGCGTTACGTAATTAGAGGTTTTCAGAGGTCAAATGCCCAACATTTTAATCACCCATAGCTCAGAGAGGAAATATCTTTGGAAATGCAGTATAGAAGAAAAGATGCTCAAAATGATGTACTAAACAATATTCAACTTCAAAATGTCGTGAAACAGCCCCTATAAGGAGATAAGGGATCGGCCCCTAAAACGTTCTTTCCCATATATCTCAGGAACGGTAATGAATTTAAAAACAATTGTTGAACAAAATGTGTTTAAAATTAAACGACCTTTCATTTGATATCAAGAAAAAGGGGCTGAACCTCAAATAATATAACTGATAGATATTTTGTGAAATGTTATATAAGCAAATATGTTTATCTCGCAGTTATTTATCCAAGCAATGAAATAATTGTATCATGTGTTACGTAATTAGGGGTTTTTTGGGGCCAAAAATGCAAAATTTGATCACCCATATCTCAGACAGGAAAAATATTTTGAAATGCAGTATAGAAGGAAAGATGCTCAAAATGATGTACTAAACAATATGCAATCATCAAAATTTCGTTAAATGGCCCCTATAAGGAGATTAGGGATCGGCCCCTAAAACGTTCTTTCCCATATATCTCAAGAACGGTAACCAATTTCTAAACACTTGTTGAACAAAATGTGTTTAGAATTAAAGGACCTTTGATTTGATATCAAGAAAAAGGGGCTAGCCCCTAAAATGAGGGGACCAGAGGGCTCTAAAGTTTTTTATATGTAGCCCTTTACTGATATATATTTTGTGAAATATTATAGAAGTAAATATGTTTATATCATAGTTTTTTATCCAAGCAATTAAATAATTTTATCATGTGTTACGTAATTAGGGGTTTTTAGGGGCCAAAAGACCAAAATTTTGATCACCCATATCTCAGAAAGAAAAATATTTTGAAATGCAGTATAGAAGGAAAGATGCTCAAAATGATGTACCTAACAATATGCAACCTATAAGGAGATAAGGGGTCAGCCCCTAAAATGTTTTTCCCATATATCTCAAGAACAGTAACGATTTTCTAAACACTTGTTGAGCAAAATGTGTTTAGAATTAAATGACCTTTCATTTGATATCAAGAAAAAGGGGCTGACCCCTCACATTAGGGGACCAGAGGACCCTAAAGTCTTTTATCTGTAGCCGTTTACTGAGAGATATTTTGTGAGTGTTATAAAAGCAAAATAAGGTATAATACGTTTATATATCCTAACAATATAATGATTTACTTATCTAGTTAGGGCTTTTAGGGGCCAGAAGTAAAAAGTTTAATCGTTTCTATCTCAATTTGGAAGAAATGCTAGTATTTAAAAAAGCAGCGTAAGAGAACTTATAAAAAGCGATGCAGAAAAGCATAAGTACTCCACTCCTTTTTACATATCATGTTTTCTTGTCGAAAATCAAAGTCGATGATGTCATATCACCTTCTTAAAATCGGACGGAAGACCTCCTCGTTGCTCGCAACGAGATCGTGTCTAGTTATTATTATTTTTCTTTTTTTTCTTACAAATTTTGTGTACGCGATTTCTCAGAAACTAATCGAGCGATTTACACGAAACTTTCAGATATGATAGATAATGATCTGAACCTTATTGGAAATTTTTTTTAATGATGACGTCACTTCCGGTTTGGAGATTTTAACAATTTAGCGATTTTCAGAGGGTCGGCTTGTCCAGGGGTAAACTCCTAAACGATTTAAGATATTGAGTTCAAACTTTCAGGGATTGTAGACGAAAGGTTGTAGATCTGACATGTGGTATATACATTGACCTGTGACCAAAAGCGCCGAAGCTCGCCCGAGCTCGAAAATTACGCTTTAAAAAGCGTCATGAATTTTGGTGGTTTTCTTTCAATATCTTTTTTTTCGATAGTATTTTGGTAAAACATGTAGAACAAAAAAACTTAATAACGTCAAGATCTTTCATATGACATCAAGAAAAAGGGGCTGGCCCTTCAAATTAGGGGCCGAGAGGGCTCCAAATTCTTTAAGATATAACTTTTAACTGTGAAATATTTTGTAATACATTGTAGAAGCAATTATGTTCATCATAACGTCATTGACCTAATCATGTCAATTATTTACTCCTTTGTTACGTAACTAGGGATTTTTAGGGGCCAGAAGTCAGAAATTTCGATCCTCAATATTTCAAAATGGAGGAAAATTTTGAAAAGCAATATTGAACAAAAGATGCTCAAAATAATGTGTTGAACGATATGCAACCATAATTTCTTTGTTATCCGGCCCCTAAAAGGAGTTATAGTGTTGGCCCCTAAATCGATCTTTTCCAGATATCTCGAGAACAGTACATAATTTGTAAATACTTATTGAACCAAATGTGTTTAAAATGACAAGAGCTTTTATTTGACATCAAGAAAAAGGGGCTGGCCCTTCAAATTAGGGGCCGAAAGGGCTCTTAAGTCTTTTATTAATAACTTTTAACTGTGAAATATTTTGTGATATGTTATAGAAGCAATTATGTTCATCGTAGCGTTGGTTATCTATACATGATAAGTGTTTGCTCCTCTGTTATATAATAAGGGATTTTAGGGGCCAGAAGTCCAAAATTGTGATCATCAATATCTCAAAATGAAGAAAAATTTTGAAAAGCAATATTGAGCAAAAGATGCTCAAAATAATGTGTTTATCAATAAGCAACTGTAATTTCTTTGTTATCCGGCCCCTAAAAGGAGTAATAGTGTTGGCCCCTAAATCGATCTGTTCCAGATATCTCGAGAACAGTACATTATTTGTAAACACTTATTGAACCAAATGTGTTTACAATGACAAGAGCTTTAATTTTACGTCAAGAAAAAGGAGCTGGCCCTTCAAATTAGGGGCCGAGAGGGCTCAAGTCTTTTATTAATAACTTTTAACTTTGAAATATTTTGTGATACGTTGCGTGATCCTACAAAATAGGGATCAAGAGGGGTCTAATGTCATCTAGTCATAGCTCTTTTAGATCCTACCCCAATTTCCAGATATGTTTCGTTAACGAAGATAAAAAGCAAGGTCATTTTACCTTCTAAAAATTGGACGGAAGACCTCCTCGTTGCTCGCAACGAGATCGTGTCTAGTTATTAAGGTCTTCCGTTTTCCAACGGAAGACCTTATTGTTTTCGTTCGGTTTATTTTTCCCTATTATTTTTTTTCTTGCAAATTTTGTGCACGCGATTTCTCCAAAACTACACGGCCGATTTACATGAAACTTTCAGATCTGATAGACAATGATCTGAACCTTATTGCAATTTTTTTTTAATGATGACGTCACTTCCGGATTTGAGATATATACAATTTAACGATTTCAGAGGGTCGGTTTGTCCAGGGATAAACTCCTAAACGATTTAAGATATTGAGTTCAAAATTTCAGGAATTGTAGACGAAAGGTTGTAGATCTGACATGTGGTATTTATGTTGTTCTCTGACCAATAGCGCCGAAGCTCGCCCTAGCTCGAAAATTAAGGTTAAAAAAGCGTCATAATTTTTCCTGGTTTTCGTCGAATATCTATTTTCTAGATAGTATTTTGTTAAAACATATAGAACAAAATTTTTTTATAAAATCAAGATCTCTCATTTGACATCAAGCAAATTGAGCTGGACCTTCAAATTAGGAGCCTAGAGCTATTGAAAGTTTTCGCTCTATAACTCAAAAGCGGTTCAGATTTCGATATGGCTGTCGCTGGAAAAGTTGCTCATTATGATCTTATCAATGTCGTGTCAATAATATTTTGTTCGGGTATTGCGTAATATGAGTGTAAAAAGCTAGACTTGTTACCATGTATCTGTTCTCGTTAGCATAGTAAACGAGGTCTTTATGCGTATAACTGAAATAAGGCTACCATAGACAGTTACCAGCTTACATACGGAAAGAGATACTATATGTTTAAATTCTAGTGAAATACATTACGGATAAAGAAAATACTTCTATGCAATGCATTCGTATACTGCACAACATTTAAAATCTAGCTGGATTCCGAGCTGTGTACATGTATGTGAACAATTACGCATCCGATAACTCGTCCGCGGCCGAGAAAATAGGTCGCGACTGGACTAGCTAGCGGTCTGCTGTTATCTAATACACAAGATTTGCGCCTTGCTGTGTTGCATGGGTTTATTTATTTAGATGCAAACACAAAGAATTCCGATTTTAACGATATATTAAAGTTTAAAAAAAATTTAACCCTAACTTACGAAGTTATGCTGTTTAGCTTCCTTATTAAAAAATGTTAGGTAGTATAACTGTCATTGGAAAAGGTGTTCTTTGTGATCTTGTCTATATGTTATAAAATAGTTTTATTGTTGGAAAATAAAATTAATTTGTTAAATTGCAAACGTTTTAAACCAACCACGTTGTGTATACACTTGCATAAAACATCCCTCGCACATGTGGCCTAGGAGATGCCGCCCTAGCGGACAGTCTAAGACACAGGCTTTGTGTGTTTCTGTGTGATGACACATGTAAATGTCCATTGATTCTTTGTGTAAAATAATTGTTTTTAATCATATTGGTTAAAGATCATGCATCTAACTTTTGATTTAACACTGATTTAAATGATAGAGTGTAAAAAATAGTCACCAATGAATATAATACTACTTTTTACAAACAATCGTACGAGTTGAAAAATAAATACATTTATCCGTGTCTATTTCTGACATTTTGCTGCAGAATTTGATTCATCCACACTACACACTTCAACAAATGTAAAATATATACACACCATGCCTGATCCAACCTATCTTTTTTGTCTGTAATCTGTGAAGATTAATTTGCATAACAAAATATTAGAGGTCTTTTCTTTTTGAGTTATGAGAGAGAGAGAGAGAGAGAGAGAGAGAGAGAGAGAGAGAGAGAGAGAGTTACGCAATGTGTAGGGAGTAAAGCGATTTTTGAAAATAAAATTTAAAAGCGTTCAAGATAAGGCAGTTTAAATGTTACAATAATACATGTGTGCGGTAGGTGCTGACACGATAGAACTAACCGATGCCCAATAACACCGATGAATTTAAGAAACCAGTGGTGTAATATACACATGATTTTCTAAACAAGATTTGTTTAGATTCAGGCCGTAAAATAATAGCGGTCACATGCACTATCGCTTTAACCTTTTCTGAATTGTCGCGCGATTCATTAAAAAGCAAACTCATTTATGATTTCATTTTTTATTATTCTGTTAGAAAAATTGTTTAATATATTCGGTGTATAAGTTTTGTTAGCTCTAGATTCGGGCAGAAGGGGAGCTAGCGAGTAGAGGACACATAATGTCATTCAATTCTTCTTTATATATCAACAACTGAATTTAACATTTTAAAACAATGAAACCTTTTCTGTGAACTTTGTTACACTTACTCATTAATTTTTATTAGATTTAACGGCCAAATAATATAAATATTACCCTTGGTCTCATAATTATCACTTGTCTCGCCATTATCTGCATGCTCAAGTCTCCGGCTAATTTAGACGGTGTTGACTTGAAAAAGGTCGACACAACAAGGTGCCAAGAAATGAAAGATTTTGCAATCATTGTAATAAAAAAGATTTAGAAGATGAGTTCCACTTTATACTCATATGTCCTTTTTACGTTGAATTACGAAAGAAATATATAAAGAGTTTTTATTACAAAAAACCTAGTGTTTTTAAACTAGTTAAACTTTTAAGTGTTAACAATATAAAGGAACTCAATAATTTAGGTAAATATTTGTCTAGCGCTTTCAAAATGAGAGCGCAGCATTGTAATAATACTACAGTTTAAGCTACTTAACATACATTTATGTTTATTCATATTTTATGATATGTACATGATTATATTGTCTTAATATGTCCACTCACTTACTGCACATTGCACATTTGTTTATAATTTTATATGTATTATAATTTGTATTCCGATGAGTTGTAAAGCTCAAGGATAATAAATTGAATTGAATTGAATTGAATTGTACATGTACAAGCTACATGTAATAGGCGTTGTTAATTCATAATGAGATAAGTGGTTTTTTAATCAATTATATGAATAAATTATGGTGTTATATCAGATAATAATTAATATGTACTTCAATTATCTATTGTATTACTGTTTCATTAGTGATAATATTAATTTAATAATGTGTTATGACATGTACTTCAAATAATGTTTTATATCGAACAAAAACTCTTAAGGATATTAATTTCATAAATATCGTGGTCTATTTACTTTACATTTACATGTATATGTTTTATATACATAATGTGGAACATCACGGGGCGAACCATCTGAGAGCGAATCAGATCAGGAGGACATTACATGTTTACGTGCAAAACATCCCGTTATATACCACAAGTGATAGCTTTCCAAAAAGCTTACCTGACTAAACAAAATTATTCAATGAAAGCATATGCATGTATCAATTTGGCTATCTTATATGGAATGAATTTTAATTTTCTTTGCTGATCATAAATTCATAAACGGAACGTGCAGATTTAAGAAGAAATTTCAGTCTTTTTTTCCATCTACTGCATGTACATGTATATCACTTGAAATTAAATTATTTCATAAATTCTAATTGATCGAGGAATCAAATAATTTCATGTAAGCTTGAAAGCGGAAGATAAAGCAGTCAAATTTTTAAATTTTATTTGTTATATTTAAATGCAAAATCAACTGAAAGGCATTTGATTTTATTTCCCATAAGAAATAGGAAAGGATATTCAAGCACATACAACATTGTTTTTGAAAGTGTGTAGAGGCAGCTTCATCGGAAACATCCAGACAAGCAATTGAAAAAAAGGTCAATTCTCAAAATCACGTAAAAAAATCCTAATTGTAATTCCAATTCAATTCAATTAGAATTTCTTTTTTTACATGTTCCGACAAAAGTGGAGGGCGGGGGGGGGAGCAAATTCACGATATTTCTATTTTTTATGTAAAGTTAAGAAAAGTTTCTGCTGCAAAAAAAGTGGGGGTAGCAGCCCCCCCCCCCCGCCGATGCTACGTACACACGGTGTGCTCTGGAGTATTCTCATGAGCCCAATTTGGACTCGTCCACTAATCGGCGCGCAAAAACTATGAATGGGACATATTATGGCGCGAAGTCCTGCTTTACCATTCACGCAACGACTGAGGTTTGAATCATTCAATGAACTCATCCATTGACATAGATCTATGGGGAGGAGGTCAAATGACGTTTATTACATATGTTTTGTAACAACTACATAATTATATTATACTTTGGATCGGGTGTTTAAAAAATAGTTATCGAATGAACACACAGACTTGACGGCAATTTAATTCCTCCAGTAAATATTCCAGGTATATGAATATATGCATGTGTGTATTTAAATCCAAAGTGATGATTCTTTGGTAATGATGATAATTCAATACCAATTATTACTTACAGTTCCGTAATAGACAATATGTAACAACTTGTTGCGATGATCCCCCCCTTCCCTATATCCACCGTTCAAATATGGCAATATGGCTACTCTATTTTTAAATCGGCATTACACACGTGAATGGTGAACAGCCCTTTTACTTGAAAACTCTTGTTTAGCATATTGTGATTTAATAATACTCTATATTAGTATATATTATATAAACAACTGTATAAAAACGGTGTTGGTTATACCAAACGAAATGCTACTGTACAGGTTAATTTAATATGATTACATTTTACGTACGGGTTTTTTTAATAAAGATGATGTCATGATCTAAGGTAGCAAGGGACAGTTTTGGATTTTTGTAAAATTAAGAATTGCTGTATTTGAAGGCTTATGAGTGTTGCTAAAATTCATGAAATGATTTTTAATGATTATCATTAGTTAGAGGGATTTCAATTGTTGAAATTGATATGCGATATGTAGGCCCCATATGTTAGGTACATGAGAATCAGAAGTAAAATGCGAAACCTGCGGCTATGACTGTTGTGTTGACTTTACACAGTGAAATCGCAAGTTACAGACGGGAGGTAAAATAACACGAAAAGAAGGTGGATGGGACATTGTAACCTATACACCGGTAAGTTTCTGACATGTGATGGTGCAACATGCACACGGTACGAAGGTCAACCCTTTGCAGGGAATTAGCTGGGGGAGGTCTAAAAAGCTGAAAAATCATGAAAAATTAGCAAAATGTGAAAGGGTCAAAATCTCATAAAAACCAGTATGTAGAAAATTTTACAGGTTTTGACTAGTAATTTTCTTCAGGAAGTGGTGATTGGTCTTATAAAGAGTGAATTCAAGGTATTGTGCTGAATGGGAACTGAGGAAATTCTAGTTACAGAGTTCCGAAGACACGCATCCCCTGGCTACAATGAATTGTATCAAAAAAACTGTCCCGTGCCACCTTCAAGACTACATGGTATTTTCAGATTTCTCATTTAAGTGTAATTTTGAGTGGATTTTGTACCATAAGTAGTATATTTTGTGAAAATGGATGATTTTTTTGCTATAGATGTCATTGCATAATTTATTAGCAGTAATATACAAAATGATGTACTTAACAATATGCAATCTTCAAAAATTCGTTAAACGGCCCCTAAAAGGTGATAAGGGATCGGCCCCTAAAACGTTCTTTCCCATATGTCACAAGAACGGTAACACATTTCTAAACACTTTTTGAACAAAACGTGTTAAGAATCAAACGACCTTTCATTTGATATCAAGAAAAAGGGAATGACCCCTAAAATTAGGAGATCAAAGGGCTCTAAAGTCTTTTATCTATAGCCATTTACTGAGGGAAATTTTGTGAAAGGTTATAAACACTTGTTAAACAAACTGTGTTTTGAATTAAATAACCTTTTATTTGATATCATGAAAAAGGGGCTGGCCCCTCAAATTAAGGGACCAGAGGGCTTTAAAGTCTTTTATCTGTAGCCGTTTACTGAGAGATATTTTGTGAAAGGTTATAAAAGCAAAATTTGGTATAAAACGCTTATATATTCTAACAATGTAATGGTTTACTTATGCGTTATCTAATTAGGGGTTTTAGGGGCCAGAGGTAAAAAGTTTAATCTTTTCTATCTCAGTTAGGAGAAATGCAAGTATTTAAAAAAGCAACGTAAGAGAACTTATAAAAAGCGATACAGAAAAGCATTAGCACTTCACTCCTTTTTCCAGATTATGTTTTCTTGTCGAAAATCAAAGTCGATGATGTCATTTCACCTTCTAAAAATCGAACGGAAGACCTCCTCGTTGCTCGCAACGAGATCGTGTCTAGTTATTATTATTTTTCTTTTTTTTCTTACAAGTTTTGTGTACGCGATTTCTCAGAAACTACTCGAGCGATTTACACGAAACTTTCAGATTTGATAGATAATGGTCTGAACCTTATTGGAAATTTTTTTTAATGATGACGTCACTTCCGGTTTTGAGATTTTAACAATTTAGCGATTTTCAGAGGGTCGGCTTGTCCAGGGGTAAACTTCTAAACGATTTAAGATATTGAGTTCAAACTTTCAGGGATTGTAGACGAAAGGTTGTAGATCTGACATGTGGTATGTACATTGACCTGTGACCAAAAGCGCCGAAGCTCGCCCGAGCTCGAAATTTACGGTTTAAAAAGCGTCATGAATTTTATTGGTTTTCTTTCAATATCTTTTTTCTCGATAGTATTTTGGTAAAACATGTAGAACAAAAAAATTTAATAACGTCAAGATCTTTCATATGACATCAAGAAAAAGGGGCTGGCCCTTCAAATTAGGGGCCGAGAGGGCTCCAAAGTCTTTAAGATATAACTTTTAACAGTGAAATATTTTGTAATACATTATAGAAGCAATTATGTTCATCATAACATCATTGACCTAAACATGACAATTATTAGCTCCTTTGTTACGTAATTAGGGATTTTAAGGGGCCAGAAGTCAGAAATTTCGATCCTCAATATCTCAAAATGGAGGAAAATTTTAAAAAGCAATATAGAACAAAAGATGCTCAAAATAATGTGTTTAACAATATGCAACCATAATTTCTTTGTTCTCCGGCCCCTAAAAGAAGTTATAGTGTTGGCCCCTAAATCGATCTTTTCCAAATATCTCGAGAACAGTACATAATTTGTAAACTCTTATTGAACCAAATGTGTTTAAAATGACAAGAGCTTTTATTTGACATCAAGAAAAAGGGGCTGGCTCTTCAAATTAGGGGCCGAAAGGGCTCTTAAGTCTTTTATTTATAACTTTTAACTGTGAAATATTGTGTGATATGTTATAGAAGCAATTATGTTCATCGTAGCGTTGGTTATCTATACATGATAAGTGTTTGCTCCTCTGTTATGTAATAAGGGATTTTTAGGGGCCAGAAGTCCAAAATTGTGATCATCAATATCTCAAAATGAAGAAAAGTTTTGAAAAGCAATATTATGCAAAAGATGCTCAAAATAATGTGTTTAACAATATGCAATTAACATATCTTTGTTATCCGGCCCCTAAAAGGAGTTATAGTGTTGGCCCCTAAATCGATCTTTTCCAGATATTTCGAGAACAGTACATAATTTGTAAACACTTATTGAATCAAATGTGTTTTAAATGACAAGAGCTTTTATTTGACATCAAGAAAAAGGGGCTGGCCCTTCAAATTAGGGGCCGAAAGGGCTCTTAAGTCTTTTATTAATAACTTTTAACTGTGAAATATTGTGTGATATGTTATAGAAGCAATTATGTTCATCGTAGCGTTGGATATATATACATGATAAGTGTTTGCTCCTCTGTTATGTAATAAGGGATTTTTAGGGGCCAGAAGTCCAAAATTGTGATCATCAATATCTCAAAATGAAGAAAAATTTTGAAAAGCAATATTGAGCAAAACATGCTCAAAATGATGTGTTTAACGATATGCAACCAAAATTTCTCTGTTATCCGGCCCCTAAAAGGAGTTATAGTGTTGGCCCCTAAATCGATCTTTTCCAGATATCTTGAGAACAGTACATTATTTGTAAACACTTATTGAACCAAATGTGTTTAAAATGACAAGAGCTTTTATTTGACATCAAGAAACAGGGGCTGGCCATTCAAATTAGGGGCCGAGAGGGCTCAAGTCTTTAATTAATAACTTTTAACTGTGAAATATTTTGTGATATGTTATAGAAGCAATTATGTTCATCGTAGCCCTTGGTTATCTATACAATATAAGTGTTTGCTCCTCTGTTATGTAATAAGGGATTTTTAGGGGCCAGAAGTCCAAATTGTGATCATCAATATCTAAAATGCAGGAAAATTTTGAAAAGCAATATTGAACAAAAGATGCTCAAAATAATGTGTTTGACGATATGCAACCATAATTTCTTTAATATCCGGCCCCTAAAAGAAGTTATAGTGTTGGCCCCTAAATCGATCTTTTCCAGGTATCTCGAAAACAGTACATTATTTGTAAACACTTATCTAACCAAATGTGTTTATAATGACAAGAGCTTTAATTTTACATCCAGAAAAAGGGGCCGGCCCTTCAAATTAGGGGCCGAGAGGGCTCAAGTCTTTTATTAATAACTTTTAATTTAGAAATATTTTGTGATACGTTGTGTGATCCTTCAAATTAGGGATCAAGAGGGGTCTAATGTCATCTAGCCATAGCTCTTTAAGATCCTACCCAATTTCCAGATATGTTTCGTTAACGAAGATAAAAATCAAGTCATTTTACCTTCTAAAAATTGGACGGAAGACCTCCTCGTTGCTCGCAACGAGATCGTGTCTAGTTAGGGTCTTCCGTCTTCAGCGGAAGACCCTTCTATTATTCTATTGTTTCTTTTTCACTTTTCTTATTATTATTATTATTCTTTTTTTGTCTTACAAATTTTGTGCAGGCGATTTCTCGGAGATGGCTCTTTCGATTTCTTTCAAATTTACAGGGATAATGCCCCGTCATGTGAAGTTTATACCGCCGCGACAGTTTTTCAAAATTCACTTCCTGTCGGAAGTTATCGTCAGTTTACGATTTTTAAAAGTCAATTTTGTCTGCGACGTTTCTCAAAAACGAGTGAAGATATTGGAATTAAATTTCTAGAGATGATAGATCTACCGTTTTTCTGGTGCACCTCGGTCAAGAGAATGGCCGCCGTCGCTTCCGTTTGTCACCGGAAGCAAATTTAAAAAATTAAATTTTTCAACTTTTTTATGTTAAAATATTTTTCTGTAGGGTTGATAGTGACCCTTTTTCTGATTCAGAATATGTAATTTGTTTTAAAATCGATCAACGCATTCTCCAGATATTAAGGGTCAAAGTTCTGAAGCGAGAGTCCGAGTAGCTCAGTCGTTAGAGTCGTGGACATATGCCCAGGCGACCCGGGTTCAAGCCTCAAGTGCCGCAAAATTTTTCAACTCATTTTTCGCTTAGACCTACGATTTTATCTTTAAAATGATGAATTCTGTTCTTTTCCGTTTTAATTTTGTAAAAGAAGTTACAATAATAGCGCTTTCCCCCGTATTTGTGTATTGAGATCTAGTTAAAATGTTCAGAAAAATAAATAGTTACATCTTTAATAACACGCTTATACATTGTTCTAACACATGTATATCATTTAGTAATTGTGTTATATGTAATATTTACAATTTAATATTTTAAGTTTAATACAGAAGTCACCGACACTCCACCCCCCCCCCCCCCAAATCACAAAATCGTTTAGTTTTTCTGGCCTGCTTTTTCTTGATCTTTGATCTTGGACCTTTAATTTCAACCTATTACCATTCTAGATTACTGTACTAATGACCAGACCAATTCGTTCATTTTTAACAGAGATATGAATTTTGGGACATTTGAGTTTCGATTAGCGTGCTTGACATGTACTGTAGAAAAAAAATTCTAGCTCCCGAACCCTTCACTTAATCCTAACGAAATTTCGTGTAAATGTACCTCGGACCCCATTCTTACCGTCTGCCAAATATGCAGCGGATTGAACAATTTTGAAGAAATTTCTGAGATCAAACAGCGCGTATTGTCTACACAGGGAATTCAAATTTAAACAGTACACGCACCGACCCCCCCCCCTCCCCCCGATTCACAAAATCGTTTAGTTTTTCTGGCCTGATTTTACTTGATCTCTGACCTGTACTTTCAACCTAATATTATTCTAGATTACTGTACTAATGACCAGGCCAATTCTTTCATTTTTAACAGAGTTATGAATTTTGGGGCATTTGAGTTTCGATTAGCGTGCTTGACATGTACTGTAGAAAAAAATTCTACCTCCCGAGCCCTTCATTCAATCCTAATGAAATTTCGTGTAAATGTACCTCGGATCCCATTCTTACCGTCTGCCAAATATGCAGCGGATTGAACAATTTTGAAGGAATTTCTGAGATCAAACAGCGCGTATTGTCTATACGGGGAATTCAAATTTACACAGTACACGCACCGACCCCCCCCCCCAACCCGATTCACAAAATCATTTAGTTTTTCTGGCCTGATTTTACTTGATCTTTGACCTGTACTTTCAACCTAATACTATTCTAGATTACTGTACTAATGACCAGGCCAATTCTTTCATTTTTAACAGAGTTATGAATTTTGGGGCATTTGAGTTTCAATTAGCGTGCTTGACATGTACTGTAGAAAAAAATTCTAACTCCCGAACCCTTCACTTGATCCTAATGAAATTTCGTGTAAACTTACCTCGGACCCTATTCTTATTGTCTGCCAAATATGCAGCGGATTGAACAATTTAGAAGAAATTCCTGAGATCAAACGGCGAGTATTGCATGTACGGGGAATTAAAATTTACACAGTACACGGGATGTAAGCAGCCGTGTAATATATCTGGTGCATGTATATTTCTTGTTTTCCGTTTAGTCTGTATCTACGATAGCGTGTGAACTACTTATGAATGTTAGAAATGTGAAAATTACTGTCATCGAATTTTTACCGAATAAATTTACATGTTATTGATTTCGTTATTTCTACATTTATAAAGATTTTATCAATCCTGTTGAAATAAAACAGTCATACATAATAGTAAACGACACGAAAAAAAATCTCATCGCTTGAAATACATGTGTGAAATGCATCAGTCATTGTTTTAGGACTTACCCTAATTGTCGTTAACCGAATCCGAGATCCACACCTCAAAATTCTACTTTCGATTTATTTACGACGAAAATCAAGTTCGGGCTATATAATTCTATGTAAGAAAAAAATTCGTAAAAAATCGAAATAATTTTCTCGTGAGAAAAATGATAGATAGCAGTGTTCTATGATACATTACGCATTATCTAACATCAAAAAATGCGCATGCGATACGGCATTTTCTCAAGTTTTCTAGCTGCGAACATGCCTACCCCCCAAACCACGTGTTTTCAAGCTGTTTGTAAACAGACTGCGCGCACCCCATGAAGTCGGCCTATATGCCCTTTAAGAAATAGTTCCCGATAAAAGTAGAATCAAATTTACAAACTACAGAAATTTCCCTAATCAGAGATATCATTTTTATTCAAATCAAATATGGGAAAATGCAAAATGCGGGCAAGAGAAAAAAATATTCCCTATAAATGTATGGAACTACAATTGACTAAGTTCATTTTCATTGGTGGATTACCGGTGTGATAACTCTAATCTCGCCGGAGCCAAGATTTGCTCTTTCTCTCCTTTTCTTTCTCTCCATTTTTTTTTTTTTTTTTTTTTTTTTTTTTTTTTGATTTTCTAACAAAAATACTCTTCACAAAGGGGTTGCTGGAATGTAGTACAAGTTGAAAAACACTATTCCATATAAATTAAGACAAAAACAGACCTTATTTATTAGGGTCTTCCGTCTTCAGCGGAAGACCCTTCTATTATTCTATTGTTTCTTTTTCACTTTTCTTATTAGGGTCTTCCGTCTTCAGCGGAAGACCCTTCTATTATTCTATTGTTTCTTTTTCACTTTTCTTATTATTATTATTATTATTCTTTTTTTGTCTTACAAATTTTGTGCAGGCGATTTCTCGGAGATGGCTTGTTCGATTTCGTTCAAATTTTCAGGGATAATGCCTTGTCAACTGAAGTTTATACCGCTACGACAGTTTTTCAAAATTCACTTTCGTTCGGAAGTTATTGTCGTTAAACGATTTTTAAAAGTCGATTTTGTCTGCGACGTTTCTCAAAAACGAGTAAAGATTTAGAGCTGAAATTTTCAGAGATGATAGATCTATCTTTTTTCTAATGTACCTCGGTCAAGAGAATGTCCGCCGTCACTTCCGGTCGACACCGGAAGGAAATTTCAAAAATCGAATTTTTCAACTTTTTTGTTTTAAAAAAATTTTCTGTAGGGTTGATAGTGACCCTTTCACTGATTCAGAATATGTAATTTGTTTTAAAATCGATCAACGCATTCTCGAGATATTAAGGGTCAAAGTCTTGAAGCGAGAACCCGAGTAGCTCAGTCGTTATGGTCGTGGACAGTGCCCAGGCGACCCGGGTTCAACCCCCGAGTGCCGCAAATTTTTTTTCCGTTTTTTTTTTTTGCGTAGACTAACAATTTTATCTTTAAAACGATGAGTTTTATCTCATTTATTCAAAAATCGGACGGGAGACCCACTCGTTGCTCGCAACGAGAACGATCTAGTTATTATTATTATTTTTCTTTTTTTTCTTACAAATTTTGTGCACGCGATTTCTCAGAAACGGCTCAACCGATTTTCATGAAACTTTCAGATCTGATAGATAGTGATCTGAACCTTATAGGTTTTTGATTTTATTGATGACGTCACTTTCGTTTTTGAGAAATCGACGTTTTAGCGATTTTCAGAGGGGTGGCTTGTCCCTCTAAGATCTCCTAAACTATAAAAGATTTTGAGTTCAAACTTTCAGGGATAGTAGACGAAAGATTGTAGATTTGTAATTTTATTTTCATTTTGATCTAGCTTGAAAGGCGCCGAAGCTCGGCTGTACCCGAAAATTGAGATTAAAAAAACGTCGTCATTTTTTCTGGTTTTCTTTGTTTATCTCTTTTCTGAAAAATATTTTGTTAAAACAAGTAATGTAAAAAAAGTTTTTATTTACAAGAGCTTTCATTTGATATCAAGAAAAAGGGGCTGGCCCCTTAAATTATGGGACCAAAGGGCTCTAAAGGCTTTAATCTGTATTTCTTTACTGAGAGATATTTTGTGAAATGTTATAGAAGCAAATATGTTTATCTCACAGTTATGTATCAAAGCAATGTAATGATTTTATTATATGTTACGTAATTAAGGGTTTTTAGGGGCCGAAAGTCAAAAATTTCGATCACCCATATCTCAGAAAGGAAAAAATATTTTGAAATGCAGTACAGAAGAAAAGTTGTTCAAAATGATGTTCTTAACAATATGCAACCTTCAAAATTTCGTTAAACGGCCCCTTAAAGGAGATTAGGGATCGGCCCCTAAAACCTTCTTTCTCATATATCTCCAGAACGGTAACAAATTTCTAAACACTTGTTGAACAAAATGTGTTTAAAATTAAGTGACCTTTTATTTAATATGAAGAAAAAGGGGCTGGCCCCTTAAATTAGGGGACCAGAGGAGTCTAAAGTCTTATATCTATAGCCCTTTACTGAGGGATATTTTGTGAAATGTTATAGAAGCAAATATGTTTATCTTACAGTTACGTATCAAAGCAATGTAATGATTTTATTATGTGTTATGTAATTAGGAGTTTTTAGGGGCTGAAAGTTGAAAATTTTGATAACCCATATCTCAGAAAGGAAAAGTATTTTGAAATGCAGTACAGAAGAAAAGTTGTTCAAAATGATGTTCTTAACAATATGCAACCTTCAAAATTTCGTTAAACGGCCCCTTAAAGGAGATTAGGGATCGGCCCCTAAAACCTTCTTTCTCATATATCTCCAGAACGGTAACAAATTTCTAAACACTTGTTGAACAAAATGTGTTTAGAATTAAGTGACCTTTCATTTGATTTCAAGAAAAAGGGGCTGGCCCCTTAAATTAGGGGACCAAAGGGCTCTAAAGTATTTTATCTATAGCGTTTTACTAAGAGCTATTTTGTGAAAGGTTTTTTAAGCTGAATTAGGTATAATACCTTTATATATCCTAACAATATAATGATTTTCTCCTGCGTTATCTAATTAGGGTTTTTAGGAGCCAGAGGTAAAAAAGTTTAATCTTTTCTATCTTAATTGGAAGAAATGCAAGTATTTAAAAAAGCAATATAAGAGAACTTATAAAATGCGATACAAAAAAGCATTAGTTCTTCACTCTTTTTTCCATATCATGTTTTTTTGTCGAAAATCAAAGTCGATGATGTCATTTTTTTTTATTTTCTCAGACAATTCTCAGGATTTAGCATCCACGATTGTATTCGATAATATGATAAATTATGGTGGTGTTATTATTTTCAACGACAAATACATGAAACTTGCATATATTTTCCATACAAGCGTGTGTTAAACCATTTAAGATATTTTAATCGATAGGTGCATGAAGAATGTATCGTCTATAATGCAGTTGATATTCAGCAATTTTTCAGTTAATATTGTAAAAAAGAATCATATAAACTTGTTTTTCTTTGGATCTATAACGTCTTGTACAGATAACTGGTATCGGACGAACCTAGCAACCTTTGTTCTTGGATTCTCTGTGTATGTCTCCAATACCACGGACAGATCACAGGGAACGTTGTGTTTCAAGGACAACAACTTCACAAGAAACACATTACCTTCTGTCTTCACAACAGACTGTTTTGTTCATGGACAGTATGTCATCTACTACAACGAGAGACTCCCAGGAGTTGTCTACCCTGACGGTTATGATAGTTATGTATATAGTGTCCTCTGTGAAGTAGAGGTGTATGGTTAGTGTTTTTTTATAATTTCAATAACCTTTAAAAAATGTTTTAATATTTTTTTTTATATTTGGTCACATGTCTACATTTGTTGTCAATTTATAGAACATATTAAAACAGTGTGAAGACCAGCTGTATTAAATCAGCCATGTGACAAAGTGTTGTTATTTTAATTAAAGCTATCAAACTTTATTCAGTCAATGAAATTGTTTGTTTTACTTCTGAATCCCCCCCCCCAAAAAAAAAAATAAACAAAACCAAACAAGTGGTAAGTTGTTATGATTATCAATTATAAAATCGATGTGAATTTTTAAAACTAGGCACATAGAAACTTTTTGTTTTTTAATCAATATAAAGATGACTGAATGATAGGATTGTGTCATTCCAAACATTTCATTTAGCATCAATTTAACTGAATGACAAATCCTCTTCCTGTAAGGGTCATGGGTGTTACATGTATGTTAGGGCGGGGTTAAAGTGGCAAGATAGTGTAACTGAACGGACCGCATATATATTAAAGTTTGTTATTTGGTGTTGTTGATCTTTTTTTAATACTTCCGTAGGTGTTATCTTGGATTATTTGATTTGTGTATTCTATCCCGGAAAACCCTCTGGTGTGCTACTTAAAAGAGAAAGGCAAATAAATGGTTTGAATAGTTTAATGCATGGTGGACGATAGTGTCTATATCATATTATAAACTTCATGACTCTGAGGTCAGAGATCTTTAGTATGAGAGACGGAGTTGTATGTTAGTCATGTAGTGGGTATGCATTAGTGCATTATCGGAATGTCTGTACATCGTGTCATGATTTCCAATTACATAGAAAACCTTTTTAGGTTGATGACATCTTTGCTAGCCAAGGGTGTTCGGTCCACAATGGCTTGATGAGGGTGGAGCTCATTACTGGTCTATCACACATACATCACTAGTGTGTCTGGGTTTTTTTAATCTGCTATACTACTAGCTAGCCAAGAAAATGAAAACATTACTGCAAAATACTTTTAACTCATTTTTAATTATACTTTTCTTAAGTTACATGTTTATTTATGTCATTATGTAAACGTATTGTTAACCGTACTCAATGTTGTCAAGTACATGGGAATGCTTTTTGTTAAACAGTTGTCCGAACCCTTGTCCTTAGATATCCATATGTTTACCGTACTCTACTGATAAAAATGTTTTGGGGTTGCTGGTTTTTTTTTTATAATTTCCAATTGCTTTAACCTAATGAAATGCATAGTGTTGAACGTTTGAACTTTTACTATGGTGTTGATCATGTACATTTATTCCCTTATGATTAATACCTACGCATATTTTCATTAATCAATTCATTATTGTCAATAAATGGAAACATTATCCATTAAATGAATATTTCACAGGGTAAATTTACCAACAAATACAAAAAATCCCAGTTAAACCCATTGACCTCCTCTTGTTTTATCACAAGTCACAACGTCATCTAAAGTTTCCTTACAAGTTTCCTTACAAATTCAGAGATATACTCCTATACTTACTGTTGATGTAAACAAAATGCATGAAACTCAGTTAAAATTTACGACCATTGCAAGAGATATTATTTAAATTATTTAGCATTTCTTTAAAAGTTGTCCAGTAACAGGGTTTTGCGGGTCTTATTCTTTTGTTCTAAATGTTGCAATATGTTTCTGGTTGAATTGGAAAATGTCATCATGAACGTTCATGCATACCAATGTACACACTCATGTAAATGAACGCCTATTGAATCTTATTTTATTTAGTTTATAGATTAAATATTATTGCATTTTTTTTTCATTTCGAATATATAAAAACAAAAATAATAAAATAAAATAAATATAATCAAAACAGAAAAATATATAATAAATAACACTTGATGTACAGGATGTCAAGCAACAAGGTTTTACGGATCTAACTGTTCCATCCCATGTCCAGATGTCAACTGTCAGTACTGTCACATAGAGACGGGCTATAGCCAATGTTGTAAACCTGGGTACCAGGGTCATCAATGTGAATTAGGTAAGCAATAATATCAATAGACAAACATTATTAACTATACGTCTGTATGCGTTTATCTGGCTTCCTTAAGTATTGGCTACAATAACAAAGCATTGGTAGAGCATATTAAATTTGGGGATATTTGAAGTATATATAAAGTGTTATTAGTGTGCAATTTGGTAACTTCTTTTTTACAGAAAGATTTGATTACAGCAAACAGGCTATAGCGAATTTACGGTTATAGATACATTTTAGCTCACCTGAGCTGAAAGCTCAAGTGAGCTTTTCTGATCACATTTTTTTCCGTCGTCCGTCTGTCTGTCCGTCTGTCCGTCTGTAAACATTTTACAGTTTAAACATCTTCTCTAAAACCGTTTGGCCAATTTCAGCCAAATTTGGAACAAAGCATCCTAATGGGAAGGCAAATATAAATTGCAGAAATGAAAGGCCAGTTTGCATTCAAAGCGGAGAAAACCTCGAAACTGTAAAAAAAGGGGTGCATTTTTAAAAAAAGCTTCTCAAGACTTATTGAGTCAAATTCAACGTAATTTAGCATAAATCATCCTTATGGAAAGGAGCATATAAATTGCAAAAATTAAGGGTTAATTTTGTTTCAAATCTGAGTTATTACGAAAATAATAATAAAGGAAAGGCGTGGTTTTATCAGTTTATGACTTCGGGTTCAGTATTCCATGTATCAAAAACGAGGTTCTTTGTTTAAAGCAGCCATGTTGGACGTATGATAAACGGGTCGATTTGACAAAGATGAATTTGTTTGTTGTGCAACAGTTCGCATGCGAAGGGAATATTTGAAACGTGAATGATACAATTGTGCCGATATGTCAATGCGTTGACAGTTTTCACATTTGACGGTGATGTTAGCTTGTTTTGATTTTCTTTTCATTTTCATTATTTATGTTTTGTAACATGGGGAACTATCGCCTGTATTTTGTAATTATTTACGTATCAAATCAAACATAGACTTCGGTGAATCAGACAGTTGACTGTTTACCTGCGAAAAATAAGCAAAATCTGATGTATTAACAACATACTAATATGAAATTCATTCTATTGGTAATTCGGTACGATCTTTTGCGTAATAGATGATTAATGCAATGTGTTTTGTTGAGATGCTCAGCATTTTCTCAAGTTTATTCAGTTTAAGCAGAGTTAAATATCGCTGACAGAAATATTGTCATATATATATATATATAAAGCACAAGGAAACACTTTGTTGGAGCTCCACCTCCGCCCCGGCCGAGGCTTGACCTCACGACCTCCGGAACCCATTCTCTTAGCAGTGAGCGGCCACCGCGCTAACCACTCGGCCATCTAGGCAAGACAAGAATCTTGCTTTCGATGACGAACGGAACCTAGCGCGCTGGCCGCGCACAACACGATCGTTTGAGATACAGCTGGAATACAGTTAAACGACAATGTGAGAGGATCAAAACGATACACATTGCATAGATATACATATATCACAAGCACAAACAATGCAATAACTCAACTTGACATATACCTGGCCATAGTGAATGATATAGATATATATAAAGCACAAGGAAATTCACTTTGTTGGAGCTACAATATGTTCACCTCCGCCCCGGCCGAGGCTTGAACTTGAATATATATATATATATATATATATATATATATATATATATATATGTGAGTCGCCACGACAAAACCAGGCTTGTTGAGTTTACGTCATAATCGAGAAAACGGCGCTGAAACACAACGTCAATCACGTCGCGGTTTTTTTTTGATAAAAAAGAATGACACATTTTCCATAATCGTTTTGTACATTTTTAAAATGAATTTTTATACAGAACTACGTCGACTTTAATCAATAAACTAATTATGAATAAAATAAAGTTAGTTTTAAATCTGTGTTATCAGATTACTAGTATATACGTCCCTGGTGTTATACAAAGAATTTGAATTTTACAACAAGAGTAATGTATATAACTGTTATACATGTACAATTACTGTGTACCGATTGATAGTGAAAGCCAAGTTGTAACGTTTCAAGTATTCCGGGTTTTTCATAATCATTGACAAAACTAATGCTCAAAAATCAAATGTAATCGTAATTAAAAGTTTCTGGAGGAAAAAATCGTGTAAAACATTTAGGTCTTTATGATATAAGAGAAACAATTTCATACACGAATGACAATCAGATTGACACGAATGACATCCCGTATTTTCTTTTTTTTTTTTTTTTTTTTTTTTTTATTGAATTTTTCACTTTCACAACACATACATGTATACATGTGACATATCTCGTACATTAGTTTATACAATCATATAAGAAGATTTTTAACTATTTTGTTATTTTATACTGTACAGTTCATGTATAGTGAAAGTATATTTTGGAAAGGAGAGAGAGAGAGAGAGAGAGGGGGGGGCATTGTTTACATATGTAAATATAAAATGGACCATATTCGCGCGTCAGATAGGTCCCTTTTATAGGGATATAGAGAAAAAAGAGAAAACAGGAGAAAACAAAAGAGCATCACATTTCAAAAGAAAATAAAGTGACACAATAAATAACACTTTAACTATATATACTAAAGTACTACAGCTTATCGCATATTTTTTGCCAATGGCTTTCATACTCCTTATATCTACAGTTTTTCATTAGCATATATTTTTCGGTCAAAAGCCTTTCTATTATAACATTTTTTAATCCATGTATATTTGGATTTGCATGACTTTTATATTTACAAGAAAAAATATATTGCTTCACAATAAGAACTACCAAATTAAATAGTTTATAAATTTCTCTATTTTTATATTTTCCAAAAAGAACTGATTGTTTATCAAATGTTATTAACAAATCAAACTGTCTCAAAATCCAGTCTTCAACAGCAGACCATAATTCTTTTACTACAGTACATTCATAAAATAAATGACCAATACTCTCTTCATCTCTTTTACAGAAAGTGCATACAGGAGACTCTGCTTTTTTTATTTTGAAAAGATATTTATTTGTCGGAACAATCCTGTGGAGAATTTGGAACTGTAACCAATGTAGTTTTGATTCTTGTGTACATTTAAAAGGGAGTTCAAAAATTTTGTTCCAGGTTTCTTGTGCATAGTTATGACCCTTTTCTCTCCATTTTGATATAGATGTACATGTTTCTCTCTTTTTATCTAATAATAAGTTGTACATAAGTTTGCAACCTTTACAATTACTAGTAAACAGTAGGATATGATTGGGGATAACTGGTCCATATTCTTTTATGATTTGTAAGTTTGGTATGTATAAATCTTGTGTATGCAATCTGTTCCTTACAGCAGTTCTTATACTTGCATATTCAATAAAGTTTGTATTTGGATTAATTTGTTTCAATTTTTCAAAGCTTATAAATGTTCCATCAATATTAAGTAAATCACAGACAAAAATAAATCCTGTATCAGCAAAGCTTTTAAGAAATATTGACTTACTGTCTACTGTAATTTTGGGATTATACCATATATTATCATTTATAATCTGGGGTTCACTTAATACATTTTGCTCCTGTATTTTTAACCAGCTGAGAAACACCTCTTTCCAGAAAGAATTTTCCAAAGTTTTACATAAACTATATGAATAATCTGTTCCATTCTTCCATATTTCTGAGATTTTAATTTTTAAAATTGATTCTAAAAGCTTTACCCATTTTGTATCAGCCCTAAGAAGTCTTTTCATCCAAGTAGATTTAAGTGCAGTAATAAAATCACCATAATCAATCATTTTGAGACCTCCATGACAGTAATCTTGTACAATTGTACTTTTCTTTACTCTATGCACTTTACAACCCCATAAAAATTGAAAAATATCATTTTCAAAACTTTTCAAGTATTCAGTGGTTGGGTTGGGTAATGTTAGAATGAAATGATTTAGTTTTGGTATTATTAATGTCTTAATGACTGTAATTCGCCCAATAGGGGTTAATTTTCTTGATTTCCATTGATTTATTAATTTTCTTATTTCAGAGAGTTTTGGTAGATAGTTTAAGTCTTCCATTTCATCTAGTGTTACTGAGAATTTAATACCTAGGAGCTCGAAAGTTAAATTGTCCCAACTCAGTTTCCATCGCGAGTGGTGAAATACATCCCTTGAAAATTTTTTGCTACCAATCCAAACCATTTTTGTTTTTGTGAAATTTATTTTTAAGCCTGAAACCTGTGCAAAAGAGTCTAAAACCCTGAGGATGCCATCATATGATTGAGGTGTACCGTCCATTATTATTGAAGTGTCATCTGCATATTGAGATATTTTGTATTCTTCTCCGTCTATGATTATACCTTTAATATCTTTATCATTTCTTATCAATATTCCTAAAATTTCAGCACAAAGTAAAAATAGATATGGCGATATTGGGTCGCCTTGTCTACAGCCTCTTTCTGGATAGAAATATTCTGAGATTACACCGTTTTGAATTACACAAGATTTTATTCCATTATAAAAGGTTCTAATCCAATTTTTAAAGGAGGGTCCGAAATTGAAAAAGTCAAGTGCTTTCAAAATAAAACTCCATGAAATAGTGTCAAAAGCTTTTTCAAAGTCAATTAACATTAATAGGCCTGGTATATCATTTTGTTCTGTATAGTACATGAGGTCAAAGATAAGTCTTATGTTTTCCCCAATAAATCTTCCTTTTAGAAATCCAGTCTGGTCTTTATTTATTAATTTATCTAAAACCGTTTTCATACGTTCAGCTATACTTCCTGATGCTAGCTTGTAAATTACATTTAATAAAGTTATAGGGCGCCAATTCTTCAAAAATTGTTTAGGTTTTCCTGCTTTGGGAATGCACGTTATTACACCAAGTTTATTAATATCTGAAAAACTTCCTATTTTAAGAGATTGATTTATTGCTCTTGTAATGAATGTACCTAAGTCTTTCCAAAAAAATTTAAAAAACTCACTTGTGAAACCATCAGGGCCAGGACTTTTGTCATTTTTGGTTTTTTTAAGAAAATTCAGTACCTCTGTATCAGTTAAAGGACCTTCAAGGGTGTTTAATTCTTCATTATTAAGTTTTGGGCAGTCTATTTTTTCCAACTGTTCATGAACACTATATTCATCTATGATTTCTCTTTTCTTATATAGTTTTTCATAAAAAGACTTTGTTTCTTTTAATATTTCCATTTGATCAACAATGAATGACCCATCTTCCTTTTCTATATTTGGTATTTGTTTATTAATAAAGTTCCGAGTCTCAAGATTAATAAAATATCTAGTAGGCTTTTCCCCCTCATCAATCCATTTTGACTTTGACCTTATACAATGACCTTTTAATCTATTTTTTCTAATGTTGATTAACTCGTCTTGTTTATCTGAAAGTGAATTTAAAGAATTTTCTGTTAGATTCTGCTCTAGAAAAACAATATCTTTTTCTAATTCTTTTTCTCTTTCATTTAACTTTTTTTTCTTATAAGTGGAGTATGAGATGGATTTGCCTCTTATTTCAGTAAGCAGGGTGTCCAAAAAAAGTTGATCATCAATAATGAATTGTATCTCATCATTTCTAATATTATCTAAGTTTTCAAAGTTGTATATAGGGCAAGCATATTGTCTTTTTACTTCCCCAATTTTCTTTTTTATATAGTTAATATATGACATATCTACTAATAGGGAATTATTAAATTTCCAAAAACCTTTCCCGTTTATAAATTCATTTGCTTTATATTCTAAAATTACTGGAGAGTGGTCTGAGCGATAACTATTTTCATATTTAATTTGTGGTACTCGATTTGTGAGTGTTTCAGATATAAGGAAAAAATCTAGTCTGGCTTGTTTTATAGGGTTTTTTCTCCTCCATGTATATCTCTTTAGGTTTGGGTTGGTTTCCCTAAATATGTCTACCAGATTATATGTCTCTATTAATTTCAAAACTTCCATTCTTGCTTTTGGGTTGTTTAAGTGCTTATAGTTCATAGAGTCTGAATCTTTATTCATTACTAAATTAAAATCACCTCCCATTATAATATGCTGGGTATTAAGACAAGAGTCAATTTTTTCTTTTATTTTAGAATAGAAATTGGGTGTATCTAAATATGGACCATATATATTTACCAGTAAAAGGTTCATATTTTCAATAGTGGTATCTAGTATAAGATAATTACCACTATCGTCTTTATATACATTATGTACCTTATATTCAAAGTTATTATTTAAGAGAATTGCTACCCCTCTTGAATTTGTTTTGTAAGAATTAAAAAAGACTTTAGATCCCCATTGCGATTGTATTAACATTTCTTCTTTTTCATTAAAGTGTGTATCTTGTAGGAAGTAAATATTGTAGTTTTTCATTCTAAGATTTCTGAAGACATCTTTTCTCTTGTTAAACTCATTGAGCCCTTGGCAGTTTACTGTTAATACTTTTAACTTATTTTCCTCAGATACTTTGTTTTCCATTAGATTTAATTATAATCATTGCCCCATTGTGGAAGAAGAAAAGGAAGAAAAAATGACCTAATGAAGAGTAATATGGACAAAAAAAATGTGCAAGCATGTCTTGGTGAGAAATTGGCGTAGAGATTAACCAAAAAATAATATATTGTCTGGTATCATTAAATAATTTTGTAATAGAATATCATGAAATAGAAAAGATTCAGCTCGGGTGCAGGTGATGCCATAGGCATGCTCATTCGTCTAAAATAAAAACGATCTATTATTAAACTCGCTGTAAGATCCCTTATTTAAAAGCGCTTCTTTCGTGTAGAACTTAGCTCGGGATAGTTACAGCAGAAATTTGTAATTTCTTGGATTAAATACCAGAGAACAAGAGAAGATTAACATTTAAGAGAGTACATATGGCCCCCTATTGTGTTTTGTGGAAAAAAGAAGACAAAAATAAGGAAAAACAATGTTACCTTCTACAGAAACCACATTCCTAATTTCCATGTTCGTAACCGGATATAAATAAATGCTACGTAAAATCAGAGTTCTATGCTTCAGCGGAATGAATATTTAAATTCCGGAATATTGCAATTCGTGTAAAAAAGAAAAAAATATTTACAGTAGATTTAAACCATCTACATATCTTAAAGAGTTGCAAAAAAAAATTTGGTACATATATTGATACTTCATATGGAATTACAGCATGATCAGTTACAAATACATTATACAGTTGAAAGCTTATAGTCAACCTTGGCTCAGTTTGCAGAGTATGGGAATTGTAGAACTCATACAGAACAAGTAATGAAAAAAAACAGAGAATATGAAATAGTTCACAAGAAAAAATAATCAATTAAAATAATAATAAATGGAAATAGTACAAATGAAATAGTTCAACTATCGTATTATGGAAATAGCGGAACTTTTCGGGCACATAATAAATATGTATAAGAAGTACATATATGAACTCAGGAATTGTAAAACTCCTGTTGAACAATTAAGAAAAAGAATGAGAAAATTAAGTATTTAAGAAATGAATTGATTATTTAATTAAAGTAGTCCATTTTTCATATATGGGAAATATGCTAGAGTTTATGTGCACCTAGAATTAATTACCTTCATAGAAACATACAACATGTAATATAATGAAATTAACCGTTCAGCTGGGAATGATTTAACACTCTACAAAGGGTCAAAACATTAATTTAAGAACGTGTCACGTTCAAGGTTATATTCAACCTTTGTTGAGCAGGTTTTTCGCAGCACTGAGTCCAACATCGCATATGTGGGAGAAACGACGGGGTCCCAGTTTGTTTCCACTGTACCATCTAGATACGACAACTAGCGCGTTTTTAATTTCGTTATCGACCAATGTTCGTAATAGTTGTCTACCTGCTCCGTGCTCCCCATCGTCATTCGAACCTTCGTTGATCGCGCCGTCTTGTCCTTCGAATCTGTAGGCGTACACGTTGTGAGTAGCGCTAGGTACTCCGTCCAGTCTCATGACTTCGACCAGTGATCGTCTGACCTGTTTATACGATACGGCGGAAGTAGCGTGGCCGGTGAAGCGGTTCCCGTTGTCTTCAACACAATTGCCGGTACTGAACACGGTTTTTACCTCTTCCCCTGTAATAACTTCATCGGCAGTGGGTCTGGGTCCAAGCTTGTCTCTGTAGACCGAGTTACTCTAAGTGAAAACTAATCTGTCTCCTTTTATTCTGGTATCTATGTTGCGCTCTGCATACTTTTGTTGTATGTTATAAAGCTGTTTCCTTCTTTCGCGCATTTCTTCAGGAAGTTGCTGCGCAACACGGACACTCGATTTGTTTTCCTTCAGAACTTTTATGTTTTTCATAACTGCATCTTTACTTTGTCTGTCGGCAAACTGGATAAATATAGGTCTGGGGAATTTTCTGCGGGAATCAAAGCTGCCCATTCTGTGCAGTTTCTCGATGCGTAGACTATTCACAACAGTTTCGTCCATTCCCATGTCATGTATAAATACATTTTTCAAAATCAAAGGTAATTTCTCAGGATTTGTTTTTTCGGGAGCCTTTTCTTCTACCCCGTTAACTATAACATTGTTTTCCATCGATCTTGATTGTAGTTCTAGAATCTGAGAATTTTGGGTGTTTACTTGGGATTCTAGCCGAACGACATAGTCTCTTAACATCGCCATCTCTCGTTCCATTTTCTTTTGTTTCTGTTGAACCTCTGTAATTGTGTATAAAGTGTCATTTGCTTGTTCTTGTACGAATTCTAATCTGTCATTTATTCCATCTTTCGATCGTATTTCTTTTGTTATCTCATCTATGTGTCGTCCCTGGCTATCTAATCGTAGCATAAAATTAGCTAAAGTATTTTGAATGTTAGCGATGCCATTCATAATGTCCCTGATCTGAAAATCATGTACTTTTTCATGTTCCTCTTTTGACTCTCCGGAATTCTCACCTGTTTCCACTGTATCGAGTGGACGTTTCTTTGTCTCAGGCATTTAAAGTATCGGACGCACTGTTAACGTGTGCACTAGTAAGTTACACCAAGTTGTATGTATGAGTTATGTTCACCGTTGTTTACGATTTGCTGGACTGACCAAGCGCACTGAACTCAGAATTTAGAATTTCATCTATCAAATTTATAAAGTTACAGCAATTTATCCACAAATCACTCTTAAAGTGTACTTACATAAGTTTCGTTAAGATTTTTCGCACTAAGTCCATTATTTTGGTATTTTTTGGTAGACTCCCTCTGCCAGAAAAAATCACTACCTTACATGTTCACGCATGCGTAAGACATCCCGTATTTTCTTGTCGGAGTTATCGGACGTAGTAGAAACGAAAGTATAACCAATGTAAACAATCGGCGGGAAATCCCGCAGACGAACATTGACAGCTACGTTAATGTCGATGAGAATGATAAACTTTACATTATGAGCCAGTCAAGCAGAGGCAGTGAAGTGCCGGACGAAATAATTTGTAACCAAGATGAACCTTTTATCGACGAAATCACATCTTTGAATGATTTATACTTCGGAAATCACACAGAGTTTATGCCATTGTCATCGTCCGAAGACGAGGAAGAGGACAGCGAGACTACAGGCATCAGTGTGGGTAATTATTCAGATTCTACATGTAATTCAGATTATTAACAAGAATTCGAATACAGAACTGTCGACCAAGACGAAGTTATTTGTGTCGGTGTATTCAAAACGAAAACATGCGGTTGCAGTAAGTTGTATGGTTCCCCATATAGTACAAAAATCGAATTCGATCACATGCTAGAATACAGACAACAGTGTCAGGAAATGTCAAGTGAGGAATTAGATCTAACAGTGAAAGTTCAACTTGCTGCACATAGGAAATCTAGTACATACTGGCCCCAGTCTACAAGTAAAAAGCAAAAAACAAAAGAGAGAGAAAGAGTAGCACAAAAGTACTATTTTGCTGGTCAGCAGGTATGTCGAGATACTTTTCTTTTTTGCCATGGCATAGGAAGATTCAAGCTTAACAGCATAGCTGCATCTCTGGATAAAGATGGCCTAAAACCTAGGATTCATGGAAACACTGGGAAAACCCCTAAACATGCACTCAGCCTCACAGATGTTCAGCGTATATGCCAGTTCTTGAAAGAATATACATTAAAGAACGGACTCCCACTGCCAGGCAGACAGCCAAACTACTCAGCCCGTGGTGACAAAGTCCTGTTGCTGCTTCCCTCTGACAAGACAAAGTCTGATATTTGGGAACTTTATAACCAATCAGCGAAAATGCTAATAATTATAGGTATGTGTAATTCTGTTTTAATAAAATAGTCAAAGTTATTTCATGTACTCGTGTGCTGAATAATACATAACCAAATCATGTATAGCATATTTTGTGGGTCTGTTGAGCATTTTGAAGAGTATTAATTTATGAAATACAGACATGTCGGCCCAACGACAACTCGGCCCTACGACACCTCGACCCCAGGACACCTCGGCCAAGACGGATCGGCCCAAAATTTGAGACACCTCGGCTCACGTAAAAGACATCTCGGCTCAAGCAAAATTGAAATAAAATTTAAATGATTTTCATGTTTTTATTTTATTTTGTTACACACACACACACATATAATTTTTATATATAGTTTTGTAATTAAATATGTTGGAATTATTAAAATATTACATATCAAATACTTGTATAAGAAATTAAATTATTAGCAGAAACGAGGCCATTAAGTGCTAATTGTTAAGCAAACAAGAAATTAAAATTATGAAAATGACGACAATTAAGTGCTTATAGTAAAACAAACCAGAGGATGCGGCAGTCTCCTTTGGAGTCTCAAACGCGTGTCAGGGGTGACAATGAGGATTTAATTACGAGCAGTTAATTATGAGACGATATAACCACCGAAGATATTGAACAACCCAGTTTTCCAATATAAGAGAAAAATATTTCTTAATGAACTATATATTATTCTTATATTACTTTGATCAGAAATATTAAGCTAAATTGAATCAATTTAAGACACAAACCGTAGTTACGCACCTGTGGTCAGCTCAGCACGTCAGCTACTGTGTAACGTTAACCGTAGATTTAGTACTTTTTATGTAGCACGAAATGAAATAATGTTCATACGAAATGAAAATTGATGAAGCTGCATTATTATAACCACATATATATAAATGATCGAATAGATACAGTAATTATCTGCCAATGTTTTTTTTAAATTTATACATTTTTAACCGAAATTTTCATTGGGCCGAGGTGTCTTTTACATGGGCCGAGGTGTCAATAGATTTGGGCCGACCCGTCTGGGCCGAGGTGTCAACCGCCCTGGGCCGAGGTGTCGATGGGCCGAGACGTCTGTACATGATGCACATGATGTATGTTACTTTGAAAAGAATTAACATTCCTTATTATGTAAATATTTAATAAATTATAGTATATATGTCCAGAAAATTTTTGTATTGTTGAGAACATGAAATTGAAAAATATTAGTCTTCAAAACTATGCATAATTAGTTTTTTTTAATGACAGACAAGTGAGTTTATCAGTGTTCAAGAAAGTTTGGTTGGAACAAACACCACACATCCTGATTATGAAGCCAGCTACTGATCTGTGTCCCAAATGCCAGAGATATGTTCATAACATCAGTAATGCAGGGAACCTGTCAGAAGAGGAAAAGAAAACCATGCTGGATGAGTACATGTGTCACCTGGACAAAGCCAAGCAACAGAGAGAATACTACAGAGAAAGGTGTCTAGTGTCCAAAGAACTGTTTCAAACAAACAACTTGAATCAAAGTAAAAGAGGTATGTACAAATAAGTTTCTTCTTGATTTATTTCATCACATACAACATTTTATTTTGCTTGGTATAGGTAAATAAATGTTTTCATAAATTGGCTCCATGTATACAATCACATTAATATTATAAGAATCAATTAGTGAGTTATTTATATAGTTTGAAATAGTACATGTACATTGTATTAACTATTTTAGAGGTAAACTTAGTCATTCATAACTTTATTTATTTTAGGACAAGTATGTACAATGGACATTACTCAGATGTACAGCTTTGACTTTGCTCAGCAGATTCACTATCCTCATCATGCACAAGAGGTGGGGCCTCTGTTCTTCAAAACCCCCAGAAAGTGCCAAGCCTTTGGTGTGTGTGCAGAGGGAGCAGGTACATGTTCTATCATTTAACGCTCGTTTTGCAATCAAGCTTAATTAAGCCTAATTTGTACATGTAAATATTTGTGTTTGGGTTGTAAAAACATATTGAAAAGAATGATATGTTTTCTGCAAGTAAATCAATGATTTCACTTTCACTATAGGTGAGCAAGTATTCTATCTGGTGGATGAGGCTGAGGAGGTAGGCAAGAGAGCCAATACTGTGGTGAGCCTATTACATCACTTCTTTGAGCATTGGGGATATGGAGAGAAGGATGCTGTACTGCAGATGGATAATTGTGCAGGACAAAACAAAAACAACACAATGATTAGGTAAATAGTTTAAATGTTCCATACATATAGAGTGTCATATGTTTATAAGTATATCTGTGAACAAATCAATAGAATAATCATGTTTACAGTATTTGTATATATCACATGTTAATGTGTATGTCTTGAAATTCTCAGATATGGCATGTGGAGGATAATGACAGGTCGTCATCGTAACATAGAGTTTTCCTTGATGGAAGCTGGACATACAAAATTTAGCCCAGACTGGCATTTTGGACTCTGGAAGATGAAGTGGAGACATTCTACAGCAGAAACTCTTGATGAGGTAGCAGAATCAGTGAGGCGCTCCTCAAGAAATGGCCACAACATACCCCAGCTCATCAACGATGCAGAGAGGCCAGTCGCCTTCTACGACTGGGCAAGTTTCTTTGAAGCTTTCTTCAAGAAACTACCATCCATTTCTAAATTTCACCATTTCAGAATGTCTGATGAAAGTCCAGGAGTTGTCTTTGTCAAGGCATATAGTAGCTCTGCAGAGAAACCCATCAACATTTTGAAGAGAGGACAGCAACTACTTAATGTTGACACTCTGCCATCTGTGATTACACCCAAGGGTCTTGATGCTGCCAGACAGTGGTATCTTTATGATGAAATCAGGCCCTTCTGCAGAGATACTTCGGATAATCTACAGTCTTGCCCTAAGCCTGTGTATCCAAAACCTCGTGTCAAAATAGACCCAGAGAAAAGAAAATGTCCAAAGCAGTTTGCCTCTCCAGAGATGTGAAATGTTTGGTGTATTGCGTACTTTAATGTACAGTGTCATGATATGCATATTTATTATACATGTCTTATATAAATTGCAGTATTTGAAATTGTACATGCATGTAGTTTTTAGGTAAAATTATTTTTTTTACAAGTATTTGTTAATTTCTAGTATTAGCTCTATTAAATAGGAATTGTGTTATGTTTCAAAATGTTAAAAAAGTTTTGTTTTAAACAAATACATTCCATGTAAAAAAAAGTAATGTACAACTTTCCAAATCATGACCTTTTTGCACTAGAATTTGATTTAAAATGATGCCGTTATCTTCAATTTTGATCACAAAACATTATAAATTAAGAAATTTAAAGGTTTTTTTTACTTTTTATAAACCTTGTATTCATCGGATTAATTACTTTTTCATAATTGACTTTTCTTCCAATTTTCAATGCATTGTGAGAAATTGCTTAAAACATGTTTCATTTTTGCAGAGTCATAGCTCCTAAATTAAAAGGAGATTCATTCAAATATTTTGTATTTTTATTTATTCATACCAAAGCAACATAAAAATGCAAAAATCTCAATTTGTTGGAAAAACTCAATAAACCTGGTTTTCTGGTGGCTTATCACACACACACACACACACACACACACACACACACACACACACACACATATATATATATATATATATATATATATATATATATATATATATATATATATATATATATATATATATAAAGAAAACTTAAAAAATGAAAGACAACACAGAGTAACACGTTAGCGCTTTCATTAAATCTTCAGACGTTTTAAAAATAACAATAACGTTCCTTGGTGACGTCTACAATACAATGACGTCATAGTTATAGTTATAGTTGTAGAGGGATATTGCCGCGTAATCTATAGCGTCATTCAATGAAATATATATACACAATACACATAAAGCTAAATTAAATCATAGCAGTCTGTTGAGGCTAGGTTTTAAAGTTTGAATAACATGTTTTTCTTTTTATCTTCTTTCTGTTGCACTCTCTATAAAAAGTTTATAAAAAGGAAACACTTAAAATTGCCCGCGTCAATGTGCTCGCTGAGTTTTATTTCTCGGTACTCTGGATCTCTAATCTGTTGTTTATGTACCCGGATTCTTGTTCTTAATGTAGTCCCTGTTTCGCCAATATAAAATTGGTTGCAGCCATCACATATAATGGTATACATTAAATTTTTGGATTGACATGACATGTCCGAATTTATGCGGAATCGTTTTCCCCTGAAGTCAATAGAGCTGCCTTGTTTTAAAAACGGACACGTGCCGCATCGTATGTCTCCACATTTAGATACCGTTTTATTGACGTGTTAATTGTAGATGAACAGAGTATCCTCTTAAGGTTCTTTGGTTGCCTTTTACTGTTAATAAACTTGAATTTAGATAAAACGCGAGTCATATATTCATCTGTTTTGAGAACTCCGTTGAGATTACTGACCACTGGGGCTATATTCGGGTTTCTCGGGTTGTGGGTAGTAACAAGCGGTAATATTTTTTGTTTCCTTGTTGTTCCGTAAAATGGGATTAATAAGATCCTGTCTATCTATTTAGTTGGCCTTTATAATGCCGTCTTTGATAAGGTTGATAGGGTAATGTTGGTCAGTCAAAAATTGTTTTAATTCGTTGAGACGTTGATTTCTTGTTTCCTCATCGCTGACTATAGTACATATTCTCCTGGCAAGGTTGTAAGGGATGGCCCTCTTTATATGTCGTGAATGGGACGATCCAAAATGCAAATATTAATGAGTATCTGTACTCTTGTAAAAGATATCTGTAGGAATTTTACCGTTTTCCTTCTTGACTAGAACATCTAAAAACGGAATTTCAGTGGAATTTTTTTCTAATGTGAAGAATTCAGCCAGACTCTGAAGAATAACTGGAAAAGATATCTAGATGATTGTTTTATCATATGGAATAAAGGAGACTTGGAATTACACATGTTGAATAATATTCTTAATGATCTGGATCCAGATATCAAATTCACATTAGAAAAAAATTCCACTGAAATTCCGTTTGTAGATGTTCTAGTCAAGAAGGAAAACGATAAAATTTTTAACATTGTTCATTCAAGTGTATTCATCAATCAAGTGAATAAGGTTATAAAAGTCACACAAGTTCCCGCCAGGTAAACAACAGTCGTTTAGAATGGAGAAGACCAATTACATTTTTGAATGTTTTTAATCTGAGGAATTGTGCGCATTGAGGTACAATTTTCTTCTTCACATCTATAGGAATTTGTTTAATAAAATACAATAACTATTATAATACATTTTTTAAAGAATACAATAACTAGTAAGTAGTTGAGGAAGAAAATTTACCTTTATGCTCTCATATATTTTGATCGCTTTATAAAGTGGGGGAAGGGGGGGGGGGGCAGAACACATTTACATGATAGGGAATTGGAAGTTATCAATGTACCCCTACCAAAAGTTTAGTTTTATATCTTGCATAGGATTTTCTTATTTTCGGTAAAAATGGTATTAAGTGTATTAAAAAATGAGTGTAAAATTCGAATACTTTAAAATATGTTTTTTTCGTTATTCTACCGAGGGGCCACATGGCCCAATTTTCTTTGTAGGCCCATAAAAAGTCATTGTTGCTCAGGTGATCGATGTGGCTCCATGGACATCTTGTTTATTCATTTCACAGTTAAGTCCTTATATAAACCTAAAGATATTGCCGTTTATAGCGAACACGTCTATAACGAACTTACGACTGTTACTTAGTAAATGTGAGACCTCGCTAATGAAATTTTATCGCAATTTTTCATTATTGTAACGAATATTGTACATTGCAAACATTTTAGATACATGGAATTTAAATGCTATGGTGTTTATTTAATGAAGTGTTCACGGTCTTAAAAGAAAAAAAACTAATATATTTTAGATTTTGAGTTTTAAGTCTTGTTTATAATTTCCCATGGTAAAGTACATCTAATTTGATGGCTGTTTACAGTAATAACTCGATAATTGTCATTATCAAGATGTTCTCGCTAAAGGACTGCCAAAATAAAAGAAAATGTTCAAGAATTTAAATCTTAATCTATGCTACTGATCTTATTTTTTATTTGCCAGATGTGTATTTGGTTCCATGTTGTAGTATGAAGCACCGTTATGAATGATTAATAAAAGCCCGATTCCTTGTTTTGCAAGTGAAATATATTGTTACATATCAAGCATTAAAATCCAGATTATGAAAAAAATGTAAAGAGGTAAACAGGTTGTATTTATAATTTTGTAACTGATGGCCATATCAATTAAAAAGCGTACAAGAGTTTGATATACTGCTAGCTGACTGTTTTTAAAACGAATTCGCTATACGATTTCTTAGAAGAATTTGCTGTTGACAAATAACAGATTACGGCTATAGCCTAGAGCAAGTTTTGATGTATCAGTAAATGAGTTTAATACTGGATTGTTTATTCAGTGCGGACGTTTTTATAAAATATGTTAAGCTCTCTCTCTTTAAAACTTTTGGGTGTATTTAATGAGATTCTGATCAGTAAGCCAGTAGTCACTTCCATACATAAGATACAAGTATCATGCACAAATAATTGCAACAAAAAGGTTAATACTTGTATTTGTTTGAAATTTCAAAACACAATAGTCTAATTCTACTAATCAAAAACAGTTTTGATGAAAATAAAAAAAACCCAAACAAAACAGAATTTCTTCTTTTATAAAAAAATATGTAGTCCATACAAGCTCTATTAGTTGTTTCCTTTTTTTCTTTTTTCTTTTTTTTTTGTCATTAAGTTTGGATTGTAGTGATGGTTTTTTTTCTGAAAAGATCATCTGTTTTTCAAACGTATTGTTTATAACAAATGATACAGCTTATGAGATATGCGCATTTTTCTGTGCAACATTATCTTGTAGTTTCGACCCAAAATAGGTCTAGTTATTATGTTCATATAGAGGTGTGCTTGCACTATGTTGCAATAAGCGAAACCCTACACATTACTTTTTCTTTATATTAAAAAGCGATGTCCCGTGTTTCGTAGCTCTTTCATCAATTGAAATTTGAAAATATGGTTGTATATCCCTGATTATAGAAATCACAGACGAGATGTTAAATTTTAGCGCTTCTCTGCAAATATTTCACAAGAAAAACATATTTTTCAATTTCTGGTAGTTTATCCTTAAAATGTTAAAGAATGAAAAATGTGACAGCTAAACGATTTAAGGTATTAGATATGAAAATAAGTTGATTTTATGGAGGCAATATATCGTCATATCTCAGGATTTATTACGTATCCTAAATTGTATATTGTTGTTGGAATTAGAAAAGTTAAATGTAAATTTTATGAAATTGTTAAGGGAGTTGGCAACGCATCAAAAATAATTTTGATAGTCTTAGTTTTTTTTACCAATTTCATCTCAATATCGTTTATAAAACGCTAACAGATCGACGGTGTGTATTGAGCGCTAAGAGACAGATTGCGTTAAAATATTCTCATAAAAGTTAGCCATTTAGTGCTTAACGTTGAACTATATACTCGACTACGCTACAACAATATCTTCTACACAGTGTATTCAAAACGCCATATATTTCTGATAATTAGAGGCATGCAATACAGAGTTTTTTGATGTTGATATCAATGAGAAATGTGGACAATGTCGTGAGGTAAACCAGTGCCACAAAATACATGTTACATGTTTAACTGGATGTGTTGCTAGTTATATGGGAAATTCGTGTACATGGGGAAAAATTCAGCTTGTATGGGCTAGACTGATTCCTGGGCATTATTATTGTAGGCTAGGGAACCAGGCTACTACACGTTTATCTGAATCAGGATCGGGATTTCATGCAATTATGCTATAGTTAAAAAGCGGGGAGATTATAAAGTTTAAGGTTACTGTACAGAAACAGACTTTTCCTTAAAAAAAAGATCAACATGTGAACTCAACTGTCAGCATCGTGAAATGAGTTTATATTATGCCGAAAGTAAGTCATGCTTTAAATAGCATGCATCGCGATGTTTTGAGTTTTACCAAGACAAATATTTACGTATTTTGGCAATGAGGCATTAAATAATTATGTGATTGCATAAAAGATTGAATAATAATGTCACTGTTTAAAAATTTAAATTTATAGAAAAAAGCATTTTATACGAAACTGTCACTGTATATTTTACTAGGGAAGGTAATCGTGTTAAAAAAATCCATACTATCCAGTATACTTACTTTGAAATCAAATTATATAATCGTGTTTGTATTTTGAGTCTGAGTATGAGTGTGTGTAATTATGATCGTGTAACGTACTTAACTGGGGTATCATCACTTTAGAGTGAGTCTGTAGTGTCGTTATATTGTCAAATGATGCACATTTTGAGCGTTTTTTTTTACCTTGAACTTTGAACATTTTCATTATCTGTATTAGTGTCTTCAATTTCTGATAAAACACATTGGACGAAACAAATCGACAAATGTAAAGTCTACATGTTTTTCGAGATTAGACATGACCCTAGTCTGTAAACCAAGTTTAATTCGCGACTTTATTTTGCGATTTACCGAAAAATAAAGACTAGTTCGCGGCGAGAAAATTACAGTAATCCTATAGAAAATTGAAAAGGCATACCGTAATCGCCACAATGGACCAAAATTAACAATGATTCAGTTAAGCTGTTAATATGTTTTACGGTGCTACCGTTGTGGCGAGCGCAGCCGCAAGAATTACACATACCTTGCGTCATTGTCAACTTAGTGATATTTTGACAGTTATCATTTAACATCAAAGGAATTTTTTTGAGATAGAGAGTGAGAGAATAATATAATATTTCTAAGTTTTAAAAAATTACTACCAAATACATAGACTTGCTTCCCCCTAAAACCGTTCTTTCCTTTTGGAGAAAATTGATCAGTCTGTAAAATGTAATTTCTGTTTACTTTAGTCAAAAGTGTAAATACAGTACATATGTATTATTTTTCTTTTGTACCTTGTTGTTATCTGACTTTCATTTTTTTATTCCTGTTCTTTTTTTTACTGAAATTTGTTTATTTTGGCATACGTTGTATCCGTGCCCCGGTCCCTGTTTGTAGGTGTGTAATTTCCCATTTTCCAAATTAATAGTTAGAAAAAATGCAATATCTGCATAGATTTTTTTAACTGTTTATTCTTTATTCTTTATTCTTTATTATTTAGTTCAAAATTACTTTTTTAATTTTTTTAATTTCCTCCCTACTTATACTTATTGTTCATGCACTAAAAAATTAGCTTAACTCTTTCTTGTATATATAATTATATAATGATCTCTCTATCAAAATAAAAAAAAAAACACTAAAAAAAACCCACACAAATCATCTAAGGCAGGTATCGAAATTGCTTTAGAACACGCATTACAGATATTTGATCCACCTCTAAATTTATCCCGGGAAAACTAGCGCGAGATCACTGTGACGTCACACGTTCAAATCTAAATTCAATTGTTTACCTATCTCGACTCCATACGAAGGAATGGAAGCATGTAAAAAATTATCTTGGGTCTCACCAAACCTTATGCGCTACTCATAACGTGTCTTCAAACCTCAAGGCACCGTTAATTACGAGTTAAATTTTTTGCCATTTTTGGCATAGCACCACGGGAAAAAACATTAGAGAACACTATGGGACGTAAATTTGTTCTTGATGAATCTGTAGGTTTAGCTCGTTCTTTTTCCCGCGCGCACTGGTTCTTAGAGCTCGCTCCGCTCGCCGGCGCGCTCGCTATAATAAGCTCTTTATAAATGATAATATGTTTTACAGTGCAACCGTTGAGCAGAGCGCAGCAGGAATGACACATATATTGCAATATGCTCATCTCTGTGATATTTTGACCCCTGTCAGTTAACGTAAGATAATTTTTGAGTGATGGAAAAAAATATTTCTAAAATAAAAAAAAATGATATGTCAATTTCGAATGCATACATATCTGCTAATATTACACATGACAGCTTGTTTGAGTGTTTCAATTTCTCTAAACAAAAGATTGTTTGTACAAAACCAATAGAACTATAACGTGTGTGCATTTTCCTTATCAAATCTTAGATGTGATACGGTATAATCTACGAACTTCAACAATATTTTTCTTTAAATTGAAAAAAAAAACCACGGTTTTTATCAAAGATGAAATGCTGCATTAAAAACAAAGATTGACAAAAAACGATTAAAACATCTGCAGATAAACGTAATATTTTATATCGCGTAATCCAAAACGCTTAGAATATCAGATTGTCAACTCCAATTTGTTATATGCACATCCCTTTTTACTATTTATATTATTTTGTCTCAACATATGAATGTAGTAAGATACATTGAATGGGTTTCAGGTGTATTTTATGAAAAATGTAAGAAATATTTAATTGGTAGAAATGCGTAATTCAAGCTATACAAACCATATCAGTTCATGATAATGCATACAGATCAGGCTTCGTCAATAAATGTTGAGAGTGCGGTAAACAAAGTTGTGTTGGTTAGAAACTACATTTAAAGCCATATTTTTTTTTTCAATTTTACAATTGAAATTCTGCTTAATTGTATGTTTCCATTATAAACTAAACCAATCTATTTAAAATGTTTCAAGTTAAGTTATTCGTCCATGCCCCATCAACTTACGCAATTTATGATCTATGTTATATAGCATATGTTTTATAATTGTTGTAGAATGTGACAAAAGTTCTTATGGTATTAGATGTAAAAGACCATGTGGAGAATGTAGGGATCTTAACCAATGTTCCAATGTCAACGGATCTTGCTTAACTGGATGTAATGCCGGTTATATAGGGGACTTGTGTAAAACCCGTAAGTACATGTACACAATGTCAAGGTACACGCTGAAATAACTGCATAAAATAAAATATAATTAAAACACTGCTGTGATGTCATTCCTTTGTTCCAGCAGTCTAAAATTATACCTGAAACAGTCCGATATTAGTGAGCTTCTTAATATCAGACCATTACCAGTGGTTACAGTACTGATATCCTTCAAAATCGGACTGTCTCATGTAAATGAACAATGGAATTCAATGACTGTGTTTTAAGTATGATATATGCCTCAAACAGTTCTGAATGAAAGAAAATATCAGACAGTTAGATGCAACCGGGCCTCGAAACTGTCTGATATTTTTTCATACAGAACTTTTTCCGGCATATATCCATTACATATAATCTTGAACAGAGATATATATTATAAAGAGAGAGAGAGAGAGAGAGAGAGAGAGAGAGAGAGAGAGAGAGAGAGAGAGAGAGAGAGAGAGAGAGAGAGAGAGATTATATAACTACTATTGGTTTGTGATGATCAGACCGGTTTAAATACTAGCATTAGACAGCTCAGTTGGTAGAGCACCTGTCTAGAGATTCAGGGGACCCATACAGGTTTCGAATCCCAGTCTGGTCCATCATAATTTCTCTTATCTTGAAACAGGTTGAAAAGGTTTCCTGAACTATTCATCCTACTTAAATATCTTGTCATTATCTGATCTTTGTATAAATCTATATACTAATTTATGTATACTAAATTAACATACCATCACATATTAAACTTATTTTGAATACCAAAACATAAATGCTTTTCAAAGACATTTATCTCGTATCAATGACTGGCCTTCATTTACCTTGTATCAATGTACGATGCGATAACAGGCTTCCTTTTTCTATTAAGATTTGTTGGACGTGATATGATCATTTTAGACACTGGTTCAGCTTTTATTTTCTCCCCACGAGGTTTGTCCCACTGCTGTGGCAAACTGGTTGATGAGGGTTCTGATGGTATCTCCTTGTACCCAGTGATCTTCCAGTGCATTGATTACAGCCAAGACATGCGCACATTGCCCAGACACCCTGCATAATGTATATTACTATTTATTACTAACACTCTACGTGTATCAATAATTATGCCTTATAATACATGACACAGCCATCCCCCCTCTCTCTCGTTCTCTCTCTTTCTCTCTCTCTCTCTCTCTCTCTCTCCCTCTCTCTCTCAGATTCAACAAAATACAAACCTCATCTTCATGTTTGAAATTCTGTATGCGGATATTCTTTGAATGCTTATGCCAACGGCATGCATTAACTTAAAAAAAGAAAAAGTAACAATGGAATAAATATGATTCAATTAAACCACAAAAAAAACCATTTGAACATGTCAACAATACAAAAAAAACGAATTTTGAAATAAACGGTTTACATACCCAGCTTTGCAACTGCAGTGTGCATCGTTGAAACTCTTCTCGGTGATATTTACATCAAGATTAACTCGATGGGGATCTTCGCTCTTTCTTTGAATTCTGAATATTTTAGCGGTAATTTAAATGCTGTTTTCATTTTCTCCTCTAAAAAATGTTAACATATTTAATGTATGCATCTTTTACAAACGCTATAGCCCTTTGCTTTTGACGTAAAGTCGGCTTATAACTCAGAAAAGATTGGGAAAAATCGTCCGGGACGTCCTTTAAAGAAATTTCTCCCGCCATATTGTTTACCTTCGATGTCGGGCATTTCACTCTTAGTTACCGTCGCCACGGTGGGCGGGGCTTAAGCGCGGATCTGCGATCCGCCAATTGGTCAATCTGTAATAAGTGATTTGTTTTTTATTTGAAAAACCTGTAGACTTAATTTTTTTTTCTTTTGTCCATTTATGTTATCTGACTCTTGCTTTTGTTCTCCTGGTTCATAAATAAGATCTAGTCTCGTATACTTTTCAACTGTTTTTTACTTCTCTGTATTCCTTTTTATTTCTTACAAAATGAAGAGGCTGTAGCTTTGAAATCAATATGTTGTTTTGTTTTTAGTTTCCTCCCTACTTATTCTTACTGTATGAAAAAATATCTTGGGTCGATATGAAAGTAAAGTATAGAACTTTCGTATATATATCAAATCTCTATCCAAGCCAAAAACAAAAACCAAATAATAAATAATCATAAAAGAGATTGCAATTTACACTGAAATAACGAGTACATGCAGTGCATTTGTTTGATACATTTTTAAATTCATCTCGGGACACATAGCGCGAGATTACTATGACGTCATACATAAAATCTCATTTGCTTTACGTATCTCGAAACAAACCTAAGGGAAGGAAGCGTGTAGAAAATTTCGTGATTCTCACCAAAGCTTTTGCGATACTTAGAACGCGTCTTCAATTCTCAAGGAACAGTTAATTACGATTTAATTTCAGGTACTTTTGGCATAGCATTAGGGGAGCTAGAAAACAATCCCATATTGCGATGCTGCCTAAATTGTTATCTTGATAAATCTTTAGGTTTCGCTCGTTCTTTTTCCCGCGCCTTTTCCTCGTTTGTAAAGATCTCAAAAAATACATTATGTAATAATATGTAGATGCTTTAAATGTACATGTAAAAAAATTGGTGCTGGTGTAACGAATGCGTTAGTTTCTGTATTACATTTCCAAAGATATTATAATAAAAATGGTTAACTTTTACTACAGATATACAAGCGCAATATTTATTATTTTGTGTCATGTTATAATATAAAAGCAGAAGGTTAGAGGCAATGGAATATTGGATAACTTTAAGGCGTTCACATTTCCGTTAGAAACACTTGCATGTGGTCTACGGATTGCAGTTTTTTTTAAAGAACAAAAGCTTGTCGAATATTAACTCTTGAATTTAAAATCACAAATATTATTGGCTAAATTTATAAAACGTTGAACAAAAAAATTATCACATCTACTTATTCAGACGAGAATAAACATGATCTTGAAACTTTTTTAAGCGGTTGATAACCACTGACTGTGGATCCAGAAAAAAGAAAATAAAAGAGAAAACATATGTCTTGGAGAATATTATGTGTCTAACTTGTACATGTACATGTATCTGGAGCAGTGTTTTCCTCATACTTATACCTGCACATGTACAATATACTGTGTATAAATCATTGGCTTTCGTTAGACTCAATTTTCGTGGAATTTGTGGGAACCTCTCAACCACGAATTGACATCCTCCACGAATTAATAAATTAGGGTTATAAATTCATATTTCCTTTTGTAGGTATCATTAAATACATGAAATTACGTCCACACGAATCTATAAAATTTCAGAATTCCAAGAAAATTGGAACGAATTTAAATGATTCCACAGTATATTAAAATATATACCATTTGTTTTGTACTGATGACAGTTCAGAAAATGTGTTTACATCGTGTAATCAAAACACGATTTCTCCTAAGATGATTTTTCATTAAATTCTCATACATGTAACAACTTAAATATGGGTGCTATACGGAAATGTTTGAAAATTGACATTTGTCATTTATTATTTAACAGAAAACGAAAGTATGTAAAGATCTTTCTAAAAAAAATGTGTTATTTGTTTTTAAAGGGGCATGGTCACGATTTTGGTCAAATATAATTTTCCCGATTTTAATGTTTACAATGCTTCAATAACGCCTATTTAATAGGCAACCAATATGTGAGTGTAATTCGTTAAGTTTTAAGCCATTTACAGAGCTTACAATTATTTGCTTTGTAAACAAAGCTTTTGTTTACATTTTGAATGTCAAAGTAAAAATTCCATTTGTTTATCAATGCTTAAAATGAATAACAAGATAAAAAATCAGCTTGAAATTTTGTTTTTACTGGTATATTGAACATATGTAAACAAAAACAGGGCACGAGCCTTGTATACATGACAAATAATTGTGAGCCTTGTATCTTGCCTATAACTCGACGACTGACTCTTAAATTTCATTAGATCATTAGAAATGCATTTCTAAAGCATTGTAAATAATAAAGACAGAAAAATAGAATTTGACCAAAATCGTGACCACGCCCCTTGAAATAACTGAGATTTGAAGTTTCAAAAACCCTAATCAACCTGTTCATTCGAAAACGGAAACTCAAGAAACTAATATCCTAAAAGAAAAACAAATAGAACTGATTTAGTTTATCTTTGTATTATGATTTATTTTTGTTTTAATTTTCTCTTGATTCGAAATTCAAAGAAGAAATCATTTTTTTAACAAAACCTTGATTTGTTATATATAAAAGCAATCAATAAAACTGACTAACTATATGAACGGGCAAAAACTGTTGTGTTAGTTTATTTGAAGCTTTTTTTATTTTTTTTTTAGTATGTCCAGTAGGATTCTATGGTGTTGCATGCAATAACAAATGTGGAAACTGTCGTGACGTAAGTCAGTGTCACCACATTACTGGAGCATGTGTATCAGGCTGTGATGCTGGCTTTAAAGGGGATTTATGTAAAACACGTGAGTATAAATGTAATCAGGGCCTGTTAAGCTTATGTGTATGTAATAATCTAACTCAACATGATTATACACATGTGAGTTAATTTAAAAATTACAAAAAACCTCATGAAATAATTTCAAAAGAACATTCAACATATTTTCTTTTATTTTACCAGCTTGTCCAAATGGCTTATTTGGCCAAGACTGCTCTGAGAAATGCAATGACACATGTACCGGGTGTAATCATGTGAATGGTGTGTGTGACTCTGGATGCATACCTGGCTGGATAGGACACTTCTGCAATAAAAGTATTGTTTATACATGTACTATTTATTTTAATATTAATAATAAAAACAGATGCATGGACAATTTTTATCAATGATATCATAAACTGTTTATCAAGAAAGTCACATAACTGAGTGTTTTTCAAAGTGCATGATATGCTACTGAAATAGATGTTCGATTTTAGTAACAATAAAATGACATAGTAATAAAAAATATTCTGTTGCATATATTTATAAACGGTGTCAGAAATATTAGATATTTTAAAAAGAGACAGTACAGCTAAAAACGCGTGTGTGAATAACTTCAGATTTACCCATTGTATCGTTAGGATTTACGAAATAACGTTGATTGTGACAGTTGAAGTACATAAAGATCCCTTCACAGAGCTAATTAATGTAATTATGAGCTTCCGGAAATTTAAGGGCCGTACAAACCGAAATAATCTTATATCGTTTATTTGTACCACGTGGATTTTGATTGACAGCAATTGACACGTGCTGAAAACTAAAAGATCTTCGTCCAACTACGGTCGTCACGGTATACGATGTAAAAGGGAACCTCTAAACAGAACACGTGATTACTTTCTCGATAATTTATAAATGGTTTACCAATTTCAATTCATTTTAAAATTAACAAAAAATGAATTTAGGTTGTATATGTAGCAACTCCTATGCGAGACACGCAAAATACATGCTTATAAAATAATAATTGTTGTTATTTTAAAAAATTTGAACAAGTATTACCTTTTTTCTTTCCCAATTCAGTTAAGTAAGCAGGCCTAACCGGTCGCTTACTCGCCATGCTGTTTTGTTTATTGTAAATACGCATGTGTAATGGTTTAGAAAGTGGAATCCCGTAACACGTGGCGATGTATTTATGTATAGGCTATTCCTAATTATTAATTTTAATAAATAATTAGATTTATTTCACAGAGAAATTTTCTGAAAGTTCATACATTTTTGAGTAGTGCAAAAATACCGAACCCGATCGAAAAACATTTTCAAGTCAGTTTTTTAATAAGATGCGCCGTACTGTCTCTTTAACATATAGAATTGCATAACATCTAACAATATAGATATAAAGAATATCAATCCATGATGCTGTAGACACTGCTTGCTGTTGAAAGTAAATATAATTGCACCAAAAACGTTCTCATATATATATATATATATATATATATATATATATATATATATATATATATATATATATATATAAAGAATTGTAAAATCAAAATATATTTTTTTTTTTTTTAAATTGGTCAGACAACAAGCACATTTTATTTGCTGTGATAATTTTGTGTTGGTAAATCTAATCCCATGACCACTGACTATTCAGGAAAAACGTTCCCTTTCAGTATGTTTAATGTGAATGTCATATTTATCGTTATTCTAGAGTGTCCCTCAGGATCCTATGGTGTTGCATGTAATGCAATGTGTGGAAACTGTCGTGACATAAACAAGTGTGACCATGTAAATGGAACATGTCTAAACGGGTGTACTGGTGGTTATATAGGGGATTTATGTAAAATTCGTGAGTAGATAGTGTACATGTAAACCAACTTTTCTTCGCGAACGGGATATTTTCGCGAGGTTCGCCAGAGCATCGTCGTCGCGAATATTTTTCGCCGCGAACCATACCTCACATGTTTTATGGTTGTGATAACAACACAGGTCTTTATAATGCTTGCTCGCGTAAAATATTCGTCGTAAACAAATTTGCAACCCGTAAATCGCGAAATAATGTTGTCGCGAATAAAAGCTGGTCTACAGTATGTAACCAAATATTTTTTTCAACCCCACTTTCTTGTACACATGCATGCAAATGCATGTACATGTATACATAAAAACTAGGATTTAAAAAAAAGAAGAAAGATAAATATCATCTTATTTGAATTACTTTAAAAAAATCTTTATAATCAAAGTGAAAGAAATGAAACTGTGCAGTCATTTGTTTTACTTTTTTCTTCAAAATCCAGCTTGTCTACGTGGGTTCTTCGGGCAAGACTGTTCAGAGAAATGCATTGACTCTTGTGCAGGCTGTAATAATGTAAATGGTTTGTGTGATTCGGGATGTATCGCTGGCTGGAAGGGTGACCTCTGTAGAGAAGGTATTTCTAGTTTATATGAGTGCAATCGTTTAAACAGACAACGTGTACTTGAACTTCCACTTTAAGTATTGTTCATATATGTATTTGTGAAGAACTACGTGTCATGAAGCATGGTAATTCTGGTAATATTACTAATTGAACGTTAAAATATGAAATTATTATAAATTAACAATAATATCTTGATGTTGTTTTATTTGTTTTTTTCTTTTTTCGATGATTTTTCATAATTTATTTTTAGTATTTACATACATCATTTTTCATAAATTTTAAAAAGCGTTTCTATTTTATTTACGTTTGCCTACTAAATATCAATTATACGAATCATCATTAAACTGTTTACAACATATTTTTAGTTATATTATTGTCTTTTAGACCTGATTTTAATACACTTGATTCAATCAGATATATGTCAATTTTGAATGCATACATAACTGCTAATATTACACATGACAGCTTGTTTGAGTGTTTCAATTTCTCTAAACAAAATATTGTTTGTACATAACCAATAGAACTATAACGTGTGTGTATATTTTTCTTATACACATAGAATGTGTATACATAGAATGGGTTTCAGGTGTATTTTATGAAAAATGTAAGAAATATTCCTTTGGTAGAAATGCGTAATTCAAATCATACAAACCATATTAGTTCATGATCATGCATACATATCAGGCTTCGTCAATAAATGTTGATAGTGGGGTAAACAAAATTGTGTTGGTTAGAAACGACATTTTAAGCCATATTTTTTTTTCAATTTTACAATTGTAATTTTGCGTAATTGTATTGTTCCATTATAAACTAAACCAATATATATGAAATTTTCAAGTTAAGCTATTCGTCCATGCCCCGTCAACTTACGCAATTTATGATCTATGTTATATAGCATATGTTTTTTAATTGCTGTAGAATGTGACAAAGGTTCTTATGGTATTAGATGTAATAGAACATGTGGAGAATGTAGGGATCTTAACCAATGCTCCAATGTCAACGGATCTTGCTTAACTGGATGTAATGCCGGTTATAAAGGGGACTTGTGTAAAACCCGTAAGTACATGTACACAATGCCAAGGTACACTCTGAATTAACTGCATGAAATAAAATAGTTTCAATAACACAATCTGGGAAATAATAAATGCATGTACGTGTTTTGATCTACATGTTATTTCACATACATGTTGTTCTAACCATGTATATCATTAATATTTATTGATTAATTCGAATTTCGTTACATGTAATTTAAAAGGATGCAATAGCGGGTTATACGGCGTTGACTGTAAAGAAATTTGTGGAAACTGTCGTGATATTGACCAATGCTTTCATACAAACGGAACATGCTTAACTGGATGTGCTGATGGTTATCAGGGAGACTTGTGTAAAACACGTGAGTAAAAGTACATGTATACATAAACCAATATGTAACCAATCAAAGTGTTTATAATATGTAACCAAACAAAGTGTTGTATTTATAATATGTAACCAAACAAAGTGTTGTATTTATAATATGTAACCAAACAAAGTGTTAGATTTATAATATGTTACAAAACAAAGTGTTAGATTTATAATGTGTAACCAAACAAAAGTGTAAGATTATAGGTGATAAAGCGTAGCATTCACCTAAAAAAGGTCGGTGAACTATTCAAAGAACAATTTTAGCTATAATTAAGTTTCTGTTTTCCCCCCACACCAGCTTGCCCACTTGGGTTTTTTGGAAAAGACTGTAGGGAGAAATGCACGGAAACGTGTCTAGGGTGTATTAATGTCAATGGTTTGTGTGCTGCTGGATGTCTACCGGGCTGGATAGGAAACTTTTGCGATAGAGGTATATTTTGTATATTTTCCAACCGTTGATTTCGCTGTCTTATTTGTTTCGCTTAAACTCAATACAATTTTACATGAACAACAACTTCGTAATCTGCATATCGTCGCTTGTTAAAATTAATTAAGCTATAAGCTATTTTTTTTATTATGTACATACTTTAAAAATAAATGTTACTAAATATCATAAGTTTTTAATGTTGTTTTTTAGTCAATTAAAATTGAATTATTTTGATACACTGTACAACACAAATCAAAACCCCGTATGCAAATATGAGTTTCCCCCATTTTTCAAAGCAATAAACATCACTCGTTTCTATATCCTACTCTTTTGAAAGAAATAAACATCCTATGTTTTTGTTTTACAATTGCGGTTTTCTTTTGACGATTAGCGACTGGTAGATTTTATATGTGTCACATCTAACAAAAAGTGAGTTTGAATCGGGCATTACAATTTAAAGTGACAAGATGACCTATTTAAAAGATATATGATTATATTATGATTATAAATGATAATAAATTTACAAAAACGAATTTAAAAGCAAAATTTTAATTCGTTATTTATGCAAACTATTCAACGAACTAATAAACGATTTGAAAAAAAAATAGGCTTTACATAAACCATCTTTGTAAATTTTAGAACGTTTTACTCATTTCAGAGTGTAATACAGGATACTATGGTGTTTCATGCAATAAGACATGTGGAAACTGTCGTGATGTAAACCAATGTGACCCTAGTAATGGTACATGCTTAACTGGATGTTTGGCTGGTTATATGGAGGATTTGTGTACACGTGAGTACGAATGTAACCGTAAGTCCATCATATATATATATATATATATATATATATATATATATATATATATATATATATATATATATATATATTTAAGGAATAAATTCAATATTTATTAGTTTTATACGATATAAAATGGTTTGGGGCAGTTTACGCTTTATAAACCGCGAAACTAAATTTATAAAACTAATAAATATTTGAATCTATTTCTTATAATTTAATTTCTTACAATTAATTGTAATAAAAACGGTCATTTAACCCTAAAAATGACATCAAATTGTACAAAATTCAAACGTTACGTCAGGTGGATTGATACGTTTTTGACGTTAGTCTTACTATGACGTAGGCAACATTCTTTATACGATATAAAATAAATTTTTAGCCAATCAGATATATATATATATATATATATATATATATATATATATATATATATATATATAAGGTATACATTAACAGATCAAATGTAATGAGTATGTATTTATTTTGACAAACATATAGGATTACATTCGTTTTCCACAGGTTGCAAACCTGGATTTTTTGGACAAGAATGTTCTGAGAGATGCATCGACAAATGCAATGGGTGTAATGTTGTCAATGGTCTGTGTGATTATGGCTGCATACCTGGCTGGATAGGATACTTCTGCAATAAAGGTAGTGCTAAAAAAAATACATGTCATAGGGCAAATTACTAAATCAGGTGCTAACTGCAAGGACAATGGGAATCGAAAAAATAATCCACAACTAATACAATGCTGCTATAGTGAAAGTTGAAAAAACAATCCTATTCTATTCTATATTCTATTCTCTGCATCATATCCTGCAGATAAGCTCTATTCTATCCTGTCCTATTCTTTCCCATATCATTCATATTTCGCAATAAGAGATAAATAGAACGAAATTCAAGAAAATAACAACTCCATCAACAAACTATCGACAAATTTAATATTCGAAACATCTAATTAAAACATATAACCATACATCTTTAGAACAAGGTAACTTATTTACCTATGCATCGGACATACTAAATAGTTCACGGAGAGTTCTTAATGACGTTAACAAAGAGGTAAGCGATTGTATTTTTTGTTTTGATAAGATACATACATTATAATCATTAAAAATAAGATAAAGACATTTTTATATCTTGTTTAAACAAACATTTTTTATCCAAGTTTCCCCTTATCATATAATAACCAAATGTTCGTATTGGCAATTGGCTGATTTGTTTGGCTAGAAATGTAAACACAAAATTATATACAGGATATTATAATTACTTTATGAATCATTTAAACATTTACGTATGTTGTTGTATCAGTTCGATTTATTGTTTGAATATACATTTATATGCATTTATCGTAGGCTTAAATTTCTTATATGGATCTGTGTATGTTATTATCGGGCAGGGATATATGTCCCTGTGATCGAACATCGGTAAAAAGTAAAAACAAAGTCAATTTCCTGGTTTTTTTTGTTTGTCTGTTCCTGGGTTTTTTTGTTTGTCTGTAAATATCTCAATTTGTTCATAGATTTTTTTTTCAGTTTTTTACACTGTTAAATTTCTAAAGTACAAAGTGTTTTTGTGGTAATATTACATTGTATTCTGTAACCTTAATTTTCACAGTACACATAGATATGTATATATACTTACATGTTTTCCAAATTGACAAATTGTTGCATCAATTTTATTTACCGTTTTGTGAATACATCACATTAATAATCATCCTTAAATATATTTTTTGTATTACAATGTACATATAAAATGGATGCTTTAAATGTATTGTTCCATCACTTTTTGTTTTGCAAAATCACTTTAAAATTTATACTCAAATCTGATTGGCTACAGAATGCAGGATATGATAGGAAAGGATAGGATATAATCTAGCATAGGTACTTCTATCATCATTACCTTCTATCATCATGGATCTTATTCGATCCATCCTATCCTATCCTTGTCAACTTTCATGATTGCAGTACTGAATAAGCTGTAAAAACTTCTTCATTTTTATTACCGTTAATACTTTATCCTCATTTTTTCTTTTGTTTTGTTAATTATTTATTTTGCATGCTCTAATTTACATCTACAAAAAGTTTTCTTTACAAAAAAAAAAAAACATTTTCAACGTCTTGGGCCACAAAAATCAGACTCAAAGATTGTCTGGTTTGGTGAAGCTCTAATATTTTTTGTTTAATTAAAACTTTTCAAAACATCCAAAACTTCTACGAGTCGATACTTGTAGTTTTGGATATGTTGTCATTCAAGTATTTTTTTAAAAACCAAACCCTTTTTTAGTGTCATATTCCAAAAAGAAAATAAACAAAATAAGCAGAATACCAAAAAAAAGAGTTTTAAACAATATGTCCTGATATTGTATAATTTTCATTTTAGACAGATTCATATAATGTTGACAATGATGCTTATTGAAATCATTATACTTTTGTAAAATTGTAAAAAGTATTTATTACTAAGAAAACCTTTAGTTTATGTTTCCCATTTTTTTTTGTTTATATATTCAAGTATATATTTTACAACATACACCATTAAATGACATGCCATTTAGATCTCGTAGCAGATATTAATTAACAACAATATAATCTGATTAGATAGCATCGTAATTTCATAGCATACCATTTAATTTTCATTCGTTACACATATGTAGCATAACATAATATAGCAAAGAAAAACATCCTATACAATTCCAGCATAGTTCTGAATGTCTATTCATAATTTTTATGAAACAAATGATTCAACAGTTTACTGAATCCAACAAAAAAAGTTGGTATTCATAAAGATAAGGAGAGGATATCCCGCGCTTGCGCGGAGGTAATAACACTTTTCACGGTAATGGGCTTTCCATTTTGCTTTGAATATACTTTGTCCGATTTGTTTTCATAATTGTTATTCCTAACTTATTTTTGAATTTTGAAATCATTAAGCACAGGCTAGATATTTAGAGTAGCGGGCAGGAATTGATTTTATAACACAAATTTATTATTTGAGGCCTAAATCCTAGTTTATACAGCTGACTGGAAAAAAAAAATTCGGCTTTTATATAGCCGAATATATATATATATATATATATATATATATATATATATATATATATATATATATATATATATATATATATATATTGTTTTGCATTATTTATTTTAAGAAATGTCAACCCTCAATCGCATATACATGCCCAACAATTTTTATTTCACAACGGAGAGGGAGATGCAGTACATCGTAACTCTTATCTATTTTTTTTTTGTATATGAAATGCAAATTAATGTTCATTTATTTAATGCTTTACTTGGATTTATTCAAAACTTCTGTAAATATGTAAGCGAAGGTGTTTTTGGTTAAATGTAAGTTAATATAATAGCATAGAGTGTCATTGAGCATTTAATTCAAATTATCATAGCATATACCATAGCAAAACATAACATGCATAGCAACGCATAAAGATCACATAGCAAACCATTAACATTGCGTGTTTTACATAATATTAAACTCAAGATGCTGTTTGTGCGTCTTAATGCATGCTATAAATAATATTGCCATGTATTTGTTATATTGTTTTTAACCGTTTAAGAATGTGACAAAGGATCGTATGGTTTTGAATGTAATGAAACATGCGGACACTGTCGTGATGTAAACCAATGCTCCAATGTCAATGGCTCTTGCTTAACTGGATGTGATGCTGGTTATAAAGGAGAGTTATGTAAATCACGTGAGTAGACAAACACCAAGGTACAATCAAAGCTAAACGCTTATTATTATTTAAAAATATATTATATGAAAAGTTATACATATGGTAAAAACAATTACAACACGTTTATTTTTTTTCCATTAAGCGATGCGATTACTTATGCATTAGTTATAACATAAACAGACATGTATTAACATTAAACTTGTGACAAACACACATAGTCGTAGCGTTAGTCATACTTCCATATAAATGGAACATGTTTGAATGGATATGAAAAAGGTTATCGAGGAGGATTGTGCAGGATACGTGAGTACACAATTCATCTCTAAATACAATGGATATGGATGTATAGATAGATAGATAGATAGATAGATAGATAGATAGATAGATAGATAGATAGATAGATAGATAGATAGATAAATAGATGTAAAAAAAATAGACAGACAGACATATTATTCATATGGTTTTGCACCGCATTGTTACAAATTTGAAATTGTCGATAAAAGAATGAAGAAAGAGAAATCAAGGTGAGTCAAAAAGAATGAAGAAATTAAAAGATATTTATAGTATTTGTTTTACGTAATGTAACCTTTTTAAGGTCATTTTAAAAAAAAAAATAAAATTATACAACGTTAGTAGCATACAATTTTATGTCGTCTTTTGATTATAACGACCTCTGCTGTGTTTATTTCATTTTTTTTATCTAAGATTTCATCAATTTATCAATACCTATTATATTGTTGAGGTTAATGATTTAACTCTATAATAATTTTATTATACATTTGTGACTATTATCTAAGTTAAATTAAGAAGAAAAAAAACTGCTATTCGATTTATCCGTTAACAAGTTTCCATGCTATCTGCCCATGGTGTATAATTATCGAAAATATTCACATGCATCATTTGATTTCTCTCGTTTCAAATCAAGGAAACCTCTGGTGTTATCAGAGTCGCTAAATTAAAATCAAAGTTTGATAACTTTTATTTCTCTAACAAAAAAAAATCGCCCACAAATAAATTTGTCTTCGGTATAATAAACTACCCGTTCTACTGACTATTCGGACAATAGCATGTGTCCTGTTCCCCTAAATAGCAACTATTCTCCTCGGCTTTCCTCACGTAAAATAGTTGCTACATTGGGGGACAATAAACTAATATTGCTAAAGTCATCATAGACAGTTAATAAATTAATACATGTTTACATTCTTTAATCCGGTTTTATCATATGCCGCTGATTTACATGTACGAAACAACTTCACTTACGGTATTCAATATTTTAAGATGTTTCTGCAAACTGTACTGTATATATTGTTTACAATAAAAAAAATAATAAAAAAGACCGCGAATGGTACATGTAGTGCACACGTTAATATTTAAGCTGGAAAGCTACATCGTCACAACATGCCTGGCATCCGTTTGAAACGCCATTTTGTTCCGGATTTATAACATTATGTCGTAGTAGAAAAAAGTTTTACACCGTTTAATGGAACTCTTCTAACGAGGGAGATGATAAAGAAATGATCACCAAAACGCTTAGAACATATGTCAATTTTCTTCGTGGCTAAAGCTTTCAATATTGATTATCCGTTGTTTTGTACGGAAAACGTGAAATCTAAATATAATATTGGTTCCCTGCAATTAGCAATACATTTTTGTCATGTCATCTGCAACAGACAATCATACATATGTGACGGATTATTGATAAAGAAAAACATATATAATATTTTCACTTAAACTATATATGTATGATGAATATAAATCTAATGTACCGTAGAACGATCTCTTGAATTGATCCTTACTTCCCACATGTGAAATATTTGAAGTAAACGACTCGCATTGAGGGTGAGACATTAAACTAATGAATTTAATGAAAATATTAATAATAACTAGATATCAATAGCAGTGGAAGCCCGGATTTGCAAGCCAAATAAGGGAACGACAGAATTTTGAAAAGGTGCATGTTTTTCATAACCACACGTATACATGTGAATCACTATGAACATCGAATAATGTATGAACATGCGTATGGTTGTTATTTATATTTACTATTGTATAGAAAAAGTAAAAGTCAATTTAATTGCTAACATTTTGTTTTAAAATGTATAAAATATATATAATGCATTCATCAAAAATATTTTTTTCAGATTCAAACATTATCAGAAGCACTGCTAATCTTACATTTACATATTTAGCACATACTTGTTCTTTTTTAATTTTTCTTTGTAATTTTTACAATTTAAAAAAAAAAATGGTCCAAAGATATTTGCCACCATGCAACCTAAAGAAAGACAACTCTTGTACAGGATCTTTCATACTAAGATTTTTGCAATAAATGAGTATTTCTTTCATTTTATTTTTTTTTCAATTTTATTCAATTTTTTTTCTTCATCTTATGAACCGACTAATATTGTTTACATTTTCAGATTCTTATGGGATTTTGTCCATCAGTTTCCCTTAAAAAGATTTTATTTTGATATCTTAGTTTCATATTTGTGTGAATTCCAACAAAAAAAAAATCATACAAACTTCAGTTATGTTTCTTTTCATTTTTAAACTTTATAACAGTTCACTTTCATGCGAATTTCAAAACAGAAATGTTTAAAAAATTGACAAATAAGGATTACCTGGAACCAAACTGATATTCAATTTTGTTTTTTATAAAATATAGCATTGTACTTCGATGTATATTTCTGTTGAAAATTGTTCTTAGTATTAGTAACAAAAGCATGCAGCAGAAATCTACTACACTTATTTGGTGTAGAGATCCACCTTAACAGTTTAGCTGCAATCATTGTACTGATGACAGTCTTGGGAAAGATATGGTGAGTAATGATCTGATATAAAGTGAGTTAAAAAGGATGAAGGATGCACGTAAACAAATATCATTTTGAGCACTGTACAGTCTACTACTTAAGCGTAGGTTGTCAATAGTAACAACACGAAACCAAAGTTGATATGTTCTGTACATAATGGACAGTTAGGATACTTATATAATGTGATATCAAATGTGACTTGTTGATGTTTAAGAATGTCTTTGTTTTACGTTGATATCATTTTGTTCTTACTTCTACAGTCTACCAGTTTTACTTAAAATGGCTTCAATGGTATATGTATATCTGTATTTATATAAATAAAAAGCCCTTCTCAAACAATAAGCGCGAGTATCAAAAACGAGGATAGTTGATTTACTATACTCATTTTTTTTTCCATACGCACAGTGGTATTTTGAACGGATTTAAAGCGTACCGTGTAACTAGTGTAAATTTCCCCCACGCGTAAATAACCACTTTTACTGTAGACTTCAAATAATTGTTATCTAATCTTTTTCTCAGATGACTTTGTTGACAAAACATGTAGTAGGTATTTGAATGACCCTATGGAACAGTAATAAAACGCATCATATTTATGAATCATTTGTATTTTTCCAAGTTTTAGATATTTTTTTTTGTCTTGAAAATAAAAATGTATATATGTACTTAAATAGACTGGATGACCTGAATATGAGAAAAATATATGCAATGATATAAGAATATAGATCGTCTGAATTGGAGGAAGTATTCTTGGAACCGGGTGGCTAAGGCCTTTTTACAAAAACGAAATATTCTGATTGTATCATCAACATTAGTATATCATAAGGAAGAATCATAATTTAATTTAACCTAATTATAGGAACAGTGGCCATTCCTCCTTCTTACCTGACACATTGTCCAATTTGCTTACAATGACACCAGGTGTCCTGTAAGTGTGAGTATATGTGAACGTTGCTTTAAAGAATGCTCAGAAGAAATGACCACATAAAGAAAAAGAATAACAAAGTAAGTTACCTAGAATAATAGTATTTTTAAAAAGAGAACATTATATAAAATATAGAATGATAAAAAGAGCAATGTGAATAACAAATGAAATGGAACTTTTGCGGCGAAATAAATGATAATTGAGATACATATAAATTGTGTAAGTACATGTATAAACATTTATTTATAGGATTTTTTAATGTATATGTCAGCATTTGTTTGTCTTTTGATAAGTGTACGTATGCCGTTCAGGTATTATTATTCCGATATATCTCTACAAAGGCCCAAAGCAGATGGAAAGTCTAGACTCACAATTCCGCAACGAAACTTGAAGAAGAGAAGTTCATAAACCCTCCGAGCAGAAATAATCATACTGGTGATATTTCCAAGTACCGCATTGATCTAGGGACATTTAAGGAAACAATTAAAACACGATGCATGTATTAAATATGACATGCAATATCATCTCATATTCAATTTTGATCCAGCAGTCGTATGGTGACAAGAATGTTAACTCTACACATAATCATAAAACTGCTTTGTATGACCATAATAACTATATGTTGATGTATCCTTATAACTACTTAATTTATTGTTTATATTGAAATTTTGCTGCGAAATAAAAGAAAATTGAGATGCATATACATTTTGTAAGCATATTTATGTATTGATGTTTTTTTTATGCTTTTATGTTTTTGTTTTTTGTTTTATATGTAAATGTTAGTATTTGTATTTTAATTAGCGTACTTATGTTTTTCAGGTATGAGTCTACCAAAATATATTTACAAATGTACAAAACAGATGGAAATTCCAGAGTCACAATTCCATAATGAGAACCGAAAAAGACTGATTCACAAACCCACCGAAAAGGAAACATTATACTGACAATATTTCTAAGTACCGCGTTTATCTAGGGACATTTAAGGAAACAAGTAAATCACAGTCATAATAAAAAAAAACTGTCATACGTTCCCTGCTGATGTTCCAAGAATTTGGATTAAACAGTTTTGCTGTCTGAATTATGTTTACTCAACAAATCAAGTTTTTGACCATCAGAGGCATATGTCAATGGATTTAATCAATACTCATGTGTCATCTTTACACAAACAATTTTTTTGGAACTCTTACTAGTTCTTTGGACAATTACCAAAAATGAAACCAAATCTGATAAAGGCGGAAAGAAATGTATTTCTTTTTAAAAAAATGTATATAAAGGGAACTAGCAATTAAATTGTGAACGATAAACATTTGTCTCTGTGATAAAACTTGTTTTTATTATTTTTTGTGTTATAACATTACGTTTGTTTTCATCTTTTCTTTGATTGTTGTTTTGTTCTTTGGTACTGTACATACATATATTTTTTGGTTAGAGAGGTTAAATGACATACCAATGACAAATGTATATATATTTATTTCTATCACTTCAGTTATTCCTGTCATCTTATACGACGCTGTATTCAAATAGTGAATTTTAATTTATTTATTTTATGCAAATATGTTTGTGCTATGTTTGCTTTTGTTTAATAAAATTCTTTTTAAATGAATTAATTTCATATAACCCCAAAAATATATCCATTTAAATACAGTCAGAAAAGTCTGAGTTGTTGATCAACTGCTTTATAACTATGATGAAAATCTAATTGCTGAAAATAGTAAAAGTAATGTTGAGATACATTGGCTACCACAGGAAAAGAACATTAAAAAATATTACCTATAAGGAAAGATAACCGAGCTTTTAATTGAGTTGAACTTTATTTATGTCCATAAACGAAATTACAAATAGATTTGGAAATTTAGAAAATAAGAAACGTTGTAAATATATCTATTTCTACGTTTGATTTGATAAACGACAGTTGATGATCGTCTTAAATGCACAGATGGGAGCTAGAATATCAAGTAAATGACTTTAAACGTTTAGAAATGAATTATATATAGTTTAATTTGTTTAATATATTGCAATATATACTACATTATAGGCCTAATGAAACCGAAACAAGACAATGTTTTGATAGCACATGAAGCAAGCAAGCGAATGAACGAAATAAATATTTAACATTAAAACAAACAAACAAACAAACATATTTCTTTAAAGTAGGTCATGAAATGCGTTATGTATTTGATAAAAGACGAAGCTTTCGAATTAAGACATTGGTTAGAACGCCATTAATTATAATGAACATCACCTGCTGCGGAAGTTTAAAATTAAACGCAGTTCCGTTAACTGCGTTTGTTATACATTAAGTTGGCAGCGATTTAAAAATCTGTAATTTGCATGGAAGCATCCTAAAGTACTGTAGATTCAAGTTTGTTCAAATCACGATCCCCGGGGGTACGATGGGGCCACAATTGGGGTCGAATTTTTACATAGGAATATTTAGAGAAATTTTTTTTAAAATCTTCTTCTCAAAAACCAATTGGTCAGAAAAGCTGTTATTTGCATAGAAGCATTCTTAAGTAGTGTAGATTCAAGTTTATTTAAATCATGATCCCCCAAGGGTAGGATGAGGCCACTGTTGGGGGTCGAATTTTTACATAGGAATATTTAGAGAAAAATCTTTAAAAGTGTTATCAAGAACCAATTGGCCAGAAAAGCTGTAACTTGTGTAGAAGTATCCTCATGGAGTGTAGATTCAAGTTTGTTCAAATCATGATCCCTGGGGATACGATGGGGCCACAATTGGGAGTCGAATTTTTACATAGGAATATATATAGAAAAAAATCTTTAAAAATCTTCTTCTCTAAAACCAATTGGCCAGAAAAGCTGTAACTTATGTAGAAGCATCCTTAGGTAGTGTAGATTCAAGTTTGTTCAAATCATGATCCCCGAGGGTACGATAGGGCCACAATTGGGGGTCAAATTTTTACATAGGAATATATAGAGAAAAATCTTTAAAAATATTCTCAAAATTAATTGGCCAAAAAGCTGTAATTTGCATAGAAGCATCCTTAAGTTGTGTAGATTCAAGTTTGTTCAAATCACGATCCCCGGGGGTACGATGGGGCCACAATTTGGGGTAGTATTTTTACATAGGAATGTATAGAAAAAAATCTTTAAAAGTCTTCTTCTCAAAAACCAATTGGCCAGAAAACCTTAAACTTGTGTAGAAGCATCCTTAGGTAGTGTAGATTTAAGTTTGTTTAAATCATGATCCCCGAGGGTACGATTGGGCCACAATTTGGGGTAGTATTTTTACATAGGAATATATAGCGAAATCTTTAAAAGTCTTCTTCTCAAATACAAATTACCCAGAAAAGGTGTCACTTGTGTAGAAGCATCCTCAGGTAGTGTAGATTCAAGTCTGTACAAATCATGATCCCCGGGGGTACGGTTAGGCCACAATTTGGGGTCGAATTTTTACATAGGGATATATAAAGAAATATTTTTAAAAATCTTCTTCTCAAGAACCAATTCGCTAGAAAAGTAGTAAATTGTGTGGAATCATTCTCAGATAGTGTAGATTTAAGTTTGTTCAAGCCATAAACCCCGAAGGTAGGGTGGGGCAACCATGGGGGTGAATTTTTACATAGGAATGTAAAGAGAAATATCTTTTTTTTTGAAAATCAATTAAGCAGAAAAGCTGTTACTTGAGCGGAAGCATCCTCAGGTAGTGTTATATATAGAGAGAAAAATCTTTACAAATCAAATAAAAAAGGATGATACTATAATAAGGGGAGGGGGTGAATTATTACATAGGAAATAAATTTGATCATCCTTGAAAATACATAGTATATAGGTTTACGATCATGCAATCATGTTGACATGTGTTGATTCTTAGTTGTTTAGACTGTGGACCTGGATAGTTCATGTGAGCGATATGCCCCATGGGCCTCTTGTTTAATAAACTTTCCTGTATTAGCGTATTCCTTGTACAGTTTCTATAAATACTGACATAAATATATATATATATATATATATATATATATATATATATATATATATATATATATATATCAAATTAGTAGTTTATATTTAAAAATATGTTAAATAGAATGATACTTTGATATGGCTAATTTTTTTGTTTGTTTGTGAAACAGGTTTACATTCAGTTTAACTGATTAACTTGATAAGTACAGTACAAAAAAAAGTTCAACCTAGAATTCACAACGGCAATCTAAAATAACCTTGGTTGGGACAAAAAATGCCCATCTTGACTCTCTTTTAGTGAGTTAACCTTCTTTAATGAGGATAAGGCATCTGTTATATCTTCTAACATATTTTCAGTATGACTTTCTTTGACATCACTGATGTCTTTTTCCGTTGCTCTGACATACATGTACCCTTGGCTTTCCTTCATCTTTCTGTCAGCACTATGAAAAGCCTCTAACTCAACCGCATGACGCACAACATCATTCAAATCTACTGGCCGCGCTTGTTTTGTCCGTTTATGTTTGGATCTCTAAATGCATCTATGTACTGTTCTTTTGCCAGAATTTCTTTGAGATCAACTGATACGTTTGGGTATGCTAAATTTGTCAGCCTACGAATGTCTTGCCCTTACTCTGGAAGAGACTCTACAGCCTTCTGATTTTTCTCTCAAAGTTGAGCCCTATTTAATTGCGTTTAGTTCGTAGGTGCAAACCTTTGCTGTAGTGCTATACATAGCGCATCGTAATTACGCTGGTCATTTGATGGCAAGTTTCCTAATAAACCTTGTGCATTTCCTCTAAGAGATACTGCCAGATACATCCTTTTTTTAATCATTGACCAGCAATTCAACTCTGTACAAACCTTAAAGTGTGACTTGAAGTCACTCGAATTTGTAGTACCATAAAATGTTGCAGGTTTGATACAATTCCGTTTCTGGTCGACATTATGAGGCAATTCAACATGATGTGTCCTGTCTCTGTGTACATCACCTGTGATCACGTTTTCATTATTGCGTGTCACTTGTCTATGACTATGTATGTTAAACTTTTTTGTTAAAACATTACACTGCCAACGATTCTTAAATGTTTTATTTTGAAAAAAAATTGGAAAAGAAAGATGGATTTTGACTATTGTTAAATTTTTGTAATGCGAAATATTATTGAAATATCGAATCTAATTAATTTATTGTGGTATGCACGATATCATTGGGTATAATAGAATAACACTTATTTTTTGTTCTATCATGTGTCCGGCATATGGTCGATCAAAAGAAGAAAATATTAAATTCAATTCTTATTATTTAATAAGACATTTTCAAATCATAAAACGTGAAGTGTCATTCATCAAAAATAAATAATTTAACTGAAGCGGCGAGTATGAATACACGACAAAATAGCAACAATATTCAAAATGGAAGCACCTTCACCTGATGCAGAGCTATTGAGCTGAAATAGTGAGTTAAACACGAATAGAAAGTTAATATCTAAACCGGCTGAATTGAAAACGAAAGGGAAATACACGCGATGATATGACTTGTGATATGATTCACTGTACAGCAAGATTCGTTAAAACTGGTTTTGGAGAAAGTGTTGGAGAGGTTCATAAAAGGAAACATTTTTGCAAATCATTAATCAAAATATGGTATAAGAATACGAAGAATATATAAATTCAACTTTGTCTGATTTCAGCTTAAGCAATGAATTTCTCAACGAAGTTGCATAATAACGATAGTCACCCAAGTAACACAACGCTTTGGTATCCTTTGAACTAAATACATGTAACTGGACAAGTGTGAACACAGATGGCTGTTTGACATTGTAATACTTGATATACAGTATACAATTCTGACCTAATAAATGCTGCCCAGTTAGACTTGTGTACCGTACAGTCTATAGTAATGTTTACATAACAGGATTTAAAAAAAATCCAAGTACTTTAAGCTAATACTTCATTATTCCAATAATTCTTACAGATTTTAATGGGAGAGATTCCAGTTAAATGTAAACTATAGCATTATTACAACTTGTTTTCAATCCAAATTACATAACTTTATAAAAAACGTTGACACTGTATTACCTTTGTGTAAACCCTATACACCACAGCTGTAACATTAAATGTTTTTCTACAAATGTTTTAACAAGGTCATCAATGTTTCATTATTTAGATACAAGTATTTGGTTCTAGTTTGCATTGCAATGCTGTCTTCAGATGATACACACCATATTAGGTCTAATATTAGGCCAAAAGGTTCTTAGAGGAGCTAAACATAATTGTATTTATGATATAATCAATGTATTTGCTCATTGATTCATCCTGCCACCATTTAAATGATCAAATTACTTTTTTCCCATAACCTTCTAATTTGAGTCGCTTTGTTTGATCTGTGATACCACTCTCTTTAGTTTTTAGAATCATTTCCCCATGAATATCAAAGAAATCTTCATTTGTTACATGCAAGTCTTACTCACTTGATTTCCATAATGCTTGCTTTTTTTCATAGCCAGAATTTTGACTGAGTTAGACTCGATAACTTTGTAATGATTGACGTGCATGACCGCAAATCATTTAGTCATATCTTTTCCTTTAAATATGGCTTTCACTTAGGGCATATCGTGGTCGTTTGTGGTTGATTATTTTTATCAGTTTTGTTTTATGTCGACCTACATTTTAACTGGGTCACTGATTACAAAGCTTTTGTTATCGTTAGCCATTGATCATGTGCAAGGAATGGTGACGGCGAACCTTTGTTATTTTATAGAGCGTAAATCAAAACACACAAAACATCATATCGAAATACGTTTTTGAGGGATTCTATTTACGTTTTTGGCTAACAAGCGTCGCAAGTACTGTTTCCATATTCAAGGGTACTTGTATGTAAAGTTTAGTGCAAGTCATCGAAGACCAGTGGTAACACGTCCAAGCTCTTCAAAAGCGGAACCCTGAACATTAATGATTCCTAGCCAATCCTTTTTTAGGCTCATTAGATATTATCTGAAGTTGTTGAATCCGGTAACATTTTTTTTCATTATTTTCCGCAAAAGACAGTTACTATTAAATATATACCGGTATGCTCATATACTTGGTAGCGTATTGTTAAACTTCACTCGATGTATTTGCCTTTAGATATGTTGTCCATGTTTTTATTGATACTAGTGTTTGCGATGTCACAGGCTTATGGTGAGTTTACATGCATACTATGTAATCTACCTTAAAAGAATATTATATAATGCTGATTTTTTTTTTCATTTTACGTATATAACACTGTAATTAAAGCAGTTATCTACCTGCAATGCTCACTACTATATGTAGCTTTATTAATCCATTTATTTCCATATTTGTGCTTGTTTGGTATTTTCACAAACCATGTTTACATTTCATTCCCGAAATATGTTTCTTTTTGAGAAAATATTTTATTATATGTAATAAATAATATATATATATATATATATATATATATATATATATATATATATATATATATATATATATATATATATATATATATATATATATATATATATTAGGATAAAAAAGAGATATTCACATGAAGGAATTTGTTTAATATATTCAGAATATAAAAGTGTTTATAGAAATTTCATTTATAAGATTATATTTTTTTAACATGAACGGAAAACAAATGTAAGGAAAAGTTAAAGAAAATCACACTTTAATTAATTGCTTTTGTGTATTTATAAGATTTTCCGTAACATGAAAGGACAACAAATGTAAGGACAAATCAAAGAAAATCACATTTTAATTAATTGCTTTTGTGTATGAAGATCATTCATAAGTAAATGTTAGTTAAACTAGACCCTCTCAATTTTGTAAAAAAAAAAAATTACCTATTGTTGTTTATGGGGTGTATTTTGACAGTTAATGTTGCCCTCAACAAACCATCATACCAGCAGTATCCATACAAACAAGGTGACGATATCTATGACGCCAGTAACGCTGTGGACGGACGTAAATCTGACCTGAGCTGGGATGGAGGTCAATGTGCTGCATCAGATAACGGTAGACAAACCGCCACCTGGTGGGTGAACCTGACCAGTATCCACAGTATTCATCACATCACCATCTACTTAACGACGGAAAACCGTTTTGGTATGGTCACAGTCATTATGTATTTTGGAAATGATATCCTCTGTGGTATAAACTGTCATCACGCTTTTACCCTTTTTACTTATACTCGTATATTTACAATTTGGTTTTATCACATTACTAAATCTTTATATGATTTCCCCTCTTAGTTTGGAAGATGCAATACCGAAAAAAAAATGTTGATTTCAGTGTAATAGAAACTGGAAAAAATAAACTGTTTCAATGACTGTTATGAACATGAACATTAAGGTTTCTCCACCCTCGATGTTTTTATGGTTAATCCGTGTAATTTTTGTTTAATTTTGAAGATAAATATGTAAACATTCAAATTGAACTTAAATATTGGTATGTTGCAAATATTTTGTTCATGCTGTAGGAGCTAACACAGGTACACTATCATGGCAATTAAAGCGACGACTGCTCTCCATTCCAACATCACATTTTGTTTTACAGACTTCTATATAATAATGCAATTTTTTTAAAGAAATTAATCACAATCCTTTATTTTATGTATTTTAACATTTTAAGGCCATTTAAACTTCCCGGTTTGAAAGCTGTCACATTTACAGTATATTTTAATACAATTTTCCAACCATGAATAAGTACAGTTTAGCAACATAAACATTCTATAACTTTTGAAATAATGGTTCAAACTCACTGAAAATTGGTACATTTGTAATTCATTATATAGCCTATCGAAATCTGCAAAGAAATGTTTACCTTGCCAGGTAAAAAATTATGAATTGTAGTCTCTGTCAAGTTTGCCTACGTACGGTTTTATCAGTTTTTCATTGAATTCAGCGATTTCAACTCATACTACTCTCTATAAATTGTTAAACATTAGTGTCATATTACTTTACATAGCTTAAAAAGTGTTAAACACTAGTATAAATCAAGAAATATTGGCCAAACCATGCATCACATAACACTAATATTATAACCGATAGCGGTAAAATATTCCAGAATGCTCACAATGACGTCATGCGACATTCGAAAGACCTTAAATGAAACAAGAGATCAAACACATGCATAATTTTTAAATTAAAATTACAAATTAAAAGGTAAAACTAGAAATGGAATTCAAGAGTTTGCTAGATTCACTTTATAGATCTGTTTGTTCATGTTTTAAATTGAGATGATATTCCAAGAAGTCTTTTGAGGTAAGATTTGCGGTTACAGGGAGATTACTCACATATTTTCATTGTGACGTAACACCAACTACCTTATTCATGTATTTATCACATTTTGTCTGTCGTCTGTCCGTCTGTCTGTCCGTCTGTAATCTTTGAACATTTTCAACATCTTCTCCAGAACCACTGGGTCAATTTCAACTAAACTTAGCACCCTTAGGCAAAGAGCATTCAAAGTTGTGAAAATTTAGGGCCACGCCCTTTTACAAGGGGAGATAACTAGAAATAATTGAAAATTTTCTTGAAATTTTCAAAAATCTTCTCAAGAACCATTTGGCCAGACAAGCTGAAACCTATGTGAAAGCATCCTCAGGTAGTGTAGATTCAAAGTTGTGAAAATTATAACCTTTGAGAGTAAGGTGGGGCCACAATAGGGGTCGAATTTTTACATAGGAATATAAAAAAACATCTTTTACAAATCTTCTTCTCGGAAACCAATCAGTCAGGAACTGAACTGAAACTTATTTGGAAGCATCCTCTGGTTATGAAGATTCACAGTTATTAAAATCATGACCCCCGGGGGTAGGGTGTGCCACAATGAGGGGTCGAATTTTTTTTTACATAGGAATATATAGAGTAAATCTTTTAAAAATCTTTTCCTCAGAAACCAATGAGTCAGGAAAGCTAAAACTTGTGTGGAAGCATCCTCAGGTAGTATTAATTTCAAGTTGTGAAAATGATTACCCCCAGGGATAGGGTGGGGCCTCAATGGAGGGTTGAATTTTAAAAGTCTTTAAAAATCTTATTCTCAAACACCAATCAGCCAGGAAAGCTTTAACTTGTGTGAAAGCATCCTCAGGTACTGTATATATAAAGTTGTGAAAATCATAACCCCCAGGAGTAGGATGAGGCCACATTGGGGGGGGGGGTCGATTTTTTTACATAGAAATATATAGAGAAAAATCTTTAAAAAATTTTATTTGCAGACACCAATCAGCGAGGAAAGCTGAAACTTGTGTGGAAGCATCCTTAGGTAGTGTAGATTCAATATTGTGAAAATCATGACCCCAGGGGGTAAGGTGGGGCAACAATGGGGGGTCGAATTTTTACATAGGAAGATATAGAGTAAATCTTTAAAAATCTTATTCGCAGACACCAATCAGCCAGGAAAGCTGAAAATTATGTGAAAGCATCCTCAGGTAGTTTAGATTCAAAGTTGTGAAAATCATGACTCCTGAGGGAAGGGTGGTGCCATAACGAGGGTTGAATTTTTACATAGGAATATATAGAGAAACGTCTTTACAAATCTTTCTCTCAGAAACCAATCAGTCAGGAAAGCTTTATCTTGTGTGGAAGCATCCTCAGGTAGTGTTGATTAAAAGTTGTGAAAATTATGACCCCCGGGGGTAGGGTTGGGCCACAATTGGGAGTTGAATTTTTACATACGAATATATTGATTAAAGTCTTTAAAATCTTCTTAAAAAACCTACTGGCCAGAAAAGCTGAAACTTGTGTGGAAGCATCCTCAGGTAGGGTAAATTCAAATATGTTCAAATCACGCTCCCCGGGGGTAGGATGGGGTCACAGCGGGGAAGGGGGCATAGTTCTACCAAGGAATTTTTAAAAAATATATTTTTCTAAAAACAATTACTTAGAAAAGCTGTAACTTTTGTGGAAACAACTTCATATAGTGTAGATTTAAATTCATTAAAATCAAAATCTTGAGGAGTAGGGTGGGGCCACATTGGTGATCCAACTGTACAAAGGAAAACAATTTAATTATTCACAAAAACTGAAATGTTATCACATATGGTTTTACTTATATGCAAGCATTTTGACATATTGCTCATTCTTGTTTAGATTGGTTAGACTCTATCCCATGGACGATTCGTGGGCCTCACAAGGGGTTCAGACACTACTGAATTCCAAATCCACTGATATTCCCAAAAATTGACTGACATTGTCTGACATCCACTGTACATTGACTGTACCTCACTGTACATTTCTACTGAACAGCACTGTATCCCACTGTACAGTCATGCTGACTTCACTGTACCCAACTGCACGCCACTGTACAGGGCACTGACCAGCACTGTACCCCACTGTACCGGGCACTGACCAGCACTGTACCCCACTGTCCGCCACTGTACTATTAATTTGAGAAAAAAAATCAGATTTTTAAATATTCAGTATATTTTTTTCTTCGATATTTACTTTTATTATCCTGTATATAGCATTAACAGTATGTATACAGATAACATGACAGAAGAATGCAACAGGTCGTTAAATTTATTTAATATGTTTTAATTATTAACGTTTATTAATTAATTAATTATTTATATTTGTTATTGAATGTTACGATCACAAAATTATAATAATTGCCCTAGCTATAAGGTGATAGTTCTGAATTTTACATGTTGAATCTGATTATTAAAAAAGTGCATGCCATTATGTTCATTCTGCCAGTCATTGGAAAATATCCCCCCACCCCCACAACCAGCAAGGTTACATAATCATTTCATATTGATGATATATGACAAGCCCTCGTTTAAATGATCGGGTTGTTAATTCTCTGTGTCTCATGAGCTATGTTTTAGCCACTAAAAACAGTCAATTAAAAGCAGAATCACAAAATATATTCATGCTTGTTCTTTGTGTACACATGTCCAAGTATCATGACTGCCTGCTTGACTACACAGGTACATTTTGAAGATAGCGTGCGGGAACTGTATATAATGATTGACCTCGTGTACCATTTTATGGTTAAGTGCATAAACTGAATTGAAAATTGAATTGAATTTTACAAAATAACACCTACTGAAGGATACATTATAAATTTTAAACATAATCAGTGACATATTAAACGGTAAATTGTATCATTAATTTCAGCAAGAAATAAAAGGAAGGATTTAAATCAAGGAAGGTTGTAACATGTTGTAATATGCGTAGCTGTACAGTTTTATTAAAATATGATTTACTTTTAAATGTTTTCGAAATAAGATATATAAAATGCCCTACTCTACGCGTTATTTTTGTATAATAATGAGAGAGAGAGAGAGAGAGAGAGAGAGAGAGAGAGAGAGAGAGAGAGAGAGAAAGAGAGATACATTAATCAGAAATCGATTGGATTAATAAATTGACTGTTTATTAATCTGCTTCTTTTACATATCGATTATTTTCTTTATGTCTCATGTTTATCTTTGCCAACCAACTCCCGGGTTAAAAACAAAATATGCAAACTTTAAGTCGAAAAATAAAATGTAGTATGGATAATAACCCCCCCCCCCTTTTTTCCTTAATCCACTTGATACCCCTTGCAGTACTGTGTTATGTCGAAACAATTCATGTTAAGCAATCGGTTAATAAAATAATGCATTTATTTTTAAATTTTGACCTCGATGTGTATCACTATTAAATAGATTTAATAAATCCCACTTTTGTGCAAACATTACGTGCAAGTAGTCCTACATGTAAGTAAATAATGATAATCTTATAAGACAGATTTTAAATGATTATGATCCTAATGCATTCGGCAACCGTAATGTTTTTTTTAATCAAAAGTGAAAATTCAGATTTTCTGTTTTAACAGTGTATTTCCCCGACGTTTATATCTGTTTATTCTTAGGCTCCAACACATATACACAGGTGGTCAGTTTTCACATCTTTACACAGTCACCCGGTCGTGTGTATAGTCTGAGCCTTTTCTGTTAGTTCCGAGTTTTTTGTTGTTCCCAGACAGACAAAAAATTTATCTGTAGACATACACAAAGGAGACGGTACACCGTCGATATAAAAAATTACTTTTTAGCGTTGACTTTCAATCATTAAGAATTTTTAAGACAGTCATTAAATAACGAACTTCAAATCAATTGAATCCATGGACATTATCCCGTAACTAGAAATAAATACATAATTTATTTATGCCAAGATTTACATTTAGCCGCTGTCAACATTTCTATACATGTTACCGGTAGTACTTTATTAAAAAACTAAAATATTCGTACGTTAGCATGGTTAGAGAGAGAGAGAGAGAGAGAGAGAGAGAGAGAGAGAGAGAGAGAGAGAGAGAGAGATTTTATAGTAGATTGAAATTATCTTATTTGCTATGATACAATATACCAATATACTGGTTTCAGTAAATGAAGAAAAAAAAAGAAGAAAAAAACGAAAGATCATTTTAAATGCCGAACATTTTTACCGGGTTGTATATCTCAGGTGAGGGCGGGGCTTAATTTCTAGAGGTGTGAAAGCCTCCGGGGCTGGAAGTCTACCTGCGATCGCTCCTAATCACTGTATAATCATTCTATTTACGCCACACACTATATCATGCAATATATGACACTGACTGAATTCAAATTAGTTAGCACGGTCGAATCGCTATGACATATAAACATTTAAATTTTTAAACAAGGAAGTTTTAATTATTAAAACATGTCTTCATAACGACAATCATATACGATAGCTGCTGAACATTTTATACTACTCTTTATATAAATTATTTGTCCAGTACTTTTAATTCACAATGGAATACAACCAGTGTTGTTAAAAGAAACCTATTAAAATGGTCTAAATACTGTATCATAATATGTTACTGGTTTTTTTTCTCAGATAATTCTCAGGGTTCAGCCCCTACGATTGTACTCAATATTATGATGATTATTGTAGTGTTATTATTTTAAACGACAAATATATGAAACGTGCATGAAATATATTTTCCATATAAGCGTGTGTTAAACCATTTAGATAGTTTAAACGATAGGTGCATGGAGAATGTGTAATATGTATCGCCTATTATGAAGTTGATAATAAGCAATTTTTCATTTAGTATTGTAAAAAAAGAATCATATGAACTTGTTTCTTATTGGATGGATACCATCTTGTACAGGTCCTAAAATTTGGAGGTACATGCCAGGCACTGTTCTTGGATTCTCTGTGTATGTCTCCAATACCACGGATAAATCACAAGGAACGTTGTGTTGCAAGGACAACAACTTCACAATAAACACATTACCTTCTGTCTTCACAACAAACTGTTTTGTCTATGGACAATATGTCATATACTACAACGAGAGACTACCAGGAGTTATCTACCCTGACGGTTATAGTCGACGTTTTGTAGAAAGTGACCTCTGTGAAGTAGAGGTGTATGGTGAGTGTTCTCTATAACTTCAATAACCTTTGAAAATGATTACTTTCTTTTAATATTTGGTCACATGTCTACCTTTTTGTTAAAAAACAATTTATTGACCATGTGGAATACTTGGGTTATGTTGCAACATTTTGTCGATTCAAGTAAAACTAGCAAAAGTTATGCATTCAATTAAAGTGATTATTTTTACTATGGAATTTTATACCCCCCTCCCTAAAAAAATATATATAAAAAATAGTAAGTTGTCATGATAAGCGATTTTAATATCGATGTGAAGTATCAAAACTATGTAATATTGATGTGAAATATAAAAACTAGGCACAAAAAACATTTTGCTATTTAATCAATATAAAGATGACTGAATAACAGGATAATAGCATTCCATATTTAGCATAATATTAACTAATTGGGAAATCCTCTTTCTGTAAGGGTCGTGAATGTTACATGTATGTTAGGGTTGGGTTATAGTGGCGAGAGCAGTTCACATATGCCTTTAAAATTTGTTCTTTAGTGTTATGATTTTATTTACATTCGTAGGTGGTAGGATGAATAATTTGATTTGTGTATTAAAACCTGTTGTTTTATTACTTAAAATATAAAGTAAACTTATTTGCATAGTTAAATACTTGGTGGACCAGAGTGCCTTTATCATATTGACCCTGAGGTCAGAGTTCTTTAGTTTGAAATTCGGAGCTGTATGTTAGTCGTGTAATAGATAGGCATTGGTTTTTCTAGCATAATCATTTTTTTTTACTTAAGGACATCCAGCAAGACTTGTACAACATGTCATGATTTCTAATAACTCTAAAGCCCATTTTTAGTTTGATGGGGGTGGAGCTCATAACTGGTCTATCAACATGTACATCATCAGTGTTTCTGTGGTTTTTATTTTGTTATTCTACTAGCCAGCAACAAAAATAAAAACATTGCTGTGATATACTTTTGACTCCTGCTTAGTTGATTTTCTTTTGTTACATTGAATTTATTGCGAATAATAGCCATACAGTGAATTTGCATTTGAATACCTGTATTAAGTAAAGGAAACACATGGGAACGCCTTCTTCCAAACCGTTGTCCCTAGATATGCACATGTTTACCGTACACTAATGATATCAATCAATGATATCAATCAAATGTTTTGAATTATTTTATTTTATATTGCTTTAAACTAATAAAATGCAACAGTGTTAAACTTTTGAACTTTTTATGTGGTTTTAATCATGTAGATGTATTGCCCTATTAATACTACTCACGCAGGTTTTCATTTCATCATAATAAATAGAAACAATATATATTAAGGTGAAATAACACATCATCACAAAATGGCTGACCTCTGATCGAAACGACATTTCGTTTTATTAAAAGGATTTTGTCGACGGCAACATATAACTTATTCCATAGCCGAGTGGAAAAAGTATCGGGCTTGTGATCCGTACATCCCGAGTTCGAATCATCCAGGGGCTTTTGTTGTTACATGTACTAACTGAATTGTTTTTTTTTGTTAGAAATTCATTTTTTATCCCCAAACTGCCAATTTTTCCCTTACTTGACATATGTACAGTTTATCTATCATGATATATTTCATATTCAAACAATTTACTGTTAATTTGAGTGAATTTTCCAGGTGTGTTTTTCCACCTTCAATGAATATTTCAAAGAGTCAAAATTACCAACAATCACCAACGATCCCAGTTAAACCTCTTGACTCCCACACGTTTTCTCAAAATCACACAATCACAGCAAACGCATTAAATGGGACCGATTAGGTAGTTTTGTGGATAAACTACAATAGCAAAACTCTTTATTTTTTACCATATGTAATTTACACCAACTCTAATTTATTCGCAAAGTTTAAAAAAAAATTGATCGTCTGGTTCATTTTAGGGGCCATCTCAAAATACAGGTACATTTACTATATTAATATATAGGAAATTGTCATTTTCCGGAATTCGAAGCAGATTTAAAAAATACTAAAATAGCTTTTCTTTAGTAATATCATTTTATACCTAATATATTAAGAATACTAAATTATACCGTTTGGTGTTTAGTGGGGACATTTCAAAATATTAAAATGCACCATATTTTGCTATATGTTTGGAGTATTTCAAATGTAGATTGGTAGAATGAATTGATTTAAAAAAAGAAAAATAACCCCGATGATAACATTATTCTGTGTATAGATTTTCAACGACGTAAGAATTTTACTTTTTCTTGTATGTCATTTCTTATAAGGCACACCTACAAAGCTTTAATTTATCATAATGTCATAAAAACTCAATGACAACGCTTACATACTGTACAACGGAAAAATGGTTTGAAAAATAAAATTTTCATAAAAAATCCCAAATATTTTCATCTGTATCTTGTTAATTGTAATTAATTTTATAAATTATATTAAAAAAAAAATCATGAAAACTATATACCCACTGTATTTTACTAGAATGCGCAAAAACGTGCACAATGAAAACTAAAGTCGGCCTCCTTAAACTTTCCTTAAAAATTCAGAGATATATACAATATGCTTCATGTTCATGTAAATAAAACGCACGATCCTCCAAAAAAAAAAAATAATAATAATATTATTGCAATTGGTATAGTGCTTCAGCATTTGATTAAAGGTTGTCCAGCTCCAGGGTTTTACGGATCAAACTGTTTCCCCTGTCCAGATATTAACTGTCAGTACTGTCACATAGAGACGGGCTATAGCCAATGTTGTAAACCTGGGTACCAGGGTCAACGCTGTGAATTAGGTAAGAAATCATTTCAATAGATAAACATTATTACATACCCTGAAATGTGCTTCTACACCAGTTGAACGGTTCGGTTACACTGTATGTGCGCTACCATTGTTTTCCGTAAGACGGGTTTTCAAAAACTTTATTTTGTGTCATACTTCCCAAAAACCACAATATCATGTTCTTAATATGTAAAAGTGGTAACTTACTTGTTAAAATTTGCTAAACTACTAAAAGAACCTTTACATTGTCCTAAATGCGTTTGACCTGTTTCACATATAAACATGTATCGTGCATATGTGATCTGGGTAGATGTTCTAACAATACAATGGAATTTATTTAGCCTAGACAAATGAATTGTATATTAATGACTACTTTCAGAGAGATGTATTTGGTAGATGAACATCTAAAAAGATATAACAAAACGCTTACAAAGAGACCTGGTTTTCAAAACCAACTTCTTTCTGTTGCAAAATATGTCATTGTTAAAATTGGAAAAGATTTGCAAGTTAACGGAGCCAGAGAGTGTATATATTAATTATAACTTTAGCCAGATCACTACAATGCTGTCAATAGTGATTTTTCATATCTCTTTTTTATTTTTGTGCAACAGAAAAAAAAAGTGATTTTTTTTTCGGGGTGGGGGTGGGGGGGGGGGCTTACCAATTTCATTTGCTTCATATATACAATTAAGTCTAGCAAATAGTTTACAATATGAACCAAAATACGGCATGATATTTAAATCACATAGCATACATGTAACATTATATAAATAGTGCCTGTTTGGGAGGGTACCAGTTGAAATTGACACCCCGAGAAAACCATTGTCAACCGACGCGAAGCGGAGGTTGACAATGGTTTTCGAGGGGTGTCAATTTCAACTGGTACCCTCCCAAACAGGCACTATTTATTTTATTATACTGAATGTCTTAATTTTACAGCAAACTTTATAGCAAATTATTGTAAATTTTACTTCTTTTATATAGAAAAGACGTGAGTTCTACGGCGAACCGTACGCGCATAATTTACGCGCATGTAACAATTCGTTCTATCGGCCCGTTGCCAAGTGTGTTGCTAACGCTGATGGTATCAGAACTGATTGTCATCTGCGTCTTAACCAATCAGATTTCAGTATTTAACATGAAAGTATAATAATATACCTTGCAATCCGATAAAGTAGCATTGTTATTTCATCGCATATCGTTTGGCTTTTTATCGTCTTATAAGAGCATAGCAAAACACATATTAGCAAAGAATTTGATAGATTAGCAGATGAGAATTAAATGTTAACTTATAATATTTTAAGATTAAATGGACACAACCCTTAGTAGATATATTTAACATTAACAAAAGTAACATCACATTACTGAGGACGGAAAATAAATCATGGAAAGAGGCACGCATATATAGCATTAAATATTATTTTATTTTTCCATGTTTGTACATTCTTTGCATAAAATACATTTTGGATTTGCAAATTAAGGGTTACGTATTTCATTGTTTTAGAACGTAATGTTTAGAGCTCTTCTTTAAGCAAATCTTTTTTAGTCAGATATGATTGCATTTCAAGATATACAATATTAATTAGCAATGTTTTTTTTAATAGCTTAGCTTCAGATTTCAAGACAACGCAAAGGAATCTGATTATAATTATTTTTTTTAATTGCATGGCATTGCATAGCATAGAACTGTTAACATGCACGTGTATACCTTGCTGTATTCTACAATAACCCACATTTATTATTTGTTGACCGTTTAAGAATGCGACATGGGATCCTACGGTTTTGAATGTAACGAAACATGTGGACACTGTCGCGATGTAAACCAATGTTACCATTTCAATGGTTCCTGCTTAACCGGCTGTATAGCTGGTTATAAAGGGGACTTATGTAAAACACGTAAGTATGCAATGTCAAGATACACATTAAATTATCTACAAAACATATTCTAGTAAAACTCACATGACCTGGTACTTAATAATAACATATACGTGTGTTGAAGTACATGCTATTTTATATACATTTTTTTTCTAAAATATATAATCATTTGTTATATGCGTAAATACAATAAAACGAATTTTGTCAATTAAAAGAATGTGATAGTGGTTTGTACGGCGACGACTGTAAAGAGATATGTGGAAACTGTCGTGAAATTAACCATTGCTTCTATAAAAACGGAACATGCCTTACTGGTTGTGATGATGGTTATCAAGGGGAATTGTGTAAAACACGTGAGTAAATATGTACCATATATGTAAGCAATCAACACTTTAGATTGTACACTGGTATATTTATAAAGCCTTGTAAAGTTAATATATACATTTTTTTCTGTTTTTTTTTTACATTTGACGTTAAAAAAACAAGTATTTGTCTAAATCAGATACAGCTATTTGACTGTGTATCAAATACATTATTTTGTATTTTTACAAGCGTGTCCACGTGGTTCTTTTGGAAGTAAATGTACTGAAAAATGTAATGACAAATGTGCCGGATGTAATAATGTCAATGGTGTGTGTGACTCTGCATGTATCCCTGGGTGGAAAGGTTATCACTGCAACGAAGGTAGCATTCATAATATCTGATTATTGGAGTAGAAACTTTTCAAGCACGCTAATGCCGCTATATATACATCAATATCCAAAATAACTTTAACATTAAAGAAATAAATTATGCGACACATAAACTTAATGAATCAACGTTATTGTACGAATATTCTTAAATTGGAATGTTCACATCAAATAGTGTTTATTATACAGTATATGATATGAATAACGAATTCGAAACTAAAAGCGTTTCGCCAGAATTAAGTTACGATATAAAATAGAGTTAATGAAGCCAGATTTAAGAACATGCAAAAGGTATTTTACTGCGATCACCTATTTTCTCATCAAATTTTTACAAGCCATTTTTCACAGTGCTGAAAAATCCAATTATTGCTAGACTATGATTAATCACCTACTGACATAATTACCGTCCGACTACGACAAAGAGCACACGGTGGGTGTGACCGGTCAGCAGAGGATGCGTACTCCCCTATGGCACCTGATCCTACCTGTAATTTTTTAGAGGTCCGAGTTTTTTTTTTTTCTTGCCCTTGTATTTTTCCTTTGGACTTTTGATTTTGAACACTGTTCGTTATCTCCACATGTCCTATAGATATAACGTCCAATACTCTTTTTTGCATAACCGTTATGGGTTTTGAAGACTGTGAGACACAACTGTTACATTGATTGATATTTTTAATATTGAAGAATGTGACAGAGGATCGTATGGTGCTGAATGTAACGAAACATGTGGACACTGCCGATATATAAATCAATGTTCCAATGTCAATGGAACTTGCGTCAACGGGTGTGATGCTGGTTATAAAGGGGACTTATGTAAAACACGTGAGTATACATGTACATGCAACAATGTATATGTTACAGTAACAATACAACAGCACATAGGAAATTATTGCAGTGACGAGAGCAAATCATTTTAAACTTATTAATGAATCAAGTCTAAAGACAAAAACTAAGTTGCCTTGACGTTTCTTTTGTTTTGATATCGGCTTATTTAATTTTGCTTCTCTTTAGATTTGAGCACTACATATGTTTTGCTGTCTGTATACTGTTGTTTGTATAATGTTGTGAAAACCGTTTACATTCTTTTTTTTATTCCCGTTTATTATATACCGCTGATATACGTATCAAGTCTAGCTTACGTTATTAAATATTTAAAAATTAAATGTTTTAAAGTAATGCGCAAAGTAAATTTCAACAACGATAAATCGGTCAGCAATCATCATAAAAAAAAAACGGCTTTGGGACTTTTGAGGTAAAGAAGTATGTATGGTAAGTAAATGTTTATCTCAGCGTGGTTTGAGGGTCTTTTAAAACTAATTTGGGAGGGGAAAAACCCAAATGTATATTTTTAAAATAAAAGAAGTATGACCCATTCATAGAAAGAGGTTTCTTGGATGCATTCTGACTTAATTTCAGCTTTCTTGAAGTAAGGTAAGTAAACATATATTTGATATGTTTTGTTCATAAATTAACCGTAGAAAAAAATTGTGTTTTAAAACCAGATTTTATTGCTTCATGATTTTTTTTCCAGGTTTTTTTTTCCATATGATAATTTTATATTTTTTTTGTCATTTTGATTTATCTGCTATTATTTTAATTATCTGTATGATATCGTGTTTGATTTTTATCTTAATCTTAATATACAATCATTTCTTTTACTGTATTATCTGATGTATGATACCAGGTTAAATCATGACATTTGTTCGTTCCTAGCTTTAACTTTATATTCATTTGTTATAAAATATATTACTATAATATTTGGGAGTTGATTTTAAATAATCAACTCTTCTATGCAGTTACTCTGGCAAACCGGAAGTGAGACAGTATTTGGACCTAATCACAAATCATCACCGCTGACAAGACTAAGTTCTTGAAAATAATTGATAAATTCGATGTAATGTATGTTGAAGCATTGTTTTTCAAGGAAACTTATTTTTAAATACCTTAAACATAGTCAGTATTTAAATGGTATGAACAATTTAGAAATTTTTCGTAGCCGTATGTATTCTTACGCCAGAGCCTCTCCTGCTTGTCGGAGATTAACGGCGAGAGCCGAGCGTCGAGTTGAACAAGACTAGTGTTCAATATTGCTTGGATCCATACAATTTTCCAGAAGTATTTCGATTACTGATAGTTTGATGCAATTTATTTTATCTTTAAATATTACTCAGCATGATTCCTATGGGGTTTTCTCGAAATTCTTGTCGGAAAAGTCCGAGAATTCATAATACAAAAAAGTGCGTAATTCAATTACAGATTAGAAACTACTTGTCATGCAAAATAAAATATCGTTGATTTTGAAATAAATATTAATCGATAAAATCACCTACCATCAATACTTCAGTACTTTGAACACAACTAAGGTAACCAATAGGTTGTATTTTTTTTTCAGAATAAACGTAATGGGGAAGTAAATTATCGAGAAACGAAAAAAATATCCCAATGCTCCCACCATGATTTCAAACATTGATTTTAGATACATATATTCTATCAAATTTGCATCTAAGATATGAAAGTCTGCATGTAAAAACTTATGACTCAGAAATAACCGGTTTTTTTTCCAATACAAAAATGGTTTTAGGTCATCTGAGTCACTTAGGTGACCTATTGCAATTGGCCTTTGTCCGTCGTCTTGCGTAGTCCGTTAACAATTTTACATTTTTAACTTCTACTTAAAAACTATGATGCCAATTGTTACCATTTTTAGTGTGAAGCATTTCTATTGTAAGTGGAATCTCAATTGTGAAAATCATGATCTACCACCCCAGGGGCGCCAAAGGCGGGGCCAAATATGCAAAAAAGCCAAATTAAAAAAAAAATCCTCTCCTCTACTCCCATACATGTGGGGGAAAATGTTAAAGCATTGTTATGATGTTCATGAAGCCCTCTATAGAGATTGTGAAATTCATGGCTTCAGGCCATATGGTGGGGCCAATGTGACCATATAGTAAACATGTATTAAACCTTAGAAAATCTTTTCTTCTGTACTTCCATATATATATTTGAGAAAAACTAAATGCATAGTTATAATGTCCGTAAAGTCCTGTACTTAAATTGTGACATTCATGACCCCTGGGATAGGGGTTCAGGTCATAGGGTAGGGCCAATATAGCCATATAGTGAAAATATATTAGATCTTGAAATTCTTCTTCTTTACTCCTATTCATGTTTGAGAAATACTTAATGCCTGTTTATGATGTCCACAATGTCCTCTATTATAATTGTAAAACTCATAGCCCTTGGGCTAGGGGTTCAGGCCCTAGGGCGGGCCTATATAGCCATATAGTAAAAATGAATTAAAGTTGTCTTTTCTACTCCCATTTTTATTTGAGAAAAACTAAATGCACGAATCTGAGTCCACATAGTCCTCCACCGAAATTCTGAAATTCATGGTCCCTGGGTTATGGGTTCAGGCCCTTAATATCGCCACATAGTGAAACATGTATTGATTTAATATTTTTTTCTGTACTGTCAGAGTTGTGGGAGATTAAATCATTAATTGTTGTGTTTAATTGCGATATGTACTGCCAAGGCCATGGGGCAGAATTTGAGGCGCTTTTTTTTTTTACCGGGGGTGTTTTATTTGATTGTATATTGAACAAGTATTTGTACTTACGGTGATTGCTGAGCCTGTTTGCCATCCATTAACAATTTTAACTTCATTTTGAAAAGTACATGGGAAATTGTCACTTGGCAATATAGAATAAAATATTTGTTCTATTTTAAGAAATCTACTATCTATCCTGAGCATTGTATACGTGAAGGAAAAAAAAAGATTTATATGCATTTTTGTGCGTTATAAATGAAACTGATTATTATTTTAAAAAATGACGATTAAAAGCCTGCAAGTCTTTTATTACCAAAAGTTTACAATTTTAAGCCCCTGGAGCTATGGTATAGATAATCCGAGATTCCTCCGACTCTTGTATCCCCAACCCCTATTTTTTTCAAACATCAAATTTTAAAAAGTGGGTAATAGTCAGAGAAGTCTCAGATTTGAGTTTATACTTCAAAATGAAGCTCAAAATGCAAACACGAGACTCTGACATGTCAATTTAAGGGCTATAATACTCAGGTTACCGTCAATGTCTGTGGGCCTCTTGTTATATATTAATTTCCTTTGTAGCTTGATATAAGCAGCTCTTCGTTACAATATAATTGCAGGAAAAGGTCCATTTAGCAAGCAGAAAAGGAATTTGCAATGCAATATTGTGTTTCCCAAGCAAACAAGGGGGTGTATACCGTACAAAATGCCAATACTCAAAAACTCTTATAAATTATTAAATAAAACTCTAATTAGGACATCACAGAAAAGAACATATATGACATATTAAACATTCAGTCAGATTTAATCAAATTATATTTCAATTGATTCACGTTGCTGTCCTTATGGGCTGTGCAAAAGCCAGGGCCATGAGCATAAAAAACCACCACCTCTTTGAGAGTTCATACATACAGTAAAAGAGGCTAATGTACTTCAGATACCAAAGGATACCTTAGGATTTAGGGCATGTTGAATCAGTGCTATTCAAAATCTCTATATGATATGTTTTTTTAACACAGGTTAGGAAGGTTAAATGGCAAACCAATGACAAATGTAAACATTTTGTTAATTACTTTAGTCGTTCTAATCATGTTGTATTTAAATATTGCTTATCAATGTATTTATTTTATGCAATTATTTGTTGTGGTTTGTTGTCATTTTGTTTAATTTAATTGTATTTGTAAAACTCTTACTAAATGAATGAATTTCAAACAACCTAATAACATATTTTCATTAAAATACCGGCAGTAAATTCTAAGTTGTTACTCGATTGCTTTATTATTATTAAGGATATCTAATTGCTGAGAATATTAAGTTACTAGTAATGATAAGATAAAACTGGTTACCACGGGTAAAGATGACTTTTAAAATATTACGTTAAAAGAATATTAATTATGTGGCTCTTGCAATGAGTTAAACGTTTTTATTGGTTCATTATGGAAGGGAATTACCGCCAAAATTCTATGTATCTTGCTTTTATTCTTATTATGCTTACTTCTTTATTCTTCATTACATTTACACTTGCATGTCACTTTATTGTATTCGTATTCATGCTTATCTAATTTCACTTTGATTCTCTTTGATCCTTCATTGTTTGCTTAATTCTATGTTGCAACATTCTCTTTTTATTCGTGTAAATTCTTTTTTCTATCTCTGTTACAAACGTGAATTCAAACACGCAAACCATAAAGCACTTTGAATAAAGACGAATACAAGTTGCATGAATTTAATGTTGCATTATGACGCCAGGCGGCAGTGTGTGCGCTTCAACTGCTGCTCCCCGAAAAAAAAAACGTAGCTAGCTAAATGTGGGATGTTTCGCACCATGACATTTCGCTCCAATGTTTATATGTTCAGATCAAGAAATGGAGGGGAGGTTTATGTACTAAGAGATAATTTATAATTTTGTTTGCCGGGGAGAGGGGGGGGGGGTCGAGTTCTATTTTCAGTAGGTTTACTATGTGAATTTAAAAAAGTTTCAATTTTCAAGGGTGGTGGGGTGACTGGACCCCCCCCTAAAATAAAATAAAATAAAATTCTAAGTCTGCGCATCAGTTATATATATGAGACGATATAATCTTACAGTTCTCATAATTAGCACCCGTATCATAATTATCATTATTGCAAGCTTGATATGGAAGTCGGTCAATTCAACTCTTCATTTAATCTAGACCAGTTGACAGGTAGACATGTATGAGGTTCATGTCTCTAAGTTACATGTATCATAGCTTAAACACCTTCAAATCTAAACATGGACATTCAGTTACATGTACATTATTTATATTAAAATAAACAAACCTACAATAAGCATGGCTGTGAATGATACATACACATTTTTATCATTTCGAAAATTTGTGTAAATAAGAAGCATACATTATTTATGTTTTGTATTTTGGAAGAAAAAAAAATATTTTATTTAGAACTTTATATAAGAATTTTTATTAAGATTTGATTAAGATTTCAAACCAAAACGTACATACATGTATAAAAAGTCATATCACATACCGTATTTTAATCTCTTTGCCTGGTTTGTTTTCGTTTACTCATTGTGTAATTAAGTCACTGATACATTGTACTTTAGATTCGTTTATTTTACCGCGTATACGAATATTTACTTCTGCGATTCCACCGTTCTGTGCCGAATCGCAAGAATATAAAATCGCTTGCACCAAACTTTGTTTTCATATCACAAGTTCAAAACTTTTAGAAAAATAAGTGAGATTTTAAAACCTGCAGTTTTAAGTTTTTAACCCGGAATTTCACGCGAATATTAATTCATCGCATTTGAAAAGAGGTGGGGTGATGCACGGTTCTGTCCAGAGGTACCCGTGGAACATGTAGATGAAATATAGATAAATTTAAACCAAATTTAAAGATGGTTTTGAAACACAATAAAAGGACTGGGGTACGAAATGCTTAGAAGTAGCTTTTCCTGTACTCTAGTACGTGTGAAAATTATCACTTGCATGCATCACTATGTACCTCTCGTTAGGCTACAGTACTGTGTATCCCTGATCACCTCAAATGAAAATAAAGTCATGTCGACAAGTACGTATGACATGTCCCTCTTCTAAAAATTAACCGTTCATGCAAATAATTTGCAAATAATTTGTTACTGCATATATATACAGTACATTGCATTGCGGATCTAGAATGAGATCAGATCCACCCCCCCAATGGAAAATTCACACTTATTTAATTAACCAATAAAATAAATAATACAAAATTATCTCTCAGACCCCCCCCCCCATGATTTTTTTAGAACCGCGCGGAGGCATTTTACATGTATACAAAAAAAACCCGTATCTTTTTTAGTCTGCGTATATCATGGCTTGTTAAAAGTTGACTATATTTACATGTATTTCATATTCCTATACTAAGCCCTAAATTTGAGATGTTTTTACGAATTTATTAAATTTATGCCATTTGTTAGTTTCGTTTTAATAAATCTTCGGGAGCAGCAATTGTAGCGCACACACTGCCGCCTGGCGTCATAATGCAGCATTAAATTCATGCAACTTGTATTCGTCTTTATTGAAAGTGCCTTATGGTTTGCGTGTTTGAATTCAAGTTTGTAACAGAGATAGAAGAAAAAACTACACGAATAAGAAGAGAATATTGCAACATAGAAATAAGCAAACAATAAAGAATCAAAGAGAATCAAAGTGAAATTAGATAAGCATGAATATGAAAACAATAAAGTGACATGCAAGTGTAAATGTAATGAAGAATAAAGAAGTAAGCATAATAAGAATTAAAGCAAGATACATAGAATTTTGGCGGTAATTCCCTTCCATAGTTCATTAGCAAACAAAAATATATTTTTATTTTTTTTCAAAATGTAGAGTTATAATTGCTTCATACATTGAAAAACTCTACAATGTTTGCGTAATAAAAATTAAATACACAACAAACGTATTGTAAATACAGAAAACAAACAGACGAATGAACTAAAAATAAAAAAACAACATATTATTGAACAAATAATAAAGCGCACAAAATAGGAGCATAACCATGGGGTTAAAAAAAAAAGAAGAAAAAAGAAACATTGCCTATGAATATATCATTCAATGAGTTGTGTATAGTAAAACAGACATGATTTTTTTTTAAATTTCGTTTTAAATACATACCGTGTTAAAGTATTTATGTTAGGAGGAAAACGACATCATTTTAACCAAAGCACAATACGGAATTAAAACCTAACTTAACATATATTTTTCTACAAATTAGATTAAATTTTGTAAAGTACACTTCAAAACAGGAAGAAAAATATATGCCAAAATTCAACAACATAATGAATTACGTGACACTGAACTTTTGCATCAGCCAATTGCCAGTTGCTATTAAGTAATACACAATTCAAACGCACAAGTGATCCTTAAGAATGTAAACGACACTTGAAGTGACAAATGGTTGTACGTTAACATTTTGTTTTATCGCAGATACACTTAATGCACTTAAAACAATAATGTAAATGTGAGAATCACAAATTATATACCACGTTCTAAACTAGTTATGATTAAAATTATTATGTAATGATTAAGAAAGAATAATTGCTTTGCATAAAAACAATGATATGTATGTTTTCTACCATAGGCAGAGGAAGGAGAACGAGTCAACAAAATTTATAGTATTTTTTTCCAAACATATCAAGGAAAATTGACCCTATCAGCCCACATTAGTGTACATTTTTTGCAAAGTGCATTCACTTTGTCCCAGATTCAAAATATTTTGAAAAAGAAGTACGTATTTTTGTTTTTCCAATTGCGTTATTACAATTCGCAGATCGGGTATTTTGTGGTGGTTATTGTTGTTAATGTTTTTTTTTCCTTATAAACTACATTACGAAATTATTGAGGAAGTTTAGTGAATTTTGAAATTAAATTTTTTATCATATATTTGGAAGATGCAGTGCCTAACAATTGGAACATTTCACTTTAATGGTTCACTTAGCATGAATGTATACAAACCCAGCTGATGACGTCAGAAAAAAAAATTGGATGTACGGCTTAATTTACAAAACAAATATACAAATAACTGATAAAATGAATAGAACGGGTTAATGTACACCCACTTCATATTTTTCCAGCATTTTTTTTTATTTTAGAAATCCTCATAAAAATCATCATGACGCATACTTGTTGAATACAACGCGTATCGTGATCATTGTATGAATATTTTAATAACAAAATTCAAACTGCAGCATTGTGGACGCAACGTCATTTACATTGTATTATTTCTATTAGTGAACAAAATGTATTTATTGTCGATAAAGAAAAAAAATATTAGTTCTGTTTTTGACTGTAAAAGGGTTGAGTTGATACATCCACAGAGAGCTCTACATGATGGAACAGTTACTATGTTCTATGCCAAACAGTCAATCGAATGTTCACTGACAGAAAGGAATCTGAGAGGCATAGTTCTGCCAAAAATCCACATTTTATCTATCATAAAATTATTTTTTTCATCCTGTCAGTTTCGTCTGCATGAACATCATATGCACCTAAGAAAAACCAATCCATACTACCGACCTTTGTGTAATTTATAAGTATCTTACTGGTGAATCAAGGAGGACTATAGTCTTCATCGTTTTGTGTACATAAAAGTCATTATGTTCCAAATTTGTTTGCAGACTTTCTTCTGTTAGGTTTGGCGGATAAAGATGGCGTTATGGTTTGGCAAATTGAATTAAAACGTCCTGCGCAGCTTCGAAATAATACCTTGCAGATAAAGTTTGCCTTTAATTGTGACTCTTATTTAAGATCTGGTAAAGCTACACTCGATCAGTGTTCCAATATATGAAGGTGAGGAAAAAAAAACAAAAACAAAAAAAAAAAAACAAAAACAAAACAAAAACAAACAAAAAAAAAAACAAACAAAAAAAACGGGATTTTATTATGTAAGTCCTAATGTCTATTCCAAACAATACAGCAGCAATTTTTTTGCAACTTTTGTAAGGTTACCTGAGACACTCAAGTGACCTATTGCAAATGGTTTTCGTCCGTCGTCGTCCGTCGCCGTGCGACATGCGTCTGTGTTAACAATTGAAAAAGTTTAACTTAAAGCTGAACACCGCTCGTAAATAGGCACTCTCCGCCATATTTCTCTTCCATCACTGCTGTCCCTACAACCCCTATATAAGGTACAGACCTCTAAACAGTTCAAATTATTTTACTGTAGAGGTCTCACCTGTGTGGACGAACATCTCGCCTCGCTGTGTTACTCGGTCGCGATGAAATTATCAAATTTTACGCACTTTTTTCAAGCCTGGAGAATACTTACATCAAATAAATTGGTCAATGCATTATTTACAAACAGATTTTGCACATAGAATAAGAAATAAATGCATAAAATCGAAAGACCACAAAAGGAATACTACACGTCGGCCACGATTTTTAGATATTCTATCGGGTGTAACGAAATCGAATGGTTTATATACCAGTTACCTGTGTGACGGTGTCTATTTACGAGCGGTGTTCAGCTTTAAAAACTACCTGGCCAATGCTTTTTATTTCAAATTGAGTATGAGGGGTAAGGGGAACTAAAACTGTAAATTTCATAACTCTTGTCTCATTGCGGCTTTGGGGGCAGGGCAAAAATGGTCAAAATTCTTAATATTGATTTGAAGGTGAATGGGAGCAGGTGCTTTTATTTTAGATATTTTGATTTAATCGTTAATTTTAATGAATAATTGTTTCCTGTTATCAATTTTATTTACACAATATTGAATAAAGATAAGTGTAGTGTACAGAAAATCTTTTACGGTTTTGTAGCTTTCCACTTGAGTTATTGCTCTTTATTAAAATAAACAAAATAACCAGGATGCATATAAATCATAAATAAAAAAAAACAAGATATAATTGAAATTAATAGGCAACATTTATCTCAATTTGTTCGTTATCTGACGTAGCTATGTGAAATCCCGTATTCTATCCTGTTATATGAGTTTTGATGTCATTTCTGTGAAACAAAAGTGAAAGAAAACCTTTTTAATGCATTAAAAGTATATATTGTTTTGGTTTTAATTTCTATGACAGAGTTGTTGTCTATTTGTTTCATGAGGAAAAACATCACTTTAACAAAAGCAAATTACTGAGTAGAAACACTTTAAACATTGGTCTTTCAACAAATCAACTTGATTTTTGTGTAGTACACTTACAACAGGGAAAAACGCACATAATTCAACAACATATTGAATTATGTGAACGTTTTAATGCGCCAGTTGCCGGTGGTTCTCGAATAATTAGGGCATTCAAACGCATGAGTTACCGTAAAGAAAGCAAAGGACCCTTGAAGCGGCAAATGGTTGTATATTATTTTTTGCTATAAGTGAAATTTCAGATTCATTTAATATGTACTTGAAAAAAACCACCACAAAAATAGAATTTGAATTATCATTTGAATCTAAATTTGTATTTATGGTTATTAATGACCACAATGTTGTAATTTGTTTCATATGAAAATAAAAACAAAATAATAATTAGAAAGCAAAGGACCCTTGAAGTGGCAAATGGTTGTACGTTATTTCTTTTTTTATAAGTGTAATTTCGGACTCACTTAATATTTATTGGGGGAAAAAACTCAAAAAAAAATGAATTTGAATTATAATTTGAATTTGAATTGATATTTATGTATATAGTTATTAATGACCACTATGTTGTAATTTGTTTTATATGAAAACAAATCTAAAAAAAAAAATGAAACAGAACAACGGACTTATGAAGCGGCAAATGATTGTACATTTTATTGTAAGTGAAATTTTATATTCACTTGATCTGTACTTGGAAAAAACGCACGGAAAGAAATTAATTTGAGTTATGATTTGAATTTAAATTTATATTTATGTAGATGGTTATTAATGACCACAATGTTGTAAATTGCTTTATATGTAAAAAAAAAAATAATGTACACATTTACACTACTAGTAATTTTTGTTTAAATCATGGCATATTTTAGAAAATAAATATCTAATTGGCATTTAACTTATACCAAGAATATTGATATGTGAATTGACTAAAACTACATGGAAATAAGAATCAACCATATGAATAACCACCCGAGTCATTTCAGTTAAAAAGTCGTGAAAACGGTCCATACGGTGTTTACTGCATCAAAAATTGTAAAAAACTAATGTAATGTTAGTAAATGTTTAAAAAAAATGAAACATGATTGACTAAATTAAATGAAAAACAAATAATATTGAGGCTTCCTTAACTTACATGAATGCATGGAAATGTTAAAATAAAATTTGTGGAGCGTCGTAAAATAATAGATATGGATGGATGGATGGATGGATGGATGGATGGATGGATGGAGGATGGCTGGATGGATGGATGGAAAGATGGAGATATGGATGTATAGATGAATGGATGGATGGATGGATGTATCCATTGAATTAATGAATTGATGGATTGATTGACTGACGGACAGATAGACATATAACCTTCTGTTTCTGCAAAATCTAAGTCGAGACTGAAATCGTGGTATTGACTTAGGATTTTGTGGCTTTTCTCTGGATTTGAACATCAACTTATCAATAGCAAATGCATTTAAAGGATAAAGTCACTTGATTTTTAATGATTTTTTGCATGTCAGAAATTTTAGATTCTAGTGACGCACGGTGGACGCACGAAAAAATGGGAAAGTAGAACGTTTCAGGGACTGTATTTACGCTAGTGGTTGAGTACACGTTTTGTACAGTTATATAAAACGTGCGATTTACTACTCTAAAGTTTTGACTTTTTACCATACGTGCAGTGGTATTTTACGCGGTTTTAAGCTTACCGAGTAACTAGCGTAAATTTCCCCCACACGTAAATAACCACTTTTGTAGTTTTCGCGCGTAATTAAGTTTTATCTAAAGTGTACTGAAAATAAGTATTCTAACAATCAAACAAATAATGAACCTATAATGAAATTTAAAAAAGAATACTCAAAAGCAGTTCCTACCTACTACTTCCTGCGTCCTACGTTTGTTTCCTATCATTGTAATATTGTGTTTTGTATTCGATGAAATACTATATTCGTTTTCTATGTTTTTGTTTGTAATGGTTTTTTTTTTACTTTCTTTGATTTTTTGGGGTGTGCTTTTGTGAGTTCCTTTTTGGGGCTTTTGTTTTTTGTTTGGTTTTTTTTTGTTTCTTTGTTGTTCTTAATTAACAAATAAACGTGAAATGTCTAGTTTGTTGTATATAGGTTTTCTTTTTCAGTAGCGTTTCGTACATTAAGAATTAAATTACATACATGTATAATAAACGCTTTCAAAAACTATCCGCTCAACGTTCTGCAGTCATGATATATGACGTATGACAAACTATAGCTGAATATACCTGTATAAACGTCCATCATCGTGCTCTTCACGTTCCCCTGATGATTAATTGTGTAAGCCGAACAATCTGTTATGGATAAGGTCATTCATGTACCTGTAGCACATCAATTATGTTATCATTTGCATGGTTTTTGGAAGCTACAAACCATAAGGCAACGCACGCTATTTGTAACGGAAATTGCTAATTAAACATTACCAAGGTAATGATACATTGTTAAAAAGTATCTCTATTTGGTTAATCTCGTAAAATAGAATAACGAAGTAAAATTTCTTTAAAAAAAGATATGACAGATAATAACTTCATAATAAAGTGATCAATTAAGAAAAGATCAATCAACAATTTATAGATTGGCGAAGATGTTAACTTCAACATCCCGCTATAAATCTTGAATCGGCGGCTATATCTTTGTTGTCTATAAAAAGAGAAAATTCATTACAAATAGATGTAACTAACACTGATATGAGATAAGTTTATTACGAAACGAAAAGTTAAGAAAAAAACATTAGATTCGAATCCAATAATGCATTTAAACTGAGGTGAAAAGCTTTCTAGATAATGTGTAAAATTGTCAATTAGTATGTTTTAATCAACACATAAGCTTAATTATTCACTTTGGATTTTTTAAATTTAATATGTTTATGTTATGTGCCATTAAATATACTACATGTATTAGCATGGTTACACTAAGCTATTCTCTCTCTCTCTCTCTCTCTCTCTCTCTCTCTCTCTCTCTCTCTCTCCACGTTATGCAAAACTTTTGACTATATTTTTAATATTAAGATTTATACATTAAAATGAAAGGAAAATGCATGTACTCTAAAGAATAAAATGACATTGTAAATAAATTGTTCATCCTTTTAAATATTAAAAAAAAAACATATACTTAAATCAATTCATTCCGTTTGTACTAGATTTATGTTTGCTTTGTTATGAAATTAAAATATTTTCATTTCTTTAAACTTTTTTTCACTTCCTTGTGTTAGTGTACACTTCCTGTAAAATGTAGAAGTAATATGTGCTGTATGTATTAATAAATCACTCAATACATACGGCCTAATATTTACGAGCCATATTAAATCCTTATTAATGTCGATGTTAAAAATAGATATTATGTAATGGTAAAACGGTACTGTAACAAAATGGTACATGTTTATATTTTCTTTTCTGTTTTTTTTTTTAATTTTTCTAATAAACTTCCCTGTATCAGCGTGTTCTTTGTACAGCTTCATATACATTTTCGATTTAAAATCTAAAATAATTATTTGTTTCAAATGATTTATCTTCATTGTATTATTAGGGTTATCATTGATATGTACTTTAATAAGGCTACATAATTCAAATTTAAAAAAAATCATCATAATTTTTAAAAACGTTATTGATAAGTACAAAAAAACGAGTTCTAATTGAATCTTAAAATATTTTCGAAGAACATGAAATTAATGAGCATAAACAGATACAATTTTTTTTAAAATGCAATATACATCTCAGAATATAAATACCTTAAGTGTTAGCATATATTTCAAATCGGTTTAACTTATTAATTTATTTTGACGAAAGGTTTAACAATATAATTTTGTACCAGATAATTATGTCAGTCCCAATGTGGGATTCTTGAGACCGCCTAAAGCGCAGTCTCGTTAAAATTCAAATATACCAAATAATATAAATACAGCTCCGTATGAGTTTTTACATTCAAACTAAACAGCAATAGCTCTCAAATTAGCAAATTTGTAATTTTAATATTGTGACAGAGAAAACTAATTTATTTGAAATTGACACTATTTTTTAATGTTAAATAGTGTTTGTATTTGTATTTAGTTTTACTGATTTGTTTAAATAGAACCAAAAGGAGTTTTAACTGCATATCTCAATCACTTCTTACATGTACGTACATTGAACACACACTAAAATCTGATTTTTGTTTATTCAGTTAAGTTTTCAATTTTCATTCAAACCGTTTTTTTTTGTTTTTTGAGTACACAAAACGATAAATTTATTTTCAGAAAAAAAGAACATTGCGTCATTAAATTTATCTGATCTAAACCAGTATGAGGTAAGAAGCAGGAATTGTTTAAAAAGACCCCTCAATGCCCCCCCCCCCCCATAACACACGCATACACACACACTGACCGAAGAACACACTGCATAACGTACATAAATTTCAAACATTTAACAATGAAAAATAATACCATAGAAGTAAACAAAAAGCATTAAACTAAACAGTGCCAAATAGTGTGTATGTGTATAAATCTTCTACATAAAGATTAATGAAAAGTAAGTTGTGGAAAACAAATTACACACACACCATTACTCACGATGCAACACAGAATATTGACTAAAAATATTTTGTTCATTGAGAACACATTCCCAATTTTTTTTCAGCGCGTAGGACTGGCTAACAACCCGTTTACAGAGCTAATTTGTATGCTATCATTGATGATACTGTCTCTCAAGACATCAACATACTGAAATACACAAAGATGCAAAAATATCTAACTTCAAATTATACAATACATCTTTTAAGTTACTTGCAATTAAAAATCAAATTTAATGCAAGTGGTATCAATATGTTGGTAATGACAAATATTCTCTAATCTATTGCATTATATATTTTGTATTCTTCGAAAATATATTTTGATCCAGCATTTAATTAAAATACGAATATTAATGTGAAATATGAAAGCGTTTGCTTAAGTATGTTTGGATTCATCCCACGACGAAAATAGAAAATATAATCTATTGCAATTGATTATTTTTTCTTCTAATGTATAGGATTAATGCGTGATCATGTATGTTTTCAATCTTGGAACCACACTAGTAACACAGATACATGTAGTAAGGTTGAAATCCTCGCAAAAAGGTAATCCGCTACGAAGGCAGTAGTAGAGATGGTTTACCATTTAAAGTTGATTATTTCAAAACATTAGCGAAACCTGATATTCATTTTGTAATTTGTAATTTCATAAAACCTACCAAGCTAGTGATCGTCCGTGTTCATCTTTGAATAGGTCGTGTGTATATGTGAATGTTTGTGTATCCAAATCATGCCTTTAGGTTTATTACAATAACTTGGTGATTGCTACTTATCACTACTTATGCTGATTTGTTATTGTGATTGTTTTGTTTGATTGTATTGCTTCTAATTTGGCAATTTGATATTGTAAACAAAGCTAGCAACGAAAACATATGTTTCCACAAAAGAAATATATAATATAATACTCTCATTGCTTTTGCAGGGTTTTGTTTTCAATCCGAAGATGTATGTATGTAGAAGATAACGACCATGACATTGAAATACTCTTTATATCTAAAAAAAACAAAGAAACACAAATTGAAAAAATAGCAAAAGGCTCAAGAGCCTAATCGCAGTGTAGCTTTTACAGTGTGCATCCATGTGTATAATAATTACGGGGCTAATAAAATCATGTTTGTAGCATTATGGGGCAATAGATCTATCTCTAAAGTGCATTTACATGTAAATATGACCAACCTCAGCCTTTGTAAGATACTAGTATGACCTGGACAGGGTTCTGTACAATTGTGATAGATGTACAATTGATGTGCAAAATAAAAATATCTTCTTGAAATAGTTTGCGAGGAGTTACTAGTATCCAGACAAAAGATGAACCCTATATGTAGTATTTTGAAAAAATAATGATTAAATCCAACTTATTCTCTTTTCTTCTTTTTTTTCATTGATAGATTATAAAAAAGGTTCAAGTACTATGCGCATCTTTGATAAATGTTAAATTTGTTATAAAAATAAGATTTTTGCAAACTATGTATCTAGACGAGAGTGTACCATTTATGTAATATTTTGGAATAAAAAAAAATACCATGATGTCACCACATTAAGTAAAATTCAATCGTATAAGTTGCTACAACTTAAGCTTATTGTTCGTGAATCAAAGTCTTCACATAGAGAAAGCGTAAATATTAATAAGATGAATACTCTCAGGTTCTCTCTGAAGTCTTCCATTAAAATGGGCGCTCTACGGTGCGCTTGTGTTAATGAGTAAATGACAAAAGTGTACAGAAGCAAAGCATTATTATTCCGGAATTGTTTGATCAAATGAACTTTATAATTCTAAAAAGAAAAAAACAACTTGTAGCATAACTTACAGTGACATAATTGAATAAATCTTAAGTACAAAAAAATAACCTGTCGAAATTACACCATCCTATCCTATATAACCATAAGAGCCTTGACTTAACACCAGAACCATTGGTCCAGGGACCATGAAATTCAATTCACAATTTTCGAAGAGGAAGACTTCCTTATCACAACTTGGTAATTAATCGGATTGACACAAAGGATCAGAGGAGAAGATTTGCAAAAAAATTACTGCATTCATTTAGAGCCCCACCTTAACAACAGAACTCCTGACCTAGGGGCCACTAACTTCACAATTTTGGAAGAGGTACTCTCCCTTGCCATAACTATGAATAAATAGATCATCTGCTTAATATTCACGAGCAGAGGAGAAGAGTTTCAAAAAACTTGTGCATTTTCATTATATAATAATTGGAGTCCCACCCTACACTGTTACACAAGAACCCCTGACCTTCGTGGCCATTAAAATTCACAATTTTTGTTAGAGGCGCTCTTGCTCAGCAATACGTAGTACGTAGTTCATGGTTTAAATATCCAGGAGCAGAGACGATTTAATGCTCTTTTCAATATATACATAATTATGTACTCATTAAATTGCCCTAGCGCCGGAAACACAGTGGCCGTGAATTTCACAATTTTGGTAGACAGCTCAATGCTTATTAAAATCATGCCAGCAGTTTGACAGCTTGATGACCAGGAGAAAAGACGTTTTTAAGATGGCATTAATTTATATGGCTATAGCTCCACTCACCAGACCCAGGGGGGGATGTATTCTACAATTTTTTCATTTCCTTCACCCATAGATGCTGTAACCTAAATTTAGTTGAAATTGGTTACGTAGAGGAAGCTAAAATTGTTCATAAATTTACGAAAGACGACTGACGAGCGACGATGGACAAAAACATATAGGAATAGAAAATATAGAATTTAACAAGCAAAATCATAGTATGCTGAATAGCGATATGTTGCGCATTGAATTTTTTTTATCCGTTTCCGGTATAATGCCGAATATAAATTCTTCTCAGTGTTCCATAGTCTGATATACCTAACTTCACGTACATGTTTTCCATGATGAGTTTGCTGTTTTTGTTTCTGGGATGTTTTGCAATCGCAAGTGCATATGGTGAGTTTTTATCAAATGGTTTAATTGATCACTATAATTCAGGTCTCCAATACTTGCATTCCCGCTGGCATTCAAAGCTAGCAATTTTAATACAAACTCTATAAACTATTCAAATCATATCAATCCTATTTGAGGACGACGAGACCGAGTTTACTAATTGATAGAATAGAGAAAATTGGTTTGTTTACAGTTTAATTTCATTTATAGTATTTTCTACACATTTTAATGTTAATTGTATTTCCATTTGAGTAAAGGAACAGCATGTTTTCTTTTCGATGTCCGTATCGTTTGGTCGTTAATCAGTTTATGTACGATATCAGTTTCTATCAATAGTATTGATTTATATATACATATTATACTTTTAAAAAAACACCCTAAAATTATATAACTTGCTGTTTTAAAAAATCGTTTTCTAAAGTCATTACGGAATTAAGTTTGAATACTAAAAATGCCATATTTATTAAAGTTCTATCAAATTAACAGACATCTTTGAGAGTGTAACATCACCCGTTTACTATTTTGTTGGTATTTTTACACACCATATTTAAACTTGTTCACCTGATTTTTACTTTTATATATATTACTTAAGTACTTAAGGGTATCTTTGATCATAAAGCAAAATATATGATTGTGTGAAATTTGATTCTTTAACAAAAAAGAAAAAGTCTAGTGTATTGAGAATTATTGTATGTTTCTTACTTCATAAAAACGAGTTTAAGGCTTATCCAAAAATAATTCGAAATTATATTGTATATTGTTTCGAAAAAAAGTTCAATGCTGAAACGTATGAAAAATATATTCTTAGCATTTGTTTAAATGTTCACTCTTTAACAACATTCTGACAGAAATTAACAACAAGATAATAATTAAAAATCTTCATTAATTTATTTTTTCGTCAAAATATCGCTTTCTTTTTACACAAAGCGTGTGGCTCTTGACCGGCCTATTATCCGTGTACATTAATGAACCATCTAACGTCTAGTCTTTATAACAATTATCCGTGTACGATTAGTAATTTGTGTATTAGAATCTCCTTTTTTATTGATCCGTGCTGATGATAGCACGACAAAGCACTATTATAATGATGACAATATTGACAAGATAGAAAATCGCATATTCGCTACTCCAACGTCTCTTTTGCGCAATGTGCTTCAATTTATCGTGACATCGCATTATCGCCATCGTGATATTGCACCTCTGCTCTATCGTCATTGCACCATCACTTAATCTTCATCGCACTATCGACCAAAACTTTGATAGATCAATGAAGTATATGACCCCATACAGATTCCGTAGATATCCTATCATAAATATTCTTTTTTTAGAAAATAAAAAGAAATAAAAAAAAAAGGATCAGACTTTGAATAATACGTGATTCCTTTCCGGGTTATCCTGTTGAGTTCTTGTTTTGTTTTGTCAGTTTAAGTTTTTTTTTTCTCATTAAAACCTAATTAAATTCAAAGATTTCAGTTAAATATATCCTGATATTGATATCATGAATTTAGTAGGTAATGGAAGCATCCTCAGTTAGTGTAGATTCAGGTTTGTTCATATCATAATCATAACGGGTAGGGATCGGTCAGAATGAGTCGGTCAAATTTGAACATGGGATATTTAAGAGACGCATCTTTAGATAATTGTTTTTTTTTTTGTCATAATCCAATCAGCCAGAAAATATTTTACTTGTGTAGAAACTTCCTTAAGTGTTGATTTAAGTATGTTCAAATTATAATCCCCTTGGCACGGTGGAATCACAATCAGGCAGGGGCGGTGCATGGCGAATTATAACATACAACCACATAGAGAAACAAACTTCTCAAAAACCATTTGGCATGAATAAGCTGTTATTTGTGTGGAATCATTCTAAGGCAGTGTAGATTCAAGTTTGTTAAAATCACAATTCCCGGGGATAGGGGAAGGTCACACCAGGAGGTTAAAATTTATTATAGGTATATAAGTAGGCCCCCAGAGTCTAATATGACTCTATAGATATTAATACACGATATGCACTTTTTCGTTTTGTAGTCCAAAACTTTCCTGTTTTACCAATAAGACAAATAGTACGCCTTTTATCTATTTTTTGTATGTTGCTTAAAACGAAAAATAAATATTTATAGGAATTGTTTGTCTCTCTGTATTTCTTTACTTTATCACTATGTATCATAATTCGATCGTCCGGACAGCCTGTCGCTCCCATCTTGATAATTTGTTATCTTTATGACATAGACGGTGTTATTTTGTCACCAACATACTTTGACGTCCTTATCGACACAATACCATCGGACTTAAGTGCAGACCATAGGACTTTCGCGTGATTATCTAACTTTGGAGTCTTACATATATAGAGAACTAGAGAATATCCAGCACAAGCGCAGATATTAACACTTAACACATTAACACATTAACATAACACAATGCTTAATATTTGTTTTAATCATTTTTGCTATTTCGTTTTTTTTTATCGAAATGGAAAATAAAGTTTGAATATCGCTCATGATTATTACGTATTAGTTAAAATTTAATTATAACTTACGGACATCATCTTACACGGTTTGAAATGCCAAAAAATCTAAGAAGTTACTCTTGTGCAGGCATTTTTTAGTTTATTAGCAAAAAGTACGCGTAAGGATAATTTACATGTACGTATGAGAAGTTTGATGATTCATTCATATTGCTTTAAGTTGGTATGTTATATCTCAATTCTTGAACTTGATATGGCCTACTTATGTTATAGAGTATTGGTATCATTTTGGAGAACACCATTGATTCTGTTTGAGAAGTAACATTCATAAGTAAAATAATTCATGAAAAATCGCATACATTTTTCTTGTTATCTGAAGTTGTTGTGTTTTTATAGTTAACGTTGCCTTCAACAAGCCAGCATACCAGAAATACCCTATGTTACCAGACAACGGCACATTTGACGCCAGCAATGCTGTGGACGGACGTAAATCAGACCTGACCAGTTGGGGAGGTCAATGTGCTGTATCAGCGTTGGGCAGAACAACCGCCATCTGGTGGGTGAACCTCACCAGCATTCACAGCATCCATCACATCACCATTTTTTTCTTGACGAACAACATGCAAGGTAAATCCACAATTATTATTATATTTACAACACGCAAGGTAAATCCACAGTTATTATTATATTTACATTGCAATAATGGAAAAGGCTGTAGCATACAATTGTAAAGAATGTATTACAATGTACTAAGTTCGTGTAAGTTATGGTTTTTTCCGGTTTAATCAATTCAGCAAATTATACTAATGTATTTCTTAATTCCTCTTGATTTGGAAACATTTACACCCACATCCTCATTTTTTTCAGTTTTTACGTACTAGAAAGTGAAATAATCAAACAGTATCAATAAATCTAATAAACAGGAACATTAGATGTAACAACAATTTTAAAATGACGGATGATAGCCCTTGTTATTAAATGTCTGAAAATTAATATCATAATACGTTTTAAATGTGTTCATTAATGTATATAACAGTGAGATGACAGACCCACTTTTTATGACCTGAATCTTTTTTGACATATTGATCACTCTTTCTTTAATGACAATACATGACCCAGATTGTAAACACAAAAAAATGGCAGAGAGTTTTAATCACAAGTTTGTTTATAAAAAAACAAACAAACAAAGATAGTTACATGCTCACTTAAGAATATGTTAAGTTATAAAAAAAAGTTCGTTGAAAATTATAACTTAGCAGGTTGTCTTAACTCTCTAAAAACTTAATTAATTAAAACCCTATCCAACACTCAGTGACGGTTAAATAATATTCTATTGATAAAATTCATATTTTCTCGTAAGCACATTTTGTTCTCTCGTCAAGGAAAAAAAAACTATTTTGATTTTGATGATTGAGATATTTTAAGATTTAATACACTAGTATCTAATTTTATGTGAATTATGAGTCAAAGAGAGCTTAGTGGAAAGTGTATATGATCTGAAAAAAGGATTTTTGCGTGGTCGGATATGACCTTGATCCTTAAGGCTCATCGACACACCAACATTTTTTATTTGATGGATAAATAATCTTTTTTGAAATATGATTCCATAAAACGGAGATCAAAATCTGCTTTTAGTTATTTTATATAATTGTTTGGGGGTATTTTATCAGTGAACTCGGAAAAAGACTGTTTTGATGACAAACAGGGTATTTTAGAGCTTAAAACGTGGTATCAATTAATGTGTAATATAATTATGGATAAATGCATGCCAAATATCGTTTGGTCAAGTGTTTGATTTTTAAATAAAAAAAAAATATATTTCTGAAATTCAAAATTATAATTCTTTTATTTATTTTTAATCTTTAGATAAAATTGAAAGAATACCATATACTTACAAAAGGTATTTAATAAACAATGATATTTTACAAAGAAATTGAAATGATATTGACATGCAAAATTTAAGGAAAAAAAACTGATCCCGATCAGAGTTATTTTGAATGTGAAATTTTACAAATAAACTGCAGTTTATTCAAAGTAATTGATATAAATTATAAAGTTAGTAAATACCCAAACAATTTTACAGCTAAACAACATGAAAGTGTTTCTAAATTGTGAATCATTTTTACTTTATGTGATTTTGTTCTGGATCAGTTTAATTACAATCGGGATCTGTTCGATTTTAAGATTTTCCAATTTTTTAAAATTTTACTACTTTGTTTAAATTTCTTGTTAAAATATGATTGTACAGCAATCGTTTAATGTGAAACACAATTTATTTGCAGTTTTTATCCATATATTTAAAAAAAACAATAGCTACAATTCTTGTTTTTCATTTTCATAAATATTTTTTTCTACAAAAATATTACAAAGTTTAAATGGCTCTCTGTAATATTTACATGTATTTATTAATAATTGTAGTGTGCATTAATTGATACCACATTTTTAGCTCTAATATATCTTTTTGTAGCTAAAAGGGTGTTTCCAGTTTTTAAAAAAAAAAAAATACCAAAAAAAAAAAATCATATAAAATAATCAGAAGCCATTATAGGAAATGATTCTTCACCGATCCATCAAATAATGCATTGGTGCGTAGCCACCTTAATCTACAAACTTCATTCAAGATAACTGCACACCCTTCGACCATACATATTATGAGAATGAAGTTTAAGCCAGATTGGGCCCCGGCCACGGAGTCTATTTATATTTCTGCTATGACCTTAACCTTAAACCATGAACGATTTTTCAAGATCACTTTCACACCCATTACTTAAAGGCACTTTACGATTGAAGTATAAGCAAGATTTGGCCAAGGGGAGTGAAGATATGCTTCAGACAAGCGATCTCAGATTTATTTGGACTATTTTGTTGCTTTTAAGAGATTGTGCATTGTTTCTAAAGTGCGTGTCTTTTTTTAAAAAAAAGTTGCGTTGCAACAGTGCGTAAATTAACTGCGATTTTCGTCGACTGAAATGTACCTGCTATAGTGTTGTTATCAATGTTCTGTAAACAATTCATATGGTTCTTCATTGATTTCTTTTATAGATTCTGGGTTTTGGCAATCATGGTATGGTGGCTATTTACTTGGATTCTCTGTGTATGTCTCAAATACCACGGATATATCACAGGGAACGTTATGTTTCAGGGACAACAACTTTATAATAAACACAATACCCGCTGTCTTCACAACAAACTGTATTGTCCATGGACAATATGTCATCTACTACAACGAGAGACTACCAGGAGTTGTCTACCCTGACGGTTATAACAATTATGTTTTGGTTGATCTCTGTGAAGTAGAAGTGTATGGTGAGCGTTCTCTATAATTTCAATTATCTATAAACAATGTTCTCACGTTGCATGACTATATGTACATGTAATATATCTACGTGCATTAAAAACAAATAGAACAATACAACTATGAATAGAACATAACATAACAATACAAATATGAATAGAACATATCTGTTAAATTATTAAATACGTAATGACAATAGTGTTTGCAACGAATTTTGAGGACTGTGAATAACATATTATACGCAAATGATTAATTGTAGACAATTAATATTATTGATAATTTCAATAGTAATTTTCTAGGAAAAATATGAAAGTCAATTGTTTTTTACTTTTCGGTCTAAAGATACAAAAACCAGAAATAACAAGAAAATAAAATATATAAGGCATCTACAAAGTTGCATTGTTTTAAATATATTATCAATTATCATTATTGATATTATCAATTTTCTTAATAATAATGAAAATAAGGATAATAATAATCATCATCATCATTATAATCATCATCATCAATTGCATTAGTATCATCAGCTTAATCAGCATAATTCATTTATATTTTACTACTGTTTGTTTTTGTTTTTTCAATTTATTACGAACACCATGTGACGTGAATTAACACGTAAAACTTTTCACCTTCATTAGAGTCCAATTTGTGTTTTTAAGAAAAAGTAATTTCTCCTTATGTTTGCATTAGAAATAAGCGACGTTCAAATTGCTGTAAATACACTAAGCTGATCCATGCGCCAGGAGCGAAAATATAAAAATCGTCACGCGTTTTGAGTATATTTTTGTGATCGGCTTCGGCTGATCACAGTTGTGTCCATATGAGGCATCCGACAAATTTTACTATTTGCGCACGCATTGCGCCTTGCACTACTTTATTTACTTTGCAATGACAACCTCATTTAAATCTTTAAATACACGTAGAATACTAAATAAAAGTTACTCTTATCCGTTTGCCTTGAAATAAAAACATACACAGTTTCATACAAACGGATTCTAATCACGTTTGTCTTCACGTATGCGTAAGAATATTTATCGGAAGTATAATTCGCATACTAAAAGGATAGCATATTCATGTCTTGCTATTTCGGAACGGGGTAGAGTGAAGTCGTACCAAACTGACTCGTACCCAAACAGACTCATAATCCATTTGTCCGGGGATAAACATGATATTTAGATTGTAAAAAAAAAGATATGCTGTTAAGGTTATGTTTTGAATTAATAACAATTTAGAAGTTTTAAGATAATTGAATGTAGAATTATGGTTATCTTCAAACAAAGTTTGATTATATCATCTCTTTTAAGTTTGCCAACGAGTATCAAATTTTGATTGACAATTTTCGCAGGCACGTAGCATCGTTTTTGAAAGGAGGGGGGGGCAGAATCATTGAAAAAACTTGACAAGCAAAATAAAAAAAAACTCTGGCCCCCCTGATGCTACGTGCCTGTAAATTCGTTGACATGCAATCTTATCTTTTAAAAGAATTGTTAATTATATTGGAAATCAACAAGACAGTGCTATATTTAGTTTATTGCATGTACATTAACAGAGCTGACCAATGATATTAGGCTACATGCCGATCATTCCCTTAAAAAGAATACTTGTTTTGATGAAGGATTAATTTAAAGCAATATGAGCTGCAACTTTCATGCTGAATTTTTTATTAACGAAAATGTTATTTTCTACTAAAATTACAAAAAATATCATGGTTTTTAAATTTCTATTAGCCTTTTTTTTGTGAGAAAAGCCGTTAAGAAGCCTTATTGGAAACAAAATTGATTTATTGTCGTCCTGTACAAAATCTGAACTGCTATATATTCCTTATAAGAAAAATCTTTCTTCTGACAAAATTAATGATTTTTTTTCAAATTGCTTTCTTCATAAAAGTAAAAGTTACATGCAGACTTAGCATACTAGCAGGTTTTTGCAGCAAAATAAAATTCTAAAAAATACAGCTCATATTGCTTTAAACGTTTTAAGAACGGCGGACCCAATTCTTTGCTACAATAGAATTTTAAATTTTTATAAAATGTTTATTAGTAAACTGTGATTGAAAATCAATAAAAACGATCATCGACTTCCTTATTTTACTGGGGGCGTTTCAAAATTTGGGTACGAAAATAGTCAGATATAATAGAAAGTAATGGAAATTTTCTGGGGTATGGTTTAAAAACTTATATTTCAAAAAATCTGCAATTGATTGTTTACTCTATGTACATTGTAATATTAAGAAGTCAATTAGCTTAATTACCGATGAACAGAAAAAAATGTAGGTGATCGACCTAATTTGTTTTAGGGGTTGTGTCAAAGTTTACTGCATGGTTCATTTTTCCTCAGAAATATCATTGAAAAAAGGACACAATTAGTTATTGCCTGACGTTACATTAACTGCTATATAAATAAACATTGTAAGATTAAGGTATAAATAAATTATCTACCAGATTGTAAGACTATAAACAGCCTTTAGGCGTTTGGGGATTTATAAACCGTGGAAATATAACGGACTTGTCTCAAACAGAGGAAATTCGGACTAGTTTTTTTTCTTAATTTTTCTCCACATGAAATATTTAAATAGCATGTTTATTTTGCTGTTCATGTATGTTTCATATCCCTGATAAAGAGCGTATGTAATGGCTTTATAGCGACGATACACAATATTTAAAACAAATAGACATCAGTATAAAAATATAAATATAAGCATCGAATGCTTTTTTTTCGGATGTCGTCGGTCCTATAACACACTTAACATTGCAGACAATCTTTTGAAATGTTCAGATCTAAGAAAAAAAAATAATTATGTATACACGGGTAGTAATTAAGGTCTTCCGTTTCCAACGGAAGACCTTATTGTTTTCTTACTGTTTCTTATTAAGGTCTTCCGTTTCCAACGGAAGACCTTATTGTTTTCGTACTGTTTATTAAGGTCTTCCGTTTCCAACGGAAGACCTTATAGTGATTGTAATGTTTTATTATTAAGGTCTTCCGTTTCAACCGGAAGACCTTATAGTGATTGTAAGGTTTTTTCTTTCTTCTTATTAAGGTCTTCCGTTTCCAACGGAAGAACTTATAGTGATTGTAATGTTTTCTTTTTATTATTAAGATCTTCCGTTTCCAACGGAAGACCTTATAGTGATTGTAAGGTTTTTTCTTTCTTTCTTATTAAGGTCTTCCGTTTCCAACGGAAGACCTTATAGTGATTGTAATGTTTCTTTTTAAGGTCTTCCGTTTCCAACGGAAGACCTTATAGTGATTGTAAGGTTTTTTCTTTCTTTCTTATTATTATTTTTTTCCCCTTTTTTGTCGACAGAATTTCTCAGAGATGAGTGGATAGATTTTCCTGAATTTTTTAGGAATGATAGATATTGATAATATCTCGAGGTGTTTTTTTCATTTTTTCAAAATTCATTTCCGGTCGTCCGTTTCCTGTCCCGCGACAAAGAAGCTTGTCACCTCGAGATCTCAAAAACGACAAGGACTTTAAAATTTAAACTTTGTGGGATGATAGACCTGTATATGTAGATGTGTTTAAACTATTTTGTTTTGTTTGTCGTAACTTCCGGTCGTCACCGGAAGCACTTCAAAAATATTTTTTTTTACGCATTGAATTTAATTTACATAAAATGGATATATAAGTATAAATCTTTATTTATGTCATCTAAGCGATGTTCATTCAACAAAAAATTTCCACTTCCGGTGAGATATCTCAAATATCTCAGGTAGCTTTTTAAAAATAAATTTTGTACCCGCGAGATCTCAAAAAGTATAAGTGATCAAGACACGAAACTTTCATGGATGATAGACATTTGACTGAAGATGTGTTTAACTGCCTTAATTTTGTTGGCCGTTACTTCCGGTCCACACCGGAAGAGTTCAATCAAATCAAGCTGTTTATAAGTTTAAATGTTTTTCTTTGCCAATTTTAGATAAATTGATAGGCAATAAAGTCCTGTTGTCAAATGCATAAGAACTACTAACTTTAAATTTCCACTGATTACTTCCGTTTGTCCGTTTCCTGTCCCAAAACAAAAAACTTGACTCCTCGAGATCTCAAATATGGTAATGACTTGAACAATCAAACTTTGCAGGATGATAGACCTATATATGTAGATGTGTTTACATTATATTGTTTTGTTCGGCGTAACTTCCGGTCGTCACCGGAAGCACTTCAAAATTTTTTTTTTTTTTACTTTTTTTTGTTATTTTACACAGAATTATTATTTTAGTACGGATCTTTTCATAAGTCATTTATACGAAGTTAAATAAACAAAAAAAGATCCATTTCCGGTGAGATATCTCAAACATCTCACGTAGCTTTTTTATACTAAATTGTGTACCCGCCGTTAATCAGAAACTGTTAGTGATCAAAACACAAAACTTATGTAGGTGATAGACATTTGATAGATGATGTGTTTAACGTGTTTCATTTTGTCAATGGTCACTTCCGGTCCTCACCGGAAGGGTTCAAACAAATGACATTGTTGATAAGTTTAGCCGTTTTTTTTTTACACCGTTTCAGTAAGCTCGATAAACAGTAGTGTACGAGAGGAAAGTGTTTAAGATATATTAACATTTTTTTTCATTAAGCAATTCTGTTCGTCCGTTTCCTGTCCCGAGACAAGAAACCTTTTCTCAACGAGATCTCATAACTGACAAAAGCGTTGGCATCCAAACTTTGAGGAAATATGGAACAATGTATGTAAATATGTTTACCATGTTCCGTTTGAATCAGCGTAACTTCCGGTCGTCAGAGCAAATTTCAAAAATGACTTTTTCTCGTTTATTATTATTTTTTTCCCATTTTTTGTCCAGAAGATTTCTCAGAGATGGCTGGATAGATTTTCTTTAAATTTTCAGGACTGATAGAGAATTATAATATCTCGAGGCGTTTTTTTCATTTCCTCAAAATTTATTTCCGGTCGTCCGTTTCCTGTCCCACGACATAAAAGCTTGTCACCTCGAGATCTTAAAAACGATAAGGACTTTTACATTCAAACTTTGTGGGATGATAGAACTATATCTGTAGATGTGTTTAAACTATTTTATTTTGTTCGTCGTAACTTCCGGTCGTGACCGGAAGTAATATAAAAATTATTTTTTTTACGTATTTAATTTATTTTACATAGAATGATTCTATAAGTAGAAATATTTATATATGTCATCTAAGCGATGTTTAATCAACAGAAAAATTCTACTTCCGGTGAGACATCTCAAATATCTCAAGTAGCTTTATTAAAATAAATTTTGTACCCGCGAGATCTCAAAAACTATAAGTAATTAAGACACGAAACTTTTATGGATGATAGAGATTTGACTGAAAATGTGTTTAACTGCATTCATTTTGTCGGCCGTCACTTCCGGTCCACACCGGAAGAGTTCAAACATATCAAGTTGTTTATATGTTTAACTGTTTTTCTTTGCTAATTTTAGTTAAATTGATAGGCAATAAAGTCTCGTATTCAAATGCATAAAAACTACTAATTTTCAATTTTCACTGAGTACTTCCGTTTGTCCGTTTCCTGTCCTGAAGTAAAAACCTTGACTCATCGAGATCTCAAATATGGTAATGACTTGAGCAATCAAACTTTGCAGGATGATAGACCTGTATGTGTAGATGTGTTTAAACTATTTTGTTTTGTTCGTCGTAGCTTCCGGTCGTGACCGTAAGTAATATAAAAATTATTTTTTTACGTATTTGATTTATTTTACATAGAATGAATCTATTAGTATAAATCTTTATATACGTAATCTAAGCGATGTTTAATCAACAGAAAAATTCCACTTCCGGTGACACATCTCAAATATCTCAAGTAGCTTTATTAAAATAAATTTTTTACCCGCGAGATCTCAAAAACTATAAGTGATTAAGACACGAAACTTGTATGGATGATAGAAATTTGACTGAATATTTGTTTAACTGCTTTTATTTTGTCAACCGTCACTTCCGGTCCTCACCAAAAGGGTTCAAACAAATGACATTGTTGATAGGTTTAACTGGCTTTTTTTTTACAATGTTTCAGTAAGCTTGATAAACAGTAGTGTACGAGAGGAAAATGTTTATGATATATTAACATTTTTTTTTTTCATTAAGCAATTCTGTTCATCCGCTTCCTGTCCCGAGACATTAAATCTTTTCTCAAAGAGATTTTTTAACGGACAAATACTTAAGCATCCAAACATTGAGGAAAAAAAAACAATGTATGAAGATATGTTTACCATGTTCCGTTTGTTCCGGCGTAACTTCCGGTCGTCAAAGCAAATTTTAAAAATGACTTTTTCTCGTTTTGTTTTGTTTCATATAGAAAAAGCTACGGAAAATTCCATCGCAGTATCTATTACTCAGAGATGAGTAGATAGATTTTCCTGAAATTTTTAGGAATGATAGAAAATGATAATATCTCGAGGCGTTTTTTTCATTTTTTCAAAATTTATTTCCTGTCGTCCGTTTCCTGTCCCGCGACAAAGAAGCTTGTCACCTCGAGATCTCAGAAACGACAAGGACTTTTACATTCAAACTTCGTGGGATGATAGACCTATAGTTGTAGATGTGTTTAAACTATTTTGTTTTGTTCGTCGTAACTTCCGGTCGTCACCGGAAGCACTTCAAAAATTATTTTTTTTACGTATTTAATTTAATTTATATAGAATGAATATATAAGTATAAATCTTTATATATGTCATGAAAGCGATGTTCAATCAACAGAAAAATTCCACTTCCGGTGAGATATCTCAAATATCTCAGGTAGTTTTTTTTAAAATAATTTTTGTACCCGCGAGATCTTAAAAAGTATAAGAGATCAATACACGAAACTTTCATGGATGATAGACATTTGAATGAAGATGTGTTTAACAGCTTTTATTTTGTCGGCCGTCACTTCCGGTCCACACCGGAAGAGTTCAAACAAATCAAGATGTTTATAAGTTTAACTGTTTTTCTTTGCCAATTTTAGAGAAATTGATAGGCAATAAAGTCCTGTTGTAAAATTCGGAAGAACTTCTAACTTTAAATTTTCACTGAGTACTTCCGTTTGTCCGTTTCCTGTCCCAAAACCATAAACTTTAGTCCTCGAGATCTCAAATATGGTGAAGACTTGAACAATCAAACTTTGCAGGATGATAGACCTATATATTTAGATGTGTTTACACTATTTTGTTTTGTTCGTCGTAACTTCCGGTCGTCACCGGAAGCACTTCAAAAATTATTTTTTTTTTACCTTTTTTAGTTATTTTACATAGAATGATTATTTTAGTATGGATCTTTTCATAAGTCGTTTAAGCGATGTTAAATAAAAAAAGATCCATTTCCGGTGAGATATCTCAAATATCTCAAGTAGCTTTTTTATACCAAATTGTTCACCCGCACTGTTAATTGTTAATCAGAAACTGTTAGTGATCAAAACACAAAACTTACATAGGTGATAGACATTAGATAGATGATGTGTTTAACGTGTTTCATTTTGTCAACCGTCACTTCCAGTCCTCACCGGAAGGGTTCAAACAAATGACATTGTTGTTAAGTTTAACTGGTTTTTTTTTTTACACTTTTTAAGTAAGCTTGATAAACGGTAGTGTACGAGAGGAAAATGTTTATGATATATTAACATTTTTTTTCATTAAGCAATTATGTTCGTCCGTTTCCTGTCCGGAGACAATAAACCTTTTCTCAACGAGATCTCATAACTGACAAAAGCTTAAGCATCCACACTTTCAGGAAAAATAGAACAATGTATAAAGACATGTTTACCATGTTCCGTTTGATCCGGCGTAACATCCGGTCGTCAGAGCAAATATCAAAAATGACTTTTTCTCGTTTTGTTTTGTTTCACATAGGAAAAGTTACCGAAATATTCCATCACAGTATCGATTAAATCCCCCTTCATTTTATAAGAGAAATGCATTTTTACAGACTTATACGTGAAGAACGGAAGACCTTTTTGTTGCTATAGCAACAAGATTCTAGTTATTATTATTATTTTTTTCCCCTTTTTGTTTAATGAATTTCTCAGAGATTTCTGGATGGATTTTCCTTGAATTTTCAGTAATGATTGAAAATAAAATTATCTAGAGATTTCTAATTTCAGTTTTTCTAATTTCACTTCCGTTCGTCCGTTTCCTGTCCCGCGACAAAAAGCTAGTGACATCGTGATCTCAGAAACGAAAATGACTTAAGCATCCAAACTTTGTGGGATGATAGACCTATATGTGTAGATGTGTTTAAACTATTTTGTTTTGTTCGTCGTAACTTCCGGTCGTCACCGGAAGCATTTCAAAATTATTTTTTTTACGCATTTAATTTATTTAACACAGAATTGAAGTATAAGTATAAATGCTTACATATATCATCTATCCGATGATAAAAAAACAAAAAAATTCTACTTCCGGTGAGATATCTCAGATATCTCAGGTTGTCTTTTTTAAACAAATGTTGTAACAACGAGATCTCAGAAACTGTAAGTGACTAAGACATGAAACTTACATGAATGATAGATATTTGATAGAAGATGTGTTTAACAGTTTTTATTTTGTCAACCGACACTTCCGGTCCACACCGGAAGAGTTTCAAGAAATCAAGCTGGTTATATGTTTAACTGTTTTTCTTCAATATTTTTAGATAAAATGTTAGGCAATTAGGTCACATTGTCTAGTGTTAAAGAAAGTCAAACTTTTTTTTTCATTGAACATTTCCGTTTGTCCGCTTCCTGTCCCGAGACAAAAAACCTTGACTCCTCAAGATCTCAAATATGGTAATGACTTGAACAACCAAACTTTGTGGAATGATAGACCTATGTATGTAGACAAGTATACACAATTTTGTTTTGGTCGGCGTAACTTCCGGTCGGCACCGGAAGCACTTCAAAATTTTTTTTTTTACGCATTTAATTTATTTTCCACAGAATTGAAATATAAGTATAAACGCTTACATATATCATCTATCCGATGATAAATAAACAAAAACAATTACTTCCGGTGAGATATCTCAAATATCTCAGGTAGTTGTTTTTAAAACAAATGTTGTAACAACGAGATCTCCGAGACATAAAGTTCCCAAGACACGAAACTTACATGGATGATAGACATTTGATAGAAGATGTATTAAATTGTTTTCATTTTGTCAACCGTCACTTCCGGTCCACACCAATAGAGTTTAAACTAATTAGGTTGTTTATGAGTTTAACTGTTTTTCTTTGACAATTTTTTATAAATTGGAAGGCAATAAAGTCCTGTTTTTTAAGTTTAAAAAATACTAACTTTCATTTTCATTGAACACTTCTGTTTGTCCGTTTCCTGTCCCGAGATTAAAAGCCTTGATTCCTCGAGATCTCAAAAAAGGTAATGACTTGAACAATCAAACTTTGTGGGATGATAGACCTATGTTTGAATATGTGTTTACACTATTTTGTTTGATTCGTCGTAACTTCCGGTCGTGACCGGAAGCACTTCAAAAATTTTTTTTTAAATTATTTTATTTATTTTACATGATATAAATACTCAGTATAAAATCTTAGATATGTCTTCAATACGATGTTAAATAAGCAAATAAATTTTACCTCCGGTGAAATATCTGAAATATCTCTAGGTAGCTTTTATCCAATTTGATCTCTGCGAGATTGTAGTCACTGTGAGTGATTGAGACACAAAGCTTTAACGAATGATTGACATTTGATTGAAGATATGTCTTACGGGGTTTTTTTTTGTCAATTGTCTCTTCCGGTTCTCACGGGAAGGGTTCAAACAAATCATGTTTTAAAAAAGTCTAACTGACTTTCTTGGGTGTTTCATCTAGCCTGATAAACAGTGATGTACGCTAGGCAAATGTACGACAAATACCAGCTTTTGTTTTTATTAATCACTTCCGATCATCCATTTTCGGTCCCGAGAAAAAAATATTGTTTCAACGAGACCTCAGATTATGCAGAGACGTAACAACCAAACTTTTAGGAATGATTGACTTATGATTGTACAAATGTTCAACATGTTTGGTTTGGTTCGGCGTTACTTCCTGTCGTCACAGAAAGTACTTCAAAAATTGATTTCTTTTTCATTTTCATTGTTTTACATGGAAGTAAGTACTGAATATTTCATTCACAAATATTATCATATCCATTATTTTTTCTATATGAGAGAAGCAATATCTTACAGTTAAATTGATACATGTATATCAAAACGGAAGACCTTTTTGTTGCTCTAGCAACAAGAGTCTAGTTAAGGTCTTCCGTTTCCAACGGAAGACCTTATAGTGATTGTAATGTTTATTATTATTATTATTATTTTTTTCCCCATTTTTCTCAGAGATGACTGAATATATTTTCTTGAAATTTTCAGGAATGATAGAGAATGGAAAAGTCTAGAGTGGTTTTTTTCATTTTTTCAAAATTCATTTCCGGTCGTCCGTTTCCTGTCCCGCCACAAATAAGCTTGTCACCTCGAGATCTCAAAAACGATAGGGACTTGAGTATTCAGACTTTGTGAGATAATAGACCTGTATTTGTAGATGTGTTTAAACTATTTTGTTTTGTTCGTCGTAACTTCCGGTCGTCACCGGAAGCACTTCAAAAAAAGTTTTTTTTAACATTTAATTTATTTCACACAGAATTAGAATATAAGTAAAAATACTTACATATGTCATCAATCCGATGTTAAAGAATTAAAAAAAATATACTTCCGGTGAGATATCTCAAATATCTCATGAATTTTTTTAAAGACATTTTGTCACCGCGTCATCTCGGAAACTGTTAGTGATCAAGACACGAAACTTACAAGGATAATAGACATTTGATAGAAGATGTGTTTAACGGGTTTAATTTTGTTGACCGTCACTTCCGGTCCACACAGGAAGAGATCAAACAAATCAAGTTGTTTATAAGTTTAGCTGTTTATATTTGCCAATTTTAGATAAATTGACAGGCAATTTAGTCATGTTGTTTAATGTTAAAGAACTCCTAACTTTCATTTTTCACTGAGCACTTCCGTTTGTCCGTTTCCTGTCCCGAGACAAAAAACCTTGACTCCTCGAGATCTCAAAATCGGTAATAACTTAAACATTCAAACTTTGAGGGATGATAGACCTATGAATGTAGATGTGTTTACACTATTTTGTTTTGTTCGGCGTAACTTCCGGTCGTCACCGGAAGCACTTCAAAAATTATTTTTTAAACCTAGTTTTAGTTATTTTACAAAGAATGATTATATTAGTATAACTCCTTGCATAAGTGAAGTATGCGATGTTTAATAAACAAAAAAATCTACTTCCGGTTAGTAATCTGAAGTAGCTTTTTTTTTAAACTAAATTTTGTACCCGGTAGATATTAGAAACTGTAAGTGATCAAAACACAAAACTTACATAGATGGTAGACATTTGATAGAAGATGTGTTTATCGTGTTTCATTTTGTCGGCAGTCATTTCCGGTCCTCACCGGAAGGGTTCAATCAAATGACAATTTTTATAAGTTTAACTATTTTTCTTGCACTGTTTTAGTAAGCATGATAAACAGAAATGTACAAAAGGCAAATGTTAAAGATATACTAACTTTTATTTTCATAGAGCAATTCCTTTGGTCCGTTTCCTGTCCCAAGACAATAAATCTCCTCTCAACAAGGTCTCAGAACAGTAAAGAATTCAACAACCATACTTTGTTGGATGATTAACTTTTGCATTAAGATATGTTAAACATGTTTTGTTTGAATCGGCGGAACTTCCTGTCGTCCCAACAAGAAGTAGTCAAAAAATGATTTTTTTTTTTCATTTTGTTGTTTGACATTGAAGTACGGTCTGGAAGTTTTCTTATTTGAAAAAAGCTTTTTCATGTACAGAATAATACATTTATATAAGAACGGAAGACCTCTTTGTTGCTATAGCAACAAGAGTCTAGTTATTATTATTATTATTATTTTTTTCCCATTTTTTGTCCAGAAGATTTCTCAGAGATGGCTGTATAGATTTTCTCCAAATTTTCAGGACTGATAGAGAATGATAATATCTCGGGGCGTTTTTTTCATTTTCTCAAAATGTATTTCCGGTCGTCCGTTTCCTGTCCCACGACAAAAAAGCTTGTCTCCACGAGATCTCAGAAACGACAAGGACTTGTACATTCAAACTTTGTGGGATGATAGACCTGTATGTGTAGATGTGTTTAAACTATTTTGTTTTGTTCGTCGTAACTTCCGGTCGTCACCGGAAGTAATAAAAAAAATTATTTTTTTACGTATTTAATCTATTTTACATAGAATGAATCTATAAGTATAAATCTTTATATATGTCATCTAAGCGATGTTTAATCAACAGAAAAATTCTACTTCCGGTGAGACATCTCAAATATCTCAAGTAGCTTTATTAAAATAAATTTTGTACCCGCGAGATCTCAAAAACTATAAGTGATTAAGACACGAAACATTCATGGATGATAGAGATTTGACTGAAGATGTGTTTAACTGCTTTTATTTTGTCGGCCGTCACTTCCGGTCCACACCGGAAGAGTTAAAACATATCAAGTTGTTTATATGTTTAACTGTTTGTATTTGCTAATTTTAGATAAATTGATAGGCAATAAAGTCTCGTTGTCAAATGCATAAGAATTACTAACTTTCAATGTCCACTGAGTACTTCCGTTTGGCCGTTTCCTGTCCCGAGGCAAAAAACCTTGACTCCTCGAGATCTTAAATATGGTAATGACTTGAACAATCAAACTTTGCAGGATGATAGACCTTTATATGTAGATGTGTTTACACTATGTTGTTTTGTTCGGCGTAACTTCCGGTCGTCACCAGAAGCGCTTCAAAAATTATTTTATTTACCTTTTTTAGTTATTTTACATAGAATGATTATTTTAGTATGAATCTTTTAATAAGTCATTTATGCGATGTGTAATAAACAAAAAAGATCCATTTCCGGTGAGATATCTCAAATATCTCAAGTAGCTTTTTAATACTAAATTGTGTACCCGCCGTTCATCAGAAACTTTTAGCGATCAAAACACAAGACTTATGTGGGTGATAGACATTTGATAGTTGATGTGTTTAACGTGTTTAATTTTGTCAGCCGTCACTTCCGGTCCTCACCAAAAGGGTTCAAACAAATGACATTGTTGATAGGTTTAACTGGCTTTTTTTTAAAACCGTTTCAGTAAGCTTGATAAACAGTAGTGCACGAAAGGAAAATGTTTAAGCTGTATTAACATTTTTTTTTCATTAAGCAATTCTGTTCGTCCGCTTCCTGTCCCGAGACAATAAATCTTTTCTCAAAGAGATTTTAAAACGGACAAATACTTAAGCATCCAAACTTTGAGGAAAAATAAAACAATGTATGAAGATATGTTTACCATGTTCATTTTGATCCGGCGTAACTTCCGGTCGTCAAAGCAAATTTCAAAAATGACTTTTTCTCGTTTTGTTTTTTATAGAAAAAGTTACTGAAAGATTCCATCACAGTATCTATTACATGTATATCCTTTTTCTTTTTAGAAGAAAAATGCATTGTTTTTAGAGATTTATACATGAGAAACGGAAGACCTTTTTGTTGCTATAGCAACAAGAGTCTAGTTATTATTATTTTTTTCCCCTTTTTTGTCGGCAGAATTTCTCAGAGATGAGTGGATAGATTTTCCTGAAATTTTCAGGAATGATAGATAATGATAATATCTCCAGGCGTTTTTTTCATTTTTTCAAAATTCATTTCCGGTCGTCGGTTTCCTGTCCCGCGACAAAGAAGCTTGTCACCTCGAGATCTCAAAAACGATAAAGACTTGAGCATTCAAATTTTGTGGGATGATAGACCTATATGTGTAGATGTGTTTAAACTATTTTGTTTTGTTCGTCGTAACTTCCGGTCGTCACCGGAAGCATTTCAAAAATTATTTTTTTTATGCATTTAAGTTTTTAAACACAGAATTGAAATATAAGTATAAATGATTACATATGTCATCTATCCGATGATAAATAAGCAAAAAAAAATTACTTCCGGTGAGATATCTCAAATATCTCAGGTTGTCTTTTTTAAACAAATGTTGTAACAACGAGATCTCAGAAACTGTAAGTGACTAAGAAATGAAACTAACATGGATGATAGACATTAGATAGAATATGTGTTTAACAGTTTTCATTTTGTCAACCGTCACTTCCGGTCCATACCGGAAGAGTTGAAAAAATCAAGCTGTTTTTTAGTTTTACTGTTTCTCTTCAATATTTTAAGATAAAATGTTAGACAATAAAGTCACCTTGTCTACTTTTTATAAAAAGGTAACTTTTATTTTCATGATACACTTCCGTTTGTCCGTTTCCTGTCCCGAGGCAAAATACCTTGACTCCTCAAAATCTCAAATACGGTAATGACTTGAACAACCAAACTTTGTGGTATAATAGACCTGTGTATGTAGACAAGTTTACACAATTTTGTTTTGGTCGGCGTAACTTCCGGTCGGCACCGGAAGAACTTTAAAATTATTTTTTTAAACTTTATTTTTTTTAACAAAGAATAATTATCTAGATATTAATGCTTAAATAAGTCATTTATGCGATGTGAAATAAACAAAAAAAGATCTACTTCCGGCGAGATATATCAAATATCTCAAGTAGTTTATCTTATTAAGCAGATCTTAGAAACTGTAAGTGATGAAAACACAAAATTTACATAGATGATAAATTTTTCAAAGAAGTTTGGTGAGTTTTTTTGTTGTTTTTTTTTTTGTTTTGTTTTTTTTACACAATAATACATTTATATGAGAACGGAAGACCTTTTTGTTGCTATAGCAACAAGATTCTAGTTATTATTATTTTTTTTCCCCCGTTTTTCTCAGAGATGACTGGAGATATTTTATTGAAATTTTCAGGAATGATAGAGAATGATAATACCTCGAGAGCTTTTTTTAATTTCTCCAAAAATCATTTCCGGTCGTCCGTTTCCTGTCCCGCGACAAAAAAGCTTGTCACCTCGAGATCTCATAAACGACAAGGACTTTTACATTTAAACTTTGTAGGATGATAGACCTATATCTGTAGATGTGTTTAAACTATTTTGTTTTGTTCGTCGTAACTTCCGGTCGTCACCGGAAGCATTTCAAAATTCTTTTTTTAAGCATTTAATTTATTTAACACAGAATTGAAATATAAGTATAAATGCTTACATATACCATTTATCCGATGATAAAGAACCAAAAAAAATCTACTTCCGGTGAGATATCTCAAATATATCAGGTTGTCTTTTTTAAACAAATGTTGTAACAACGAGATCTCAGAAACTGTAAGTGACTAAGACATAAAACTTACATGGATGATAGACATTTGATAGAAGATGTGTTTAACAGTTTTCATTTTGTCAACCGTCACTTCCGGTCCACACCGGAAGAGTTGAAAAAATCAAGATGTTTTTAAGTTTTACTGTTTTTCTTCAATATTTTTAGATAAAATGTTAGGCAAAAAAGTCACATTGTCTAGTGTTTATGAAAAGCTAACTTTTATTTTCATTGAATACTTCCGTTTGTCCGTTTCCTGTCCCGAGGCAAAATACCTTGACTCCTCAAAATCTCAAATACGGTAATGACTTGAACAACTAAATTTTGTGGGATGATAGACCTTTGTATGTAGACAAGTATACACCATTTTGTTTTTGTCGGCATAACTTCCGGTTGGCACCGGAAGCACTTTAAAAGTTTTTTTTTTTTAACTTTATTTTTTATTTAACAAAGAATAATCATTTAAATATTAATGGGTACATAAGTCATTTATGCGATGTGAAATAAACAAAAAAGATCTACTTCCGGCGAGATATATCAAATATCTCAAGTAGTTTATCTTATTAAGCAGATCTTAGAAACTGTAAGTGATGAAAACACAAAATTTACATAGATGATAAATTTTTCACAGAAGTTTGGTGGTTTTTTCTTTGTTTTTTTTTTTTTTTGTTTTGTTTTGTTTTTTTTACACAATAATACATTAATATGAGAACGGAAGACCTTTTTGTTGCTATAGCAACAAGATTCTAGTTATTATTATTTTTTTCCCACTTTTTGGCCACAAGATTTCTCAGAGATGCCCTGACAGATTTTCTTGAAATTTTTAGGAACGATAGAAAATGATAATACCTCGAGGCGTTTTTTTCATTTTTTCAAAATTCACTTCCTGTCGTCCGTTTCCTGTCCCGTGACAAAAAGCTTGTCACATCGAGATCTCAGAAACGATAAAGACTTAAACATTCAGACTTTGCAGGATGATAGACCTATAGCTGTAGATGTGTTTAAACTATTTTGTTTTGTTCGTCGTAACTTCCGGTCGTCACCGGAAGTGCTTCTAAAATATTTTTTTTTTACGTATTGAATTTAATTTACATAGAATGAATATATAAGTATAAATCTTTCTTTATGTCATCTAAACGATGTTCAATCAACAGAAAAATTTCACTTCCGGTGAGATATCTCAAACATCTCAGGTAGCTTTTAAAAAATAAATTTTGTACCCGCGAGATCTCAAAAAGTACAAGTGATCAAAACAGGAAACTTTCATGGATGATAGACATTTGAATGAAGATGTGTTTAACTGCTTTTATTTTGTTGGCCGTCACTTCCGGTCCACACCGGAAGAGTTCAAACAAATCAAGCTGTTTTTAAGTTTAATTGTTTTTCTTTGATAGTTTTAGATAAATTGATAAGCAGTTAAGTCCTGTTGTCAAATGCATAAGAACTACTAGCTTTCAATTTTCACTGCGTACTTCCGTTTGTCCGTTTCCTGTCCCAAAATAAAAAAAACTTGAGTCCTCGAGATCTCAAATATGGTAATGACTTGAACAATCAAACTTTGCAGGATGATAGACCTATATCTGTAGATGTCTTTACACTATTTTGTTTTGTTCGGCGTAACTTCCGGTCGTCACCGGAAGCACTTCAAAAATTAATTTTTTTACGCTTTTAATTTTTTTTTTTTTACATAGAATTGAAATATAAATGTAAATCCTTACATATGTCATCTATCTGATGTTAAATAAAGAAAATAATTCTACTTCCGGTGAGATATCTCAAAAATCTCTGGTAGCTTTTTTAAAACAAAGTTTGTACCCGCGAGATCTTAGAAACTGTAAGTGATTAAGACACGAAACTTACATGGATGATAGACATTTGATAGAAGTTTTAATTAATCTTTTTTATTTTGTCGACCGTCACTTCCGGTCCACACCGGAAGAGTTCAAACAAATCAAGTTGTTTATAAGTTAAACTTTTTTTCTTTGATAGTTTTAGTTAAATTGATAAGCAATAAAGAAGTTTTGTCTAATGTTTAAAAAATAGTAACTTTTCTTTTCATTGAGCACTTCCGTTTGTCCGTTTCCTGACCCGAGACAAAAAGTAATGACTACATGAGATCTCAAAAATGGGAACCACTTGAACAACTAAACTTTGCGGGATGATAGACCCATGTATGTAGATGTGTTGAAACTATTTTGTTTTGTTCGGCGTAACTTCCGGTCGTCACCGGAAGCACTTCAAATTTTTCTTTACTTTTTTTTAAAAGTTGTTTTAGATAGAATAAATATAATAGTATAAATTCTTACATAATTCATCTATGCGATTTTTAACAAAAACATTCTACTTCCGAGAGATATTTTAAATATCGCAAGCTTTTTTAAACCAAATTTTGTACCCGCCAGATCTTAGAAACTATAGTGATCAAGACACGAAACTTTTATGAATAATAGTCAATTGATAGACGATGTGTTTTACGTTTTTCATTTTGTCAACCGTCACTTCCGGTCCACACTGGAAGGGTTCAAACAAATCACGTTGTTTATTAGTTTAATATTTTTCTTGAACAGTTTTAGTTAGCATGATAAACAATAATGTTTGATAGGCAAATGCTCGAGAAATACTAACTTTTTCTTCAAAGTGGAATATATTTTCTTCAAAGTGGAATATATTTTCTACTTGGCAGAAGCATTGTTTTTTTTACAGATTGATACACGTATATAAGAACGGAAGACCTTTTTGTTGCTAAAGCAACAAGAGTCTAGTTATTATTTTTTTTTCCAAATTTTGTGCACGCGATTTCTCGAAAACTACTCAACTGATCTCGACAATTATTTCACAGATGATGGGACATTATCTGAATTTTATATGTTTTTTGAATTTTTTGTCGTCGTCACTTCCGGTCCGGATTTCCGGCCGATTTTGTAATTCCTTATGACCTATTTTGTGCAGAGCTGATCTCAGAAACTATTAGAGATATGACTTTGAAATTTTCAGGATAGGTAAACCATAGTTTGAAGTTGTGCACTATATAGTTGTTTTGCACCAGTGGCGCCATTCCGTGGAGCTCGCTTAGGCACGAAAATGGGGTACAAATTTTGAATCTAAATTTTCATACGTTTTGATCTGTTTCTTTTTATCGGTTGATATTTTATTAAGACATATAGAACAAAAGAAGTAGAGAATTAAAAGTTTTATCCAACAAAATCAAGAAAAAGGGGCTGGCCCCTTTAATTAAGGACCAAGAGACTCGTAAAGTCTATTACAAATAACTTGAAAACGATAAATATTTTGTTATGCATTATAGAATCAAAGGTGTTGATCGCTACAATATCTGTTTGAAAAAGTCATCGTCAGGTTTATGTCTGACGTAAATAGGGATTTTTATTCATTATCTTAAAATTGGGGGGGGGGGGGTAATTTCTGAAATTGTATCGATATTTCATGGTATCATTTAAAATAAGATAAAAAAATCGGACGGAAGACCTACTCGTTACTCGTAACGAGGTCCTATCTAGTTATTATTTTTTTTCCAGATTTTGTGCACGCGATTTCTCGAAAACTATTCGACCGATTTCGACCATTTTTTTACAGATGATGGGACGTGACCTGAATTTTATATGTTTTTGAAATTTTTAACGTTGTCACTTCCGGTACCGATTTATCGGCCATTTTGTAATTTTTTCGACCTTTTTTGTGCAGAGCTGATCTCAGAAATAATCAAAGATATGACTATGAAATTTTCAGGATATGTAGACTATAGCTAGAAGTTGAGCCTTATTAAGTTTTATGCCAGTGGCGCCATTTCTTGGAGCACAACGAGGCACGAAATTTGGGTACACATTTTGTTAGTCTTTTTCCCCCACGTTTTTTTCTCGGGAGAATATCTCCGAGATGACTGAATAGAATTTCCTAAAATTTTCAGGAATTATAGATTGTGATAATATCTCCAGGATTTTTTATTGTTTTTCTTAAAAATTCATTTCCGGTTGACCGTTTCCTGTCCCACGACAGGAACCTTGTTTCCTCGATATTTCAGAAACGACAAGGACTTGAAAATCCAAACTTCGTAGGATGATAAACCAATGTCTGTAGACGTGTTTAAACTTTTTTGTTTTGTTCGTCGTAACTTCCGGTCGTCACTGGAAGTAACGAAAAATATTTTTTTATGTGTTTAAGTTATTATACATAGAATAAATATATTAGCATAAAGTATAACTTATGTCATCTATGCGATGTTGAATAAACAAAACAGGTCTGCTTCCGGTGAGATATCTCAATTTTCTCAGGTAGCTTTTTAAAAACAAATTTTGTACCTTCGTGATCTCAAAAACTGTAAGTGATCAAGACACGAAACTTACATGCATTATAGACATTTGATAGAAAATTCGTTTAACCGCTTTCAATTTGTCCATCGTCACTTCCGGTCCTCACCGGAAGGATTCAAACAAATCAAGTTGTTTGAAAGTGTAAATGTTTTTCTTTGACAATTTTAGTTCAGTTGAAAAACAATAAAGAACAGTTCTCTAATGTTAAAGAAATACTAACTTTTTTCACTGAGCACTTCCGTTTGTCCGTTTCCTGTCAAGAAACGAACAAACATTGACTCCACGAGATCTCAAAAACGGTGACGACTTGAACAACCAAACTTTGTGGGATGATAGACCTATCTATGTAACTGTGTTTACATTATTTTGTTTGATTCGTCGTAACATCCGGTCGTCACCGGAAGCACTTCAAAAATTATTTTTTTTTATTTTTTTTTTTTTTACAGGGAATGAATATATCAGTATTAAATCTTATATATGTTATCTTTACAATGTTAAATTAGCAAATATATTCTACTTCCGGTGAGATATATCAAATATCGTAGGTAGCTTTCTTTTTTCCAAATTTGATACTCGCGAGATTTTAGTCACTGTAAGTGATTGAGACACGAAACTTTTATGAATGATAGACATTTTATTCAAAATGTGTTTGACGGGTTTATATTGTCAACCGTCAATTCCGGTTCTCACAGAAGGATTCAAACAATTCATGTATTAACAAGTATTTTTGGTGTTTCATCTAGCCCGATAAACAGTTATGTACACTAGGCAAATGTACAAGAAATGTCGGCGTTTCTTTTCATTCATCAATTCCGTTCGTCCGTTTCCGGTCTCGAGACAAAAAAAACTAGTTTCAACGAGTTCTCAGATTTGCAAGAGAGTATCGATCTTTCATCGTATCATATAAAACAAATCGGACGGAAGACCTACTCGTTACTCGTAACGAGATTGTATCTAGTTATTTAAACATTTATGTAAGCAAGGAAACACTGATACGTGACCGTTGGCCGAGCGAAGGATTTTAAGTTCACAGAGTAGCAGTGTAATAAAGAAGAAAAAAAGTTTTATAATAAACACATTTAAACACATTTAAATATGCCTTTTTTTCTTTTAATACAAAAAAATTACATATGTCATTAATTTGTACATTGCTATTTCATTCAGTATAAAAATGCGATTTTGGTCCAAGGAAATTAAGATGTAATATTGTACATTGATTTAAAGGTTGTCCGACAGGGTTTTACGGATCTAACTGTTCCATTCTCTGTCCAGATGTCGACTGTCAGTACTGTCACATAGAGACGGGCTATAGCAAGTGTTGTAAACCTGGGTACAAAGGTCATCACTGTGAATTAGGTAAGAAGTGACTTCCAAAGACAAAGTATAGTAGGTATGCATGCATATATCTGGGTTTTTTTATAATGCAGGTATTATCAAAAAAGTTGTACTTACTAGTTATAATACATGTAAATTGTATTCATATAGCATGTTGAATATAGTGATAATATGTTCATGCTGTAAATCAAATGTTTGTATTGGGATAAAAAAGAAGAAATTAAACATCAACAATAACAAAAACAACTAGACACGATCTCGTTACGAGTAACGAGTAGGTCTTCCGTTCGATTTTTTAAAATGATACGATGATTTATCGATAAAACTTATAAAAATGACTGAATATTTTAGGGGCCACCCCGATAGATTTAAATGGGGACATATAGTGGTGTTTTAATTAGTTAAATGCAGACAATTTCTTTTCTACAATGCTTAAAAAAATATGTCTTCTTTAGACATATTGCATCAAAAGTTAAGGACGTTGGCCCCTAATAACGTCATAAATGGGCGTGGCAATGAGTTTTTCAAACAGATATTGTTACGATCAACAACTTTGCTTCTATAATGCATCACAAAATCTTTATCGTTTTTAAGTTATTTGTAATAGACTTTACGTGGGTCTTGGCCCCTAATTAAAGGGGCCAGCCCCTTTTTGTTCATTTCATACGAAAGATCTTACAAATACTAACATTTTTTGTTCTTACACCTGTCTTGAACTGTTGTTCATTTTTGAGGTACAAATCATTGAATATTTTAGGGGCCAGCACTGTAGATCCTTAATGGGAACAGACATTGGCGTTGAAAATAATGGAATCGATTATAGTTATCAATACAAGCATTTTCTCTTCTACAATGCTTAACAAAATATGTCTCGTTCTCTAGATATATTGTGTCTAAATTTGAGAACTTTGGCCCCTAAAAATCCCTAATTACGTCATAAATGGGCGTGGCAATGAGTTTTTCAAATAGATATTGTTACGATCAACAACTTTGCTTCTATAATGCATTACAAAATCTTTATCGTTTTTAAGTTATCTGTAATAGACATTACGGGTCTATTGGCCCCTAATTAAAGGGGCCAGTCCCTTTTTCTTGATTTTGTTGGAAAGAACTTTTGATACTCTACCACTTTTGTAATATATGTCTTAACAAAATATCAACTGATAAAAAGATATAGATCAAAATGTGTGAACATTTTTATATGAAATTCGTACCCAACTTTCGAGCCCTAGCGAGCTCCAAGAAATGGCGCCACTTGCGTAAAACGAAAACAATAGGCACAACTTCAAACTATGGACTACCTATCCTAAAAGTTTCATATTCATATCTCTGATAGTTTCTGAGATCAACTGCTCACAAAATGGGTCGTAAAAGTTTTCAAAATTAGCAATAAATCGGTACCGGAAGTGACGACGGCAAAAAATTTAAAAACAAAATAAATTCAGACCACTTGTAATCATCTGTGAAAAAATGGTTGAGATCGGTCAAATAGTTCTCGAGAAAACGCTTGCACAAAATTTGTGGAAAAAAAAAATAATAATAATAATAACTAGATCGTTCTCGTTGCGAGCAACGAGTGGGTCTTCCGTCCGATTTTTGAATAAATGAGATAAAACTCATCGTTTTAAAGATAAAATTGTGAGTCTACGCAAAAAAAACGAAAAAAAAATTTTCGGCACTCGGGGCTTGAACCCGGGTCGCCTGGGCACTGTCCACGACCATAAAGACTGAGCTACTCGGGCTCTCGCTTCAGGACTTTGACGCTTAATATCTCGAGAATGCGTTGATCGATTTTAAAACAAATTACATATTCTGAATCAGTAAAAGAGTCACTATAAAGTGTAAAAATTCCAAAGTAAAATATTAAAAAATAAAAAAGTTCAAAAATTCACTTTTCAGATTTCCTTCCGGTGACGACCGAAAGTGACGGTTGACATTCTCTTGACCGAGGTGCACCAGAAAAACGTTAGATTTATCATCTCTAAAAATTTCAGCCCTCTATCTTTACTCGTTTTTGAGAAACATGACAGACAAAATTGACTTTAAAAAATCGTTTAACGGCGATAACTTCCGAACGGAAGTGATTTTTGAAAAACTGTCACGGCGGTATAAACTTCAGATGGCTAGGCATCATCTCTGAAAATTTGAAGAAAATCGCACTAGCCATCTCCGAGAAATCGCCTGCACAAAATGTGTAAGGAAAAAAAGAATAATAATAATAATAATAATAAGAAAATTGAAAAAGAAACAATAGAATAATAGAAGGGTCTTCCGCTGAAGACGGAAGACCCTAATAAGAAAAGTGAAAAAGAAACAATAGAATAATAGAAGGGTCTTCCGCTGAAGACGGAAGACCCTAATAATAATAACTAGATCGTTCTCGTTGCGAGCAACGAGTGGGTCTTCCGTCCGATTTTTGAAGAAATGAGATAAAACTCATCGTTTTAAAGATAAAATTGTGAGTCTACGCAAAAAAAACGAAAAAAAATTTTTCGGCACTCGGGGCTTGAACCCGGGTCGCCTGGGCACTGTCCACGACCATAACGACTGAGCTACTCGGGCTCTCGCTTCAGGACTTTGACGCTTAATATCTCGAGAATGAGTTGATCGATTTTAAAACAAATTACATATTCTTAATCAGTAAAAAGGTCACTATCAGCTACAAAAATATGAAAGAAAAATATTAAAAAATAAAAAAGTTCAAAAATTCGAATTTTTGAATTTCCGTCTGGTGACGACCGGAATTGACGGCGGACATTTTCTTGACCCAGGTGCAAGACAAAAACGCTATGTCTAGCATCCCTTAAACTTTCAGCCCTCTATCTTGACTCGTTTTCTAGATCTCTAGCCGACAAAATTGACTTTTAAAAATCGTAAACGGACGATAACTTCCGACCGGAAGTTAATTTTTAAAAATCGATCAGAAAACATCAACATCAGATAAATGCGCGTATATCCTGAAAATTTGAACGAGATCGATGCTGTAATCTCCGAGAAATCGTCTGCACAAAATCGGTAAGAAAAAAAAGAATAATAACTAGATCGTTCTCGTTGCGAGCAACGAGTGGGTCTTCCGTCCGATTTTTGAATAAATGAGATAAAACTCATCGTTTTAAAGATAAAATTGTGAGTCTACGCAAAAAAAAAAGAAAAAAAAATTTGCGGCACTCGGGGGTTGAACCCGGGTCGCCTGGGCACTGTCCACGACCATAACGACTGAGCTACTCGGGTTCTCGCTTCAAGACTTTGACCCGTAATATCTCGAGAATGCGTTGATCGATTTTAAAACAAATTACATATTCTGAATCAGTAAAAGGGTCACTATCAACCCTACAGAAAATTTTTTTAAAACGAAAAAGTTCAAAAATTCGATTTTTGAAATTTCCTTCCGGTGTCGACCGGAAGTGACGGCGGACATTCTCTTGACCGAGGTACATTAGAAGAACGATAGATCTATCATCTCTGAAAATTTCAGCTCTAAATCTTTACTCGTTTTTGAGAAACGTCGCAGACAAAATCGACTTTTAAAAATCGTTTAACGACAATAACTTCCGAACGGAAGTGAATTTTGAAAAACTGTCGTAGCGGTATAAACTTCAGTTGACAAGGCATTATCCCTGAAAATTTGAACGAAATCGACTAAGCCATCTCCGAGAAATCGCCTGCACAAAATTTGTAAGACAAAAAAAGAATAATAATAATAAGAAGAAAAGTGAAAAAGAAACAATAGAATAATAGAAGGGTCTTCCGCTGAAGACGGAAGACCCTAATAAGAAACTGTACGAAAACTATAAGGTCTTCCGTTGGAAACGGAAGACCTTAATAACAAAAATATTCAACTCTTTAATCTTAGAATCAATTTAATTCAAATTAAAATATTTTACTCAGCTGATTAGTTTCTGCATTGACTTCTGAGAGTTTTTCAAATGTTAGGAAATAAGGGTTATTAATCTGCAACTGCATGACTTTTATCTGTCATGTATGATTAGTCAATGAGGATATATTTTATCTCTAAAATGTATCTATCTGCCTATCTCTTCCCACAAAAGCAGAAATACTGTAGCCAAGATAAGGTCCGTTTTGTTTATTGTTGGTCTTCTGCAATAAAGGTATTGCTGAGAATATTACATGCCGTAGGGCAAATTTCTGAAGCAGGTGCTAAGTGCAATCACAATTGGAATTAAACAAGTCATTCTCTAATACAATGGTGTTATAGTAAAAATTGACAAAACAATCCTATCATAACCTTTATTCTATATAGAGGAGATTATTTTTCCTATATATTGTGATATTTCTGTGTTTGTGTGGTACAAGACTTCTTGTGTTTGTCCCAAAATGTCGGAAGATAATAAGGACAACAAGAGACGGTTATCTTCGGATGGTTCGACACCAAAGCCGGGCAGTAAGTTAGTCAAAACAGGGAGGGGTGCCAATGGCGGGCAAGTTGACATCGGCACGTTCAAAAATACACCACCGCCCGCTCATTCGAACACTGCTCAACCAGCATGGGTGGATCAACTAATGATTCAAATCGGTGAGCTCGACGCCAAAATGTCGAAAATTGAAAAAGTAAGTTCTGATTTGACTGCATTGTGTGATCGCATTGATAACATACAGACTAGAGTTGGCAATCTAGAGAAGTTCAGTGGTAACTTGGGGAACTCGATGGGGGAAATTAAGAAATCTCAGAAAAGCCTAAAAGGAGACGTCGACGAAACAGTTAAGGAAATTAGGGAACTGAAGTTGGTGAACAAACAATTACGAGGCCAAATTACAGATCTGCAGGCAAGAAGTATGAGGGACAATTTGCTTTTTTTCGGACTCGCAGAATACCGCGGGAGTGGAAAGGAGAACTGTGTAAACCTGATCAACGAGTTCTGTGAAGCAGAACTAAACATCGCTGGCATTAAAGAAAACATCGAGCGTGCCCACAGGATCGGACGATTCCAGAACAACAAAACAAGGTCCATTGTCGTGAAATTCTCCAACTTCAGGATCAGGGAAAGCGTCAGGACATCTGGTTACAAGCTCAAAAATAAACAATACAATATAAGAGAACAATTCCCTAGAGAAATCGTCGAGAAGCGGAAGGCTTTGATGCCCGTGTTGAGGAAAGCATTGGGGGAAAACAGAAGGGCTGTATTGAAATATGACAAACTTTTCATTGACGGCAAACTATACATGGGAGAAACAGGAGACACTATGAACACCGAAGCTGGCAGAGATGACCCCGAGGATGATGAACCCACGGAGTTACTTACAGAAGATGCTGGGGATAGCAGAGGTGAAGCTTAGGGGCAATTGGAGGATGATTTCGTGAAGATAATCAGCTGGAACATAAATGGGGGTTTTGCAAGTAAATTCAGTGATAAAAAATTTCAGTGCTACATTCTCTCATATGACATCATTCTTTTAACGGAATGCTGGATCGAAAATAATTTCTCTATTCAGGTGGAAGGATTTCATAGCCTTGCTTTTCCAAGAATGCGCTCAAAATCAAAACAAGGAGGTGGTTGTGTTTTATTAATTCGTGAAAAAATTAAGCATTATGTATCTTTTCTTGAAAATATGTATGACACTATAATATGGCTTAAGCTTGATAAATGTCTATTACAAAGTCCTGATAATTTGTATTTAGCATGTGTGTATATACCACCAAGCAGTTCAACTTTTTACCAAGCTTATGATTGTGATATATTTAGTGACCTAGAAAACCAAATTGTCAAGTATTTATCTTTTGGAAAGGTTATGTTGATCGTTGACACAAATGCAAGAACTGCAAGTGCAAATGACTTTATAATGCATGATATACTACATGATAATGTTTTGAGAGATCTAAGTGATGTTTTATTTTATGGTTTAGACACATGTATTCAAAGTAGAACTAATCCTGACACGGTCGTCAATGATTTGGGTAACAAGTTATTATCTTTATGTAAAAGTAGTGGGTTAAGAATTTTAAATGGGCGTCATAATTTGGGTATGGATAAAGATTATACATTTGTTGGTCCAAGGGGCATGAGTGTTGTAGATTATGTTATAACTACTCCTTATGTATTCTCAAAAATTGATCAGTTCATTGTATCAAATTTTACTATGTACTCTGATCATGCGCCTCTTCATATCAGGTTGAAGTCTAAACAACAAATTATGAGCAATTCAACTGTGCTTAGTGATAGTGAAATACAATTGTCTTCGCATTTCGTCTGGAACCAGGACATGATTCACCAAGCCCAGTCAGCTTTAATTGAGAATTCTGATGACCTTGTAACATGTTTCCAGAATACCCTGTTTGAGACCCAGTCTAGTATAGACGAATCGGTCGATTTGTTTACATTACGCCTGACTGACCTTATGCGACCCTTTTTTGAAACTAACAAAAGTTTTCCGAAACCAGTTCAAAACTCAGGTGGAGCAAGATCTCATTCATGCGTGAAGTCACCGGACAAACCTTGGTTTAATGAAGATCTAAAAAAAAAAATACAGGATATATCGATCAGCACTCACTCGTTTTAATAATACAAAAAGCAGTGTTAACCATTTGAACTTGATCGAAGTCAAAAGAAACTACAAACTTTCAGAAGAAAAACTTAAGCGCCAGTATTTACGAAAAGAAGACAACCTTCTTGATCATCTCCGTAAAGTCAACCCAAAAATATTTTATAAGCATTTCCGGAAAAGAAAACCTAACCATGCATCAATTGAGCTGGACCTATTCCGAAAACATTTTGAAGAAGGAAACGGAAGACCTTAATAACAAAAATATTCAACTCTTTAATCTTAGAATCAATTTAATTCAAATTAAAATATTTTACTCAGCTGATTAGTTTCTGCATTGACTTCTGAGAGTTTTTCAAATGTTAGGAAATAAGGGTTATTAATCTGCAACTGCATGACTTTTATCTGTCATGTATGATTAGTCAATGAGGATATATTTTATCTCTAAAATGTATCTATCTGCCTATCTCTTCCCACAAAAGCAGAAATACTGTAGCCAAGATAAGGTCCGTTTTGTTTATTGTTGGTCTTCTGCAATAAAGGTATTGCTGAGAATATTACATGCCGTAGGGCAAATTTCTGAAGCAGGTGCTAAGTGCAATCACAATTGGAATTAAACAAGTCATTCTCTAATACAATGGTGTTATAGTAAAAATTGACAAAACAATCCTATCATAACCTTTATTCTATATAGAGGAGATTATTTTTCCTATATATTGTGATATTTCTGTGTTTGTGTGGTACAAGACTTCTTGTGTTTGTCCCAAAATGTCGGAAGATAATAAGGACAACAAGAGACGGTTATCTTCGGATGGTTCGACACCAAAGCCGGGCAGTAAGTTAGTCAAAACAGGGAGGGGTGCCAATGGCGGGCAAGTTGACATCGGCACGTTCAAAAATACACCACCGCCCGCTCATTCGAACACTGCTCAACCAGCATGGGTGGATCAACTAATGATTCAAATCGGTGAGCTCGACGCCAAAATGTCGAAAATTGAAAAAGTAAGTTCTGATTTGACTGCATTGTGTGATCGCATTGATAACATACAGACTAGAGTTGGCAATCTAGAGAAGTTCAGTGGTAACTTGGGGAACTCGATGGGGGAAATTAAGAAATCTCAGAAAAGCCTAAAAGGAGACGTCGACGAAACAGTTAAGGAAATTAGGGAACTGAAGTTGGTGAACAAACAATTACGAGGCCAAATTACAGATCTGCAGGCAAGAAGTATGAGGGACAATTTGCTTTTTTTCGGACTCGCAGAATACCGCGGGAGTGGAAAGGAGAACTGTGTAAACCTGATCAACGAGTTCTGTGAAGCAGAACTAAACATCGCTGGCATTAAAGAAAACATCGAGCGTGCCCACAGGATCGGACGATTCCAGAACAACAAAACAAGGTCCATTGTCGTGAAATTCTCCAACTTCAGGATCAGGGAAAGCGTCAGGACATCTGGTTACAAGCTCAAAAATAAACAATACAATATAAGAGAACAATTCCCTAGAGAAATCGTCGAGAAGCGGAAGGCTTTGATGCCCGTGTTGAGGAAAGCATTGGGGGAAAACAGAAGGGCTGTATTGAAATATGACAAACTTTTCATTGACGGCAAACTATACATGGGAGAAACAGGAGACACTATGAACACCGAAGCTGGCAGAGATGACCCCGAGGATGATGAACCCACGGAGTTACTTACAGAAGATGCTGGGGATAGCAGAGGTGAAGCTTAGGGGCAATTGGAGGATGATTTCGTGAAGATAATCAGCTGGAACATAAATGGGGGTTTTGCAAGTAAATTCAGTGATAAAAAATTTCAGTGCTACATTCTCTCATATGACATCATTCTTTTAACGGAATGCTGGATCGAAAATAATTTCTCTATTCAGGTGGAAGGATTTCATAGCCTTGCTTTTCCAAGAATGCGCTCAAAATCAAAACAAGGAGGTGGTTGTGTTTTATTAATTCGTGAAAAAATTAAGCATTATGTATCTTTTCTTGAAAATATGTATGACACTATAATATGGCTTAAGCTTGATAAATGTCTATTACAAAGTCCTGATAATTTGTATTTAGCATGTGTGTATATACCACCAAGCAGTTCAACTTTTTACCAAGCTTATGATTGTGATATATTTAGTGACCTAGAAAACCAAATTGTCAAGTATTTATCTTTTGGAAAGGTTATGTTGATCGTTGACACAAATGCAAGAACTGCAAGTGCAAATGACTTTATAATGCATGATATACTACATGATAATGTTTTGAGAGATCTAAGTGATGTTTTATTTTATGGTTTAGACACATGTATTCAAAGTAGAACTAATCCTGACACGGTCGTCAATGATTTGGGTAACAAGTTATTATCTTTATGTAAAAGTAGTGGGTTAAGAATTTTAAATGGGCGTCATAATTTGGGTATGGATAAAGATTATACATTTGTTGGTCCAAGGGGCATGAGTGTTGTAGATTATGTTATAACTACTCCTTATGTATTCTCAAAAATTGATCAGTTCATTGTATCAAATTTTACTATGTACTCTGATCATGCGCCTCTTCATATCAGGTTGAAGTCTAAACAACAAATTATGAGCAATTCAACTGTGCTTAGTGATAGTGAAATACAATTGTCTTCGCATTTCGTCTGGAACCAGGACATGATTCACCAAGCCCAGTCAGCTTTAATTGAGAATTCTGATGACCTTGTAACATGTTTCCAGAATACCCTGTTTGAGACCCAGTCTAGTATAGACGAATCGGTCGATTTGTTTACATTACGCCTGACTGACCTTATGCGACCCTTTTTTGAAACTAACAAAAGTTTTCCGAAACCAGTTCAAAACTCAGGTGGAGCAAGATCTCATTCATGCGTGAAGTCACCGGACAAACCTTGGTTTAATGAAGATCTAAAAAAAAAAATACAGGATATATCGATCAGCACTCACTCGTTTTAATAATACAAAAAGCAGTGTTAACCATTTGAACTTGATCGAAGTCAAAAGAAACTACAAACTTTCAGAAGAAAAACTTAAGCGCCAGTATTTACGAAAAGAAGACAACCTTCTTGATCATCTCCGTAAAGTCAACCCAAAAATATTTTATAAGCATTTCCGGAAAAGAAAACCTAACCATGCATCAATTGAGCTGGACCTATTCCGAAAACATTTTGAAGATTTATCTACATTTACTAACAATACGGATAGCGATCCCCCGGTGGACACCGGAACTACCGTGTTTGAAGAATTAGATATGGAAATTTCTGAAAAAGAAATATCGGATGCTATAGACAATCTTAAACGAGACAAATCACATGGTCTGGATTATATTTTAAATGAATATTTTTTAGAATTCAAAGGTATACTTATGCCATATGTGCATATTATTTTTAACCGTATCCTATCATCCGGTTATTTTCCCACGCAATGGTCAGATGCGGTTATTGTTCCTGTTTTTAAAAAGGGTGACCAAGCTGACCCAAACAATTATCGAGGCATAAGCCTTATTAGCTGTTTTTGTAAATTGTTTACCTCAATATTAAATCCTAGACTTATACTATGGGCATCATCTAATAGTATTGTCACAGATGCGCAGTTCGGTTTTCAATCTATGTTAGGTACTACCCAAGCAGTTTTTGCACTTCATTGTCTGGTTTCACAAGCACTGCAATCTAAAAAACGGTTTTATTGTTGTTTTGTTGATTATAAGAAGGCATTTGACTCTATCAATAGGGAAAAATTGTACAGAAAATTAAAGTATTACGGTATACAGGGAAAGCTACTTTCAGTAATTCGTTCAATGTATTCTAGAATTAGAACGTGTGTTAAATTTTCAGGTCGTATTTCTAATTTCTTTGAAAATCATGTTGGTCTTTTACAAGGAGAAGTATTGTCTCCCATGTTGTTTGTATTATATGTTAATGATCTTGAAAATGAATTTATGAAAAAAGGTACTGCCTCTACGGACCTGCAGTTATTAAGTCTTTACCTTCTTATGTATGCGGATGACATGGTATTGTTTTCAGAATCAATTGATGAACTACAGAGCATGTTGAATACTTTACAGTTATATACAAGTAAATGGAACTTAGATGTAAATGTATCAAAAACTAAAGTTGTTATTTTTAGAAATAGTGGGAATAACCGCACCAACGAGAACTGGCTTTATAACGGTGAAAATTTAGAAATATTGGACCAGTTTGTTTACCTAGGCGTTGTGTTCAATTATAACGGTAAATTTTTTATTACTCAAAAACAATTAGCGGCGCAAGGTCGCAAAGCCATGTTTGCTCTCAAATCAACAATTAATCAACTTTATTTAAACCATTGTACTTTGTTTTCTATCTTTGATACTTATGTGTGTAGCATTTTAAATTATGGATGTGAAGTTTGGGGTTCCCACAAAGGACAAGATATTGAAAAGGTCCACCTTGAGTTTTTACGCTTTGTGCTTGGTGTTCGTAAAACTACAAATACAACTATGTTATACTTTGAGACTGGGCGTCTACCTTTGTATCTCATTCGTATTTATCGAATAATTAAGTTCTGGTTTAAATTATTGCAGTCGGAAAATTGTATATTTAGAGCTGCTTATGATTGGTCATATTGTATTTGCGAAAACGAAAAGCAAAATTATCAAAGCTGGGCAAAATTTATTAAGGACCAATTAAATAATTTGGGACTTGGCTACATGTGGAATGACCAAAGTAATTTAAACAGTCGTATTTGTTTACCAATCATTCGGAAAAGACTTAAAGACAACTTTATTCAAACGTTGCATAGCAAGATGCAAATAGAAACAAAATGTTTTATTTACAAGCATCTAGTTGATAAGTTTTGCTTACAGTATTATTTAGAAAAATCAATACCAAAGTTGTACAAAAAATGTATTTCCAAAATGAGGTTGTCCTCGCATAATCTGCTTATTGAAACAGGTCGTCATAAAAATATACCAAGAGACAAAAGATTTTGTAAAACTTGTATTACAGATATTGAAGACGAATATCATTTCATACTTGTATGTCCAATGTATTTAGCATTAAGATCAAAGCTGATAAAAAAGTATTATTGGTGTAAACCATCCATGTACAAATTAATACATCTACTAAGTGTTAACAATATCAAAGAATTGTGTAATTTAGGAAAATTCATTTATAAAGCCCTTACACTCAGAATGGTTTGAACTATCTATTATTCAATCATTTGCTGATTTAAATTGTTATTATATATATAAGTGTTTTTCCTGTGTGTATTTTTCAGTAATCTGTATATCATTCTCCAAATACAAATTTTGTAAACATTAGGTTGTGTAACAATATGTAAGAACTGACCGTCCATTTTTTGTCTAAATATTCTTGTGTGTGTATTGTTTATTATTATATTAAGTGCTATAAGACGTATGTCTTTCGCAATAAAGAAATTAAAATAATGATTTAACCTAACATGTGCATAAACAAGAAGTTCACCATTTAAAGAACGTTAAGTTTTATTTAAAAATATCAAGAAATAAGGAAATACAAAGAGAAATCGTTAAATTTTAGCCGATAACTGGTACTGTGCCAGTATAGCAAAATACATTTCCTAGACTTGCTTCACCCAAAAACTGTCATTGACTTTTGGAGAGAATTGGTCAATTTGTAATAAGTAATTTGATTTTTATTTGAAAAACCTGTAAACGTAAATATTTTTTTCTTTTGTTCATTTATGTTATCTTACTCTTGTTTTTGTTCTCCTGGTTCATTAATAAGTTCTAGTCTCGTATATTTTTCAACTGTTTTTTTCTTCTTCTCTTTATTTCTATTTATTTATTACAAAATGAAGAGGATGTAGCTTTGACATCAATAATATGTTGTTTTTTTTAGTTTCCTCTCTGCTTATTCTTACTGTATGAACAAATAACTTGGGTCGATATGAAAGAAAATTATAAAACCTGTGTATATATATTAAACCTGTATTCAAGCCAAAAAACAAAAACCAAATAATAATAAATAATCATCTGAGAGATTGTAATTTACTCTGAAATAACGAGTACATGCAGTGCACTTGTTTGATCCATCTTTAGATTCATCTCGGGAAATATAGCGCGAGATTACTGTGACGTCATACATAAAATCTCATTTGCTTTACGGATCTCGAAACAAACCGAAAAAAGGAAGCGTGTAGAAAATTTCGTGATTCTCACCAAAGCTAGTGCGATACTCAGAATGCGTCTTTAATTCTCAAGAAACAGTTAATTAGGATTTAATTTCAGTTACTTTTGGCATAGCATTAGGGGAGCTAGAAAACAATCCCATATTGTGATGCTGCCTAAATTGTTATCTTGATAAATTTTTAGCTTTCGCTCGTTTTTTTCCCGCCCCTTTTCCTAGTTGTTAAAGCTCTCAAAAAATGCATTATGTAAAAAGATGTACATGTTTTAAATGTACATGTAAAAATTTGGTGCTGATGTAACGAATGCGTTAGTTTCTGTATTACATTTCCAAAGATATTACAATGAAAATGGTTAACTTTTACTTAAGATATACAAGCCCACTATTTATTATTTTGTATCCTCCGCACATATCATAATATAAAAGCAGAGGGTTAGAGACGATGGAATATCGGATAACATTTAGCCGTTCACATTTTCGTTAGAAACACTTGTATGTGGTCTACGGATTGCAGTCTTTTTTTAAAGAACAAAAGCTTGTCGAATATTAACTCTTGAATTTAAAATCACAAATATTATTGGCTAATTTTATAAAACGTTGAACCAAAAAAATTATCACAGCTTCTTGTTCAGACGAGAATAAACATGAACTTGAAACATTTTTTAAGCGGTTGATAACCACTGATTGTGGATCCAGAAAATAAAAGAAAAGAGAAAACATTTGTCTTGGAGAATATTATGTGTCTAACTTGTACTTGTACATATATCTGGAACAGTGTTTTTCTCATACATATACTTGCACATGTACAGTATACTGTGTATAAATCATTGGCTTTCGTGAGACTCAATTTTCGTGGAATTCGTGGGAACCTCTCAACCACGAATTGACATCCTCCACGAATTTATAAATTAGGGATATAAATTCATATTTCCTTTTGTAGGTATCATTAAATAAATGAAATTACGTCCCCACGAACCTATAAAATTTCAGCATTCCACGAAAATTGGCCTCAACGAATTTAAATGAATCCACAGTATATATTTTTTCTTGAAAAATATATAACATTTGTTTTGAACTGATGGCCTACAGTTCAGAAAATGTTATCATCGTGTAATCAAAAAAGGGATTTCTACTAAGATGATTTTTCATTAAATTCTCTTAACAACTTAATGGGGCATGGTCACGATTTTGGTCAAATTCTCTTTTTATTTTATTATTATTTACAATGCTTTAGGAATGCATTTCTAATGATCAAATGCATTTCGAGGGTCAGTCGTTAAGTTATTAGCAAGATACAGGGCTCACAATTCTTTGTCATGTAAAAAGGGCTCGTGCCCTTTTTTTGTTTACATCGGTTCAATATACCAGTAAAAAATCTTTTTTAAGCTGATTTGTATATATTCTTATTGATTTTGAGCACAAATAAACAGTTCATAACGTTTAACACAACGTTTAACACAATCATTTTAGGTCTAAAATTGAAAATTTCACTTAAACATTCAAAATGTAAACAAAAGCGTTGTTTACATAAGCTCTGTAACTCGCCTATAACACTACAATGACACTCAAATTTTATTTGCTTATTTAAAATGCGTTCCTGAAGAATTGTTAACAGAAAAATTGGAAAAATAATGTTTGACCAAAATCGTGACCATGCCTCTTTGAATATGGGTGTTATGTTTGAAAATTGACATTTAAGTCACTTATTTATTTAACTGGAAACAAAAGTATGTAAAGATCTTTCTTTAAAAAATGTGTTATTTGCTTTTAAAGGGACATGGTCACGATTTTGGTCAAAACTATTTTCCCGATTTTAATGTGTACAATGCTTCAATAAGGAATATTTAATAGGCAACCAATATGTGAGTGTCATTCGTTACGTTTTAAGCCAGTTACAGAGCTTACAATCTTTTGCTTTCTAAACAAAGCTTTTCTTTACATTTTGAATGTCAAAGTAAAAATTCCATTTTTAGACCTAAAATGAATGTGTTAAACGATATGAACTGTTTATTAATGCTTAAAATGAATTACAATTTAAAAAATCAGCTTGAATTTTGTTTTATACTGGTAATACTTGTGAGCCCTGTATCTTGTTTATAACTCGACGTCTGACTCTCATAATTCATTAGAGCATAAGAAATGCATTTCTAAAGCATTGCAAATAATAAACACAGAAAAATAGAATTTGACCAAAATCGTGACCATGCCCCTTTAAATAACTGAGATTTGATGTTTCAAAAATCCTAATCGACCTATTGATTCGAAAACGGAAACACCAGAAACCAATATCCTGAAAGAAAAAATAGAACTGATTTAGTTTATCTTTGTATCATGAATTATTTTTGTTTTAATTTTCTCTTGATTCGAAATTCAAAGAAGATACCAATTTTTAACAAAACCTTGATTTGTTATATATAAAAGCAATCAACAAGACTGACTTACTATATGAAAGGGCAAAAACTGTTGTGTGGGTTTATTTTAAGCTTTTTTTTAGTATGTCCAGTAGGATTCTATGGTGATGCATGCAATAACAAATGTGGAAACTGTCTGGACGTAAGTCAGTGTCACCACATTACTGGAGCATGTTTATCAGGATGTGATGCTGGCTATAAAGGGGATTTATGTACAACACGTGAGTATAAATGTAATCAGGGCTTGTTAAGCTTATGTATAAGTAATAATCTAACTCAACATGATTATACACATGTGAGTTAATTTAAAAATTACAAAAAACCTCATGAAATAATTTTAAAAGAACATTCAACATATTTTCTTTTATTTTACCAGCTTGTCCAAATGGCTTATTTGGCCAAGACTGCTCTGAGAAATGCAATGACACATGTACCGGGTGTAATCATGTGAATGGTGTGTGTGACACTGGATGCATATCTGGCTGGATAGGACACTTCTGCAATAAAAGTATTGTTTATACATGTACTATTTATATTCATATTAATAATAAAAACAGATGCATGAACAATTTTTATCAGAAATATAAGATATTTTAAAAAGAGACAGTACAGCTGAAAACGCGTGTGTGAATAACTTCAGATTTACCAATTGTATCGTTAGGATTTACGAAATAGCGTTGATTGTGAAAGTTTAAGTACATGAAAATCCCCTTCACATAGCTAATTAATGTAATTATGAGCTTCCGGAAATTTAAGGGACGTACAAACCGAAATAATCTTATATCGTTTATTTGTACCACGTGGATTTGGATTGACAGTAATTGACACGTGCTGAAAACTTCAAGAGCTTCGTCCAACTACTGTCGATACGGTATACGTTGTAAAAGGGACTCTCTAAACAGAAAACGTAATCACTTTCTCGATAATTTATAAATGGTTTACCAATTTCAATTTATTTTAAAATTAACAAAATATGAATTTAAGTTGTATATGTAGCAACTCATATGAGAGACACGCAAAATACATGCTTACAAAATAATAATTGTTGTTATTTTAAAAACTTTGAACAATTATTACCTTTTTTCTTTCCCAATTCAGTCAAGTAAGCAGGCCTACCCGATCTCTTACTCGCCATGTTGTTTTGTTTATTGTAAATACGCATGCGAAATGGTCTAGAAAGTGGAACCCCGTAACACGTGGCGATGTATTTATGTTTAGGTGATTCCTAATTATTAATTATAATTAAACAGTTAGATTTATTTCACGGAGAAATTTGTAATTTTCTTAAAGGTTATACATTTATGGGTAGTGCAAAAATACCGAACCCGATCGGAAATTTTTTTCAAGTCAGTTTTTTAATAAGATGCGCCGTACTGTCACTTTAACATATAGAATTGCATAACATCTAACAATATATATTTAAAGAATATCCATTTATGATGTTGTAGACACTGCTTGCTGCTGAAAGTGAATGATAATAAATATAATTGCCCCAAAAACGTTCATATATATATATATATATATATATATATATATATATATATATATATATATATATATATATATATATATATATATATATATAAAATACAATTGTAAAATCACTATAAATTTTAAGAAAAATAATTGGTCAGACTACAAGCACATTTTATTTGCTGTGATAATTTTGTGTTGATAAATCTATTTCCATGACCACTGACTATTCAGGAAAAATGTTCTCTTTTAATATGTTTCATGTGAATGTCATATTTATCATTATTCTAGAGTGTCTCTCAGGATCCTATGGTGTTGCATGTAATGCAATCTGTGGAAACTGTCGTGACATAAACAAGTGTGACTATGCAAATGGAACATGTCTAACCGGGTGTGGTGCTGGTTATATAGAGGATTTATGTAAAATTCGTGAGTAGATAGTGTACATGTAATTCAACTTTTCATCGCAAGCGGGATATTTTCGCGAGGTTCGCCAGAACATCGTCGTCGCGAATATTTGTCGCCGCGAACCAGACCTCACATGTCTTATGGTTGTGATAACAACACGGGTCTTTATAATGCTTGCTCGCGTAAAAATATTCGTCGTAAACCAATTTGTATCCGGTAAATCGCGAAATAATGTCGTCGCGAATAAAAGCTGGTTTACAGTATGTAACCAAATATTTTCTACAACCCCACTTTCTTGTATACATGCATGCAAATGCATGTACATGTATACATAAAAGCTAGGTTTTAAGGAAAAAAGATAAATATCATCTGATTTAAATTACTTTAAAAAAAAAACTTTATAATTAAAGTGAAAAGAATGAAACTGTGCAGTCATTAGTTTTTTTTTTTTTTACTTCAAAACCCAGCTTGTCCACGTGGGTTCTTCGGGCAAGACTGTTCAGAGAAATGCATTGACTCTTGTGCAGGCTGTAATAATGTAAATGGTTTGTGTGACTCTGGATGTATCGCTGGCTGGAAGGGTGACCTCTGTAAAGAAGGTATTTTTAAATTTATATGAGTGCAATCGTTTAAACAGACAACGTGTACTTGAACTTCCACTTAAGTATTGTTCATATTTGTATTTGTGAATAACTACGTGTCATGAAGCATAATAATTCTGTTTAATATTACTAATTGAACGTTAAAATATGAAATTATTATAAATTAACAATAATATTTTGATGTTGTTTTATTTTTTTTTATTTTTTTCGATGATTTTTCATAATTTTTCTTAGTATTTACATACATCACCTTTCATAAATTTTAAAAAGTGTTTCTATTTTATTTACGTTTGCCGACTAAATATCAATTATACGAATCATCATTGAACTGTTTACAACATGTTTTTAGTTATATTATTGTCTATTAGACCTGCTTTTAATACACTTGATTCAATCAGATATATGTCAATTTCGAATGCATACATACATGTATCTGCTAATATTACACATAGAATGGATTTCAGGTGTATTTAAAAAAAAAAAAATTAAGAAATATTCATTTGATAGAAATGCGTAATACAAGCTATACAAACCATATCAGTTCATGATCATGACTCGTTAATAAATGTTGAGAGTGGGGTAAACAAAGTTATGTTGGTTAGAAACTACATTTTAAGCCATATTTGTTTCCAATTTACAATTGTAATTTTGCGTAATTGTACGTTTCCATTATAAACTAAACCAATATATATGAAATGTTTCAAGTTAAGCTATTCGTCCATGCCCCGTCAACTTACGCAATTTATGATCTATGTTATATAGCATATGTTTTGTAATTGCTGTAGAATGTGACAAAGGTTCTTATGGTATTAGATGTAATAGAACATGTGGAGAATGTAGGGATCTTAACCAATGTTCCAATGTCAACGGATCTTGCTTAACTGGATGTAATGCCGGTTATAAAGGGGACTTGTGTAAAACCCGTAAGTACATGTACACAATGTCAAGGTACACGCTGAATTAACTGCATCAAAAAAAATAGTTTCAATAACACAACCAGGGAAATAACAAATGCATGTACGTGTTTTGATCTACATGTTATTTCACATACGTGTTTTTCTAACCCTGTAAATCATCAATATTTATTAATTCGAATTTCGTTACATGTAATTGAAAGGATGCAATAGCGGGTTATACGGCGTTGACTGTAAAGAAATTTGTGGAAACTGTCGTGATATTGACCAATGCTTTCATACAAACGGAACATGCTTAACTGGATGTGCTGATGGTTATCAGGGAGACTTGTGCAAAACACGTGAGTAAAAGTACATGTATACATAAACCAATATGTAACCAAACAAAGTGTTGTATTTATAATATGTAACCAAACAAAGTGTTGTATTTATAATATGTAACCAAACAAAGTGTTGTATTTATAATATATAGCCAAACAAAGTGTTAGATTTATAATATGTTACCAAACAAAGTGTTAGATTTATAATGTGTAACCAAACAAAGTGTAAGATTATAGGTGATGAAGCGTAGCATTCACTAAAATAAGTCGGTGAACTATTCAAAGAACAATTTTAGCTATAATTAAGTTTCTGTTTCCCCCCACACCAGCTTGCCTACTTGGGTTTTTTGGAAAAGACTGTAGGGAGAAATGCAAGGACACGTGTCTAGGGTGTATTAATGTCAATGGTTTGTGTGCTGCTGGATGTCTACCAGGATGGATAGGAAACTTTTGTGATAGAGGTATATTTTGTATATTTTCCAACCGTTGACTTCGCTGTCTTTAATAGTTGTTTCGCTTAAACTCAATACAATTTTACATGAACAACAACTTCGTAATCTGCATATTGTCGCTTGTTAAAATTAATTAAAGCAATATGAGCTGTAATTTTATGTTGCTGCAAAATCCTGCTAGTATGCCAAGTCTGCATGTAACTTAAACTTTTATGAAAAATAAAACTTGGAAAAATCATTAATTTTTGTCAGAAGAAAGATTTTTCTTCTAAGGAATATATCGCAGTTCAATTTTTGTACAGGACGACAATAATTCAATTTTGCTTCAATTAAGGCTTCTTAACGGGTTTTCCCACAAAAATAAGGCAAACAGAAATTTAAAAACTATGATATTTTTTGTCATTTTAGTAGAAAATAACATTTTCGTAAAAAAAAAAATTCAGTATGAAAATTGTAGCTCAAATTGCTTTAAGCTATAAGCTATTTTTTTTATTATGTACATACTTTAAAAATAAATGTTTCTAAAATATCAAAAGTTTTTGATATTGTTTTTTAGTCAATTATAGTTGAAACATTTTGATACACTGTACAACACAAATCAAAATTCCGTAGGCAAATATGAGTTTCCCTACATTTTACCAAGCAATAAACATGACTCGTTTCTATATCCTACTCTTTTGAAAGAAAAAAAGTAATCCTATTTTTTTTTTTTACAATTGTGGTTTTCTTTTGACGATTAGCGACTGGTAGATTTTATATGTGTCATATCTAACAGAAAAGTGAGTTATATTATATATATATATATATATATATATATATATATATATATATATATATATATATATATATATATGTTTCTGAAGACATATCTAATATACGAAATACTTTTTTAGCTTACCAGAGGTGAAATTTCAAGTGAGCTATTCTGATCACATTTTGTCTGTCGTTCGTCTGTCCGTTTGTCTGTCTGTCTGTCCGTCTGTCTGTCCGTCTGTAAACTTTTCACATTTTCAACATCTTCTCAAGAGCCACTGGGCCAATTTCAACGAAACCTAGCACAAAGCATCCTAAGCCAAAGGGGATTCAAAGTTGTGAAAATTAAGGACCAAGCCCTCTTACAAGAGGAGATAATTAGGAATTAATGAAAATTTTCGAGAAATTTTCAAAAATCTTCTTCTCAAGAACCATTTGGCCAGGAAAGCTGAAACTTGTGTGTAAGCATCCTCAGGTAGTGTAGATTCAAGGTTGTGAAAATCATGACCCCCGGGGGTAGGGTGGGGCCACAATGGGGGTCGACTTTTTACATAGGAATAAATAGAGAAAATCTTTAAAAATCTTCTTCTTAAAAACCGTTAGGCCAGTAAAGCTGAAACTTATGTGGAAGCATCCTTAGGTAGTGTAGATTTAAAGTTGTGAAAATCATGACCCCCGGGGGTAGGGTGGGAACAAAATGGGGGTTCGACTTTTTACATAGGAATATAAAGAGTAAATCTTAAAAAATCTTATTCTCAAGAACCATTTGGCCAGAAAAGCTGAAACTTATGTGGAAGCACCCTCAGGTAAAGGATTCAAAGTTGTGAAAATCATGACCCCCGTGGGTAGGATGAAGCCACAATGGGGGTTTGACTTTTTACATAGGAATATATAGAGTAAATTTTTAAAAATCTTCTTCTTAAAAACCGTTAGGCCAGGAAAGCAGAAACTTAAGCATCCTCAGGTAGTGTAGATTCAAGGTTGTGAAAATCATGACCCCCGGGGGTAGGGTTGGGCCATAATGGGGGTCAAATTTATACATAGGAATATATAAAATTTATCTTAAAATCTTTTTCTTAAAAACAGTTAGGCCAGGAAAGCTGAAACTTATGTAGAAGCATCCTCAGGTAGTGTAGATTCAAAGTTGTGAAAATCATGACCGTTGGGGGGTAGGGTTGGGCCACGATGGGGAGGGTCGATTTTAACATAGGAATATATAGAGTAAATCTTTAATAATCTTTTTCTCAAGAACCATTTGGCCAGGAAATCTTAAGCTTATGTGGGAGCATCCTCAGGTAGTGTAGATTCAAAGTTGTGAAAATCATGACCTTCAGGGGGTAGGGTGGGGCTACAATGGAGGGTCGACCTTTTACATAGGAATAAATAGAGTAAATCTTTAAAAATCTTCTTCATAAAAACCGTTAGTTCAGGAAAGCTGAAACTTATTTGGAAGCATCCTCGGGTAATGTAGATTTAAAGTTGTGAAAATCATGACCCCTGGGGGTAGGCTGGGACCACAATGGGGGTTTGACTTTTTACATAGGAATATATAGAGTAAATCTTTAAAAAAAACTTATTCTCAGGAACCATTTGGCCAGAAAAGCTGAAACTTATGTGGAAGCATCCTTAGGTAGTGTAGATTCAAAGTTGTGAAAATCATGACCGTTGGGGGGTAGGGTTGGGCCACGATAGGGAGGGTCGATTTTAATATAGGAATATATAGAGTAAATCTTTAAAAATCTTCTTCTCAAGAACCATTTGGCCAGGAAATCTTAAACTTATGTGGGGACATCCTCAGGTAGATTAGATTCAAAGTTGTGAAAATTATGACCCTCGGGGAGTAGGGTGGGGCTACAATGGAGGGTCGACCTTTTACATAAGAATAAATAGAGTAAATCTTTAAAAATCTTCATCTTAAACACCGTTAGTTCAGGAAAGCTGAAACTTATTTGAAAGCATCCTCGGGTAATGTAGATTTAAAGTTGTGAAAATCATGACCCCTGGGGGTAGACTGGGACCACAATGGGGGTTTGACTTTTTACATAGGAATATATAGAGTAAATCTTTAAAAAAAACTTATTCTTAGGAACCATTTGGCCAGAAAAGCTGAAACTTATGTGGAAGCATCCTCAGGTAGTGTAGATTCAAAGTTGTGAAAATCATGACCGTTGAGGGGTATGGTGGGGCCTCGATGGGGAGGGTCGATTTTAACATAGGAATATATAGAGAAAATCTTTAAAAAATATTCTTCTCAAGAACCATTTGGCCAGGAAATATTAAACTTATGTGGGAGCATCCTCAGGTAGATTAGATTCAAAGTTGTGAAAATCATGACCCTCGGGGGGTAGGGTGGGGCTACAATGGAGGGTCGACTTTTTACATAGGAAAATTAAGAGTAAATCTTAAAACATTTTCTTCTCAAGAACCATTTGGCCAGAAAAGCTGAAACTTATGTGGAAGCATACTCAGGTTGTGTAGACTTAAAGTTGTGAAAATCATGACCCCCGTGGGTAGGATGAAGCCACAATGGGGGTTTGACTTTTTACATAGTAATATATAGAGTAAATCTTTAAAAATCTTCTTCTTAAAAACCGTTAGGCCAGGAAAGCAGAAACTTAAGCATCCTCAGGTAGTGTAGATTCAAGGTTGTGAAAATCATGACCCCCGGGGGTAGGGTTGGGCCATAATGGGGGTCGAATTTATACATAGGAATATATAGAGTATATCTTAAAATCTTTTTCTTAAAAACAGTTAGGCCAGGAAAGCTAAAACTTATGTAGAAGCATCCTCAGGTAGAGTAGATTCAAAGTTGTGAAAATCATGACCGTTGGGGGGTAGGGTTGGGCCACGATAGGGAGGGTCGATTTTAACATAGGAATATATAGAGTAAATCTTTAAAAATCTTCTTCTCAAGAACCATTTGGCCAGAAAATCTTAAACTTATGTGGGAGCATCCTCAGGTAGTGTAGATTCAAAGTTGTGAAAATCATGACCTTCAGGGGGTAGGGTGGGGCTACAATGGAGGGTCGACCTTTTACATAGGAATAAATAGAGTAAATCTTTAAAAATCTTCTTCTTAAAAACCGTTAGTTCAGGAAAGCTGAAACTTATGTGGAAGCATCCTCGGGTAATGTAGATTTAAAGTTGTGAAAATCATGACCCCTGGGGGTAGGCTGGGACCACAATGGGGGTTTGACTTTTTACATAGGAATATATAGAGTAAATCTTTAAAAAAATCTTATTCTCAAGAACCATTTGGCCAGAAAAGCTGAAACTTATG